>OX123185.2:94859568-96059568 GCA_944739405.2 Euclidia mi
ACAACACTCTCTTATCACACAATTCTTTATTCTGTCAGTCAGAGAAACACCACACATACTTCTCAGTGCTCTCATTTCTACAGCATTTATTCTACTTTCATGACTCTTCTGCCATACCCAACTTTCACTACCATACATAAGAGTAGGTACTAACACCCCTCTATGGACAGCCAAACGTGCAAACGTGCGTTTAGACACGTTTTGGCTATTGATAAACGCCTTCAGAGCTCTATTCACTCTATTACCTGCATTAACTCTTCTTTCAATATTTTCTACATTCTTACCATCTCTTGTAAACAGCTTACCTAAATATACAAACTCATTCACTTGCTCCACTCGCTGTCCATCGATCATAATATTACAAGCCGTAACGCATTCCTCCTTTTCAAAAACCATAACATTCGTTTTACTTACATTCACTTTCATTCCTTTCCTCTCTAACGCACCATGCATGATTGTTACCATCTCCTGAAGCTCCTCCGCTGAAGACGCAAGCATAACCTGATCATCAGCATAAAGGAGGCATTTGACAAGTAACTCATTCATCCTTAACCCACAATCACTATGTTTCAAATCTTGCAAACAACTGTCCATGAAGAGGTTGAACAGCTACGGCGACGCTACACATCCCTGTCTAACACCTGTGTTGATGGTAAACCTGTCAGTGTATGCCCCGTTTATCCTCACACAAGCTCTAGAATCAAGAGAACAAAGACTTGATCCGTACACCCCATATCCTTCCGGAATCCCGCTTGTACATCCCATATTTTCTTGTCGGTTACTTCCATAACTCTTTTAATCAGTACCTTCGCATACAATTTGCCAACAATGCTGATAAAGCTAATGCCTCTATAGTTCTTGCAGTCTTGTTGCGAGCCTTTTCCCTTATAAAGAGGCACAACCACCGCTGTGGTCCAGTCATCAGGTACTCGGCCGGTGCTCCAGCACAAGTTAAATAAGCGCTGCAGCTGACCAACTATGATGCCCTGTCCAGCTTTCAGCATTTCAACTGTAATCCTATCATATCTTGCAGCCTTACCTAATTTCATACTTCCCAACGCCTTCACAATCTCATCCACACCAATATCGCTTTCATCATTGCTATTATTATCATTAATTTCGTCGATCGATGTCTCTATCGCCGTTCTTTCATATAGACCTTCAAAATACTCCTTCCATCTCTTCAGTACGCATGATTCACCATTCAGTATCTTTCCATTCTTGTCTCTGATTGACGTGTATTCTGAGGATTGAGTTCTTCCTCGAACTGCACGAACGAATTTCCAGAAAAACCTTATGTTTCTCCAGAAATCTTCAGATAGTCTGCTATCAAACTCATCTTTCTTTTCCTCTTTTTTCCTTTTAACAATTTCTTTCAAAATTCTATTTGACCTATCAAACTCCTTTCTTGCTTCATCTATGTCATCACTCGTTGCCTTTCCCATTCTTTCATTTGCTCTGGCAGCCAACCAATCTAACCAAGCTTTCTTCTTCTCTGACACTGCTGATTGTACATCCTTGTCCCACCATGTATTCTTAACCTTTCGTACTTTCCGTCTCTTGATCACACCACATACTTCAGTCGCTACACATACTATCTCTTCTTTAAAATATTGCCATAATTCTTCCATATCATTTATGCCATCGAACCTCTCAAATCTTGCTATCAATCTTCGCTTATACTCATCTTTCACATCTTTTTCTTGCAGATTTTCTACTTTTATTCTTTCTAGGATCCTATTTTCATAATGTTCTCGGTGTCGCCATCCTTTAAAGAGTCCACTTATCCGGCTCATCACCAAGAAGTGGTCTGTGTGGATGCCGATCCCTCGATACACCCTTGTATCTAACACATTCTTTACTCAAACGTTCATCTACAATTACAAAATCAATCATACTTCTTCTAACATTCTTAGCCTCACGCGTATACATGTGTATCCTTTTGTGATCAAACATGGTGTTTGTCACACAAAGGCTCCACTCTAAACAAACCTCAAGCAAAACTTTTCCATTTTCATTCACACTCTCATCACCAAATCCACCTAAAACCCTTTCAAATCCATCTCGTTTTACTCCCACCCATCCATTGAAATCACCTAACAAGATCAATCTTTCGTTATCCTTACATTTCTTCAAAATCGCTCTTAAGTTCTCTCAAAATTCCTGCCTTTCGTCTTGTTCTTGCTATGACATACCCGCTACTGTATTGACCGGGGCGTAAACCCCTACAATAAAGAGACGAGTAAGTCCTACTTTCATTCTCATCCACAATAGTCTAGCATTTACACATTCATATTCCTTAACGCACTCATTTATTCGCGCAGACAGTATTAAACCAACTCCCTTGCAGGCTCTGGTGGTACTGTCTACCCCAGACCAATAAGCCGTGTAGCTGTCATGCTTGGTGGGTCCACAACCTTTCCTTTTTGTCTCAGTCACACATAGAACATCAATCTTTCTATCATCCATCATCTGGCATACTTCATTCAATTTACCATCCATTCCTCCTCCAACATTTAATGTTGCAAACCGGCTTTCCGTAGGCTGCTTTTCACCCTCGCGGGAAACGAGACGTGATGGGTTGCGAACCGCGTCGCCGCCGTCTGGAGAAATATTATTTTCAGTTCTCATAGCGTTCCCACGAGTAAATAGGGATTTAGAATGTCCATTCCCGCAGAGCCCCGTACGGGGGTAAGATGGAATACTTGCTGTGCCCTGTGACCACCAACACATGCACCCTCCGTTAGCGACCAGCTTGCCCTCTGGCCATGAATCCCTCGGCACGGGTCGGTTGACACCTTGGATTGGGGTTTGTTTTCGGGTATGCTCCCTGAATGTTGGTTTTATTTCGGAGTTTTTCTTCTCCTAGACGGGTTGCCATCCAAAGCTGACGAGGCCCATCCCCCCAAAGATAGTGGTTTAATTTCGGAGTTTTCCTTCTCCTAGACGGGTTGCCATCCAAGGCTAACGATGCCCATCCCCCCGAAACCAATTACTAATAGAAAACCAATTTTACGTAAAAAGACATAATAAATGGATTACTAGAGGTATACAATGTAGTTGCAAAACTAAGAGGCATTTGAGGTTTTATTTCAACAGACAACGAACTGCTGAACGTAAAACTAAATTCCTCAACTACTCGTAGTTATTACGGCGCTGTATATCTAAGTCACAACAATTAACTAACAAGATCATTATTAGTAATGCTATAAATGTATGTAAAGCTGCTTGGAAATTACTAAACGAGAATTTTGGTGACAATGTAGATAATTAATTCATTAAGGAAATAAAACATGAATCAGATACTCTACAACAACCTCTTCAAGTACCCGACGCGTTTAATAAATATTTAATAAGCATCTCAGAAAATCATAATGGTAATGTAAAAAACACAAATAAAATTCGTGCAGATAGCAGCATGTTCTTGTATCCTTTCAATGAAATAGAAATAAATAATATTATTCTATCCCTAAATAATACGCAGCCCGTTGGATATGATAATATTCCGACTCTGATATAATTAAACAGAAAATATATATTTTGGTACCATTGTTACAGTACCTAGTTAACCTCTCATTTGAACAGGGTGAATTTCCAGAGAGATTAAATAAATCAATAGTTTAGCCACTTTACAAGAAAGGAGATAAACTGGAAATGTTAAATTACTGGCCAATTACCCTTATACCTGTGCTTTCCAAAAGAATCGAAAAGGCCATCAAAAAACGACTCACTTCATACTTAGAAAAAATCAAACTTATTAAAACTGAACAATATGGGTTCCAGGTAAAAAAGTCGACTACTCTCGCCATTTTTGATCTAATCAATAATGTAATTTTAAATGTCTATAAAAAGAAGCCTACAACTGTCATTTTCTTTGATATGTCGAAACGTTTGACTTCGTGTTGTCGCAAGGGTGATTGGTTTTTAGGTGGTGAGCCAGACTCAATCACTCGCCGATCAAAAAGGAAGAAAATCAGGTTTTACTTACAAAAGAAAACACTTTTAGAATAGTACACTTCACAATATAATTCCTATATTGGTACAATGCAGCTACTTTACAACAAAGCCTTTTAATAATTGAGAACATGAGAAATTTAGGGCGTGGTCCGACAAGTATAGTTTGTATTCACTGGTGTTCCGAAGGCCAGGGTCTTGATAGGAAGAAGACTTAACTGATGGCCGTGAGCTGGAGCAGAGGGACGAATGAACAGCTTCGCTCGCTAATATACAGCGTGCGGGGCGCGCGGGCAGAGACGCTCCCTCCTACGTTCGACGTCACAGTCTAGACGAAGGTGCACGACGTCACAGTGTCTCATAAAATCCTATTAGAAAAGTTAGAGAACTATGGTGTAAGAGGTCCGGCATTAAGTTGGACTAAAAGTTACCTTAATAACCGAGAGCAATGTGTTCAAATTGCTAATTTAGGTACTGTACAGTTTTAGGACAGGAACAATCAAACTATATTAAAAACGGTTTTGGTGTTCCGCAAGGGAGTGTGCTTGGGCCACTTTTCTTCCTACTGTTCATAAATGACCTGCCTGACATTACACAACACAAATGTATCCTCTTTGCAGATGACGTATCTATTATTATACCAAGTAAAAGCGATATAGAAATCAATAACACAATTGACTCCGTAGTTAAATGGCTAAAAGACAACAACTTGCATGCAAACCTTACAAAAACACAATACATACAATTCCAAACTTATCAATCAACAGCAATTCCTAGGGTACTAGTACACAATGACACAACAATAAATGAAACGTCCCTCACCAAATTTCTAGGTATAGTGGTTGATAGGCAATGTAACTGGAAACAGCATATAGATGGGGTATGTAATAAAGTTAATAGTTTCGCGTATGTACTTAATAGACTAAGAGCTACATCAACCTTGCAGACTGGACTTCTAGCTTACCATGGTATGTGTGCTGTGCTGAGATACGGTCTAGTACTATGGGGAAATTCAACTGATATACAAAGGGTTTTCTTGTGTCAAAAAAGATGTATCAGGGCTTTAGTTGGAATACCACCGTTTGAATCTTGCAAACCACACTTTAAAAAAATTAACATATTGCCCTTGCCTGGGATGTATATTTTTGAAATATGCGTCTTCGTATAAACTAATCCTCATGTATTTTAAAGGCAAAAGACTTATATTATCGAAACACAAGACGTGGAAAACGGCTTGTACTAGATGTAGCTCCAAAGACAATTTTATTTCAAAGAAACTGCTACTACATGTGTGTTAAGATCTTCAATAAAGTACCATCTCATATTCTAGAGCTTCCTCTATCAAAATTCAAGAAAAAGCTGAAATTGTTACTTCTTGAAAGAATGATATATTGGTTGTTTCTTTATGGTCGACATCATGCAAGAGGTACAGCTAAATATCGTATAACTTCATGTTTTTTTTTTTAATAAAAAGACAAGTCCCGCATTAGGACTAAATACTGTGTCGCGGGGGACTTAACAAACATACAACTAACGAACACAATGAACACCCAGACTCGACAAGGTAGTAGAGCCTTGCTGATTTCAGCATGAATGGGCCCGCTCGACCGGGGAAGTACTACACTCTCACAGAAAATCGACGTAAAGTAACAGTACCTAAACTGTTGCGTTTCGTTCGGTGGGTGAGAGTGCCGGAGGATTTATCCCCTATTCCTTCTCCCTCATCCCACTCCTCATCCTATCCATTTTCCCAACCCCAACGGGCGGCAACGCACTTGTGACTCCTGTGGTGTTGCTTGTTTCCATGGGCGGCGGTAATTGCTTACCATCAGGCGATCCGTCTGCTTGTTTGCCGCCTATTACCATAAAAAAAACAACAATTTGTGGATCACACAAAGTGTTGTCTCGTGTGGGAATCGATCCCACAACACTCGGAGCAAAGTCAAGCGGCGAGGAGGCCGCTTAAACCACTACGCCAACCGTGCAGTTTATCACTGTAATAGAAACACTTCTCATCCGATTAATTCTTTTGTACGGCAAATAACATGATGACATCATGATGAAGCCTTTCGTATCCACTGCTGGACATAGGCTTTTCATAGACATAGGTACTAGAATTTTAATAAAAAATTATTATCATCATCATCATCACTCTGCCGTAGTCCACTGCTGGATATAGGCCTCTCCAATGTCCCGTCACTGAGCCCAATTTTCGGCTCTTCGTGTCCAGCTGCTGCCAGCCACTTTGCGTATATCGTCACTCCATCTAGCCGGAGGGCGTCCTACACTACGTTTGCCAAGGCGCAGTCTCCACTCTAGAACACGAAAAATAGTCATATCTATACTAATATTATATATCTGAAGAGTTTGTTTGTTTACTTGAACGCGCTAATCTCAAGAACTACTGGACATTATTTGAATAATTATTATTGTGTTGGATAGCCTATTTATTGAGAAAGGCTTTATAACATCACGTTATGCCCCACGGGTGCAGAGCAATATAAAGTATAAAGGAATTAACTATTCAGATACAAAAGAAAATAAAAATCACAGTAAACATGGAATAAATTCGCAACGCATGCACAGAGATGCAGGTTTTCTCCGGAGTGCGAAGGAACACGTAATGCATTGCTAATTTTCTTGTTAACGGGGCAAAAATATTCTCTGCTTGCTTTGTTGTAATGATTGCAAACTCTCACAGTTACGGAGGGAGTTGGTTTGCTTGTTTATTGCTTATCTTGTTACTAAGAATCTATTGCATGCAAATAATTAGATGGTAAAAATAATATATTGCCAGAAAAATTATGTGATGATAAACATTATACACTACAAATATCGTTTCGATGCTGGAGTGTTTGATCTCTTTATGAGAAAGTTGTCTAAATATTGAAATAGATTAGAAAAAGTATAAAAAAGTATAAATACTTCTTCGAAGTTTACACCATACTTGCGTGAAATAGGGACTACAAAAAAGCAAGTGTGTTAGTATTTAATCGTCTACTATTATATTTTACCTATATTAAAAAAAATGCACTGCATTTCTTCTTTATTATCACTAGCAATAAAACTAAATTCTTTCAAAACGGAATTACATCTCGACAACACTTTCTTTAAACTTAAAAAGATACACAAGCAAAACAAACATTAATCAAAATTATTGCTCAAAATACTGACCAGAGATATCCCCATATTTCATGTTGTAGTTCTTACAAACGTCACGCGACGCATAACCCCGAAATAAGCGATGAGCGGCCATTTAGGAAGCCGGTACAACGAAGATGAACGAGGTTCAAACACTGTACGAGGAAAACTTCCACCTATGGGATCATTTTGTATAGCCTTACACTAACACATTCTATAGCAAGTACGCACACAAACAGTCTCACGGTTCACTCATCACTGAAATCTCATCATTACAAGTAAAACAAATACGAGTACTAATGATGAGATTGTCAATCGTGAGTGGGACTGAGACCACACACAGTACAAAAACATACATATGTCTATTGTCTACCTTCCCATACACCCACGTTGACAAATAGGTATTAGAATCAGAATTACAGAAGTACTTATTTTCTCATTCCAGTATCAGTTTATTCTTAGTTTCACAATTTAGTAATACATGATTCTGCGTTTCTCAGTTTTACAATCCTCAAACGAGTGGTTGTTTGATCGCATAAAATCTCGATCTCGGTCCTTACTCTAGTTTGTAGACATGTAACATTAAGAGCAACTGTTGTTTAATATGGTGCATCACGGTGCAAATATAAAGGAATATTCTCGTTACTCCTTCATCTTCGCTTCGCTCGCTTAGGTACTCATGATGTGCCACTGGCTAATCGCTTAACTGCCTCGCTCATCTCTTATGGAAAGGTAGCCATTTAGACGGGAAATTATTATAATAAATCGCATCCGCTTACTGCGAAGACAGTAGCGCCCTCTGTGTTATTGCTAGGAAACATGCAATCACCGTTTTTGCTTACACTATGTATCAAAGGTAACGTAAACTTGTAGAAAGTTTACGTTCCCTTTGATTGTTTAGTAATTAGTTTAAGATTTTTTTGTGTAGTTTATACCATTTTCAATTTAGATCGATTAATTAAGTAATTAATTTTCGGCATAGCTAGGAGTAATATCAACGAACTCATAAAGAAAAAAACTATTCACAAATAACTCGTCATAACACATTCTCTGAATATATTTTAAGGTATTGTGCATTTTATTGCCAAGAATTTTGTATTGTAACATTTCTGATAATGTCAGTCAAAGACTTCTATGAAATATCGAATAGATTGAATAGCGATCCAGTGACAATATCATGAATTTTTCTATCGCAAACAGCCAACTGTTTTTACAACTTTTATTTCTATGAATTTTTATTCAAAAAGTCACATTCGCATTACAAAAACCCTTTAAAATTCATACAACAACATTATCATTTTGCATGCAACATTCCCATGTCTACACACAACCGAATACAAAAATGGAACTATTCACAATGGCAGCAAAATTCAACTGGAAATATTTCAATGCATTACGGCTTCGAAGCGCAGTCATAGTTCAGTCTCAGGTATAAAACGCGCAATGTTTGCGTAAGGCGATTGTTGGGCACGTTCTTTGTGCCCACCTCCGCATCCCTCTCACATTCTCATACCCGGCTTTCGCCTGCCGTTGCATCGCTTCCATTCCTCAAGGAATTAGTTGTGAGGAACGTTGATGTAGGAATACTTGCAGTGGCACCGAAGTGACTTTCATTTGTTCTGTCAATGTCTTTTCAGTTATTGAATAAGTTGATATGTCAGTGTCGGTTGGACGCAAATTAATGGTAATAAATATATTGGGCTTGGGCATTCATTGCTTTTTATATTTATACATACACAAAGCATAGCATTGTCTTGTTTTACGTAGGGGTAGCCAGAGACTACAGTCTGCCATCTGATACGATCCTAACATACCTCTAGCTTCATTCACACACATCAAATTTTACATGCATTTACTTCAGTTAATGGTAATTCTAAGCTGTCCTATTTTAAGGATGTCTCTAATTTCGCCAGTGAGCGTCCACTTAGGTCTTCACCTTCAACCTGTCTCATTAACATTCAGTACAATAGTCACCTGTGGACAAAATTATTAGATGGGTAAATAAATTATCATTGAAGTGGATCAAGGTCAACTCGGACTATCTTTTTAGCGCTTTATCAACGAACTTGGAACGAGCCCAATGATATTTTTCGTGATTTATCTAAACAGCTACTAATAGTCAAAGCCCAGTATTTATGCCAATTTTTGATCATATTAAGAAGAAGCAACGCTGTCGCTGATGAAGAAAGAGCCTTGTTTTTAAACTTTCATTTGCTCTAAATTGTACGGACGTTTATTTTATTTATTTTTTCTAGACTCAATCCTGTACAGGTAGGTAAAGTAGGTAGGTAGGCATTGGTCTAATATTACTCCCGCATTTCGCAATATTATTAATTTTAGGTCCCACGTACGACTCTATTGCCGTCACTGGGTACATTGCCAGACTCCGTGCTGCTACTGAGAATCCGAAAAAAATCTGTAGCAGTTTTGCCCGACCCGGGAATTGAACCCTCCAACCTGCAGATGACTCTTGACCTTGACCTTGACCCTTGACCTCTTGATCAGCAGATGCATACGCTATTCTCTGGACTGCAGAGACAGTCGACCGTTTAGTCTACACTAAATACGTAGCCCCAGAATCCCTCCAATATATCTTATTCAAAAGTATCTCTATTAATTTCTAAGCTCCTCGTCACACGTGCCTCGTCGTATAATCGCCGCACATGTCTGTGTTGCATCCCACACACGTTTTAACATTTAAACGCCACGAGTGCACTGATTGCTTCATTTATCATTAGCCAAATATCATTTCTAGAATTGTTAAGCTAGATCCAAATTAGTAAAAGGACATCGAATTGAAGTGCGTAACATTATCGTGGAGTTGTAACGCTTAGTGAAGATGATTGTAGATGCGGTTTCCATGCATTTGTTGGTAAATAGGTGAAGGTATGAGATGTGCCTGAGGAGAGGTTGTCAGAGAGCGAGCACATTCGTATAAAGAATTCTGCTTTTACATAACGCTCGAAAAATTATCTAGGATAAGAACCATTCGGACCGACCTCTTATTGTGACGCGGCACTAGTGGATCTTATCTAAAAACATCAGCTTTCATATAGGCTACAGATGACTACTTTTGGAAACTAAATATTTTTGTTGGGTTTTTTAATTGTGGTTAGGTAATATGGCTACGATGACGGCTTCGATACTGCGACACCAATACATAATAGGACACAAGTCAGCGTCCACACTCGTAGTTAAATACACCGAACAATATACATACGTTACATGATGCATAGAGAATCTGTATTACGTCCGGCGGACTTTCTAGTACAGCTTCTGAAGTACTGTGGGATAAAACCCCTGTCTATATGTGGTGGCTACCAATTACCATAACAGCAAGATCATTTACCTCAAAAGCGATTTTTTTTATATACTTACGCCTGTATCCCCGAAGGGGTAGGCAGAGGTGTAATATGACACCCACATTTCGCCATGATTTTTTTAGGTCCTACGTAATAGGAGGCGAGCCTATTGCCGTACCGGGCACATTACTTGATTTCGTGCTGCTACTGAGAATTTCCTAACGAAAAAAACCCAATAACACTTTGCCAACGGGACATCGAACCCGAGACCTCCCAATCCCACGCGCATATTTATGCCGCGAGACCAACGAGGTTACTAGGCAGATCGATAAAAAATAATGGATTCTTTATGCCTGGTACACTGGACACTAAAACTACCGGTGACGATTACTGGATTTTAGCATTTAGTCGAGATAATTCTTTGATAACTTTTGTAACATAATCTAAATTAAAGTTCAAATTTCGTTTAATATTTTCATGTATATAATTGTACCTAAAATTAAAACCACTGTACCATTGAGTAGTTCGTGCAGTCATTGAGTTATGTGTATGTGAAATGTTGGCGTATGCCAACGTCGTTTTTTTACTTGATCTTCAATTTTTAGATTTTGTTTTTAGTTTCAGAACGCATATACTCTAAAATAAACATAATTATGATCTATGATGATATCCAATTATGACATGGCTATCACAAGGAATCGACACTTTGAAGAAAATAACCTTCTTTCGTGTAAAATTACCTTATAATGGAGCAATATTTTCTGTAGAAGGTGAAGCAGACATTATACAGTACGTGTTAATGACGGCATGCTTTACATTTTAAAACTCGTTAAGATACTTTAACTATTATGAGAATGAGCCGCTAGCGTAATGTGTTGTCGGAAAGGTGCTCATACTCTTTTGTTATGACTGGACGTCCTGTAGTTCAGCGATAAAAGTAAGTAACTAATTTTCTATATATACAGACTTGCCTGTTACTTGTAAAGCAGGGATTCTTAAACTGAGGTCCATTGACCCCATAGGGGTGAGGCACTGAGGGTCTATAGGGGTTTTATAGTCAGTAAAACCTTGTTGATTTCAGCATGTATGGGTTGGCTCGATCTTGACGTACTACCCAAGAATATCGACGTTGAGTAATAGTATCTTACTGTTGCTTTCGTTCGGTGAGAGAGAGTTTCGAAGACCCCAACCCACTTTCCTGCTCCCTTTTCCTGTTAATGAGCTGATGTTACCACTTACCACCATGTGCTACTGTCTCGTCTGTTTATAGCTAGTAGTTAAATACATTGAGGGTTGAAATACCTTTTTAATTGTATCTGGCATTCCGGCATACGAGTATAAGAGGTTAAAGTCAATGCTGCCTCTACTGTTTATTGTTTATAACGAAACAAAATTTAAAGGAAGTTGAAATACTACTTCCAGTCAATACAAAAACGCAACAAGCTTGTTTTCAACTTGAAAAGATTCATTTATTGCTGTAAAGCCTTACTTTGGTTTGTGAAGTATGACGTATGATGGTTAATACTTTGAGAATTGTCCATGATAGTAAAAATAAAAAATAAAACGTTTAGAAACTCTGTCACAGAGAATTAATTAAAAGGGACTGGTCACACTAATTTAGGTTAGCCAGAGGCAATTGTGTTGCTTTTTTGAGATATCTCTGTTCTCAAAACATTATGTAGTCACAGGCACTCTTGGCCACCGTGGTGGATCGTAGCTTAACCCTAGATGAAAAGAATAGGTAGACGTACGTCTACCTATTCCTTTCACCTTTCCTTTCAACATACATACATACATACATACATACATACATACATATCGTCACGCCTTTTATCCCCAAAGGGGTAGGCAGAGGTGTATTTCTACATCCACTTTTCGCCAGATATACTTTAGTCCCACGTAATAGGCGGCGAGCCTATTGCCGTACCGGGCACATTTCCAGACTTCGTGCTGCTACTGAGAATTTCGTGACAGAAAAACCCATTAACACTGCCCAACCCAGGAATCGAACCCGGGACCTCCCGATCCCACGCGCACATTTATGGAACGAGACCAACGAGGCAGTCGCAAATATGGTATTTACATCGTGTTATACCTTAGTCGCCTCTTACTGCACCCACGGGAAGATAGGGGGTGGTGACACTTGTATTCTATGCCGTCAACCACACGGCAACAAAAGGTAGACGTAAATACATTAATTTAAGCGGACCCCGGGCTTCAAGGCGTGTAACTCTTGGATGCAACCGGGATAACGCTAGGGCGATGATGATGACATTAATTTTATTACCCACAGCTACACCGCAATAAAATTCGTGCAAAGTACTTTCATCTCCACAAACGTAAGACAGTAGGTGTTGTAACTTCCCCAACGTAACAAACCGCATTCCCGACGAACGTTAGAGAGCACCCATCGAACTTTTCCCATCACGTTGCTACAATTCACCGCAAATTTTCAATTAGTGCTCCACTACAAGCAGCGATTACAGTGATTTGTCACCAACACGGCAACTATTCCGTTCATTTAAACTTTGATCTTGGGCATTTAATGAGTTTATGTTTTGTGGTGCTACGATTTTTATGTACTTTAAATTTGTTCTGGGTTGTGTTGTGTAGGTTGCTTGCTTACCATTTAATATGGTTCTTAACTTCTTTTTAATTCTAGTATTTTATGTGCTTGCATATTGTTAGTGCTGTTCTTATTGCGTTTAATATTTAGTTGAATGTAAATATTTAATGCTGTTTTGATTGTAGAGTGGTGTAAGTTTACACTTTACTGAGAAGAGTCGGTTCCTTGATTAACACGTGTTTCTAGGTTTGTGTGTTTACCGTCGCTTTTGATACATGCTTATTTATTTCACCAAAATATGCATTTGGTATAAAAAAATCAACTGCCAAGGGCCTCAGTATCATATACTGAATCACTGGTATCAGTTTTCGGTACGCTGTTCCTTACACCCAGTATTATTGGTCCTACCATGAGTAATACTATTTAAAACTGCTCACTATATATCAGTAAAAGCATTTAAAATAAACCTTGAGATTTGGTTGGTAATGTAAGTATGTAACCAACACGCCAAGCTTCCATGTGCCGAAAGGTTAAATCAAATCTACAGTTACAGCATAAACATTTCTTCAATAATCCATGACACCATAACATTACTTCTTGACATGTAAAATGTTTGTATTGTTATGTATTCTTTATAGAAATATCTTCTTAATTGCACAAGCCTATATTCACATCTAGAGTGGCGATAGTACAGTGAAGGGGACTTTTTGATGTTCACTTCATGTTCTCTTCATATCTGGTTTGACAACAAAGCGCACGTCGTGCTCCATAGTGAAAGTCTTAAAGCAGCTACTTACTAGGTATATTTGGCATTCTTGAATTATCTATCACTGGGAACTTTAACATTATTTAATTAATGTATACGGAGACGCCGTAGAGTTCAAACAACGAATTGTGGAATACACAAAGTATAGTCCCAAACGGCAAGGCGGCTGCTTAAGGTAATAAGTGTATTCAACTGTAATAAAGGACACAGATTAGCATAAAAAATATCAAAAAAGTTGTATGATTTGAGACAGGTCAATTCTTTGATAGATCCTTAACATAAAAAGTAAGATAAGATAAGATTGTATAGAATACGATAAAGTTGTCCTTTTATTTGCGGTTTTGATTTCTCAAGCTAGTCCTCTTATTCCTCGAGTATTGAGTCTAATTCGTTGTGGTCTTTGTTCATCTTTGCCAACTCCAGGCTCCAAGGCGAAAGAAATCTCTTGCATGGCGAAACCGATAACGCTGGGATGTCGATGATTACACTGGATAGTTATTTTGGATTGTCCTGGCTTGAAACTCTTAATTTAGGAACGTAGTTAGGCGATCTGATTAAAATTGAATAAACTTCGCCTATTGATTATAGTTTTTTTTTTATAGACTCACGCCTGTATCCTCTAAGGGGTAGGCAGAGGTGTTATATTACACCCACATTTCGCCAGGAATTTTTACGTCCCACGTAATAGGGGGCGAGCCTACGAGCCTATTGCCGTACCGGGCACATTACCAGACTCCGTGCTGCTACTGAGAATTTCCTATCGGAAAAACCCAATAGCACTTTGCCCGACCCGGGAATCGAACCCGAGACCTCCCAATCCCACGCGCACATTTATGCCGCGAGACCACCGAGGCAGTTCTACAATTGTTTATATGTATTTGAACACTTGTAGAATACTTAATTGCAAATGTGACATTGATTATATCGATAGCTGCATTTGCATTCAGCAAAACTGAGATGATGATGAGGATGCGGAAGGCAGAGGATCGGCCATTGTGTCGCATGTTGGGAGAGCCCTATGTCCAGCAGTGGACTGCAATAGGGTGATTGATAGAAAACTGAGAGCTTTAAGCCTGTAGGTATTTACAAGAAAACCTTACAATATTTACTGTAGTGACTGTGATCTTATAACATAGTCTGCATTTCCGTCTATATGGAATCCATAGTAATAATGTTATAAATGCGAAAGTGTGATTGATGATTTGTTCTTCTTTCAAGTCACAATGGAGCAATTTTATGGTAAGACTAAAGGAAGCCCGCGGCTACGCCTGCAATTTTTAATTAATTAACCCATGTAAATGTCGCAAGTTGAAATTGGCATGTATGATCCAAATCATACATGCCAATTTCAGCTACTTGCGACCAATAATTGTGGCAGTAGCTTGTTCAGTCAGTCAGTAACGCAAGGATTTTATACGTACAGATTTTTGCGTATGAAGATATTTAGGAGACTGGATAGTGACATAGGCTACTTTCCAACACCGACAGGAGACTCCCACGCGGGCAAACTCGCACGCAAAGTTTAATTTTTAATAGATGTGCATATAATTTCCATAAGCCTCGCAAATCACGTAGCACAAGTAAAAAGCTCAGTAACATTGTATGTGACGTTTAAAAATGTAATGAAAATTGGTGTTCTCACGCCACCAAGGCCTCATTAGTGGCTGACAGGTTGTTCTAACGACGCAATACTTTATACGTGGGGATTATGGCACACCGAAACGAATTAGAAAGTTTTGAATGAATTGTAGTACAAATTTTACTGGTAAATTAATAGAACATAACTTCACACCTTTTATCCCCGCAGGGGTAGGCAGAGGTGTATTACACACCCACTCTTCGCCAGTTATATTTCGGTCCCAATGTAATAGGGGGCGAGCCTTTTGCCATCCACCGAGCACATCATTAAGCGAGCGATAATTAATTTATAATGCACACATAACTATAAATTAATATTATAAATTGATAGAATATGTAGATAAAACTAAGTGACAATGGATCGTCTTGTCAATCAAATAAATTAGGATTTACAGTAAAATACTAGTTAGAACACTCAAGTTAATTTATTAATATAAATAATATAAAATAACTTCAATATAATGTCGTAAGAGTTTGGACTACATACTTTTCAATACTGTGACATATCATTAACTGTTTTTGTATTAAATCAATTTAAATTAAATTCTTGCTGTACTAACTGACTGATAGACATCGCCGAGTCAAAACTATTATTAACCCTTTGTGACCGAGATGGTGCACTAAGAAGGGATTTTCCGAACTTCCCTCGGGATTGGGCAGAAACAGTTAAATTAAAATAAATCTGCAGGTGTAGCTGCGGACTACACAAAAAACTACATAGCCTCTGCCAACTGCATAGTCTCTGCCTACCCCTCCGGGAAACAGGCGTGAGTCTATGTATTTTGTATAGAAATGTTAACATTGGGTAACCGTGCATTCTCAACAAATATTAGTACTAAATACATCTACACCAATCGCATTATTTGACCGCATTTTCACTATCTTCATTATGCTTTGCTTGAACATTATTATCTTCTCGGTACATAAACTAGGTGTCACATATTTAGTGAACGGTCGCACTGTGACCGTAAGCATTCACGTCTTCCAGCATAAAAAGAACTTTATTTGCTTGTCTTTCCCAGAAAATATATCTGAACTGAGAATAATTTCTATATCCCAAGGGATTTTAAATACAACAGACAAAAGTATAAACCAGATTCGCTACGACTCGCAGATCACATAAATATGTGTCCCGAGGCAGTACAGAGACGACAAATAAAACCATTACGCCGTCCGCACAACCATATTTATATGCAAAGAAAGGACACACAAACGCACGCGTTTTCAAATAAGTAAGAATGCGCTGCAATATATCAAAACAACCCGTGGAAATAAATCTTGCGCTACACAGCTGACAGAATTTTAATACTTGCGAGACTTCGGTGTAACACGCGGCAGCTGGATAATTTGATTACGTATGCATTAAGTGCATTTCCATTTCCCCATACTGAGTGGATCTGAGATCTCTTTTAAATCCAGCAATGTAAGCTTTAATGATGCTGAGCCGACTTGAGCTTGGGATTCTCGCATTAACATGGAGGTGCTGACTGCTGATTTATGGTGACGTCACTTTGTTCTTATTCTTTTAGTGTGTCTGGAAGGTTTTTAAGTTACATTAACTCCTTGGTATGGCAAATGATTATAATATGATGAAGCCTTTCGCTGGATACTGCTGGACTTAACTTCTCCTACTGTTACTTTGAATACACAAAGATCTGCCCAGACCGGTTGGTCGCTTCTCCACATTATAGCCAATATGTTAGGTTCGCCGATCAGATTGGGAACATCTTAAACAATGGCAAGGTCTGAAGCACTCGGAACCGGCGAGCATGTATAAACAGAGTAATTAATGTAGAGGGAGCGCGTGAGGTTTGTTAGGATAGATGCAAATGGCGTTCCGTTGTCTCTGCCTACCCCGACGGGAAAAAGGCGTGAGTATATGTAATGTATGTATGTATGTATGTTAGGTTCCAGAAATGAGATCAGACTATTTATGGTAGACACACGTTCATGGCACATGGCTGTTGTCTAACTTTGCTTCGATTATACGATGCAATGACTTAATTTCTGCCACCTTGGGACAAAGTTTGAATAGCCAATGAGTATATTGTTTGTGATGGTGAAATCTTCTTCTAAATCAACTCTAGCAGCGATCTATGCTACTCAACTTTTAATAATCTAACCGGCCAGAAATCAGCATCGCCACAACAACTGTAATCATAGTTTTAAATGAAGCCACTTAAGTTGTGACAACATCAAGGCAGTCAAATACCAAATATAAACAAATATCACATAATCATCATGCAGCCTTTCGCATCCACTGCTGGACATAGGCTTTTCCTTACATGCGTCACAGTAAGATTGTAAGCCAATGGGTATTAAAATTTGAAGAAATAAATTGTAATATCTGAATATAACAGCATATAACAGCATTGCATTATTAACAGACTGACCGACAAGACAGTTAGGTTAAAATTTGGCATATATGTTCTTTGGGTTCCATAGGGATGCACCAAGAAGGGATTTCCCGACATTCCCACGGGATCACGCAAAAACGATTAAATTAAAATGTGCGGGCACAGCTGGCCGGTGGGCGTTCTCTAGTATGCATATAAAGGAATTAACTATTCAGACACAAAGGAAAATAAAAATCACAGTAAACATTAAATAAATTCGCAACGCATGCACAGAGATGCAGGTTTTCTCCGGAGTGCGAAGGAACACGTAATGCATTGCTAATTTTCTTGTTAACGGAGCAAAAATATTCTTCTGCTTGCTCTTTTGTAATGATTGCAATCTCTCACAGTTACGTAGGGAGTTAGTTTGCTTGTTTATTGCTTATCTTGTTACTTACAATTTATTGCATGCAAATAATAATATGGTATAATAACTATAGAGATCGCGAAGAATATATTGCAAGCAAATAATGAGATGATAAAACTACCTATTGTGATTTTTTTGGCTCAGGAGTGTTTGCTCTATTCATGAGAAAAGTGTTCAAGTTAGAAAATCAATCAGAAAGTCTGTTTTTGTATTTTGTAATCAATAGAAAATGCATATTGTAAGTTTTAGTAAAACAGGGACCCGAAAAAAGAAAACATGTCTCGTAACCAGCAGGTTATTTATGCCCTAATCGTCTGCTATTATATTATGCCTAAGTGCCACTACATATTAATATTCTTGGTAATAAAACTTAACTCTTTCGAAGCAGTAGTACATCTCCAACAATACTTTCTTTAAACCAAAAAAGATACAGAAGCAAAACAAACATTAATCAAAATTATTGCTCAAAATACTGACCGGAGATATCCCCATCTTTCATGTTGTAGTTCTTACAAACGTCACGCGACGCATAACCACAGAATAGATAGTTCTTACGAACAGAAGCACCACTTCGCAAACCAATTTAAAGAAATGGCGACTCTTGCTACTAAGCAAGAAAGTGCAATTCAGCTCGCATGAGCATTCAGTACCTAACGCGATATTGACCTAACTGTTCCCGCTCTTTTCTAACACATAACGCTGTCGCTGTCTGGCGCGGAGCGGTGCGCTAGGGTTGTCGACTTGCCGCTGCTACTATTATATTTATTCATCGTCTATCTACCTACTTGACCACGTACCTAATAATAAATATTTATACTATAAGTATCCTATCCCACAATTTGAGCTCGTAGAACGAAAACCACAAAAATTCTGGTAGTTTACATTTTCACTATACTAATTTTTAGTTATTTCCTAAACGCGTAGACCGATTTACATGACTCAAACACATAAAATGGTTTTTGAACTAGACCTTTAATTTGACACCATAATTGTTGAGATATCTCAACAAATAAAAAGTACAATTTTCAAGTTGCTCTCGTAAAATAAATAAAATCAAAATTTCAAGTTGCTTCCGACACACATCCGTTAAATGAGCAATACTTCGCACCAGACTTGTGATGTGAACATTTTTGTTGTTCACTATTAAAATTCACGTTATTAGCTAGCCCTGCGCGCGAGCGGTGACGACGCGGCGTGGAAGCCGCACCAAAGTGTAGGCACTTATCGCTGTAGGTACGGCCGAGTAAAGGAGGCCTGGCATAACCCCGAAATAAGCGATGAGCGGCCATTTAGGAAGCCGTTACAACGAAGATAAACAAGGCTCAAACATTGTACGAGGAAAACTTCCACCTATGGTATCATTTTGTATAGCCTTACCCTAACACATTCTATAGCAAGTACGCACACAAACTGTCTCAAGGTTCACTCATCATTGAAATCTCATCGTTACAAATAAAGCACTTACGAGTACTAATGATGAGATTGTCAATGGTGAGTGGGACTGGGACCACAGTACAAAAACATATATCTATTGTCTACCTTCCCATACACACGTTGACAATTATATTGGAATCAGAATTTCAGAAGTACTTATTTTTTCATTCAAGTATCAGTTAAATCTTTGTTTCATAATTTAGTAATACATGATTATGCGATTGTTAGCTTTACGAACCTCAAACGAGTGGTTGTTTGATCGCCTAAAATCTCGATCTCGGTCCTTACTCTAGCCTGTAGACATGATTTATTAAGAACTACTGTTGTGTAATGTGGTGTATCACGGTTCAAATATAAAGAAATATTCTTGTTACTCCTTCATCTTCGCTTCGCTCGCATGAGTACCTCATGATGTGCCACTGGCTAATCGCTTAACTGCCTCGCTCATCTCTAATGGAAAAGTAGCCATTTAAACAGGAAATTATTATAATAAATCGCATCCGCTTACTGCGAAGACAGTAGTGCCTTCTGTGTTATTGCTAGGAAACATGCAATCACAGTTTTAGCTTACACTATGTATCAAAGGAAACGTAAATTTGTAGAAAGTTTACGTTCCCTTTGATTGTTTAGTAATTAGTTTAAGATTTTTTTGTGTAGTTTATACCATTTTCAAAAATTTAGATCGATTAATTAAGTAATTAATTTTTGGCATAGCTAGGAGTAATATCTACGAACTCATAAAGAAAGAAAATATTCACAAATAACTCGTCATAACATATTCTCTGAATATATTTTAAAGTGTTGTATTTTATTGCCAAGAATTTTGTATTGTAACATTTCTGATTATTTCAGTTAAAAACTGCTATGAAATATCGAATAGATTGAATAGCAATCCAGTGACAATATCATGACTTTATCTATCGCAAACAGCCAATTGTTTTTACAACTTTTATTTCTACGAATTTGTATTCAAAAAGTCACATTCGCATTACAAAACCCCTTTAAAATTCATACAATAACATTATCATTTTGCATGCAACATTTCCATGTCTACACACAACCGAATACAAAAAGGGATATACTATTCACAATGGCAGCAAAATTCAACTGGAAATATTTCAATGCATTACGGCTTCGAAGCGCAGTCATAGTTCAGTCTGTGGTATAAAACGCGCAATGTTTGCGTAAGGCGATTGTTGGGCACGTTCTTTGTGCCTCCCCCCGCACCCCTCTCGCATTTTCATACCCCGCTTTCGCCTGCCGTTGCATGGCTTCCATTCCTTAAGGAATTAGTTGTGAGGCACGTTGATGTAGGAATACTTGCAGTGGCACCGAAGTGAGATTCATTTGTTCTGTCAAGGTCTTTTCAGTAATTGAATAAGTTGGTATGTCAGACCACTTAGGTCTTCACCTTCATCCTGTCTCATTAACATTCATTATAAATGTCATATCTAGACAAAATTATTAGATGGGTAAATAAATTATTTATCAGTGAAGTGGGTCAAGTTTAACTCGGACTATCCTTTTAGAGCTTTATTAAAGAACTTGGAACGAGCACAATGATATTTTTCGTGATTTATCTAAACAACTAGTAATAGTCAAATCCCAGTATTTATGCCAATTTTGGATCACATTAAGAAGAAGCAACGCTGTCGGTGATGAAGAAAGAGCCTTGTTTTAGACTTTCATTTGCTCTAAATTGAACGGACGTTTATTTTATTTATTTTTCTAGACTCAAACCTGTATAGGTAGGTAAAGTTGGTAGGTAGGCAGAGGTTTAATATTACGCCCGCATTTCGCAACATTATTAATTTTAGGTCCCACGTACGACTCTGTTGCCATTACTGGGCACATTTCCAGACTCCGTGCTGCTACTGAGAATCCGAAAAAAAACAGTAACAGTTTTGCCCGACACAGGAATTAAACCCGGAACCTCCCGATCAGCAGATGTATACGCTATCCTCTGGACTACAGAGACAGTCGACCGTTTAATCTACACTAAATACATAGGTCCAGAATCCTTCCAATATATCTTATTACAAAGTATCTCTATTCATTCGTGTGGTTGACGACATAGAATACAAGTGTCACCACCCCCTATCTTCCCGTGGGTGTCGTAAGAGGCGACTAAGGGATAACACGATGCAAATACCATCTTTGCGTAGAGACGGAAAACTCGACATCAAACCCTATACGACTGCCTCGTTGGTCTCGCGGCA
Source organism: Euclidia mi (assembly GCA_944739405.2). NCBI lineage: Eukaryota > Metazoa > Arthropoda > Insecta > Lepidoptera > Erebidae > Euclidia > Euclidia mi. The sequence continues at coordinate 94,881,352 of OX123185.2, forward strand.
TAAATGTGCGGGTGGGATCGGGAGGTCCCGGGTTCGATTCCTGGGTCGGGCAGTGTTATTGGGTTTTTCTGTCATGAAATTCTCAGTAGCAGCACGGAGTCTGGAAATGTGCCCGGTACGGCAATAGGCTCGCCCCTTATTACGTGGGACTAAAGTATATCTGGCGAAAAATGGGTGTAGAAATACACCTCTGCCTACCCCTTCGGGGATAAAAGGCGTGACGATATGTATGTATGTATGTATGTATGTCATTTCTTCTCGTCACACGTGCCTCGTCGTATAATCGCCGCACATGTCTGTTTTGCATCCCACACACGTTTTAACATTTAGACGCCATGAATGCACTGATTGCTTCATTTATCATTAGCCAAATATCATTTCTAGAATTGTTAAGCTGGGTCCAAATTAGTAAAAGAACATCGAATTGAAGTGCGTAACATTCTCGTGGAGTTGTAATGCTTAGTGAAGATGATTGTAGAAGCGGTTTCCATGCATTTGTTGGTAAATACGTGAAGATATGAGATGTGCCTGACGAGGAGAGGTTATCAGAGAGCAAGCACATTCGTATGAAGAATTCTGCTTGTACATAACACTCGAAAAATTATCTAGGATAAGAACCATTCGGACCGACCTCTTATTGTGACGCGGCATTAGTGGATCTTATCTGAAAAACATCAGCTTTCATTTAGGCTACAGATGGCTACTTTTGAAATCCAAATAGTTTTGTTGGGATTTTAAATTGTGGTTAGGTAATATGGCTACGATGACGGCTTCGCTACTGCGACACCAATACATAATAGTACACAAGCCAGCGTCCACACTCGTAGTTAAATACACCGAACAATATACATATTATACATACGTTACATGATGCATAGAGAATCTGTATTACGTACGGCTGACTTTCTAGTACAGCTTCTGAAGTACTGTGGGATAATAGCTGTGTCTGGTGGCTACCAATTACCACAACAGCAAGATCATTTACCTAAATAGCGATAAAAAAATAATGGATTCTTTATGCCTGGTACACGACACTAAAACTACCGGTGACGATTAGTAAGATATGAGTCTAATGAGTTGGCGAGCACTAGAGGCAAGATAGACACTGGATATTAGCATTTAGTCGAGATAGTTCTTTGATAATTTTTGTAACATAATAATCTAAATGAAAGTTCAAATTTCGTTTTCTGATTGCATGTATATAATGTTACCTTAAAACCACTGTACCATTGAGTACTTCGTGCAGTCATTGAGTTATGTGTATGTGAAATGTAGGCGTATGCCAACGTCATTTTTTTACTTGATCTTCAGTTTTTAGAACTTGTTTTTAGAGTGTCAGAACGCATATATTGGTTGGTCTCGCGGCATAAATGTGCGCGTGGGATTGGGAGGTCTCGGGTTCGATTCTCGGGTCGGGCAAAGTGTTATTGGGTTTTCCGTTAGGAAATGCTCAGTAGCAGCAAGAAGTCTGGTAATGTGCCCGGTACGGCAATAGGCTCGCCCCCTATTACGTGGGACCTAAAAAATTCATGGCGAAATGAGGCGAATCATGGCAGGCATGAGTCTATAAAAAAAAGCCGCATATATATACTCTAAAATTAAAATAATTATGATATCCAATTATGACATGGCTATCACAAAGAATCGACACTTTGAAGAAAATAACCTTCTTTCACGTAAAAATTACCTTATAATGGAGCACAATTTTCTGTAAAAGGTGAAGCAGACATTATACAGTACGTGTTAATGACGGCATGCTTTACATTTTAAAACTCATTAATATACTTTTACTATTATGAGAATGAGCCGCTAGCGTAATGTGTTGTCGGAAAAGTGCTCATACTCTTTTGTTATAACTAAAGGACCTCCAGTCCTTTAGTTCAGTGATAAAAGTAAGTAACTAATTTTCTATAATACACAGGCTTGCTTGGTTTACCTGTAGGGTTGGGATTTTTAAAGAGGTCCATTGACCCCATAGGGGTCTGTGGGTGAGGTACTGGGTGTCTTTAGGGGTTTTATAGAAAGTGAAACCTTGTTGATTTCAGCATGTATGGGTTGGCTCGATCTTGACGTACTACCTAAGAATATCGACGTTGAGTAACAGTATCTTACTGTTGCTTTCGTTCGGTGAGAGACAGTTCCGATGACCCCAACCCACTTTCCTTCTCCCTTTTCCTGTTAATGAGCTGATGTTACCACTTACCGTCATGTGCTACTGTCTGGTCAGTTTATAGCTAGTAGTTAAATACATTGAGAGTTGAAATACCTTTTTAATTGTGTCCGGCATTCCGGCATACAAGAGGTTAAAGTCAATGCTGCCTCTATTGTTTATTGTTTATAACAAAACAAAATTTAGAGGAAATTGAAATACTACTTCCAGTCAATACAAAAACGCAACAAGCCAGTTTTCAACTTGAAAAGATTCATTTATTGCTGTAAAGCCTTACTTCGGTTTGTGAAGTATGACGTATGATGGTTTATACTTTAAGAATTGTCCATGATAGTAAAAATAACAAAATGGTTTAGAAACTCTGTCACAGATAATTAATTAAAAAGGACTGGTCACACTAATTTAGGCTAGCCAGAGACAATTGTGTTGCTTTTTTGAGAGATCTCTGTTCTCAAAATTTTAAGTAGTCACAGGCACACTTGGCCACCGTGGTGGATCGTAGCTTAACCCTAGATGAAAGGAATAGACGTAAATATATTAATTTAAGCGGACCCCGGGCTTCAAGGCGTGTAACTCTTGGATGCAACCGGGATAACGCTGTGCGATGATGATGACATTAATTTTATTAGCCACAGCTACACCGCAATAAAAGTCGTGCAAAGTACTTTCATCTCCACAAACGTAAGACAGTAGGTGTTGTAACTTCCCCAACGTAACAAACCGCATTCCCGACGAACGTTAGAGAGCACCCATCGAACTTTTCCCATCACGTTGCTACAATTCACCGCAAATTTTCAATTAGTGCTCCACTACAAGCAGCGATTACAGTGATTTGTCACCAACACGGCAACTATTCCGTTCATTTAAACTTTGATCTTGGGCATTTAATGAGTTTATGTTTTGTGGTGCTACGATTTTTATGTACTTTAAATTTGTTCTGGGTTGTGTTATGTAGGTTGCTTGCTTACCATTTAATATGGTTCTTAACTTCTTTTTAATTCTGGGATTGTAATGCTGTTTTGATTGTAGAGTGGTGTAAGTTTACACTTTACTGAGAAGAGTCGGTTCCTTGAATAACACGTGTTACTGGGTTTGTGTGTTTACTGTCGCTTTTGATATGTGCTATATATTTCACCAAAATATGTATTTGGTATATAAAATTCAACTGCCAAGGGCCTCAGTATCATGTACTGAATCACTGGTATCAGTTTTCGGTACGCCGTTCCTTACACCCAGTATTATTGGTCCTACCATGAGTAATACGATTTAAAACTGCTAACTATATATCAGAAATAGCATTTAAAATAAACCTTGAGATTTGGTTGGTAATGTAAGTATGTAACCAACACGCCATGCTTGCACGTGCCGAAAGTTTAAATCAATTTTACAGTTACAGCATAAACATTTCTTCAATAACTCATAATACCATAACAATACTTCTTGACGTGTAAAATTTTTGTATTGCTATGTACCCTTTATAGAAATATCTTCTTAAGTATATACTTATAGCACGGTGGAGGGAACTTTTTGATGTTCACTTCATGCTCTCTTCATATCTGGTTTGACAACAAAGCGCACGTCGTGCTCCATAATGAAAGTCTTAAAGCTGCTACTTACTATATTTGGCATTCTTGAATTATCTATCACTGGGAACTTTGACATTATTTAATTAATGTATACGGAGACGCCATAGAGTTCAAACAACGAATTGTGGAATACACAAAGTATAGTGCCAAACGGCAAGGCGGCGAGTGTTGGGGCTGCTTAAGGAAATAAGTGTAGTCAACTTTAATAAAGGACACAGATTAGCATAAGAAATATCAAAAAGTTGTATGATTTGAGACCGGTCAATTCTTTGATAGATCCTTAACATAAAAAGTAAGATAAGATATAAGGATAAGACTTCTCTTCGCCTCCTAGGTTCATCAGTATTTGAAGAATCTATCGGTTCTTTCTTAGACGAAAAGATACAACATTTTTGTGAAATTTCAGATCGCCTATTCAAAATTAATATTCATTCGGCCTATACTATTATTCATTATTGTCTTTTCGTCCCAAAATTCACACATGCCTTAAGATCTTCCCAACTTTGGAAAAAAAAATCACTTTTAGAACAAATCGACCAAATTATCCTAATTACTTTAAAGAGAATTTTAAATGTGGACTTGGACGACCGAGCCTGGCTACAAGCGTCTTTGCCCATACGTTTGGGTGGGCTCGGCGTTCGCAAAATTTCCAGTGTTAGTTTACCGGCGTTTCTGTCTTCGGTTCACAGCACGGAAGAGTTAACTAGGAAAATTTTATCACCTACACTAGTTAACTCAGAAGTGTTGTGCAAAACCGAAGCTATAAACGCCTGGAAAATGGCTTGTCCAAGCACTGATTTGCCTACCAACCTATTCTCCCAAAGACTGTGGGACGCGCCGCTTTGTAACATAGTAAGAAAAAATCTTTTGGATACTTCTTTAAATGTTGCAGAGCGTGCTCGCTTACTGGCTGTGGGAGAATGGGAATCCGGTCTATGGCTTCAGGCACTACCATCGTCCAACACTGGAACCATGTTGGACAATGAGACATTCCGTATTGCCATTTGTCTTCGTTTAGGTGCTCCGTGTGTTTCTCCGCATCGATGTCATTGTGGAGAAGACGTCGATAGCCTCGGCCACCATGGGCTATCTTGCAGCAGAAGCGCTGGTAGAATTCCTCGTCATGCCCATCTGAATGATATAATCCGTCGTGCTCTTGTCGCGTCTGGCGTACCAGCTGTACTTGAACCAAATGGTTTGGTACGTGACGACGGTAAGAGACCTGATGGTATGTCATTGTTGCCTTGGAACATGGGTAGGCCTTTGGTGTGGGACGCAACCTGCGTAGACACCCTCGCGCCATCACACGTTCCAAGCACGGGAGGCCATGCTGGCGCTGCTGCTGCAACTGCGGAAATCCTCAAACGGCGCAAATACAGTAATTTAGTAAGTAATTACGTGTTTGAGCCGTTTGGGGTGGAAACGCTAGGCTCATGGGGTCCGAGCGCTCGTTCTCTATTCCGGGAAATTTCGAAACGGTTAATCGACGTCTCACGTGACCAGAAGGCTGGTTTATTCTTTGCTCAGAGAATCAGCATTGCCATCCAGCGTGGCAATGCTGCCAGCCTTCTGGGCACGTTACCCGATGACATTGATGCGGAGGCATTTTACGACGCCTAAACCATGTAAATATTTTCAGTTTCTAAATTTGTTTTTAAGGTTTTTGTATTAGATTAGATTACATTAAGCTTCTTATAAATTATGTTACTTAATACAAAATGAAATAAAGATAATACTTAGGTAGGTATGGTGAATGTGAAAAAAAAAAAAAAAGATAAGATTGTATAGAGTAGGATAAAATTGTCCATTTAAGCTAGTCCTCTTATTCTTCGAGTATTGAGTCTAATTCGTTGTGGTCTTTGTTAATCTTTGCGAACTTCAGGCTCCAAGGCGAAAGAAATCTCTTCCATGGCGAACCGATAACGCTAGGATGACGATGATCACACTGGATAGTTATATTGGATGGTCTTGGCTTGAAACTCTTAATTTAGGAACGTAGTTAGGTGATCTGATTGAAATGGAATAAACTTCGCCTATCATCGTCACCAGCCTTTAACAGTCCACTGCTGGACTAGGCCTCTCCTTTGATAGAAGGAATTGGCCTACTATACCACGCTGGCCAAACGGGTTGGTATAGGGTTTGTATCAAGTTTTCCTTCTCTTACAGTGCTGTTTTCTGCATAATATGCTCACTCTGTTGGCTCTTACGACACCCATGGAATGGTATTGGGGTGGTGACATTCTGTATTCTTAGTCTATTAATTATAGAATATAGAAAATGGAATAAACTTCGCCTATTAATTATAGAAAATATTGAAATGAATTATAGAAAAATGCAAACCATCTATGTATTTGAACACTTGTAGAATACTTAATTGCAAATGTAACATTAATTATTTCGATCGCGGCATTAACATTCAGCAAAACTGAGATGCTGATGAGCATGCGGAAGGCAGAGGATCGGCCATTGTGGCGCATGTTGGGAGAGGCCTATGTCCAGCAGTGGACTGCAATAGGCTGATTGATAGAAAACTGAAAGCTTTAAGCCTGTAGGTATTTACAAGAAAACCTTACAACATTCACCGTAGTTACTGTGATCCTATAACATAGTCTGCATTTCCGTCTATATGGAATCCATAGTAATAATATTATAAATGCGAAAGTGTGATTGATGATTTGTTCTTCTTTCAAGTCACAATGGAGCAATTTTATGGTTAGGCTTAAGGAAGCCCGCGGCTACGCCTGCACTTATTTGTTCCGCAAGAAGTTGAAATTGGCATGTATAAACCAAATCATACATGCCAATTTCAGCTTCTTGCGACCAATAATTGTAGCTGTAGCTTGTCTGTTAGTCAGTCAGTAACGCAAGGATTTTATTTGTACAGATTTTTGCGTATGAAGATATTTAGGAGACTGGATAGTGACAAAGGCTACTTTCCAACACCGACAGAAGACTCCCACAAGGGCAAACCCGCACGCAAAGTTTAATTTTTAATAGATGTGCATATAATTTCCATAAGCTTCGCAAATCACGTAGCACAAGTAAAAAGCTCAGTAACATTGTGTGTGACGTTTAAAAATGTAATAAAAATTGGTGTTCTCACGCCACTCAGTTGTGGCTGACAAGTTGTTCTAACGACGCAATACTTTATACGTGGGGATTATGGCACACCGAAACGAATTAGAAAGTTTTGAATGCATTGTATTACACATTTTACTGGAAAATTAATAGGACATAACTTTACACCTTTTATCTCCGCAGGGGTAGGCAGAGGTGTATTACACACCCACACTGACGCCAGTTATGTTTCGGTCCCAATGTAATAGGGGGCGAGCCTATTGCCATCTACCGGGCACATCATTAAGCGAGTGATAATTAATTTATAATGCACACATAACTATGAATTTATTAATTTATAGAATATATACAAAATTTAACATGTTTAATGCACTTCCTGAAAGTACTTTGTTCAGAATCGGCTACTGAAATCCATTTCCGTCATTTTTAACATTGTTTATTTTTAGTCTTCATCATCATCATCATCATCAGCCTGCCGTAGTCCACTGCTGGATATAGGCCTCTCCAATGGCACGCCACTGAGCCCGATTTTCGGCTCTTCGTGTCCAGCCGCTGCCAGCCACTTTGCCTATATCGTCACTCCACCTAGCCGGAGGGCGTCCTACACTACGTTTGCCAAGGCGCGGTCTCCACTCTAGAACACGGCTACTCCATCGGTTATCGGTTCTGCGACAGATGTGACCAGTCCACTGCCACTTCAACGTGCTAATTCTCTGAGCTATGTCGATTACCTTGGTTCTCTGTCGGATCACTTCATTACGAATTCGATCCTTCAGAGAAACTCCGAGCATAGCCCTCTCCATAGCTCGCTGAGCGACCTTAAATTGGTGGACTAGTCACACCGTCAGTGTCCACGTCTCGGCACCGTAAGTCATAACGGGTAGGACGCACTCATTGAAGACTTTTGTCTTAAGGCTTTGCGGTAGGGATGACGAAAAGACTCGACAGAGTTACCTATATGCCGTCCAGCCAAGCTGTATTCTTCTGCAAGCCTCCCTCTCGAAGTTGTTTCTACCCAATTGCAAGGTTTGCCCAAGGTAGACGTACTCCTGAACAACTTCGAGAGGGACCCCGTTTAGGATAATCTGTTCCGGAGAGACATGTTAATTGAAATTTTTTTTGGTTTTATCCAAGTTCATCCGGAGACCGATGCGAGCAGAAGAATCAGCTAGGCTGCTCAGCATATACTGCAAGTCTGGCACGGTTTCAGCCACGATAAAGATATCGTCTGCAAATCTTAAGTGTGAGAGGTACTCGCCGTTTATGTTAATACCGCGTCCTTTCCAGTGCAGCGTCTTGAGCATATCCTCCATTGCATTTGTGAACAATTTGGGGGAGATAACATCTACTTGTCTCACACCTCGATGCAGGTGGATAGGTTCAGACTGCTGGTTCTGTCTCTCTCTCAGCACTTGGACGTACCGCCAATCGATTTGGCACCGTTGCAAAGACTCCAGAACAGACCAGGTTTCGATGGAGTCAAAGGCCTTCTCATAGTCCACAAACGCTAAGCACAGGGGCTGATTATACTCCTCTGTCTTCTGTATAATATGCCGCACTGTGTGGATGTGGTCTATGGTGCCATACCCTCCTCGAAAACCGGCCTGTTCGGGCGGCTGAAACTCGTCGAGTCTACGCGCGAGACGGTTCGTGATGACCCTGGAAAACAGCTTATAGACGTGGCTCAAGAGCGAGATCGGTCGATAGTTATTCAACAGAGTTTTGTCTCCCTTTTTGAAGAAACGACTATGCTCTTGCTCCATGCCCTTGGAGTTCTCCCCGAGAACAGGACAGAATTAAATATGCGTTGGAGCTGCACCAGTATAGGTTTTCCACCTGCCTTTAGCAGCTCCGTCGTAATTCCATCTTCCCCGGGGGCTTTTGCATTTTTAAGCTGCCTCAGGGCCACCACGATTTCGTCTTGGCTGACGTCTGGCAACTCTTCCGTGAAGTGGCGGGTTAAAGGGGCTCTTGGATCCTCGGAGTCGGGTTGGGGACGGGACGCTTTCGAGGTGTAGAGGTTGCCGTAGAAGCTCTGAACCTCCGCAAGAAGTTCGGACGCTCCGTCTAGAAGTGGCGACTTTCCCGTCTGACGTGGTCAGCTTTGTCAGATGACTTCGACCTAAATGCTGAGTAAAACCTTTCGACCCCCGATTTCGCTCGATCGCATCTTGTATAGAGCGTGTATTGGAGCTACGGAGGTCGCGTCTTACCAGCTTGAAGATCTTTTTATTTAGATCTGACGAAGTGCCTGCCGGGTTTTCTCGTCGCATCTCTATGAGCTGCAGAGATTCTCGCGAAAGTTGAGATCTCCTGCCGGTGTGCTGCGTCTTAAAGAGTTTCGTCCCCTCATCCCGAAGGATTTCCACCACTTTATCGAGTTCCTGGTCCATATCTGCGTCTATTGCGGTTTCCAAGGCAGCGAACCGGTTTTCCAGTTTTAGCTGGAATGTTTCAGATCCAACCACGGATTGGAGGAAATTTGGCCGGAGCGTAGACTTCATAAGGCGAACGCGTTCAAGCTTATAATCGATATTCAGAGTGCCTCGTACAAGTCGGTGATCACTTCCGGTGTTGAACCTAGTGATTACGGAGACATCCCTAAATATTCGCCTTTTGTCCGCCATAATGAAGTCAATCTCATTTTTTGTCATAGTGTCCGGGCTTCGCCACGTCCACTTTCTTTGAGGCTGCTTCTTAAAGAATGAGTTCATTAAGAACAGCCCCTCTTTCTCTAAGAAGTTGACGAGCATCTGCCCCCTATGATTTCTCCTACCAAATCCGTGTGGTCCTACTACCGATTCGCCGCAAGTATGTACTCCCACTTTGGCGTTGAAGTCCAAAATTGTAGTCATTAATTTCTTTAAAAAATTGAGCTATTCGAAAATAAACCTTAAGTCAAAGCAGAACGGCTTCATTTTAAATGCATTTGTAAAATGGTTCCACGTTGACTTACACGCACGCACACATTAGTACAACACAATAGACGGCAAAAGACAATAGTACACAATTGACCACCAAAATATCTATCATCTATCTTTCACTAACGTAGGCAATAAACAACGGGAAAGTGCGAGACTATGTCTCGCTCGCGCTGGCGCATGACAAGCACAGCTGGCGATGTGCTTAGACATATTATGACAAGTAGGTACAACCGGGAATATCTATCTATCAGTGAGTGCTGTGAAAACATTTTCTTAAAGTTCACTTGTTTACAAAATGTTAAAAATGTAATAATTATCAACAAGACGGTGCCGGTGAGGAATGTTCGACATCATCTTGATGTTGACTTGACACCCCTGGACTTTCTCATTGTAAAGAAATATTAAATAGGCGGGTCCACACAGACCGAGCAGCCTCGCGAGGAAAATGCTTCGCGAGGCTGCTCGGTCTGTGTGGACCCGCCTATTCACTAGTTTATTGTGGCGAGAGAACAAGTGACGAGTAGTTAATTAATTAAGATGCTAGCTGCTTTTGAAACAGTGAAAAGATGTGATTTGTGAGGAAACAGTGAAGTGTTAAGTGGACTAAAGAAATGTGATTTAAGCCTGTAAGTTCTTGATTATTCTATTATACTAACTATTTAGATTCACAACTTTAAACACGCCATTCTTGTTTATTTCTCTTTCTTATTGATATTCTTTTACTTTATCGATCAATAATGCTAACTAGGTATGATTAAGTTCAGATAGTCACAATAGTCACTTACGATGTTAAGAAATAATAGTTCGTGCATGTTAATAACAAACAATAAATATAAACTCGGACTTAGCACAAATCTGTGAGTGGAGTAAAAAGTATGGGCTCAAGATTAATCCATCTAAAACGCAAATGATTCTTATCGGTAGTCCCAGAATGATCTCTAAGTTAAATTGGTCAATGCTACCTGAGAATAAATTCGACGGAAATGTATTAGCTCTTACTGATCATGTGAAAAACTTGGGGTTATGCATGGATAAAACTTTAACCTGGGGGTATCAAATGCAGGAGACTAGTCGAAAACTATTCGCGTCAGCAGGCTCGTTGCGTAGGCTACGGAATTTTCTCCCAACGGCCACTAAAATTGCGCTGGCACAGTCATTACTTCTCCCAGTACTCGATTATGCTGATGTCAGCTATCTTGACCTTACTGAGGAGCAACTTGATAAACTTGAGCGTCTCCAAAACTTTTGTATTAGATTCATATTTGGATTACGTAAATATGATCACGTATCAGAATTTCGTAGCAAACTCAAGTGGCTCCCAATTCGTCTTCGCAGGAATACTCATATTCTTACATTACTGTATAATATCCTATTCAACCCGGACACCCCTTCGTATCTCAAAGAACGTTTTAAGTTCCTTCATGACACACATGCAAAGTTTCTGAGGTCGTCTAAGGATCTGAGGCTGCAGATGCCAACACATTCCACAAATTTCTATGACAAGTCCTTTACTGTGCAAGCAGTACGCTTGTGGAATGCGTTGCCGATAGAAATTAGGCAAGCAAACTCGCTTGGCATATTCAGAAACGCCTTAAAACGGCATTACTTGGCTATGTGACTGAATTTTCATATTCTATTTAGTTCGATGTAACTACGTATTTAGTATGGCTATATGTATATTACATGTATTATGTATTTATATATTTATGTATTTTTTGATTTATGTATTTATGTATTTATGTTTTTATGTATTTATGTATTGATGTATTTATGTACTTGTGTATCTATACATCTATCCTTACTTAATTTTATGACTACCCCACTGTTTTTCTTTCTCTGATCTTTTCTAGTCCATCCCAAGGTTGCCTGGAAGAAATTGCTTTCAGCGGTAAGGCCGCCTATTGTACATTATACCTATATTGAATTGTATCATGTTTTGTAGCATTTGTATCGTATCTGGTGTACAATAAAGAATTTTCTATCTATCTATCTACGTCCGGCTGACTTTCTAGTACAGCTTCTGAAGTACTGTGGGATAATACCCACACTATACATGGTGGCTACCAATTACTATAACAGCAAGATCATTTACCTCAACAGCGATAAAAAATTATGGATTCTTTATGCCTGGTTTTTAGCAGCACTGGATTTTAGCATTTAGTCGAGATAGTTCTTTGATAAATTTTGTAACATAATCTAAATGAAAGTTCAAATTTTGTTTACTGATTGCACGTATATAATTGTACCTTAAACCACTGTACCATAAAGTAGTTCGTGCATTTATTGAGTTATGTGTATGTGAAATATTGGCGTATGGCAAGGTCGTTTTTTTACTTGATCTTCAGTTTTAAGAACTTGTTTTTAGAGTGTCAGAACGCATATACTCTAAAATTAACAAAATTATGATATCCAATTATGACATGGCTATCACAAGGAATCGACACTTTGAAGAAATAACCTTCTTTCACGTAAAAATTACCTTATAATGGAGCACAATTTTCTGTAGAAGGTGAAGGCATGCTTTACATTTTAAAACTCGGTAATATACTTTAACTATTATGAGAATGATTTGCTAGCGTAATGTGTTGTCGTAAAAGTGCTCATACTCTTTTGTTATGACTGGACGTCCTTTAGTTCAGTGATAAAAGTAAGTAACTAATTTTCTATAATACACAGGCTTACTTGGTTAACCTGTAGGGCTGGGATTTTTAAAGAGGTCCATTGACCCCATAGGGGTCTGTGGGTGAGGTACTGAGGGAGGTATGGGTTGGCTCGATCTTGACGTATTACCCAAGAACCCCGAAGACCCCAACACACTTTCCTTCTCCCTTTTCCTGTTAAAGAGCTGATGTTACCACTTACCGTCATGTGCTACTATCTCGTCTGTTTATAGCTAGTAGTTAAAATACAATGAGGGTTGAAATACTACTTAAAATCAATGCTGCCTCTACTGTTTGTAGTTTATAACAAAACAACATTTAGAGGAAGTTGAAATACTACTTCCAGTCAATACAAAAACGCAACAAGCTTGTTTGCAACTTGAAAAGATTCACTTATTGCTGTGTTACTGTAATATCTAAACTATTAAAGCCTTACTTCGGTTTATGAAGTATGACGACTGATGGTTTATACTTTTGAGAATTGTCCATGATAGTAAAAATAAAAAAAATGTTTAGAAACTCTGTCACAGAGAATTAATTAAAAGGGAATGGTCACACTAATTTAGGCTAGCCAGAGCAATTGAGTTACTTTTTTGAGAGATCTCTGTTCTCAAAATGTTATGTAGTCAGAGGCACATTTGTCCACCGTGGTGGATTGTAGCTTAACCCTAGATGAAAGGTATAGTCGTAAATACATTAATTTAAGCGAACCCCGGGCTTCAAGGCGTGTAACTCTTGGATGCAACCGGGATAACGCTAGGGCGATGATGATGACATTAATTTTATTACCACAGCTACACCGCAATAAAATCCGTGCAAAGTACTTTCATCTCCACAAACGTAAGACAGTAGGTGTTGTAACTTCCCCAACGTAACAAACCGCATTCCCGACGAACGTTAGAGAGCACCCATCGAACTTTTCCCATCACGTTGCTACAATTCACCGCAAATTTTCAATTAGTTCTCCACTACAAGCAGCGATTACAGTGATTTGTCACCAACACGGCAACTATTCCGTTCATTTAAACTTTGATCTTGGGCATTTAATGAGTTTATGTTTTGTGGTGCTACGATTTTTATGTACTTTAAATTTGTTCTGGGTTGTGTTATGTAGGTTGCTTGCTTACCATTTAATATGGTTCTTAACTTCTTTTTAATTCTGGGATTGTAATGCTGTTTTGATTGTAGAGTGGTGTAAGTTTACACTTTACTGAGAAGAGTCGGTTCCTTGAATAACACGTGTTACTGGGTTTGTGTGTTTACTGTCGCTTTTGATATGTGCTATATATTTCACCAAAATATGTATTTGGTATATAAAATTCAACTGCCAAGGGCCTCAGTATCATGTACTGAATCACTGGTATCAGTTTTCAGTACGCCGTTCCTTACACCGAGTATTATTGGGCCTAAATGTGTAATGTAATCAAATTTACAGTTACAGCATAAACATATCTTCAATACATATACACAAAAAAGTATACAATAAAGTGATGACTTCTTTATATATCTAATCTATATACGTTTTGTTATCACTCCGGCTAGCGGCAGCGATAGCCTAGTGGAGAGACCGGCAGACTGCCGCGCAGAGTGTCTCGGGCTCTCGCGCACCACTGGCTTTTCGAAGTTATGTGCGTATTAAATAGTTATCGCTGGCCCCGTGCTTCTGCGGGCACGTGAAGCCGTCGGTCCCGGCTATCATATCCATAAAAATAATAATTAATCATCTTATAACCCTGCCACTTTTCAGTTATGACTCACTTTTGTTTCCTATACGCACACACTGTCACTTGGTGTATGTTTTATGTACCTGCTTGTCGTAATATGATGTATAATCATTGATATACTTACTGGACCTGTGTAAGTTTTCCATTGTAATGTATGTGTGATTCGCTGTGTTCTGGATACATTGATAATAATCAAGAAGCACACATGCAGCATTCCGGTTGGGTCATCATCATCATCATCATATCAGCCAAACGACGTCCACTGCTGGACATAGGCCTCCCCCAAGTTTCTCTACACAGACCGGTCTTAAACCGCCAGCATCCAACCGCCTCCCGCCATCTTGACGAGGTCGTCGGTCCACCTTGCGGGGGGCCTACCTCTGCTGCGTCGTCCGGTACGTGGCCGCCACTCCAGAACCTTTCTGCCCCAACGGCCATCGGTTCTTCGAGCTATGTGCCCTGCCCACTGCCACTTCAGCTTGGCTATCCGGAGAGCTATGTCAGCGACTTTGGTTCTACTGCGGATCTCCTCATTTCTGATTCGATCTCGCAGGGAAACTCCAAGCATAGCTCTCTCCATCACCCTCTGAGTGACCTTGAGCCTTCTGATAAGGCCCATAGTGAGCGACCACGTCTCTGATCCGTAAGTCATCACTGGCAACACACACTGGTCAAAGACTTTCGTCTTGAGACACTGCGGGATATCGGACGAGAAGATATGTCGTAGCTTCCCGAACGCTGTCCAACCGATTTGGATTCGACGATTGACCTCCTTCTCGAAGTTGGACCTACCTAATTGGACTACTTGTCTCAGGTAGGTATACTTATCGACAACTTCGAGCATAGAGTTCCCAACCTGAATAGGAGCAGGTACAACATGGACGTTCGATATGATTTTCGTCTTGTCCATGTTCATCTTAAGACCTACTTGTTGAGAGACTCTACAGAGGCCATCGAGCATTGTGCCTAGGTCTTCCATGGTCTCAGCCATGACTACGATATCGTCTGCGAATCGAAGGTGAGTGATGTACTCGCCGTTGATGTTGATGCCGAGCCCATTCCAGTCCAGAAGCTTGAAAACATCCTCCAGCGCAGTGGTAAACAGTTTCGGGGATACGACATCCCCCTGTCTCACCCCTCGCTGGAGTTGAATAGGTTTCGAACTCTGGTCCTGGAGGCGGACTGACATAGTGGCGTTTTCATACAAACACTTCAGCACTTCGATATATCAGTAGTCAATCCGGCACCGTTGGAGAGACTGTAGCACCGCCCAGGTTTCGATCGAATCGAAGGCTTTCTCATAGTCCACAAACGCCAAGCATAGGGGCTGGTTATACTCCTTGGACTTCTGTATGACCTGCCGCAGCGTATGTATGTGCTCTATGGTACTATAGCCTTTACGGAAACCGGCTTGTTCGGGAGGCTGGAAGTCGTCTAGCTTGCTCTCGAGACGATTCGTGATGACCCTCGAAAACAGCTTGTAGACGTGGCTCAGAAGTGTGATGGGTCTGTAGTTCTTTAAGAGGGTTTTATCCCCTTTCTTAAAAAAAAAAAGCACCACCACACCTCTGTGCCACGCCTGTGGCGTTTTACCCTCGAGAATGACGGAATTAAATAGCTTCCGGAGGGCTTCTCTAGCGGGTGCACCGCCGGCCTTCAGAAGCTCGCTCGTAATTCCGTCATCACCCGGCGCCTTGTTGTTTTTGAGCTGTTTGAGAGCCACACTAATCTCGTTCATACTGACGTCCGGGATATCTTCGGTATAGTGTCGGGTCAATCCAGCTCTAGGGTCTGACGCTGGAGTGCTTGCGGGTTGTTGCATTGTCGTGTATAGCTGTCCATAGAACCTTTCGATCTCCTCCAAGAGCTCAGGCTTGGACGATACGATTCTGCTATCTTCCGTCTTCAGCTTTGTCAGCTGACTCTGCCCAACAGACAGATCCCTCTGGAACACTTTGGAACCCTTATTCTGCTCGATCGCCTCACGATCACGTTTTGTGTTGTATTGGCGGAGATCGCGAGTCAGAGACTTAGAGACCTGTCTGTTGAGGTGCCGATATTTCGGCATGTCGTCGGAGGATAGCAGAACCATCTTGCGACTTTCCTCTAACAGCTCGAGGGTCGGATCCGAGATCTTGCTGGTTCTCTTGCTTTTCTGGGGCTTAAAGAATTTAGCCCCTCTTTATGGACAGCATCCACGAACCCGTTACTGTACTCGTCCACATCTACGCATTCGCCCAGGCATTCGAAACGGTTCTTGAGTTCGAGCTGAAAGCTCTCGGGGTTTTGGATATGAACCGGTGCCGGTCGGAGCGTGGACTTTATCAACCTCGACCGTTCGAGGCTTGTACAGATATTCAATGTGCCTCTTACCATTCGGTGATCGCTCCCCACTTTAAGTGAATTGATCACGGAGACATCATTGAATATCTGCCTCTTCGTCGACATGATAAAGTCGATCTCATTTTTGGTTGCACCGTCTGGACTTACCCAGGTCCACTTGCGGCATTCTCGCTTCTTGAAGAAGGAGTTCATCATATAGAGTCCTTCCTTCTCCATAAAGCTAGCCAGCAAGTGACCCCGGGAATTCCGATGCCCATAACCAAATTGCCCCACTCTCAGCTCATCACCGTCACGTTTGCCCAGTTTCGCGTTAAAATCTCCCATGACCACGGTGTAATGGGTTTTGAAGCCATGTATAGCCCGAGATATGTCCTCGTACATGGCTTCCACCTCCTCATCGGGGTGCGTCGAGGTCGGAGCGTATACCTGTATGACCTTCAGCGAATACCGCTTGGATATTCTGAGTATAAGGTACGCTACCCAGCTCGACACACTCCCGATATTTACCACATTGGTCACGAGAGATTTGTGGACGATGAACCCGACACCACCTTGGGACTGTTGGTCGCCCGCCGGGTAGAAGATCAAGGTGCCGGAATTGAGAACTATCGAGTCCTCCCCCTGTCTTCGGACTTCAGATAGGCCTATGATATCCCATCGCAACTTGCTCAATTCTTCTTCCAGCTCGACAATCTTCTCGTCGGTCCGCAGTGTGCGCGTGTTCAGTGTTGCCAGGGCCAATTGTCGTTGGTGGTGGTAGCCCGATCTCTTCCGGAGATTCTTCGCACCCCTTGCCCCGCCGTTACCATGGCCGCTACCATAACCAGGACTAGCGGGGCCGGTTTTTATAGGTGTGGTTCATGATGGGGGGATTTGCCATAATCGCCACGCCTGGCAGGCGTATTGGCGATCGCAGTGGCGGAAGTCTTTAGTGCTGGACGCTGCTGCCCATCTAGCATCTAGGATTTTCTTCCGCCAGGTTCGGATGGTTTGACCGCCATCTTTCGGTTGACTGCTTGCGCTGGGGGAGATACTATGACGAGTATCTATTCGTCAGATTAACTCTCCCAGTGGGCGGTGGGGTCGTTACGTCCCGACGCCACCGTATTCCGGTTGGGTGATGTTGCTTATTGGTAATGTTGCAAATTATTATTACAGTTGATATTGAAGTTTTGTATTTATCTGTAAACAAAAGTATGAAATACTCTAAATCACTGTCTGGCAGTCACTCAGTACTTGTATTTCACGTAATCAGCAAAAGCAAACTAACAATAAAATTATAAGAATGTTATAAAGAACTAGCTGACCCGGCAAACGTTGTTTTGCAATTTTTTTTTTATTTATTTTTTTTTTTGAAAAATAGATGTTGGCCGATTCTCATAGATACCGGATAAGCACAAAAAATTTCATCAAAATCGGTCAAGCCGTTTCGGAGGAGT
The DNA here is from genome assembly GCA_944739405.2 of Euclidia mi. Lineage (NCBI taxonomy): Eukaryota > Metazoa > Arthropoda > Insecta > Lepidoptera > Erebidae > Euclidia > Euclidia mi. The sequence goes on from OX123185.2 coordinate 94,899,277, forward strand.
ATGGGAACGAAAACTGTGACACGAGAATTTTATATATTAGATTAAGTAAGTACCTACTTACCCATCTTATTATCAGAGGAAACACTATTCTGTTTGTTCCTATGTATACACAATACACATATTTGTATTTTTATGTATTTATTTTGTGTACTCTATTCTTTCCGGTAATGGCAGCGATCGATGTAATCGATGTTGTCCGTTAATGGTGATGTTAATATTGTGTCATGAATATGATTATGACATATTATGCGGCTTGAATTATTAAATAGCTACAGATTACAATTATTACATAACCTTTGTTTGTTTGGCGCGCGGAAGGTAGTATAATATATAAAAATACCTCCGTGCCATATACTACAGATGTAGCAGGACTAAGACTTATCTCTCATACTCCCAACTTCTAGATAAGTACAAGCTTATCAGCTTAGAGAATCGGCGTAAATACCTTGAGGCCAACGTCCTTCATGACATCGTGCACAATCACTTTGATGCCATCGATTTGACGAGTAAACTGTGCTATTCTGTCCCCCGAACGGTTCATGTGCGTCAGGTCCGTGCACGGACTCTGTTCGCCTTAAACCCGTGTCGTACGAACTCTGGCTTACGTAGCCCTATTTATAGAATGTTGGAATCATATAACTCAATTTTCATTGATATTGACATATTTGCCTGCTCGAAAAAGAAATTTAAATCTAATATTATAAAAAATATATCTGAATTATAATGTTAAAAAAATATTTATTGCATGATTAAATTAAATGAAATTATTTTTAGTATAAATAGTGGAAAACAACAAAATTGTGTCTAGTTCATTTTTTAAAGTAATTCATTATTTTTGTATAAATATTTGTTATCAGTCTGTGGTAATGCTCGTCTAGTGGCAACCACTAGTCTTTAAAATATGTTGTATCTGAGGATAATGTAGTGGACTGCAACATTACTACTAAGTTATTGTTATCATTACGTTATATTTTATGTTGTAGTTGTTTATTATCCCTAATAAATAAATAAATAAATAAATAAATAAATAAATAAATAAATAAAAATAACTACGTTAAAAACAACCGACTTCATAAACGAAAAAGTGAAAAATAATAAAGATTTAACATTAATTAAATACTACCTATTATTTATATGTGCTATTAACTAATAGGTTTGAAGTCGGTGCCAAGCCTTAAAACAAATAATAATATTTTAATCACTTAAATGAATACGAGCAAATTAATACAAAGGAATGACTACGATAAAGATAAAGATGCATAAATAAACCTAATAAAGAGCAATTTGATCTTAATATTATAAGCAGCTTCAGTTAATACGAAGAATAATGAAAAAAATAATACGAAAATGTATTGAACAGAATGTGAATTCATGTGAATTATAAAATGCCTTCTTTAATTTAAAGGCTTTTGAAATTTGATTTGGCACCGACTTCAAACCAATTAGTAAATAGCACATATAAATAATAGGTAGTATTTAATTAATGTTAAATCTTTATTATTTTTCACTTTTTCGTTTTTGAAGTCGGTTGTTTTTAACGTAGTTATTTTTATTTAATACTTTTTAGTGAACATATTGTTGTATTGTCAACTAGTTATAGGTAGACCTACAAAAGGTGCTGCGCGCCTTAAAATATAGATCTCAAGAAACGGGAACGGATAAAAGTAGTCTTCTCTGTAAAAATGCTCTTCGGGACACAGTTTTACGTTCTTGTGAGACTATTAAAGATCCTGAAAAACGTTTGTTGGCCAGGAAAGCATATACAGGATGGCGCTACCATAGGGGCACTTTTTGAACAGAGGCATAGCGTACACAATTCTGAAGCCTTGTACCAAAAATCAATTAAATCGGTGCAGTAGTTTAGCCACAATATCGATTTTAAGTTCCGCAATTTTTGCACTTGCTTTGAATTCCACAGAGCTCATACAAAACTGTCAACAACCCTACATTGCGCGTTGCGACTCGCAACGACGCGGGTGCCGACTCGACGCCGCGCGAGTATTCCCGCGTATCTTCGAGGACGCGCGAATGTTTTTTCTCAGGTTCATTTATGCACTTTATTGTAAAAAAAATAAATTTTATTTTCAAGTGCGTTAATAAAATCCTCTCCACTGCGCTCCGTTTTATCTGCGCTGAGCCTAACTTCGGATGACGTCAAGGCGTCGCGTCGTAGCGAGTCGGGGCGCACAATGTAGGGTCGTTGACCGTTTTGTATCAGCTGTGTGGAATTCAAAGCATGTGCAAAAATTGCTGAACTTAAAATCGATATTGTGGCTAAACTACTGCACCGATTTAATTGATTTTTGGTACAAGGCTTCAGAATGTTGTACGCTATGCCTCTGTTCAAAAAGTGCCCCTATGGTAGCGCCACCCTGTATATGAAATCACGTTAACGTCATGAAACTCTTAAACAGTATAATTCTAGACTCGGTAAGATCCAAGAGCGTCTAGCGAATGAGCCTTTTGAGCAGAGAGCTAATAGACTTGGTCTCATTAATAATCGACAAATCATGGCATTACCGCATGATTTACGTCTTTGAAGTCACCATTATCATCATTGTGCAATTCAAATAGATTTTTGTAATTACTGAATTTGTATCGCCACCTTCTGACTCCTTCATCGGACGAGAACGAGCCCAAACTCTAGAAAATTTTGTCAATTAATTACTGAGTTCCTATATTATTCCTATGGCCACCTTTCGATTCCATCATCAGAGCAGCTCTATGTCATAATAACTTTTCATTGTCATCCAATTTAAATACGTATACAAAACCCAACTCCCGATGTCTGACATATATTTTTTATAGACTCACGCCTGTATCTCCAAAGGGGTAGGCAGAGGTGTAATATTACACCCACATTTCCCAAAGAAAGAAATCGCCAGAAGGCTGATCGATGCTTCCCGTGACCAGAGGGCTGGTTTATATCTCGCTGAGAGAATAAGCATTGCCATTCAACGTGGCAATGCTGCCAGCCTTCTGGGCACGCTACCACTCGACAGCGTTGTAGAGGAATTTCATTTTTTATTATATTTTATTTACTTTTCTTTTCATACTTTTGCTTTTTTATAGTTTAAGATAGTTTAGTTATATAATTCGTTTTTTGTATTGTACATTATAATGTTAATCCTACTTATAGACCAATTATACTTTAGTTTATTTAAAGTCTACCTAAGATAAAAACAAATTAAATATTTGCCAAATATTCATAAACATTTTCCAAAGAACAATGGCAGAATTAGGTCTGGGTTTGTTGTGGCGAGCTTAAACTTCATATGAACAAAACAAATTGTTTATTTTTTCTAATATTTTTTATATTTTCACTTTGTCTCGATAAAGTCGGATTATTTTATAATGATAAAAAGCATTCCAATTGATTACGAACTAGGTGCTTACTTTATTATTTGATTGTTGCCATAGACAATGGTGTGATAGGAATAGACGTTTGACGTTGATGCGTATCGATTATTAAATAAGTAATCGATATGATCGACCTTTATAGGGTTGGTTTGGTTTAAAATATAATAATTAAAATGCAGTTAATTAATTGTTAATCAACATTATGTCAATAAGCTAATTCTTTTGTAGCAAAACAACTTTTAAATCAAATAAAAACGTCACAGCATCGTTTTAACGTTATATCGATTTCACATAAAATCGATTTAAAATGTGCAGCTCTGCTTTTGTCTTTGGCTGTGACAGGTAAAGTCCATTCACAGTTATTTTACCTCTGACAGATGTCTGTGTTTATTTTCTTTATGTTGGAATTGTACTCTGTGATGACAGGAATGTAAAATAGGGTTACCCGTGCATAACATTTTACCCAATATTAGTGGAAATGCTTCAAAAATTCAAATGCTTGAAGCTCATGGCCGCAACGTGGTTAGATTACCGCCATACCACTGCGAGCTAAACGCAATTGAACTTATGTGGAGTCTCATTAAAATGCGAGTCACAAGCAAAAATTTAGGACAAGAGGCAACCAACATTGTGAATTTAGCTGAAGAAGCTTTTCAATCTATCACTGCAGAAGACTGACAAAAAAAATGCAAACATGAGCGCCACATTGAAGACAAGCTTCGTGAAACAGATGGGTCTACGGATGCTGAAATGGACAGGTTCATAATAGAATTAAATTCTGAGTCTGATACAGAACATGACAGCAGTTACGAATCATCATAACATTTCCAGTCCACATGGATCATTCTTATAGACTCACGCCTGTTTCCATGCTGGGGTAGGCAGAGGTGTAATATTACACCCGCATCATTCTTATTCAAAATAAATATGAAAATTAAATTTGCAGTTTTTGTATTTGATAACTAGAACCTCACGTTGGCGTAATTATGATGCGTTTACCTTTATATATTAAATAAACCACATGTTTATTATAACTACTTATCTTCATAGGAAATTAGTTATTTCGTAAGAAAATAAATGTACATGCATATAGCCATGCCAATATCAAGAGGTTTTGTTACAAATATTACTTCCAAATATTTAATACCATCGCTTAGGCAATAAAAAAAATAAGTACATTTTTAGCAATAATGTATATTTAAAATGGGAGTATTATATACCAAATATAGCAACACAACGCCCAGGTTGGCCAATCTAACAGCTAGAGGTAAAATAACTGTGAACGGACTATAGCTATGCTACAGAATAGTTCTGCGTTTAGATGTCAATCTGACATAATGCCTTTGATAATTCAAACGTACCCACATTGTTCATTCTTAACTAAACATAAAACACCGATATATTCTTTTTCCGGCTTTCCCGAGTGAAAATAGAATAATTTATAGACTCTGTTACTTAAGCCGAATTTTTTGATATATTTTTTATCACTGAGCGCTTCAATTTAATTTCAGACATTTTGATGTATGGAGATCTGCCATTGTCCTTTCATAAAAACCAAAATCGACTAACTGTTTTGATTGGGATTTAAACCCATGCCTTCAGAACGTAAAGCGGATGTATTATCAGCACGGCCCGATGGCCGTGCTGATAATACATCCGCGACAACAAGGCGATCCTTGTTATTAATTAGTGGCGAATTTAGCGAACACTTGACAGAGTGCTTACGTCATCTAACTGTCATTTCCAAATAATGAAATAATCTTCAAACCTTTTTGCTAATTATTATGTTTGATTACCAGCCAGTTTGTCGTGTCGACGCATAAAGTGTAGACGTCAGTAGTCCTTAGTAACCGTAGTGATGACAATTTCACATGACACCAACAGTCACAATTATTATTCATAAGAATTTCAGCCTTAAGGATAGGTGAAAATAAGTAAAAAAATGCTCATAAAATAAAAACTACTGGGCCTACATGAATAAAATTTTTATGGGACCAATTCGAAACTATATCGCATCAAACAAAAAAAAATTACGTAAATCGGTTCAGAAACCTCGGCGAAATCGGTGTACATACTCCTCCTTCTTTTTTTGTTTGAAGTCGGTTAAAAACCGCTGTTGACGTCTATGTACATCTCGCTCTAAGGCATTGTCTCATTTCAACATTGTTATTGCTTCTCACAATTTTATTCACGACTAGCTTACGCCCGCGGCTTCGCCCGCATGAAACTTTTAATAAAGAGTAGCCTTTGTACTTCCCCAGGTTTTAGACTATCCATATCAAATTCATCACAAAGGGATCTGCACGTTAGCCGTGTAGCATACATACATATAAACAGATAATACTTAAAATTACTTTTGTTTTCATAGTCGTCAAACTTCAGGTGTGGATTAGTGTGTAGGTATATTATTAAAGTTAATGAAGAGCTTTATGTATCTACTGAATAGAATAGCAGCAAAAATAAAAACTGAAAGCATTATCACAAAGTACATAATCAGACCGCCCCTCCGCGCTTAAGCGCGCCAACTCATAGTAAGCGTTTTTAATGACGGTGCGCTTAGTTCAATTAATCGTGATAACTTTTAAACCATTCGTCCAAAGTACTTAGTGTAAAGACAAAGTTCATCTACCTACATTAAATACTGAAGGCAATAAATCTATCAATTTTGAAAACAATTTGATAACTACTCTAGAATAAGCATTGTAAAAAAACAATTTACTTTATGTTATACTGTTTTATTACAATAAAAATGATGTAGTTAGGTTATGTACTAAAAGCTAAAAAGTAAGTCGGTAAGTCCTAGCTGCCAGATCCCACCAAACTTTTCATCAATCTGGGGTATTGATCAGACAAATATGAAATCGTTGGGCAAGTGAAATTTCTATCATAATGTTCCTTTATTCTGGATACGCTTCGCCCAAAATAAAAAGAAAGTTTTTTTTTATTTACATATTTAGTTTCAAGTTTTTAGTTTTGTTGGTTAGTTGATACTTTTCATTCTATTTTCATAGTGAGCCCTTTGCTACCAATCAAACCCTGTCATTCGATAACCATATTGAGGTATTTGCGGAAAATAGGTAATCCGCCATTTTGTGGCGGAAGCCAACTTGGATTTTTCACAATGAGGTCTATTCTACCAATCAAGCCCTTTCATTTGATACCCATATTGAGGTATTTGTGGTAAATATGTAATCAGGAAGTTTGCTGCGACAGCCATCTTGGATGTTTCGTAGTGAGCTTTATTCTACGAATCAAGCCCTTTAATTTGATATCCATATTGAGGTATTTGTGGAAAATAAGTAATCCACCATTTTGTGGCGGCGGCCATCTTGGATTTTTCATAGTGAAGTCTATTCTACCAATCAAGCCCTTTCATTTGATAACCATATTGAGGTATTTGTAGAAAATATGTAATCAGCCATTTTGTGGCGGCAGCCATCTTGGATTTTTCATAGTGAGACCTATTATACCAATCAAGTCCTTTCATTCGATACCCATATTGAGGTATTTGTGGAAAATATGTAATCCGCCATTTTGCGGCGACAGCCATCTTGGATTTTTTATAGTGAGCTCTATTCTACGAATCAAGCCCTTTCATTTGATCCCTCGTATTGAGGTATTTGTGGAAAATAAGTAATCCACCGTTTTTGGGCGGCGGCCATCTTGAATTTTTCTTAGTGAGCTTTTTATGATAAACAATTTCACCATACATTATCTTCAAGTAACTTTAACGGTTTAGGCAACGCATGCAAATACAGCTTTCAGAGCTCAGGCTTTTTGCCGAGTTAGTGGATAGTTTTTCTTATATTATGGCAACATTATACAAAATCTTTATAAATTGTAGCCTATGTGTTATTCTGTTGTATAAACTATATTACTGCAAAGTTTCATCCAAATCCGTTCAGTAGTTTTTGCGTGAAAGAGTAACAAACATCCATCCATCCATCTATACATACATCTTCACAAACTTTCACATTTATAATATTAGTAGGAAGTAGGGATAGTAGGGATATCATTAGAGACTTTCTTTATACACAACATTATCTAACTGTTTTACCACCTTCATAATTATAGAACATGTAAATTATTTTTACCGCATACTCGTGAACATGCCACATATAACTGACCATGTGAAAAACAACATGTTCGGGGGTCGATTCCAGCTGTTTCAAGTCTGTCCCTGCGATTTATTTAGAAAATACACACAGGGCTACGAATATCCAGCCCTGCCGAAAGTAAGATAACCCCGTTGAGTTACTCAAGAGGTATCTGAATTCAGGCCTCAGTCTCCCACCCACACGGATTCCCACGTATGTGAGGTGTGGGAATTTGGGAATAATGAGACACCTGTATAAGTACAGAACACGAACGAACGAAAGAAATCAAAGAAACACATCCACATTCAAAAGAAACCACTAAGACACCAATCCGACGAAAACGAAAGAAAATTAACAGAGAACCTCATCAATCCACGGAGAATCTTAACACCGCCATTCAGAAAACGCCATCTATGTTTACATATACAAACCGACCAAGATAGAAAAAATAATATGGACTAATCGACAATTTATTGAAAAAAAGGGTCTAAATTCATTGTTTTTATCATTTAAAATAAAATGAAATGATTATACAACTATTATATAAGCATAATAATTTGAAATAAATGAGATTGACCGTTTAAATTAAGTGGACATTGTAATAAATTTGGACACAGAGACTTTTTGTTTATGAAAGTGCCGAATATTATACTCTATTATTTTTTTAATAACACACATAATTATTGTCTTTTTTGCAAGAAACATTTATTTTGCTAGAATTTGATTTGAAAATAGTGACATCTATCGGTCGGAAGGATAACTATAAATATACTCGGTTTCAGTAATTTATTTATCGAAAATACAATAAATATACTGACGAAATTAAGAATCGCCTCCTTTTTTAAAGTCGGGTAAATAGCCATAAAACACTTTGAAGGAGAATTTAGACTAACTATACTTTTACTAACAAACTTATAATGATCATAGATGGCAACACATATAAAACCAGTTTTGGATGATCCCTGTTTTGTTTAGGACTACGTACAAAGGAGAGGTCAAGCTGTACACCGAAAACCACTCAACAGATTGTGATATAACATATACTATTTTATAGGTTTGAGTATCTTTTGTACATGAGTGTAAGTTTTATTGAAATCAATTTCGCCATTTTAGAGATCTTTAGCAACATAGGGAAAGACGTCGGACAGACAGACAGACATAAATTCTAAAAATTATCAAGTAATGCTTTTTAGCATTTTCCTAGATTTTTAGGCTAATTTTCGTCAAAATATCTTTAATGTACAGACTTTTTCACATCTACAGTTTTATTATAGTATAGATGCAATTTATTTAGAGCGGCACGCGTTATGAGCTGGACCCGTAATGACATCTTTTATCAAATTAAATTTTTACGTATGTTTATGATTATGTAACTTAATCGTATTTCTGGCGTTTGTTTTTGTTATTGATTACCTAACGTGATCGTGTATCTGTTATTTCTGTAGCATATAAATTGATGTCAATGTCAGAACTTAGCCGAAAAGTGCATTTATGAATGTAGTTAGGATATAAAAAAAAAATATCTTTGCATTTTCGATTTCTGTTATTTGTATGTGTTAATGTTACATTCCAACCAATATTATATAGTAAGTAAAATAATCTGGTTTTGACGTCTGCGTCTACTAAGGAGCCAGTTGATAACCATCGCCGTGCACATGTTTCCGGCAATATGCTGAACTGGCCTCCTATTTTTGTACAGACGACGGGCGTGTACGATTTTTGCCTAGTTATAGATTTTTTTTCTCACATGGTTTATATCATGTCCTTCGTCTGATATAAAAATAAATGCTTTTTTCTTTCTTTCTTTCTTCAATAATCCATGAGTTCCATGACACAATAACATTACTTCTTGACGTGTAAAATGTTTGTATTGTTATGTAACCTTTATAGAAATATCTTCTTAAGTATATACTTATAGCACAGTGGAGGGAACTTTTTGATGTTTACTTCATGCTCTGTTCATATCTGGTTTAACAACAAAGCGCAAGTCGTGCTCCATAGTGAAAGTCTTAAAGCAGCTACTAACTATATTTGGCATTCTTGAATTATCTATCACTGGGTACTTTAACATTATTTAATTAATGTATACGGAGACGCCTTAGAGTTCAAATAACGAATTGTGGAATACACAAAGTATAGTGCCAAACGGCAAGGCGGCTGCTTAAGGAAATAAGTGTAGTCAACTTTAATAAAGGACACAGATTAGCATAAAAAATATCAAAAAGTTGTATGATTTGAGACCGGTCAATTCTTTGATAGATCCTTAACATAAAAAGTAAGATAAGATTGTATAGAGTAAGATAAAATTGTCCTTTTATTTGCGGTTTTGATTTCTCAAGCTAGTCCTCTTATTCTTCGAGTATTGAGTCTAATTCGTTGTGGTCTTTCTTCATCTTTGCGAACTTCAGGCTCCAAGGCGAAAGAAATCTCTTGCATGGCGAAACCGATATCGCTGGGATGACGATGATTACACTGGATAGTTATTTTGGATTGTCCTGGCTTGAAACTCGTAATTTAGGAACGTAGTTAGGCGATCTGATTGAAATGGAATACACTTCGCCTATTGATGATAGAAAATATTGACATTAATTTTATTATAGCAAAATGCAAACGATCTATGTATTTGAACACTTGTAGAATACTTAATTGCAAATGTGACATTGATTATATAGAGCGCTGCATTTACATTCAGCAAAAGTGGGATGATGATGAGGATGCGGAAGGCAGAATATCGGCCATTGTGGCGCATTTTGGGAGAGGCCTATGTCCAGCAGTGGACTGCAATAGGCGGATTGATAGAAAACTGAGAGCTTTAAGCCTATAGGTATTTACAAGAAAACCTTACAACATTCACCGTAGTTACTGTGATCCTATAACATAGTCTGCATTTCTGTCTATATGGAATCCATAGTAATAATATTATAAATGCGAAAGCGTGATTGATGATTTGTTCTTCTTTCAAGTCGCAAAACTCACAAAGGAGCAATTTACTGATAAGTTTTGTTAATTAACCCATGTAAATGTCGCAAGAAGTTGAAATTGGCATGTATGATTTGGATCATACATGCTAATTTCAAATTCTTGCGACCAACAATTGTGGCTGTAGCTAGTCTGTCAGTAAGTCAGTAACGCAAAGATTTTTGCGTATGAAGATATTTAGAAGACTGGATAGTTACATAGGCTACTTTCCCACACCGACAGGAGACTCCCACGCGGGCAAACCCGCACGTAAAGTTAAATTTTTAGTAGATGTGCATATAATTGCCATAAGCCTCGCAAATCACGTAGCACAAGTAAAAAGCTCAGTAACATTGTAAGTGACGTTTAAAAATGTAATGAAAATTGGTGTTCTCACGCCACCAAGCCCTCATTAGTGGCTGACAGGTTGTTCTAACGACGCAATACTTTATACGTGGGCATTATGGCACACCGAAACGAATTAGAAAGTTTTGAATGCATTGTAGTACAAATTTTACTGGAAATTTAATAGAACATAACTTCACACCTTTTATCTCCGCAGGAGTAGGCAGAGGTGTATTACACACCCACACTTTGCCAGTTATGTTTCGGTCCCAATGTAATAGGGGGTGAGCCTATAGCCATCTACCGGGCACATCATTAAGCGAGCGATAATGAATTTATAATGCACACATAACTGTAAATTAATATTATAAATTGATAGAATATGTAGATAAAAGTAATTAACAATGGATCATCTTGTCGTTTACAGATAGGGCAACTATAATAGTATTGGTTAGCAATGTATTCCCAGAACTAAAGAAAGAGGTATTACGCGAAAATGAAGCACCATTTCGCCAATTGGTGATGTTTTTGCTTATTTTAAAATATCTCAGTGTTTCTTGGCTTCCTCCCTTTTGATCAAATAAATTGGGATTAACAGTTAAATACTAGCTAGAACACTCAAGTTAATTTATTAATATAAATAATAAATAATAACTTCAATATAATGTCTTCATACAACATGCATACAATACAACAGTTTGGACAACATACTTTTCAATACTGTGACATATCATTTTGTGTATGTATTAAATCAATTTTAATAAAATAATTGCGACACTGACTGACTGATAGTAATCTCACAGTCAAAACTATTATTAACCCGTTGGACAGATGGTGCACTAAGAAGGATTTTCCGAATTTCCTTCGGGATCGGGCAGAAACAGTGAAAATAAAATAAATCTACAGGCGTAGCTTCGGACTACACAAAAGAAATGCAACTGCATTTTGTACAGAAATGTTACCATTGGGTAGCCGTGCATGGGACATTCTCAACGAATATTAATACTAAATACATCTACACCTATCGCATAATTTTACCACATTTTCACTACCTTCTTTGTGCTTTGCTTGAACAGCGATAATTATCTTCTCGGTACATAAACTACGTGTCACATATTTAGTGAACGGTCGTACTGTGACCGAAAGCATTCACGTCTTCCAGCATAAAAAGAACTTTATTTGCTTATCTTTCCCAGAAAAGATATCTGAACTGAGAATAATTTCTATATCCCAAGGGACTTTAAATACAACAGACAAAAGTATAAACCAGATTCACTACGACTCGCAGATCACATAAATATGTGTCCCGAGGCAGTACAGAGACGACCACTAAAACCATTACGCCGTCCGCACAACCATATTTCTATGCAAAGAAAGGTTACAAACGCACGCTCGTATTCATAATAAGCAAGAATGCACTACAATATATCATAAAACAACCCGTGGAAAAAAATCTTGCGCTAGACAGCTGACAGAATTTTAATACTTGCGAGACTTCGGTGTAACACGCGGCTTCTGGATAATTTGATTACGTATGCATTAAGTGCATTTCCATTTCCCCATACAGAGTGGATCTGAGATCTCTTTTAGATCCAGCAATGTAAGCTTTAATGATGCGGAGCCTTCAGCTTGGGATTCTCGCATTAACATGGAGGTGCTGACTGCTGATTTATAGAGACGTCACATCGTTCTTATTCTTTTGGTGTGTCTGGATGTTTTTTAGTTATCGTCTGATATCTTAGTCAATCGCTATATACCTACCTACAGTATGTAGGAGTATTATTATTAAATCTCTTGTGGACCTTTCCAGCGAATTTTGCTGGGATTCAATAAAAAGTGTAATGAATGGAGATGAAGTTCTAATAAATTAACCTAGTTATTTATGCCAGCTGTACCTTTAGGGTTCTTACTATATTTTTGATATTTGAATGCCTAATAAATTTGTAAGTTTAATGCTTATGAGCTCTACGCAATGCTTTTATACTTTTCTATTTTTCAGTTAAATTAATTGACAGACAAAATTCAAAAAAAATTGTTCTATTCTTAATTTATCTAGAAGATAATGCTTATCCAGAGGTGGTGAATTTGGGGCTTAATATAATAATATTCACTGACTGATACATTTTATTAAAATAATTCGGTTTTTTCAAAATATTTGACAGTACAGAACACGCACAAAGTCTTTAAATGTTTAACTTAAGCCCAGCAAACTTATTTTACGCTATAATCTGTTCTTTTCGTCCGTTGCGCGTTGGTTGAAAGTTATTTAGGTAAGTTGTTTACGATACAGAATTTGTAACTAGCAATAACGTGTCCTGTCACCTTTGCTTTTCTTTAAAAAGATATTCCTAAATTATGAAAATACCTACAAACTGTTGTCCGCGGCTTTGCTCGCGTTGAATCGATTAAACACAAATCTCCTTTAATTTAAGGGGGTTGCGAGTTAATTTCCAATAATCTGAATATTTACTTTATTTTCTTTACGACAAAGAGTGAGTTTATCAACTTTCAGTTGCCTCCCCCCCCGTGGGATCTCCACCTTGTCGTGGTGGGGGGGCCTCAGTAACCGTGGCTTGGATACCTCCACGGTGAAGCTAAGAGAGATCCCGGGAGTGGACGCTCCGCGTGGGCTTAGAGTCCTAATCCTTCGTCCAAAACTGCGGGTGCGGGGGATAGTTCTGTCTGTCCCTCGCAGTAAGGCGCGGTCGCGGGAGGACAGTCGGTGTTGCGTTGTCGCGCGCCCTATGGAGATAGGGCGCGACCAAATGGGGGCGCACCATTGTTGCGTCGCGGTGGGGCCGCAGAGGAAGAGGAGATGCGGTGTTGCCAGGTTGCCGTCTTCCCTATCCTCTGCGGCCGCTGGGTGTTTTGGCAGCGGAGCCTAACACTTTCATCCGCCACCAAGCGGGTTTTGTTCGGGGCCCGCCTGACCAATGGCGGGCCAATACCCGTCGGGGGGTAGCGACTAATGCTTCGGCGATACCCGACCCTCCGACACACGGGTACATGAGGAACACGGGTTGGTTTTTAGTCAGTAAGAGTCTGACAGTCCCCTTTGCCCTTCCCCCAGGGTGGAGGGACCCCATGAGGATTTTCCAGCACGACACCAAATAAAAAGAAAAAAAAGCTTTCAGTTGCCTACGATGAAAATTGAACAAAGTCAATACAAACTTCTACCTTCCCCTGCGGTTGTATTTTTCCGGTTTTAATTTTTGTAACGAATATGTCCGACTCCATGGCCCAATATACCTCTATGTTAAATTTTATCAAAATTGGTTCAGCTATTTTAGCGTCAACACGGAACATACATACACACTTTCACATTGATAATATTAGTAGAGATAGAGATTGGTTTATCTTTTTTTTATCGGGACTAGTCCCACCCTCATTCCCACTACTGTGTCACCTGTGTAGCCAGGTTCAGCAGCAGTGACCATTGATGACAACGAGTTTTGACACTCGTGAAGTCCCAGGGAAAGTTAAACTGTCTTGGAACCCGCAACGAACTTAATCAGAAGTATAGTGGAGGTTTTGGAAAATAAACAATCCACTTCCCTCCTTAACAAAGCGGGAGACAAGCAACGAAGAGATATAATAGTGAGAAAAGATAAGCACCACGGCATGAGCATTAAGGGGGCCTAAATTGTGAACTAAACCTGTTTCCAGTAATATGTATGGCAGAAACGCCTAAACGTACGGAAATTCGTCCTACTTGCCACAAGATCCGTATAGTATACTACTCCAGAAGTTAACCTCTAATTCGTTAAGCATGATATCACGTTCGATTTGCCAAATACTACACTCCCATAGAATGTGATGAGTAGATTGTTCACATTCACATTGTTCACATTGGTTTATCTATGGTAGACATCATGCGAGAGGCTCAACTACAAATGGTGAAAAGTTATGATTTATCTTTGTGATAGAAACACTTATCATCCGATTAACTCCTTGGTATGCACATGCTTATAATATGATGAAGCCTTTCGCAATCCACTGCTGGATTTAACTTCTCCTACTGTCACTGTGAAAGCCGACCCGTGGTGCAAGCCTCGATGTGGCCGTAGGCTTGCACCAAGGGTCGGCCCTTAGCCCCTACCTCTTCCTGTTAATTATGGATGCTATATCATCGGACATACAGGAAGAGGCACCCTGGTGCATGCTGTTTGCCGACGACATCGGTCTAGTAGCAGAGAGTGGACAGAAGGTGCAGCGCAAGCTGGAGGAGTGGCGGCGGAGATTGGAGAATGTAGGCCTGAGAATAAGCAGAACCAAAACAGAATATATGTTCTGTGACTTTGGCGGTCTCTCCAGTCCTATACCGGTAACACTAGGCGGTACGCTTCTACCAGTAAGCTCCGATTTCCGCTACCTAGGTTCACTCCTGCAAGATGACGGCGAAATTGATCGGGATGTTAGGCAAAGAATCAACGCAGGATGGATGAAATGGCGACAGGTCTCAGGCACAATATGCGACCACAAAATGCCTGTGAAATTAAAGAACCGCATGTATAAGTCGGTTATAAGGCCTGCCGTACTGTATGGAGCTGAGTGTTGGGCTACAAAGAAGATGGATGAGAAACGATTGCATGTGGCAGAGATGAGAATGTTACGATGGATGTGTAGAGTGACAAGAAGGGACAGAATTAGGAATGATTACGTTAGAGGTAGTATGAAAGTGGCGCCCATTGATGAAAAGATAAAAGGGAGTCGATTGGCCTGGTATGGACATGTTATGCAGAGAGATGAGATGTATGTAGGTAAAAAAGTGATGAATATGCATGTAGAAGGACGAAAAGGAAGAGAACGGCCAAGGAAAAGATGGATGGACTGTTTGAGGATGGATATGAAAGAGAAAAGGGTAAATGATCGGATGACTGGTGACAGAGAAGTATGGAAGAGAAGGACATACTGCGCCGACCCCAAATAAATTGGGACCAGGGCAAGACAATGATGACTGTCACTGTGAATATACGAAGATCTTCCCAGACAGGTTGGTCGCTTCTTCAGTCACAATCACATAATAGCCAGATCAGAGTATTTATGATTAACACGGTCATGACACATGGCTGTTGTCTAACTTTGCTTGGATTACACGATGCGATGACTTAATTTCTGCCACCTTTGAACAATGTTAACATAGCCAATGAGTATATATTTTTAATGGTAAAACCTCCTCCTAAATCTAGCAGCTCTAACAGCGATCTATGCTACTCAATTTTTAATGATCTAACCGGCCAGAAATCAGCATCACCACAACAACTGTAATCAATGCTGCCATTACATTTTTAAATGAAGCCACTTAAGTTGTGACAACATCAAGGCAGTCAAATAACAAATACAAACAATTATCACATACTTAATCATCATGCAGCCTTTCGCATCTACTGCTAGACATAGGCTTTTCCTAACATGCGTCACAGTAATATTGTAAACCAATGGGTATTAAAATTTGAAGAAATAAATTGGAATATCTGAATATATAAAATTCTTGCATTATTGACTGACTAACCGACATGACTATTAGGCGCAGAAAGCTAAAATTTGGCATATATGTTCCTTGGGTTCCATAGGGGTGCACCAAGAAGGGATTTCCCGAAATTCCCACGGGATCACGCAAACACGATTAAATTAAAATGTGCGGGCACAGCTGGCTGGCGGGCGTTCTCTAGTAAACATATAAAGGAATTAACTATTCAGATGCAACGGAAAATAAAAATCACAGTAAACATGAAATAAATTCGCAACGCACAGAGATGCAGGTTTTCTCCGGAGTGCGAAGGAACACGTAATGCATTGCTAATTTTCTTGTTAACGGAGCAAAAATATTCTTCTGCTTGCTTTGTTGTAATGATTGCAATCTGTCACAGTTACGTAGGGAATTGGTTTGCTTGTTTATTGCTTATCTTGTTACAAAGAATTTATTGCATGCAAATATTAAGATAGTAAAAATAAACTCTAAATATTACAAAGAATATATTGCCAGAAAAATAATGAGATGATAAACATTATACACTACAAATATCGTTTCGATGCTGGAGTGCTTGATCTTTATATGAGAAATAGATTTTCAATCTCAGTTCTTATTTTGGTTGTCAACTTAGAAAAACATGTACCTAGGTATATACTTGACACAAGATGATACCAAAAAGTATAAATACTTCTTCGAAGTTTACACCATGCTTGCGTGAAAAAGGGACTACAAGAAAGCAAGTGTTTTAGTCTCTAATCGTCTACTATTATATTTTACCTAAATTTAAAAAATGCACTGCAGTTCTACTTTATTATCACTAGCAATAAAACTAAATTCTTTCAAAACGGAATCACACCCCGACAACACTTTCTTTAAACCAAAAAAGATACACAAGCAAAACAAACGTTAATCAAAATTATTGCTCAAAATACTGACCGGAGATATCCCCATCTTTCATGTTGTAGTTTTTACAAACGTCACGCGACGCATAACACCGAAATAAGCGATGAGCGGCCATTTAGGAAGCCGTACAACGAAGATAAACGAGGTTCAAACACTGTACGAGGAAAACTTCCACATATGGAATCATTTTGTATAGCCTTACACTAACACATTCTATAGCAAGTACGCACACAAACGGTCTCACGGTTCACTCATCATTGAAATCTCATCATTACAAGTAAAGCAAATACGAGTACTAATGATGAGATTGTCAATGGTGAGTGGGACTGAGACCACAGTACAAAAACATACATATGTCTATTGTCTACCTTCTCATGCACCCACATTGACAAATATATTAGAATCAGAATTACAGAAGTACTTATTTTTTCATTCCAGTATCAGTTTATTCTTTGTTTCACAATTTAGTAATACATACACTTAAAGAAATATTAAATGTGGATTTGAACGACCGAGCCTGGCTGCAAGCGTCTCTTCCTGTACGTCTGGGTGGGCTCGGCGTTCGCAAAATTTCTGATGTTAGTTTACCGGCGTTCCTGTCCTCGGTGCACAGCACGGAAGACTTAACCAGGCAAATATTAGCACCAACACTGGTTAATTCGGAAGTGCTGTGTAAAACCGATGCCGTGAACGCCTGGAATGGCTTGTCCAAGCTCTGCTTTGCCTACCAACCCATTCTCCCAAAGGCAGTGGGACGTGCCGCTTTGCAACACTGTGAGAGAAAATCTTATTTTATCATCTACAAATGTTGCTGAGTGTGCTCGCTTGCTGGCTGTGGGAGAGTGGGAGTCTGGTCTTTGGCTTCAAGCGCTCCCGTCGTCCAATTTGGGCACAATGTTGGACGACATGACATTTCGCCTTGCCACTAGCCTCCGTTTAGGTGCTCCGTGTGTTTCTCCGCATCGTTGTCATTGTGGAGAAGCCGTCGATAGCCTCGGACACCATGGACTATCTTGCGGCAGAAGCGCGGGCCGAATGCCTCGTCACGCCTATCTTAATGACATCATCCGTCGCACTCTTGTCACCGCCGGAGTACCAGCCGTACTTGAACCCAATGGTTTGGTACGCGACGATGGGAAGAGGCCCGACGGTATGTCATTGTTGCCTTGGAAGTTGGGTAGGCCTTTGGTATGGGACGCAACGTGCGTAGATACCCTAGCGCCATCACATCTTCCAAGTACAGCCAGCTGTGCCGGCGCTGCTGCTGCAAGCGCAGAATCCCTCAAGCGGCGAAAATACGGTAATTGAATAGGTAATTACGTATTTGAGCCGTTTGGGGTGGAGACGCTTGGTCCATGGGGTCCGAGCGCTCGTACGTTGTACAGAGAAATCGCCAAACGACTAATCGACGCTTCACGTGACCAGAAGGCTGGGCTGTATTTCGGCCAGCGTATCAGCATTGCCATCCAGCGTGGCAATGCTGCCAGCCTTCTGGGCACGATACCAATAGACAGCGATGCGGAGGAATTCTACGACGCCTAAACCTGTCTTGTAAATATGTACTTTGTATTTTACCCTCCCCTTTTTTGTACATATTTATTTTTTATGTATGTAAATAAATTCCATTGTGTAATACATGATTCTGCGTTTGTTAGTTTACAAACCTTATACGAGTGGTTGTTTGATCGCCTAATATCTCTCTTACTCTAGTCTGTAGACATGGAACATAAAGAGCTACTGTTGTGTAATATGGTGAATCACGGTGCAAATATAAAGGAATATTCTTGTTACTACCTTCATCTTCGCTTCGCTCGCATAGGTACTCATGATGTGCAACTGACTAAACGCTTAACTGCTTCGCTCATCTCTAATGGAAAGGTAGCCATTCAAACAGGAAATTATTATAATAAATCGCATCCGCTTACTGCGAAGACAGTAGCGCCCTCTGTGTTATTGCTAGGAAACATGCAATCACCGTTTTTGCTTACACTATGTATCAAAGGGAACGTAAACTTGTAGAAAGTTTACGTTCCCTTTGATTGTTTAGTAATTAGTTTAAGATTTTTTTGTGTAGTTTATACCATTTTCAATTTAGATCGATTAATTAAGTAATTAATTTTCGGCATAGCTAGGAGTAATATCAACGAACTCATAAAGAAAAAAACTATTCACAAATAACTCGTCATAACATATTCTTTGAATATATTTTAAGGTATTGTGAATTTTATTGCCAAGAATTTTGTATTGTAACATTTCTGATAATTTCAGTCAAAGACTTCTATGAAATATCGAATAGATTGAATAGCGATCCAGTGACAATATCATGACATTTTCTATCGCAAAAAGCCAATTGTTTATACAACTTTTATCTAGGAATTTGTATTCAAAAAGTCACATTCGCATTACAAAAACCCTTTAAAATTCATACAACAACATTATCATTTTGCATGCAACATTCCCATGTCTACACACAACCGAATACAAAAAGGGAACTATTCACAATGGCAGCAAAATTCAACTGGAAATATTTCAATGCATTACGGCTTCGAAGCGCAGTCATAGTTCAGTCTCAGGTATAAAACGCGCAATGTTTGCGTAAGGCGATTGTTGGGCACGTTCTTTGTGCCCACCCCCGCACCCCTCTCACATTCTCATACCCCGTACTCGCCAGGCTTTGCATCGCTTCCATTTCTTAAAGAATTAGTTGTGAGGTACGTTGATGTAGGAATACAGTATGCAGTGGCACCGAAGAGAGATTCATTTGTTCTGTCAATGTCTTTTTAGTTATTGAATAAGTTGATATGTCAGTGTCGGTTGGACGCAAGTTAATGGTAATAAATTTATTGGGCTTGGGCATTCAT
The DNA here is from genome assembly GCA_944739405.2 of Euclidia mi. NCBI lineage: Eukaryota > Metazoa > Arthropoda > Insecta > Lepidoptera > Erebidae > Euclidia > Euclidia mi. Next base: position 94,919,274 of record OX123185.2, read on the forward strand.
TGCTTTTTATATTTATACATACATAAAGCATAGCATTGTCTTGTTTTACGTAGGGGTAGCCAGAGACTACAGTCTGCCATCTGATACGATCCTAACATACCTCTAGCTTCATTCACACACATCAAATTTTACATGCATTTACTTCAGTTAATGGTAATTCTAACTTGTCCTTTTTCTAGGATGTCTCTAATTTGGCCAGTGAGCGTCCACTTAGGTCTTCACCTTCAACCTGTCTCATTAACATTCACTACAGTAGTCACCTGTGGACAAAATTATTAGATGGGTAAATAAATTATCATTGAAGTGGATCAAGGTCAACTCGGACTATCTTTTTAGCGCTTTATCAACGAACTTGGAACGAGCCCAATGATATTTTTCGTGATTTATCTAAACAGCTACTAATAGTCAAAGCCCAGTATTTATGGCAATTTTTTATCATATTAAGAAGAAGCAACGCTGTCGGTGATGAAGAAAGAGCCTTGTTTTTAAACTTTCATTTGCTCTAAATTGTACGGACGTTTATTTTATTTATTTTTTCTAGACTCAATCCTGTACAGGTAGGTAAAATAGGTAGGTAGGCATTGATCTAATATCACTCCCGCATTTCGCAATATTATTAATTTTAGGTCCCACGTACGACTCTATTGCCGTCACTGGGTACATTGCCAGACTCCGTCCTGCTACTGAGAATCCGAAAAAAAACTGTAGCAGTTTTGCCCGACCCGGGAATTGAACCCTCCAACCTGCAGATGACTCTTGACCTCCCGATCAGCAGATGCATACGCTATTCTCTGGACTGCAGAGACAGTCGACCGTTTAGTCTACACTAAATACGTAGCCCCAGAATCCCTCCAATATATCTTATTCAAAAGTATCTCTATTAATTTCTGAGCTCCTCGTCACACGTGCCTCGTCGTATAATCGCCGCACATGTCTGTTTTGCATCCCACACACGTTTTAACATTTAAACGCCACGAGTGCACTGATTGCTTCATTTATCATTAGCCAAATATCATTTCTAGAATTGTTAAGCTAGATCCAAATTAGTAAAAGAACATCGAATTGAAGTGCGTAACATTATCGTGGAGTTGTAATGCTTAGTGAAGATGATTGTAGAAGCGGTTTCCATGCATTTGTTGGTAAATAGGTGAAGGTATGAGATGTGCCTGAGGAGAGGTTGTCAGAGAGCGAGCACATTCGTATAAAGAATTCTGCTTGTACATAACGCTCGAATAATTATCTAGGATGAGAACCATTCGGACCGACCTCTTATTGTGACGCGGCACTAGTGGATCTTATCTAAAAACATCAGCTTTCATATAGGCTACAGATGACTACTTTTGGAAACCAAATATTTTTGTTGGGTTTTTAAATTGTGGTTAGGTAATATGGCTACGATGACGGCTTCGATACTGCGACACCAATACATAATAGGACACAAGTCAGCGTCCACACTCGTAGTTAAATACACCGAACAATATATGTACATACGTTACATGATGCATAGAGAATCTGTATTAGGTCCGGCGGACTTTCTAGTACAGCTTCTGAAGTACTGTGGGATAAAACCCCTGTCTATATGTGGTGGCTACCAATTACCATAACAGCAAGATCATTTACCTCAATAGCGATTTTTTTTATATATACTTACGCCTGTATCCCCGAAGGGGTAGGCAGAGGTGTAATATTACACCCACATTTCGCCAGGATTTTTTTAGGTCCCACGTAATAGGGGGCGAGCCTATTGCAGGGCACATTACTTGACTTCGTGCTGCTACTGAGAATTTTACTCACGAAAAAACCCAATAACACTTTGCCACCGGGAAATCAAACAGTTTGACTACACGGTTGGCGTAGTGGTTTAAGCAGCCGCCTCACCGCTTGACACTGTGCCGAAGTGTTGTGGGTTCGATCCCCACACGAGACAACACTTTCTGTGATTCATAAATTGTTGTTTCGAGTCTGGGTGTTCATTGTGTCCGTTAGTTGTATGTCTGTAAAGTTCCCCGCGACACAGGATTTAGTCCTAATGCGGGAGTTGTCTTATAAAAAATATAAAAATATAAAATCGAACCCGAGACCTCCCAATCCCACGCGCATATTTATGCCGCGAGACCAACGAGGTTACTAGGCAGATCGATAAAAAATAATGGATTCTTTATGCCTGGTAAACGACACTAAAACTACCGGTGACGATTACTGGATTTTAACATTTAGTCGAGATAATTCTTTGATAACTTTTGTAACATAATCTAAATTAAAGTTCAAATTTCGTTTACTAATTTCATGTATATAATTGTACCTAAAATTAAAATTACTGTACCATTCAGTAGTTCGAGCAGTCATTGAGTGTGTATGTGAAATGTTGGCGTATGCCAACGTCGTTTTTTTACTTGATCTTCAGTTTTTATAACTTGTTTTTGGTTTCAGAACGCATATACTCTAAAATAAACATAATTATGATCTATGATGATATCCAATTATAACATGGCTATCACAAGGAATCGACACTTTGAAGAAAATAACCTTCTTTCGTGTAAAATTACCTTATAATGAAGCACAATTTTCTGTAGAAGGTGAAGCAGACTTTATACAGTACGTGTTAATGACGGCATGCTTTACATTTTAAAACGCGTTAATATACTTTAACTATTATGAGAATGAGCTGCTAGCGTAATGTGTTGTCGGAAAAGTGCTCATACTCTTTTGTTATGACTGGACGTCCGTTTAGTTCAGTGATAAAAGTAAGTAACTAATTTTCTATAATACACAGACTTGCCTGTTACCTGTAGGGCAGGGATTCTTAAACTGAGGTCCATTGACCCAATAGGGGTGAGGCACTGAGGGTCTATAGGCGTTTTATAGGTAGTAAAACCTTGTTGATTTCAGCATGTATGGGTTGGCTCGATCTTGACGTACTACCCAAAAATATCGACGTTGAGTAACAGTAACTTACTGTTGCTTTCGATCGATGAGAGAGAGTTTCGAAGACCCCAACCCACTTTCCTTCTCCCTTTTCCTGTTAATGAGCTGATGTTACCACTTACCGTCATGTGCTACTATCTCGTCTGTTTATAGCTAGCAGTTAAAATACATAGAAGTTTGAAATATTAGTTATAGTCAATGCTGTCTCTACTGTTTAAAGTTTATAACAAAACAACATTTAGAGGAAGTTGAAATACTACTTCCAGTCAATACAAAAACGCAACAAGCTTGTTGGCAAACTGAAGAGATTCACTTATTGCTGTTTTAATGTAATATCTAAATTATTAAAGCCTTACTTCGATTTGTGAAGTATGACGTATGATGGTTTATACTTTGAGAATTGTCCATGATAGTAAAAATAAAAAAATAGTTTAGAAACTCTGTCACAGAGAATTAATTACAAGGGACTGATCACACAAATTTAGGCTAGCCAGAGGCAATTGTGTTGCTTTTTTGGGAGATCTCTGTTCTCAAAATTTTATGTAGTCGCAAGCAAACTTGGCCACCGTGCACCGTCCAATCGTAGCTTAACCTTAGATGAAAGGAATAGACGTAAATATATTAATTTAAGCGGACCCCGGGCTTCAAGGCGTGTAACTCTTGGGTGCATCCGGGATAACGCTAGGGCGATGATGATGACATTAATTTTACTACCCACAGCTACACCGCAATAAAATCCGTGCAAAGTACTTTCATCTCCACAAACGTAAGACAGTAGGTATTGTAACTTCCCCAACGTAACAAACCGCATTCCCGACGAACGTTAGAGAGCACCCATCGAACTTTTCCCATCACGTTGCTGCAAATGCAATTCACTGCAAATTTTCAATTAGTTCTCCACTACAAACAGCGATTACAGTGATTTGTCACCAACACGGCAACTATTCCGTTCATTTAAACTTTGATCTTGGGCATTTAATGAGTTTATGTTTTGTGTTGCAACGATTTTATGTACTTTAAATTTGTTCTGGGTTGTGTTGTGTAGGTTGCTTGCTTACCATTTAATATGGTTCTTAACTAATTTTTAATTCTGGTATTTTTATTTGCTTGCATGTTTGCGTAGTGCTGTTCTTATTGCGTTTAGTATTTAGTTGAATGTAAATTTTTAATGCTGTTTTGATTGTAGAGTGGTGTAAGTTTACACTTTACTGAGAAGAGTCGGTTCCTTGACTAACACGTGTTACTGGGTTTGTGTGTTTACTGTCGCTTTTGATACATGCTATATATTTCACCAAAATATGCATTTGGTATAAAAAAATCAACTGCCAAGGGCCTCAGTATCACGTACTGAATCACTGGTATCAGTTTTCGGTACGCCGTTCCTTACACCCAGTATAATTGGTCCTACCATGAGCAATACTATTTAAAACTGCTAACTATATATCAGTAATAACATTTAAAATAAACCTTGAGATTTGGTTGGTAATGTAAATATGTCACCAACACGCCAAGCTTGCACGTGCCGAAAGGTTAAATCAGCGATAGGTACGTATACTGGCGTATACTGGCGAAGTGTGGGTGTGTAATATACACACCCACACTTCGCCAGTTATGTTTCGGTCCCAATGTAATAGGGGGCAATCCTATTGCCATCTACCGGGCACATCATTAAGCGTAATTAATTTAATATTATAAATTAATAGAATATGTAGATAAAAGTAAGTGACAAGGGATCGTCTTGTCGTTTACTTATAGGGCAACTATAATAGTATTACTGGTTAGCAATGTATTCCCAGAACTAAAGAAAATGTATTACGCCAAAGTGAAGCGCCATTTTGCCAATTGGTGACGTTTTTGCTTATTTTAAAATATCTCAGGGTTTCTTGGCCTCCTCCTTTTTGAACAAATAAATTGGGATTTACAGTTAAATACTAGCTAGAACACTCAAATTAATTTATCAATATAAATAATATAAAATAACTTCAATATAATGTCTTCATACAACATGCATACAACAGTTTGGACTACATACTTTACAACACTGTGACATATCATTATCATTTTGTGTTTGTATTAAATCAAGTTTGATATAATTCTTGCGGTACCGACTGACTGATAGACATCGCACAGTTAAAACTATTCTTAACCCTTTTTGACCGAGATGGTGCACTAAGAAAGGATTTTCCGAACTTCCCTCGGGATCGGACAGAAACAGGTAAATTAAAATAAATCTTTAGGCATAGCTGGGGACTACACAAAATAAATGAATCTGCATCCGTATTCTCTGCCTACCCCTCCGGAAAATAGGCGTGAGTCTATGTATGTATTTTGTATATAAATGTTAACCTTGGGTAGCCGTGCATGGGACATTCTCAACAAATATTAGTACTAAATACATCTACACCAATCGCATAATTTGACCAAATTTTCACTATCTTCCTTGTGCTTCGCTTGAACAGCGATAATTATCTTCTCAGTACATAAAATACGTGTCACATATTTAGTGATAGGTCGCACTGTGACCGTAAGCATTCACGTCTTCCAGCATAAAAATAACTTTATTTGCTTGTCTTGCCCAGAAAATATATCTGAACTGAGAATAATTCTATATACCAAGGGACTTGAAATACACCAGACAAAAGTAAAATCCAGATTCGCTACGACTCGCAGATCACATAAATATGTGTCCCGAGGCAGTACAGAGACGACCACTAAAACCATTACGCCGTCCGTAAAACCATATTTATATGCAAAGAAAGGACACACAAACGCACGCGTATTCATATTAAGTAAGAATGCACTGCAATATATCAAAACAACCCGTGGAAATAAATCTTGCGCTAGACAGCTGACAGAATTTTAATACTTGCGAGACTTCGGTGTAACATGCGGCTTCTGGATAATTTGATTACGTATGTATTAAGTGCATTTCCATTTCCCCATACTGAGTGAATCTGAGATCTCAGAGAACCAGATCCAGCAATGTAAGCTTTAATGATGCGGAGCCGACTTGAGCTTGGGATTCTCACATTAACATGGAGGTGCTGACTGCTGATTTATAGAGACGTCACTTTGTTCTTATTCTTTTGGTGTGTCTGGAAGGTTTTTAAGGTACAGTAACTCCTTGGTATGGTATAACTCCGCTGGATACTGCTGGATTTAAGTGACAGTGGCAGTGACAGTAGAAGTACTGTCACTGTAAATACACGAAGATCTGCCCAGATCGGTTGGTCGCTTCTTCACATTATAGCGAATATGTTAGGTTTCAGAAATGAGATCAGACTATTTATGGTAGACACACGTTCATGGCACATGGCTGTTGTCTAACTTTGCTTTGATTACACGATGCAATGACTTAATTTCTGCCACCTTGGAACAAAGTTAGGATAGCCAATGAGTATATTATATTGTTAATGGTAAAACCTCCTACTAAATCAGCTCTAGCAGCGATCTATGCTACTCAACTTTTAATAATCTAACCGGCCAGAAATCATCATAACCACAACAACTGTAATCAATGCTGCCATTACATTTTTAAATGAAGCTACTTAAGTTGTGACAACATCAAGGCAGTCAACTACCAAATACAAGCAATTATCACATAATCATCATGCAGCCTTTCGCATCCACTGCTGGACATAGGCTTTTCCTTACATGCGTCACAGTAAGATTGTAAGCCAATGGGTATTAAAATTTGAAGAAATAAATTGGAATATCTGAATATATAAAATTCTTGCATTATTGACTGACTGACCGACAAGACAGTTAGGCGCAGGCAGCTGAAATTTGGCACATATGTTTCTTGGGTTCCATAGGGGTGCACCAAGAAGGGATTTCCCGAAATTCCCACGGGATCACGCAAAAACGATTAAATTAAAATTTGCGGGTACAGCTGGCCGGCGAGCGTTCTCTAGTAAACATATAAAGGAATTAACTATTCAGATACAAAGGAAAATAAAAATCACAGTAAACATTAAATAAATTCGCAACGCATGCACAGAGATGCAGGTTTTCTCCGGAGTGCGAAGGAACATGTAATGCATTGCTAATTTTCTTGTTAACAGAGCAAAAATATTCTTCTGCTTGCTTTGTTGTAATGATTGCAATCTCTCACAGTTACGTAGGGAATTGGTTTGCTTGTTTATTGCTTATCTTGTTACAAAGAATTTATTGCATGCAAATATTAAGATGGTAAAAATAAACTATAAATATTACAAAGAATATATTGCCAGAAAATTAATGAGATGATAAACATTATACACTACAAATATCGTTTCGATGGTGGAGTGCTTGATCTTTATATGAGAAATAGATTTTCAATCTCAGTTCTTATTTTGGTTGTCAACTTAGAAAAACATGTACCTAGGTATATACTGGACACAAGAAGAAACGAAAAAGTATAAAAAAGTATAAATACTTCTTCGAAGTTTACACCATGCTTGCGTGAAATAGGGACTACAAAAAAGCAAGTGTTTTAGTCTCTGATCGTCTACTATCATATTTTACCTATATTTAAAAAAATGCACTGCATTTCTACTTAATTATCACTAGCAATAAAACTAAATTCTTTCAAAACGTCCAAATTACATCCCGACAACACTTTCTTTAAACCAAAAAAGATACACAAGCAAAACAAACATTAATCAAAATTATTGCTCAAAATACTGACCGGAGATATCCCCATCTTTCATGTTGTAGTTCTTACAAACGTCACGCGACGCATAACCCCGAAATAAGCGATGAGCGGCCATTCAGGAAGCCGGTACAACGAAGATGAACGAGGTTCAAACACTGTACGAGGAAAACTTCCACCTATGGGATCATTTTGTATAGCCTTACACTAACACATTCTATAGCAAGTACGCACACAAACAGTCTCACGGTTCACTCATCATTGAAATCTCATCATTACAAGTAAAACAAATACGAGTACTAATGATGAGATTGTCAATCGTGAGTGGGACTGAGACCACACACAGTACAAAAACATACATATGTCTATTGTCTACCTTCCCATACACCCACGTTGACAAATATATTAGAATCAGAATTACAGAAGTACTTATTTTCTCATTCCAGTATCAGTTTATTCTTAGTTTCACAATTTAGTAATACATGATTCTGCGTTTCTCAGTTTTACAATCCTCAAACGAGTGGTTGTTTGATCGCATAAAATCTCGATCTCGGTCCTTACTCTAGTTTGTAGACATGTAACATTAAGAGCAACTGTTGTTTAATATGGTGCATCACGGTGCAAATATAAAGGAATATTCTCGTTACTCCTTCATCTTCGCTTCGCTCGCTTAGGTACTCATGATGTGCCACTGGCTAATCGCTTTACTGCCTCGCTCATCTCTTATGGAAAGGTAGCCATTTAGACGGGAAATTATTATAATAAATCGCATCCGCTTACTGCGAAGACAGTAGCGCCGTCTGTGTTATTGCTAGGAAACATGCAATCACCGTTTTAGCTTACACTATGTATCAAAGGTAACGTAAACTTGTAGAAAGTTTACGTTCCCTTTGATTGTTTAATAATTAGTTTAAGATTGTTTTGTGTAGTTTATACCATTTTCAATTTAGATCGATTAATTAAGTAATTAATTTTAGACATAGCTAGGAGTAATATCAACGAACTCAAGAAGAAAAAAAATATTCACAAATAACTCGTCATAACTTATTCTCTGAATATATTTTAAAGTATTGTGCATTTTATTGCCAAAAATTCTGTATTGTTAACATTTCTGATAATTTCAGTCAAAGACTTCTATGAAATATCGAATAGATTGAATAGCGATCCAGTGACAATATCATGACTTTATCTATCGCAAACAGCCAATTGTTTTTACAACTTTTATTTCTATGAATTTGTATTCAAAAAGTCACATTCGCATTACAAAAACCCTTTAAAATTTATACAATAACATTATCATTTTGCATGCAATATTTCCATGTCTACACACAACCGAATACAAAAAGGGAACTATTCACAATGGCAGCAAAATTCAACTGGAAATATTTCAATGCATTACGGCTTCGAAGCACAGTCATAGTTCAGTCTGAGGTATAAAACGCGCAATGTTTGCGTAAGGCGATCGTTGGGCACGTTCTTTGTGCCGCCCCCCACGCCCTCTCGCATTCTCATACCCGGCTTTCGCCTGCCGTTGCATCGCTTCCATTCCTCAAGGAATTAGTTGTGAGGAACGTTGATGTAGGAATACTTGCAGTGGCACCGAAGTGACTTTCATTTGTTCTGTCAAAGTCTTTTCATTTATTGAATAAGAATAAAGGCTTGGGCATTCATTGCTTTTTATATTTATACATACATAAAGCATTGCTTTGTCTTGTTTTACGAAGGGGTAGCCAGAGACGACTGCCATATGATACGATCCTAACTTACCTCTAGCGTCATTTACACAGATCAAATTTTACATGCATTTACTTCAGTTAATGGTAATTCTAACTTGTCCTTTTTTAGGATGTCTCTAATTTGGTCAGAGAGCGTCCACTTAGGTATTCACCTTCATGCTGTCTCATTAACATTCATTATAATAGTCATCTGTAGACAAAATTATTAGATGGGTAAATAAATTATCATTGAAGTGGGTCAAGGTCAACTCGGACTATCTTTTTAGGGCTTTATTAATGAACTTGGAGCGAGCACAATTATAGTTTTCGTGATTTATCTAAAAAGCTATAAATAGTCAAAGCCCAGTATTTATGCCAATTTCGGATCAAATTAAGAAGAAACAACGCTGTCGGTGTTGAAGAAAGAGCCTTGTTTTTAGATTTTCATTTGCTCTAAATTGTACGGACGTTTATTTTATTTATTTTTCTAGACTCAAGCCTGTATAGATAGGTAAAGTAGGTAGGTAGGCAGAGGTCTAATATTAATCCCGCATTTCGCAATATTATTAATTTTAGGTCCCACGTACGACTCTATTGCCATTACTGGGCACATTGCCAGACTCCGTGCTGCTACTGAGAATCCCAAAAAAATCAGTAACAGTTTTGCCCGACACGGGAATTGAACCCGGGACCTCCCGACTAGCAGATGCATACGCTATCCTCTGGACTATAGAGACAGTCGACCGTTTAATCTACACTAAATACATAGCTCCAGAGTCCCTCTAATATATCTTATTCCAAAGTATCTCTATTAATTTCTGAGCTCCTGGTCACACGTGCCTCGTCGTATAATCGCCGCACATGTCTGTTTTGCATCCCACACATGTTTTAACATTTAGACGCCACGAGTGCACTGATTACTTCATTTATCATTAGCCAAATATCATTTCTAGAATTGTTAAGCTGGGTCCAAATTAGTAAAAGAACATCAAATTGAAGTGCGTAACATTATCGTGGAGTTGTAACGCTTAGTGAGGTGATTGTAGAAGCGGTTTCCATGCATTTGTTGGTAAATACGTGATGATATGAGATGTGCCTGACGAGGCGAGGTTGTCAGAGACCGAGCACATTCGTACAAAGAAATCTGCTTGTACATAACGCTCGAAAAAATATCTAGGATAGGAACCATTCGGACCGATCTCTTATTGTGACGCGGCACTAGTGGATCTTATCTGAAAAACATCAGCTTTCATTTAGGCTACAGATGACTACTTTTGAAACCCAAATTTTTGTTGGATTTTTAATTGTGGTTAGGTAATATATGGCTACGATGACGGCTTCGCTACTGCGACACCAATACATAATAGGATACAAGTCAGCGTCCACTCTCGTAGTTAAATACACTAAACAATATACATACGTTACATGGTGCATAGAGAATCTGTATTACGTCGTTAGTTAGAGTACAGTACAGTGTCCGTGTGGTGACGGATTAAGAATACGGAATGTCACCACCCCATGTCATCCCATGGGTGTCGTAAGAGCCGACAGAGGGAACATACTATGCAGAGAACAGCACTGTAAGAGAAGGAAAACTTGATAGAAACCCTATACCAACCCGTTTGGCCAGCGTGGTATAGTAGGCCAATTCCTCCTTTTTAAAGGAGAAGCCTAGTCCAGCAGTGGACTGTAAGGGGCTGATGATGATGATGATAGAGTACACACATATTATTTTGGTCCCAGTTTTGAATTTAAAAAAATAAATAACTAATACAGTTTAATTAAATTTAATGAATAAAATTAACAGGTAATACCAAGTACCTACCAGTAAAGTGTTATCTCCAATAAAACACAACAGAAGTATATTATATCACAAACACTAGCACAATGGACACGTCCTCATCTATGCTCAATATCCAGCAATACTTTGAGGAAAGGATGGCAAAATTTGAAGCAGATCTGCAAAAGAAATCTTCCTCAAGTACGGGTGGCCTACAGGAGGAGTTTAAGGCTTTTAAAGACTTCATACTAACAGCTATGAAGTCTTTCTCCCAACAGTTGCAAGCTCTTGCTCAGCAGGTGGACAATACCGAGATGCGCAGTCGTCGGAGGATTCTTCTTCTACATGGAGTCGAAGAGCAGAGGAATGAGGAGACAGCTCAGGTGGTTGCAAACATCATCAATCAGCGGCTTCAGGTTAATTCCTTCACTGTAGCGGATATCAAGCGATGCCACAGGATGGGCCGACAGCAATCTAGTAAGAAACCCAGGCCCATACTCTTCAAACTGCATAGTGTTTCGTTGCGAGACACCATCTGGTTTGCAAAGACCAAACTTAAGGGAGCCGGCATAACAGTGTCAGAGTTTCTGACTCGTTCACGTCACACAATGTTCATGGCAGCGCGTGAGAGGTTTGGCGTGGCAAAGTGTTGGACCAGGGAGGGCTCCGTCTACGTTCTTGGCGCTGATGGACAACGACACCGGATTCTTGGCATGGGAGATCTCGACAACATCAAATGTTTAGACTCCGAGAAACCTGCCACGAAGATGCAAGCAGCGAAGTCGAGACGGACTGCAGCAGCACCAAAGAAATAGGTTTAGAATTATTTATTTACATATTTGCAGGCTTAGGTGAATTGCCTTACTTTTCTTTTTTACTACCTTCTTCATTCCTATTATCATTTTAAAACTGTTTCTAACTTTCAGACATTATTTTTTTTCACTATGACATCTGTCACTGACGTCACTGTCAAACCTACCTCTCAAATATTTCGAACAATCTGAATACGTGGCTTTTAATCTTTCTTCTTATTTCCGAACTTTATTATTTTATTTCATAAATTATGTTAAATTACATTAACTTTATTCCTTTTTGTGTAAAATGTTAATTCACCTGGTCTGCACGTTTGTTTTACTTTGTATGTTTATTTATTTCCTAGTTTTATTTATGCTGTCGTAAATTTAGTGTTTTGTATCACTTTTCTCAACACTTTTATTTCTTCTTCCCAAGACACGCAACTGGCGGGTGGGCTTGAAGATCGTGGTTTATTATTTATTTTTTGTTTTATTCTATTTTTTTGTGTTTTTATTATATATATTATATATTATTTTAATATTACGTATTTATGTGTAGTTGCACTAGCGATGATGAAAGTTTTGTTAGCGCTTCTAGCCTGAATGATAGTTTCACTAGCTTGCCCTCTCTCACAGAAACTCTGCAGGCTCAGTTTTCTGAGGTGCTAAAGAACTTCAATGTAGTCCATATAAATGCTCAAAGTATTCCAGCTCATTTCTCCGATATGCTGACAACTTTTGTCTGTAAGAACATACACGCTATTCTTAATTCGGAGTCGTGGCTTAAACCATGCCTTCCATCTATCTCCTACTCTCTACCTGGTTTCCACCTAATCAGGAATGATCGGGCGGATCGTGCTGATTGATCTGATTGATTGAATTGATTGGTCTCCTTTGCTTAACTCAGACCAAAGAAATATAACCTAAGGCATAGAAGTAACACTAATTAACAACAGCGGTTGCTATGATTGATATCTTCTTTCTAATGGCACATGCAGTATGATAGAAAGAGCTGTCGATAGGTTTAGCAGCACGCTCTTATAGAAGCCGCGTGGTAGGCAAACAGTAGACAAAACATAGAGTGAGGAAACCGAGTGTTGTTCGTAACAGTGACGATTTATCGATAAATATTTTTGGTCAAATGTCTAACTTTAGTATGTGTCGATATATTTAAGCCGTAGAAGTAAACAACTAAAATATTGAAATTGTAGTTTTTGCTGTCGACGCAGGACAGTGCTTTGCAAAGACTTGCCAGACAGACAGTACTAAAATAATTCACGTATTAATTGTTCGTTTTAGCCATAAAATCTATTGACAAAAAGTATTCATAAACTAATGAGCGATGCGTGGCGATGAGATGCTAAGAAACTGTCACTCAGATTATGTATTGTACGAATTATTCCAGACTGGCTAATGCGGCACGGCAGGCTTTGGCAATTTGTTTGCGTCGCATCATATCACGTTGCTTGCTATCGCTAACGTTGGACACTGCTCGATTTTTTTAGAGTTGTAGGTAATCCGACTGCCACGCCGAAGCTTGCGGGTTTGATTCCCGCTCAAGTCAAACATTTGTGTGCATGAATATGGATGTTTGTCTTGGTGTGGATGAAGTATGATTAAATGTGCAACCCACACCGTTAATACGGGTACTATGTATAATATGTAATATATTTACAGAAAAGTATATATGCATGTTTATCGATTGTCTAGTACTCGCAGTACAAGATATGCTTAGTTTGGGACCAGATAATGTTGTGTGAATGTGAAAGAATATTATATTTTATGGTAGAATATTATGTAGCGGACTAAAAGACAAGACGTCTTTGATCAGTCAGGATAGCACTAGTATGATAAATAATATAGAAGTAGGTAGATTAATTAAAATCGTTGTAATTGTTATATTTTATTAATATGTTCCAACTAAAATTACACACTTTTTGTTTAGCTTTGGATAAATAATTCTACCGGGTGTGCAATGTCCGGGCATAAATGTAATGTAGGCAGAGCTTTCGGTTTTAAACGACGCCAGGTGCTTTCTGTCTTTAAAAACAGTATTTCTCAAAATGACGTGAACAAATACGGTGGTACTTCTGCTAAATCAAACTAGGCTGCCCAACGGCATTTATCCAAAGTTTTCTTGTGACGTCATTAATAGGCAACCTGTAATAAAAAACACCTTCTTAATAATAAAAAATGCTACTCACATCCCTAATCCATCTACTATTTTATAGATGCAAAAATGTAAGCCTACACACACGCGCGTACACTGGAACACTTGGCTTTAGGTTAATAGACGCTACTTTTAAGGTAGGTATCTAAGTAAATTATGTACATTAAACTGCGCTTACTATCAAACGCGCGATAGAAAATTAGACCGCTGGACGTCTTTGTTTATTGCCAACTTAGCAAACGCGGCTACCCGCTATCGCTTCCAGCGACAGTTTTACATTCATGTCCGATAGTTAGTTTCCGTATTTATCCCTCATTCAAAAAACATCGATATCTCCTTTCACTGTCAAATCCCATCACTAAGGCTATTAAATCAATAAATGTACAAAATAACAATTTGTGAGTTAAATTCATAACACATACGTATGCAAGCTGTTCCTTTGATTTGCAATACAATGATATTGTGTAAACTTAACACTCATTATAGCATTAATACGAGAAAAGTAAATAAATTTGTTGGAAAATTCCGACTCACTGCTAGAAGATAAAGTTTCTCCTGTTATTTCCGTTCCGAGAATAGCGGCATCCACATCCCGATATCACATACTCGATGTGTATTAATTAATGAGTACACTATTTAATTATTATAAGCTTTCTTACTATTTAAATGCAAAAAAGTTATTAAAAATGTAAACACAAACGTCTAACAAATTTTACACTGATGACAGATCACAGCACGGCTATTTAGAGAATGTAGTGAAAGATATGAGTATGTAAAGAGTCTATGCCTCTTTAAATGAGACGCGTAATTTGACGTTATGATTAACCAACTAAGACCAACTGACATTACATGTTGCACGTTCGGTATAAGGAAATTTATAGGGCATGTTCTCTCTAGTCTAAACGTCCAACCTCTTTGACTCAGACTGTGTGGACCAGCCTGGCGCAAGTTCCTAAGAAAAAACCGAATGTATGAAACGTGCTATCTTTTCAATGGCTACTATTATATGTATAAAACGTGAAGATAGCATCCTTCACTATGTACCCTTGGAACAGTATTGTTTCAAAGTTAGACGGGTTATACGTACATCACCGCCTTGGCTGTCAATAGTGTCAAATGTCACAACTGTCACATTATTATCCAGATTAAACTTTGCGCCGTTATGTAGTTTGTTTATAAAACGTAAAAAACATACAGTAAAAGTGCTTTGTGTATACCAAATAAATGTGGTTTTACACTTCTAGTGTTAGTGTTACTATATTTATTTGATTAGCATTGAAAGGAGCGCAATGAAAACAAGCAAAATAACGTGCGAAATGTGGCATACAACAACATGCCGGTCAGGCAATAAAAAAAGGGTAGGTATTTATGGCAAAATGTCCCTAGATAAAGATCAATTAATATTTATAATGTTATATAATGTGATATATTTCAATGAAACATAAAAAATAAGGAAATATTCGAAAGTTTCATATCCTAGTACTTTGTAGGTAAACAATAGTGCTGCCTGTCAGTTATCGATAATCTGTTATTAGAAATTGGCACAAGGACTAAAAATTCTATTCTTTTTTTTTCTTTTTAGATGTAAAAATGGGTAGCTGCAACTGGAATCCAAGACTTGATTTATGTACCCATTGAAAAATTACATCAGTTAACTATGTGTGTGGCAAGCATTTTAAGCCGAAAGACTTAAAAAAAAGGGATCTCAAGTCAGAAAAACAGCTGTGCCTTGTATCTATAGACATTTTTTTAAATCCTATTACAGAAGAAATGTTGAAAACCTTTCCATTACATGAACATACATATATCTTTTAGTGCTGCGTATTGTTCTTCGCTGATCTAGAATAGATTTATAGAATAGGTTAATTTGTTTGAATAAACACATAAATATTAATACTACTACATCTTTTATTTGTGTTGGAAAAGTATAATTCTAGTCGAAACATAATTATAATTATTTCTTACCGAATATTATCGATATCGATATTTCGTTAATCACTAGAGGGTACATCCCTATATTGACAAATATGACAATGCTGACAACATAAAAACGATGTCAATTAGTATCTTTGTGTTGGTACGAGTTCTCCCTGCACGTTTCATACAAAGCTGAAAGTCTCGCATGATCTATGGCACATCCGCCTCTTCTTACGTAGTATTTGTATACTCTTTGGTGTGGACGATAAACTGCAGATATTTACAGATAACATAATACAGCTCTATGATAAACATGCTCCAATACGGCCTATAAAGTTGAGACACTTACCAGCGCCTTGGCTGACACAAGATATTAAAAACTTATTGTCCAAAAAAGCTGCGGCCAAAGCGAGATACAAGCGACGACCAACTTCCATAAACTTGGAGAAATATGTTAATGTAAGAAATCTTTGCAACAAGGTGTGTAGGAAAGCTCAACGCCAACATATCCATATCTCTGTTCAAAACGGAGATCCGGCTAAAGTCTGGAAATTTCTTAAAAAACTGGGAGTTGGCAAGTCACGTGATGAAGTCCTCCTCAAAGACATAGATATAAATTCTTTAAACGTACATTTCACAGCTTCGTCCAATTTTGACGGGACCACTAAAACAAACACTTTACTAGATCTTTCAAAAATCTCAGCTCCCAAATATTCTCCTTTTGTTTTCGAGCAATTTACTTGTTGTGATGTTCAAAAGAGCATAACATCAATCTCATCCAATGCTGTTGGTAGTGACTGTATCAGTCGACACATGATTCTCCCTATCCTTGATGAAATCCTTTCTATCCTGTGCCATATTCTAAATCATTCTATAACTACCGGTATCTTTCCCTCAGCGTGGAAAGATGCGCAAATAATTCCTCTCCCAAAAAATCCGAAGCCATCTTCCTTCTCTGATTACCGCCCTATATCTATATTGCCATTCCTATCCAAAGTTCTTGAGCGTCTGATACATAAACAACTTTCCACATTCCTCACTAAGAACGCTCTCCTAAATCCCTTCCAATCAGGTTTTCGTCCTGGACATAGTACTGTCACAGCATTGGTACATATTACCGATGAGATTAGACTGGGTATGGATAGTGGAAAGCTCACGCTACTTTCTCTACTTGATTTTAGCAATGCTTTCAACACAGTGGATTTCCACATCCTGCTTGGCATACTCCGCTCTATTAACATATCTCCAACAGTGATTGACTGGTTTCATAGTTACCTGTTTGGGCGGCGACAGCGTATACGCGTTGAGGAATCGTACTCTTCTTGGTGTAATACGACTGCCGGTGTTCCGCAGGGTGGCGTTTTATCTCCGTTACTCTTCGCAATTTTTATAAATTCTATCTCTCAACAGTTAACTTCGTCCTACCACCTTTACGCAGATGACTTACAAATTTACTCGCAGGCACCACTAGAATCGGTAGCAGATGTATTTTCTGCTATAAACTCGGACTTAGCACAAATCTGTGAGTGGAGTAAAAAGTATGGGCTCAAGATTAATCCATCTAAAACGCAAATGATTCTTATCGGTAGTCCCAGAATGATCTCTAAGTTAAATTGGTCAATGCTACCTGAGATCAAATTCGACGGAAATGTATTAGCTCTTACTGATCATGTGAAAAACTTGGGGTTATGCATGGATAAAACTTTAACCTGGGGGTATCAAATGCAGGAGACTAGTCGAAAACTATTCGCGTCAGCAGGCTCGTTGCGTAGGCTACGGAATTTTCTCCCAACGGCCACTAAAATTGCGCTGGCACAGTCATTACTTCTCCCAGTACTCGATTATGCTGATGTCAGCTATCTTGACCTTACTGAGGAGCAACTTGATAAACTTGAGCGTCTCCAAAACTTTTGTATTAGATTCATATTTGGATTACGTAAATATGATCACGTATCAGAATTTCGTAGCAAACTCAAGTGGCTCCCAATTCGTCTTCGCAGGAATACTCATATTCTTACATTACTGTATAATATCCTATTCAACCCGGACACCCCTTCGTATCTCAAAGAACGTTTTAAGTTCCTTCATGACACACATGCAAAGTTTCTGAGGTCGTCTAAGGATCTGAGGCTGCAGATGCCAACACATTCCACAAATTTCTATGACAAGTCCTTTACTGTGCAAGCAGTACGCTTGTGGAATGCGTTGCCGATAGAAATTAGGCTAGCAAACTCGGTTGGCATATTCAGAAATGCCTTAAAACGGCATTACTTGGCTATGTGACTGAATTTTCATATTCTATTTAGTTCGATGTAACTACGTATTTAGTATGGCTATATGTATATTACATGTATTATGTATTTATATATTTATGTATTTATTGATTTATGTATTTATGTTTTTATGTATTTATGTATTGATGTATTTATGTACTTGTGTATCTATACATCTATCCTTACTTAATTTTATGACTACACCACTGTTTTTCTTTCTCTGATCTTTTCCAGTCCATCCCAAGGTTGTCTGGAAGAAATTGCTTTCAGCGATAAGGCCACCTATTGTACATACCTATATTGAATTGTATCATGTTTTGTAGCATTTGTATCGTATCTGGTGTACAATAAAGAATTTTCTATCTATCTATCTACGTCCGGCTGACTTTCTAGTACAGCTTCTGAAGTACTGTCGGATAATACCCGTGTCTATACATGGTGGCTACCAATTACTATAACAGCAAGATCATTTACCTCAACAGCGATAAAAAATTATGGATTCTTTATGCCTGGTTTTTAGCAGCACTGGATTTTAGCATTTAGTCGAGATAGTTCTTTGATAAATTTTGTAACATAATCTAAATGAAAGTCCAAATTTTGTTTACTGATTGCACGTATATAATTGTACCTTAAACCACTGTACCATAAAGTAGTTCGTGCATTTATTGAGTTATGTGTATGTGAAATATTGGCGTATGGCAAGGTCGTTTTTTTACTTGATCTTCAGTTTTAAGAACTTCTTTTTAGAGTGTCAGAACGCATATACTCTAAAATTAACAAAATTATGATATCCAATTATGACATGGCTATCACAAGGAATCGACACTTTGAAGAAATAACCTTCTTTCACGTAAAAATTACCTTATAATGGAGCACAATTTTCTGTAGAAGGTGAAGGCATGCTTTACATTTTAAAAAATTGGTTGCCTGTAAAGTCGGTATACGGGCGAAAGTTTTACGTGACAACGACTTTGAGTGGTAAAATAATTTTAATGTGAATATTCATTCGTATAGTAGGAAGAAGGATGAAAGACGCGTGCCTTTCACTTTTTATGTCTGTATCTCTCGCTCTTAGGCGGGACGCGTGCCTCTCACTCGCTCTCATTGTGAGCGCATAACGTGAGCGGAGCGTAACGCAGTTTCTTGAAGTGTCACCCGGCAAACCAATTTATAAGACGTTGTCACGTCAAAACTCGGTAATATACTTTAACTATTATGAGAATGATCTGCTAGCGTAATGTGTTGTCGGAAAAGTGCTCATACTCTTTTGTTATGACTGGATGTCCTTTAGTTCAGTGATAAAAGTAAGTAACTAATTTTCTATAATACACAGGCTTACTTGGTTAACCTGTGGGGCTGGGATTTTTAAAGAGGTCCATTGACCCCATAGGGGTCTGTGGGTGAGGTACTGAGGGAGGTATAGGTTGGCTCGATCTTGACGTATTACCCAAGAACCCCGAAGACCCCAACACACTTTCCTTCTCCCTTTTCCTGTTAAAGAGCTGATGTTACCACTTACCATCATGCGCTACTATCTCGTCTGTTTATAGCTAGTAGTTAAAATACAATGAGGGTTGAAATACTACTTAAAATCAATGCTGCCTCTACTGTTTGTAGTTTATAACAAAACAACATTTAGAGGAAGTTGAAATACTACTTCCAGTCAAAACGCAACAAGCTTGTTTGCAACTTGAAAAGATTCACTTATTGCTGTGTTACTGTAATATCTAAACTATTAAAGCCTTACTTCGGTTTATGAAGTATGACGACTGATGGTTTATACTTTTGAGAACTGTCCATGATAGTAAAAATAAAAAAAATGTTTAGAAACTCTGTCACAGAGAATTAATTAAAAGGGAATGGTCACACTAATTTAGGCTAGCCAGAGCAATTGAGTTACTTTTTTGAGAGATCTCTGTTCTCAAAATGTTATGTAGTCAGCGGCACATTTGTCCACCGTGGTGGATTGTAGCTTAACCCTAGATGAAAGGTATAGTCGTAAATACATTGATTTAAGCGGACCCCGGGCTTCAAGGCGTGTACCTCTTGGATGCAACCGGGATAACGCTAGGGCGATGATGATGACATTAATTTTATTACCACAGCTACACCGCAATAAAATCCGTGCAAAGTACTTTCATCTCCACAAACGTAAGACAGTAGGTGTTGTAACTTCCCCAACGTAACAAACCGCATTCCCGGCGAACGTTAGAGAGCACCCATCGAACTTTTCCCATCACGTTGCTACAATTCACCGCAAATTTTCAATTAGTGCTCCACTACAAGCAGCGATTACAGTGATTTGTCACCAACACGGCAACTATTCCGTTCATTTAAACTTTGATCTTGGGCATTTAATAAGTTTATGTTTTGTGGTGCTATGATTTTTATGTACTTTAAATTTGTTGTGTTGAGTAGGTTGCTTGCTTACTATTTAATATGGTTCTTAACTAATTTTTAATTCTGGTATTTTTGTGTGCTTGCATGTTTGTGTAGTGCTGTTCTTATTGATCACTGTAATCGTTGCTTGTAGTAAGCAACGATTACAGTGATTCACCAACACGGCAACTATTCCGTTCATTTAAACTTTGATCTTGGGCATTTAATGAGTTTATGTTTTGTGGTGTTACGATTTTTATGTTTTGTTCTGGGTTGTGTTGTGTAGGTTGCTTGCTTACCATTTAATATGGTTCTTAACTTCTTTTTAATTCTGGTATTTTTATGTGCTTGCATGTTTGCGTAGTGCTGTTCTAATTGCGTTTAATATTTAATTGAATATACATTTTTAATGCTGTTTTGATTGTAGAGTGGTGTAAGTTTACACTTTACTGAGAAGAGTCGGTTCCTTGATTAACACGTATTACTGGGTTTGTGTATTTACAGTCGCTTTTGATACATGCTATTTTTTTTTATAGACTCACGCCTATATCCCCGAAGGGGTAGGCAGAGGTGTAATATAACACCCACATTTCGCCATGAATTCTTAGGTCCCAGGTTAAGGGGGGGGGCGAGCCTATTGCCGTACCGGGCACATTACCAGTCTCCGTGCTGCTACTGAGAATTTCCTAACGGAAAAACCCAATAACACTTTGCCCGACCCGGGAATCGAACCCGAGAGCTCCCAATCCCACGCGCACATTTATGCCGCGAGACCAACGAAGCAGTCATGCTATATATTTCACTAAAATATGCATTTGGTATAAAAAATCAACTGCCAAGGGCCTCAGTATCATGTATTGAATCACTGGTATCAGTTTTCAGTACGCCGTTCCTTACACCGAGTATTATTGTGCCTAAATGTGTAATGTAATCAAATTTACAGTTACAGCATAAACATATCTTCAATACATATACACAAAAAGTATACAATAAAGTGATGACTTCTTTATATATCTAATCTATATACGTTTTGTTATCACTCCGGCTAGGGGCAGCGATAGCCTAGTGGAGAGACCGGCAGACTGCCGCGCAGAGTGTCTCGGGCTCTCGCGCACCACTGGCTTTTCGAAGTTATGTGCGTATTAAATAGTTATCGCTGGCCCAGTGCTTCTGCGGGCACGTGAAGCCGTCGGTCCCGGCTATCATATCCATAAAAATAATAATTAATCATCTTATAACTCTGCCACTTTTCAGTTATGACTCACTTTTGTTTCCTATACGCACACACTGTCACTTGGTGTATGTTTTATGTACCTGCTTGTCGTAATATGATGTATAATCATTGATATAATTACTGGACCTGTGTAAGTTTTCCATTGTAATGTATGTGTGATTCGCTGTGTTCTGGATACATTGATAATAATCAAGAAGCACACATGCAGCATTCCGGTTGGGTCATCATCATCATATCAGCCAAACGACGTCCACTGCTGGACATAGGCCTCCCCCAAGGTTCTCCACACAGACCGGTCTTAAACCGCCAGCATCCAACCGCCTCCCGCGATCTTGACGAGGTCGTCGGTCCACCTTGCGGGGGGCCTACCTCTGCTGCGTCGTCCGGTACGTGGCCGCCACTCCAGAACCTTTCTGCCCCAACGGCCATCGGTTCTTCGAGCTATGTGCCCTGCCCACTGCCACTTCAGCTTGGCTATCCGGAGAGCTATGTCAGCGACTTTGGTTCTACTGCGGATCTCCTCATTTCTGATTCGATCTCGCAGGGAAACTCCAAGCATAGCTCTCTCCATCGCCCTCTATGTGACCTTGAGCCTTCTGATAAGGCCCATAGTGAGCGACCACGTCTCTGATCCGTAAGTCATCACTGGCAACACACACTGGTCAAAGACTTTCGTCTTGAGACACTGCGGGATATCGGACGAGAAGATATGTCGTAGCTTCCCGAACGCTGTCCAACCGAGTTGGATTCGACGATTGACCTCCTTCTCGAAGTTGGACCTACCTAATTGGACTACTTGTCTCAGGTAGGTATACTTGTCGACAACTTCGAGCGTAGAGTTCCCAACCTGAATAGGAGCAGGTACAACATGGACGTTCGACATGATTTTCGTCTTGTCCATGTTCATCTTAAGACCTACTTGTTGAGAGACTCTACAGAGGCCATCGAGCATTGTGCCTAGGTCTTCCATGGTCTCAGCCATGACTACGATATCGTCTGCGAATCGAAGGTGAGTGATGTACTCGCCGTTGATGTTGATGCCGAGCCCATTCCAGTCCAGAAGCTTGAAAACATCCTCCAGCGCAGTGGTAAACAGTTTCGGGGATACGACATCCCCCTGTCTCACCCCTCGCTGGAGTTGAATAGGTTTCGAACTCTGGTCCTGGAGGCGGACTGACATAGTCGCGTTTTCATACAAACACTTCAGCACTTCGATATATCAGTAGTCAATCCGGCACCGTTGGAGAGACTGTAGCACCGCCCAGGTTTCGATCGAATCGAAGGCTTTCTCATAGTCAACAAACGCCAAACATAGGGGCTGGTTATACTCCTTGGACTTCTGTATAACCTGCCGCAGCGTATGTATGTGGTCTATGGTACTATAGCCTTTACGGAAACCGGCTTGTTCGGGAGGCTGGAAGTCGTCTAGCTTGCTCTCGAGACGATTCGTGATGACCCTCGAAAACAGCTTGTAGACGTGGCTCAGAAGTGTGATGGGTCTGTAGTTCTTTAAGAGGGTTTTATCCCCTTTCTTAAAAAAAAAAGCACCACCACACCTCTGTGCCACGCCTGTGGCGTTTTACCCTCGAGAATGACGGCATTAAATAGCTTCCGGAGGGCTTCTCTAGCGGGTGCACCGCCGGCCTTCAGAAGCTCGCTCGTAATTCCGTCATCACCCGGCGCCTTGTTGATTTTGAGCTGTTTGAGAGCCACACTAATCTCGTTCATACTGACGTCCGGGATATCTTCGGTATAGTGTCGGGTCAATCCAGCTCTAGGGTCTGACGCTGGAGTGCTTGCGGGTTGTTGCGTTGTCGTGTATAGCTGTCCATAGAATCTTTCGATCTCCTCCAAGAGCTCAGGCTTGGACGATACGATTCTGATATCTTCCGTCTTCAGATTTGTCAGCTGACTCTGCCCAACAGACAGATCCCTCTGGAACACTTTGGAACCCTTATTCTGCTCGATCGCCTCACGAACACGTTTTGTGTTGTATTGGCGGAGATCGCTCGTCAGAGACTTAGAGATCTGTCTGTTGAGGTGCCGATATTTCGGCATGTCGTCGGAGGATAGCAGAACCATCTTGCGACTTTCCTCTAACAGCTCGAGGGTCGGATCCGAGATCTTGCTGGTTCTCTTGCTTTTCTGGGGCTTCAAGACTTTAGCCCCTCTTTATGGACAGCATCCACGAACCCGTTACTGTACTCGTCCACATCTACGCATTCGCCCAGGCATTCGAAACGGTTCTTGAGTTCGAGCTGAAAGCTCTCGGGGTTTTGGATATGAACCGGTGCCGGTCGGAGCGTGGACTTTATCAACCTCGACCGTTCGAGGCTTGTACAGATATTCAATGTGCCTCTTACCATTCGGTGATCGCTCCCCACTTTAAGTGAATTGATCACGGAGACATCATTGAATATCTGCCTCTTCGTCGACATGATAAAGTCGATCTCATTTTTGGTTGCACCGTCTGGACTTACCCAGGTCCACTTGCGGCATTCTCGCTTCTTGAAGAAGGAGTTCATCATATAGAGTCCTTCCTTCTCCATAAAGCTAGCCAGCAAGTGACCCCGGGAATTCCGATGCCCATAACCAAATTGCCCCACTCTCAGCTCATCACCGTCACGTTTGCCCAGTTTCGCGTTAAAATCTCCCATGACCACGGTGTAATGGGTTTTGAAGCCATGTATAGCCCGAGATATGTCCTCGTACATGGCTTCCACCTCCTCATCGGGGTGCGTCGAGGTCGGAGCGTATACCTGTATGACCTTCAGCGAATACCGCTTGGATATTCTGAGTATAAGGTACGCTACCCAGCTCGACACACTCCCGATATTTACCACGTTGGTCACGAGAGATTTGTGGACGATGAACCCGACACCACCTTGGGACTGTTGGTCGCCCGCCGGGTAGAAGAGCAAGTTGCCGGAATTGAGAACTATCGAGTCCTCCCCCTGTCTTCGGACTTCAGATAGGCCTATGATATCCCATCGCAACTTGCTCAATTCTTCTTCCAGCTCGACAATCTTCTCGTCGGTCCGCAGTGTGCGCGTGTTCAGTGTTGCCAGGGCCAATTGTCGTTGGTGGTGGTAGCCCGATCTCTTCCGGAGATTCTTCGCACCCCTTGCCCCGCCGTTACCATGGCCGCTACCATAACCAGGACTAGCGGGGCCGCCGGGGACTAGGGGCCGGTTTTTATAGGTGTGGTTCATGATGGGGGGATTTGCCATAATCGCCACGCCTGGCAGGCGTATTGGCGATCGCAGTGGCGGAAGTCTTTAGTGCTGGACGCTGCTGCCCATCTAGCATCTAGGATTTTCTTCCGCCAGGTTCGGATGGTTTGACCGCCATCTTTCGGTTGACTGCTTGCGCTGGGGGAGATACTATGACGAGTATCTACTCGTCAGATTAACTCTCCCAGTGGGCGGTGGGGTCGTCACGTCCCGACGCCACCGTATTCCGGTTGGGTGATGTTGCTTATTGGTAATGTTGCAAATTATTATTACAGTTGATATTTAAGTTTTGTATTTATCTGTAAACAAAAGTATGAAATACTCTAAATCACTGTCTGGCAGTCACTCAGTACTTGTATTTCACGTAATCAGCAAAAGCAAACTAACAATAAAATTATAAGAATGTTATAAAGAACTAGCTGACCCGGCAAACGTTGTTTTGCAATTTTTTTTTTATTTTTTATTTTCTTTTTTTGAAAAATAGATGTTGGCCAATTCTCATAGATACCGGATAAGCACAAAAATTTTCATCAAAATCGGTCAAGCCGTTTCGGAGGAGTATGGGAACGAAAACTGTGACACGAGAATTTTATATATTAGATTAAGTAAGTACCTACTTACCCATCTTATTATCAGAGGAAACACTATTCTGTTTGTTCCTATGTATACACAATACACATATTTGTATTTTTATGTATTTATTTTGTGTACTCTATTCTTTCCGGTAATGGCAGCGATCGATGTAATCGATGTTGTCCGTTAATGGTGATGTTAATATTGTGTCATGAATATGATTATGACATATTATGCGGCTTGAATTATTAAATAGCTACAGATTACAATTATTACATAACCTTTGTTTGTTTGGCGCGCGGAAGGTAGTATAATATATAAAAATAACTACGTTAAAAACAACCGACTTCATAAACGAAAAAGTGAAAAATAATAAAGATTTAACATTAATTAAATACTACCTATTATTTATATGTGCTATTAACTAATAGGTTTGAAGTCGGTGCCAAGCCTTAAAACAAATAATAATATTTTAATCACTTAAATGAATACGAGCAAATTAATACAAAGGAATGACTACGATAAAGATAAAGATGCATAAATAAACCTAATAAAGAGCAATTTGATCTTAATATTATAAGCAGCTTCAGTTAATACGAAGAATAATGAAAAAAATAATACGAAAATGTATTGAACAGAATGTGAGTTCATGTGAATTATAAAATGCCTTCTTTAATTTAAAGGCTTTTGAAATTTGATTTGGCACCGACTTCAAACCAATTAGTAAATAGCACATATAAATAATAGGTAGTATTTAATTAATGTTAAATCTTTATTATTTTTCACTTTTTCGTTTTTGAAGTCGGTTGTTTTTAACGTAGTTATTTTGATTTAATACTTTTTAGTGAACATATTGTTGTATTGTCAACTAGTTATAGGTAGACCTACAAAAGGTGCTGCGCGCCTTAAAATATAGATCTCAAGAAACGGGAACGGATAAAAGTAGTCTTCTCTGTAAAAATGCTCTTCGGGACACAGTTTTACGTATTTGTGAGACTATTAAAGATCCTGAAAAACGTTTGTTGGCCAGGAAAGCATATACAGGATGGCGCTACCATAGGGGCACTTTTTGAACAGAGGCATAGCGTACACCATTCTGAAGCCTTGTACCAAAAATCAATTAAATCGGTGCAGTAGTTTAGCCACAATATCGATTTTAAGTTCCGCAATTTTTGCACTTGCTTTGAATTCCACAGAGCTCATACAAAACTGTCAACAACCCTACATTGCGCGTTGCGACTCGCAACAACGCGGGTGCCGACTCTACGCCGCGCGAGTATTCCCGCGTATCTTCGAGGACGCGCGAATGTTTTTTCTCAGGTTCATTTATGCACTTTATTGTAAAAAAAATAAATTTTATTTTCAAGTGCGTTAATAAAATCCTCTCCACTGCGCTCCGTTTTATCTGCGCTGAGCCTAACTTCGGATGACGTCAAGGCGTCGCGTCGTAGCGAGTCGGGGCGCACAATGTAGGGTCGTTGACCGTTTTGTATCAGCTGTGTGGAATTCAAAGCATGTGCAAAAATTGCTGAACTTAAAATCGATATTGTGGCTAAACTACTGCACCGATTTAATTGATTTTTGGTACAAGGCTTCAGAATGTTGTACGCTATGCCTCTGTTCAAAAAGTGCCCCTATGGTAGCGCCACCCTGTATATGAAATCACGTTAACGTCAAGAAACTCTTAAACAGTATAATTCTAGACTCGGTAAGATCCAAGAGCGTCTAGCGAATGAGCCTTTTGAGCAGAGAGCTAATAGACTGTGTGATGGTCTCATTAATAATCGACAAATCATGGCATTACCGCATGATTTACGTCTTTGAAGTCACCATTATCATCATTGTGCAATTCAAATAGATTTTTGTAATTACTGAATTTGTATCGCCACCTTCTGACTCCTTCATCGGACGAGAACGAGCCCAAACTCTACAAAATTTTGTCAATTAATTACTGAGTTCCTATATTATTCCTATGGCCACCTTTCGATTCCATCATCAGAGCAGCTCTATGTCATAATAACTTTTCATTGTCATCCAATTTAAATACGTATACAAAACCCAACTCCCGATGTCTGACATATATTTTTTATAGACTCACGCCTGTATCTCCAAAGGGGTAGGCAGAGGTGTAATATTACACCCACATTTCCCAAAGATAGAAATCGCCAGAAGGCTGATCGATGCTTCCCGTGACCAGAGGGCTGGTTTATATCTCGCTGAGAGAATAAGCATTGCCATTCAACGTGGCAATGCTGCCAGCCTTCTGGGCACGCTACCACTCGACAGCGTTGCGGAGGAATTTCATTTTTTATTATATTTTATTTACTTTTCTTTTCATACTTTTACTTTTTTATAGTTTAAGATAGTTTAGTTATATAATTAGTTTTTTGTATTGTACATTATAATGTTAATCCTACTTATAGACCAATTATACTTTAGTTTATTTAAAGTCTACCTAAGATAAAAACAAATTAAATATTTGCCAAATATTCATAAACATTTGCCAAAGAACAATGGCAGAATTAGGTCTGGGTTTGTTGTGGCGAGCTTAAACTTCATATGAACAAAACAAATTGTTTATTTTTTCTAATATTTTTTATATTTTCACTTTGTCTCGATAAAGTCGGATTATTTTATGATGATAAAAAGCATTCCAATTGATTACGAACTAGGTGCTTACTTTATTATTTGATTGTTGCCATAGACAATGGTGTGATAGGAATAGACGTTTGACGTTGATGCGTATCGATTATTAAATAAGTAATCGATATGATCGACCTTTATAGGGTTGGTTTGGTTTAAAATATAATAATTAAAATGCAGTTAATTAATTGTTAATCAACATTATGTCAATAAGCTAATTCTTTTGTAGCAAAACAACTTTTAAATCAAATAAAAACGTCACAGCATCATTTTAACGTTATATCGATTTCACATAAAATCGATTTAAAATGTGCAGCTCTGCTTTTGTCTTTGGCTGTGACAGGTAGCTATGCTACAGAATAGTTCTGCGTTTAGATGTCAATCTGACATAATGCCTTTGATAATTCAAACGTACCCACATTGTTCATTCTTAACTAAACATAAAACACCGATATCTTCTTTTTCCGGCTTTCCCGAGTGAAAATAGAATAATTTATAGACTCTGTTACTTAAGCCGAATTTTTTGATATATTTTTTATCACTGAGCGCTTCAATTTAATTTCAGACATTTTGATGTATGGAGATCTGCCATTGTCCTTTCATAAAAACCAAAATCGACTAACTGTTTTGATTGGGATTTAAACCCATGCCTTCAGAACGTAAAGCGGATGTATTATCAGCACGGCCCGATGGCCGTGCTGATAATACATCCGCGACAACAAGGCGATCCTTGTTATCAATTAGTGGCGAATTTAGCGAACACTTGACAGAGTGCTTACGTCATCTAACTGTCATTTCCAAATAATGAAATAGTCTTCAAAGCTTTTTGCTAATTATTATGTTTGATTACCAGCCAGTTTATCGTGTCGACGTATAAAGTGTAGACGTCAGTAGTCCTTAGTAACCGTAGTGATGACAATTTCACATGACACCAACCGTCACAATTATTATTCATAAGAATTTCAGCCTTAAGGATAGGTGAAAATAAGTAAAAAAATGCTCATAAAATAAAAACTACTGGGCCTACATGAATTAAATTTTTATAGGACCAATTCGAAACTATTGCGCATCAAACAAAAAAAAATTACGTAAATCGGTTCAGAAACCTCGGCGAAATCGGTGTACATACATCGAAAAAAATATATACCGGCCGAATTGAAAACCTCCTCCTTCTTTTTTTGTTTGAAGTCGGTTAAAAACCGCTGTTGACGTCTATGTACATCTCGCTCTAAGGCATTGTCTCATTTCAACATTGTTATTGCTTGTCACAATTTTATTCACGACTAGCTTTCGCCCGCGGCTTCGCCCGCATGAAACTTTTAATAAAGAGTAGCCTTTGTACTTCCCCAGGTTTCAGACTATCCATGTCAAATTCATCACAAAGGGATCTGCACGTTAGCCGTGTAGCATACATACATATAAACAGATAATACTTAAAATTACTTTTGTTTTCATAGTCGTCAAACTTCAGGTAAAGATTAGTGTGTAGGTATATTATTAAAGTTAATGAAGAGCTTTATGTATCTACTGAATAGAATAGCAGCAAAAATAAAAACTGAAAGCATTATCACAAAGTACATAATCAGACCGCCCCTCCGCGCTTAAGCGCGCCAACTCATAGTAAGCGTTTTTAATGACGGTGCGCTTAGTTCAATTAATCGTGATAACTTTTAAACCATTCGTCAAAAGTACTTAGTGTAAAGACAAAGTTCATCTACCTACATTAAATACTGAAGGCAATAAATCTATCAATTTTGAAAACAATTTGATAACTACTCTAGAATAAGCATTGTAAAAAAACAATTTACTTTATGTTATACTGTTTTATTACAATAAAAATGATGTAGTTAGGTTATGTACTAAAAGCTAAAAAGTAAGTCGGTAAGTCCTAGCTGCCAGATCCCACCAAACTTCTCATCAATCTGGGGTATTGATCAGACAAATATGAAATCGTTGGGCAAGTGAAATTTCTATCATAATGTTCCTTTATTCTGGATACGCTTCGCCCAAAATAAAAATAAAGTTTTTTTTTATTTACATATTTAGTTTCAAGTTTTTAGTTTTGTTGGTTAGTTGATACTTTTCATTCTATTTTCATAGTGAGCCCTTTGCTACCAATCAAACCCTGTCATTCGATAACCATATTGAGGTATTTGCGGAAAATAGGTAATCCGCCATTTTGTGGCGGAAGCCAACTTGGATTTTTCACAATGAGGTCTATTCTACCAATCAAGCCCTTTCATTTGATACCCATATTGAGGTATTTGTGGTAAATATGTAATCAGGAAGTTTGCTGCGACAGCCATCTTGGATGTTTCGTAGTGAGCTTTATTCTACGAATCAAGCCCTTTCATTTGATATCCATATTGAGGTATTTGTGGAAAATAAGTAATCCACCATTTTGTGGCGGCGGCCATCTTGGATTTTTCATAGTGAAGTCTATTCTACCAATCAAGCCCTTTCATTTGATAACCATATTGAGATATTTGTAGAAAATGTGTAATCAGCCATTTTGTGGCGGCAGCCATCTTGGATTTTTCATAGTGAGACCTATTATACCAATCAAGTCCTTTCATTCGATACCCATATTGAGGTATTTGTGGAAAATATGTAATCCGCCATTTTGCGGCGACAGCCATCTTGGATTTTTTATAGTGAGCTCTATTCTACGAATCAAGCCCTTTCATTTGATACCCGTATTGAGGTATTTGTGGAAAATAAGTAATCCACCGTTTTTGGGCGGCAGCCATTTTGAATTTTTCATAGTGAGCTTTTTATGATAAACAATTTCACCATACATTATCTTCAAGTAACTTTAACGGTTTAGGCAACGCATGCAAAGACAGCTTTCAGAGCTCAGGCTTTTTGCCGAGTTAGTGGATACTTTTTCTTATATTATGGCAAAATTATACAAAATCTTTATAAATTGTAGCCTATGTGTTATTCTGTTGTATAAACTATATTACTGCAAAGTTTCATCCAAATCCGTTCAGTAGTTTTTGCGTGAAAGAGTAACAAACATCCATCCATCCATCTATACATACATCTTCACAAACTTTCACATTTAAGCTGCGCGTCCACAGCATCGGAATCGGAGCGTACGGAGCGGAAGGATTTGTTGCTTTGTATTAATTTATATGAAGCTGCGTGCACTGCATCGGCATTTCTGCGCCAGAGACCGGTATTTGTGCTGATGACGTCATCCGCAGTGAACGCATCATTCGGATTCCGAGCGTTTCAAGTTCTGACGTGTTTGCACTGTAGGCAAAAATACTTATTCACGATGAACGACGATGTTTTAATTACTTTAGTAGAGTCATATGAATGTACCCAAAAATCTATGATATTCATTATTTATGATATTCATCAAATGTATAATATTCTCTGAAAATTAATCTACAACAATATCCTCGTCACTATCCTCCTGCTTTAAAAATACCTAAATTGCCGATGCTGAATCCGAATGCAGTGGACGCACCCCATCGGCATTTTGTAAATGACGACGCTCCGTCCGCTCCGTACGCTCCGATTCCGATCCGGTGGACGCGCAGCTTTATAATATTAGTAGGAAGTAGGGATAGTAGGGATATCATTAGAGACTTTCTTTATACACAACATTATCTAACTGTTTTACCACCTTCATAATTATAGAACATGTAAATTATTTTTACCGCATACTCGTGAACATGCCACATATAACTGACCATGTGAAAAACAACATGTTCGGGGGTCGATTCCAGCTGTTTCAAGTCTGTCCCTGCGATTTATTTAGAAAATACACACAGGGCTACGAATATCCAGCCCTGCCGAAAGTAAGATAACCCCGTTGAGTTACTCAAGAGGTATCTGAATTCAGGCCTCAGTCTCCCACCCACACGGATTCCCACGTATGTGAGGTGTGGGAATTTGGGAATAATGAGACACCTGTATAAGTACAGAACACGAACGAACGAAAGAAATCAAAGAAACACATCCACATTCAAAAGAAACCACTAAGACACCAATCCGACGAAAACGAAAGAAAATTAACAGAGAACCTCATCAATCCACGGAGAATCTTAACACCGCCATTCAGAAAACGCCATCTATGTTTACATATACAAACCGACCAAGATAGAAAAAATAATATGGACTAATCGACAATTTATTGAAAAAAAGGGTCTAAATTCATTGTTTTTATCATTTAAAATAAAATGAAATAATAATAATAATAATACATAATAATATTCTACCACATTCAAACAACACCATCTAGTCCCAAACTAAGCAGAGCTTGTACTATGGGTACTAGATAATGGATAAACATACATATATACTTTTTTTTTTTTTTGTAAATACATACATATTATACATAGAAACACCCAGACCAAGACAAACATCCATGTTCACGCACACAAATGTTTGACTTGAGCGGGAATCGAACCCGCTTATATAACTATTATATAAGCATAATAATTTGAAATAAATGAGATTGACCGTTTAAATTAAGTGGACATTGTAATAAATTTGGACACAGAGACTTTTTGTTTATGAAAGTGCCGAATATTATACTCTATTATTTTTTTTAATAACACACATAATTATTGTCTATGTCTATATATTATATGTCTATAACATTTATTTTGCTAGAATTTGATTTGAAAATAGTGACATCTATCGGTCGGAAGGATAACTATAAATATACTCGGTTTCAGTAATTTATTTATCGAAAATACAATAAATATACTGACGAAATTAAGAATCGCCTCCTTTTTTAAAGTCGGGTAAATAGCCATAAAACACTTTGAAGGAGAATTTAGACTAACTATACTTTTACTAACAAACTTATAATGATCATAGATGGCAACACATATAAAACCAGTTTTGGATGATCCCTGTTTTGTTTAGGACTACGTACAAAGGAGAGGTCAAGCTGTACACCGAAAACCACTCAACAGATTGTGATGTAACATATACTATTTTATAGGTTTGAGTATCTTTTGTACATGAGTGTAAGTTTTATTGAAATCAATTTCGCCATTTTAGAGATCTTTAGCAACATAGGGAAAGACGTCGGACAGACAGACAGACATAAATTCTAAAAATTATCAAGTAATGCTTTTTAGCATTTTCCTAGATTTTTAAGCTAATTTTCGTCAAAATATCTTGAATGTACAGAATTTTTCACATCTACAGTTTTATTATAGTATAGATTTTGTAAATACATACATATTATACATAGAAACACCCAGACCAAGACAAACATCCATGTTCACGCACACAAATGTTTGACTTGAGCGGGAATCGAACCCGCTTATATAACTATTATATAAGCATAATAATTTGAAATAAATGAGATTGACCGTTTAAATTAAGTGGACATTGTAATAAATTTGGACACAGAGACTTTTTGTTTATGAAAGTGCCGAATATTATACTCTATTATTTTTTTTAATAACACACATAATTATTGTCTATGTCTATATATTATATGTCTATAACATTTATTTTGCTAGAATTTGATTTGAAAATAGTGACATCTATCGGTCGGAAGGATAACTATAAATATACTCGGTTTCAGTAATTTATTTATCGAAAATACAATAAATATACTGACGAAATTAAGAATCGCCTCCTTTTTTAAAGTCGGGTAAATAGCCATAAAACACTTTGAAGGAGAATTTAGACTAACTATACTTTTACTAACAAACTTATAATGATCATAGATGGCAACACATATAAAACCAGTTTTGGATGATCCCTGTTTTGTTTAGGACTACGTACAAAGGAGAGGTCAAGCTGTACACCGAAAACCACTCAACAGATTGTGATGTAACATATACTATTTTATAGGTTTGAGTATCTTTTGTACATGAGTGTAAGTTTTATTGAAATCAATTTCGCCATTTTAGAGATCTTTAGCAACATAGGGAAAGACGTCGGACAGACAGACAGACATAAATTCTAAAAATTATCAAGTAATGCTTTTTAGCATTTTCCTAGATTTTTAAGCTAATTTTCGTCAAAATATCTTGAATGTACAGACTTTTTCACATCTACAGTTTTATTATAGTATAGATGCAATTTATTTAGAGCGGCACGCGTTATGAGCTGGACCCGTAATGACATCTTTTATCAAATTAAATTTTTACGTATGTTTATGATTATGTAACTTAATCGTATTTCTGGCGTTTGTTTTTGTTATTGATTACCTAACGTGATCGTGTATCTGTTATTTCTGTAGCATATAAATTGATGTCAATGTCAGAACTTAGCCGAAAAGTGCATTTATGAATGTAGTTAGGATATAAAAAAAAATATCTTTGCATTTTCGATTTCTGTTATTTGTATGTGTTAATGTTACATTCCAACCAATATTATATAGTAAGTAAAATAATCTGGTTTTGACGTCTGCGTCTACTAAGGAGCCAGTTGATAACCATCGCCGTGCACATGTTTCCGGCAATATGCTGAACTGGCCTCCTATTTTTGTACAGACGACGGGCGTGTACGATTTTTGCCTAGTTATAGATTTTTTTTCTCACATGGTTTATATCATGTCCTTCGTCTGATATAAAAATAAATGCTTTTTTCTTTCTTCAATAATCCATGAGTTCCATGACACAATAACATTACTTCTTGACGTGTAAAATGTTTGTATTGTTATGTAACCTTTATAGAAATATCTTCTTAAGTATATACTTATAGCACAGTGGAGGGAACTTTTTGATGTTTACTTCATGCTCTGTTCATATCTGGTTTAACAACAAAGCGCACGTCGTGCTCCATAGTGAAAGTCTTAAAGCAGCTACTAACTATATTTGGCATTCTTGAATTATCTATCACTGGGTACTTTAACATTATTTAATTAATGTATACGGAGACGCCTTAGAGTTCAAATAACGAATTGTGGAATACACAAAGTATAGTGCCAAACGGCAAGGCGGCTGCTTAAGGAAATAAGTGTAGTCAACTTTAATAAAGGACACAGATTAGCATAAAAAATATCAAAAAGTTGTATGATTTGAGACCGGTCAATTCTTTGATAGATCCTTAACATAAAAAGTAAGATAAGATTGTATAGAGTAAGATAAAATTGTCCTTTTATTTGCGGTTTTGATTTCTCAAGCTAGTCCTCTTATTCTTCGAGTATTGAGTCTAATTCGTTGTGGTCTTTCTTCATCTTTGCGAACTTCAGGCTCCAAGGCGAAAGAAATCTCTTGCATGGCGAAACCGATATCGCTGGGATGACGATGATTACACTGGATAGTTATTTTGGATTGTCCTGGCTTGAAACTCGTTATTTAGGAACGTAGTTAGGCGATCTGATTGAAATGGAATACACTTCGCCTATTGATGATAGAAAATATTGACATTAATTTTATTATAGAAAAATGCAAACGATCTATGTATTTGAACACTTGTAGAATACTTAATTGCAAATGTGACATTGATTATATAGAGCGCTGCATTTACATTCAGCAAAAGTGGGATGATGATGAGGATGCGGAAGGCAGAATATCGGCCATTGTGGCGCATTTTGGGAGAGGCCTATGTCCAGCAGTGGACTGCAATAGGCGGATTGATAGAAAACTGAGAGCTTTAAGCCTGTAGGTATTTACAAGAAAACCTTACAACATTCACCGTAGTTACTGTGATCCTATAACATAGTCTGCATTTCTGTCTATATGGAATCCATAGTAATAATATTATAAATTCGAAAGTGTGGTTGATGATTTGTTCTTCTTTCAAGTCGCAAAACTCACAAAGGAGCAATTTACTGATAAGTTTTGTTAATTAACCCATGTAAATGTCGCAAGAAGTTGAAATTGGCATGTATGATTTGGATCATACATGCTAATTTCAAATTCTTGCGACCAACAATTGTGGCTGTAGCTTGTCTGTCAGTAAGTCAGTAACGCAAAGATTTTTGCGTATGAAGATATTTAGAAGACTGGATAGTTACATAGGCTACTTTCCCACACCGACAGGAGACTCCCACGCGGGCAAACCCGCACGTAAAGTTAAATTTTTAATAGATGTGCATATAATTGCCATAAGCCTCGCAAATCACGTAGCACAAGTAAAAAGCTCAGTAACATTGTAAGTGACGTTTAAAAATGTAATGAAAATTGGTGTTCTCACGCCACCAAGCCCTCATTAGTGGCTGACAGGTTGTTCTAACGACGCAATACTTTATACGTGGGCATTATGGCACACCGAAACGAATTAGAAAGTTTTGAATGCATTGTAGTACAAATTTTACTGGAAAATTAATAGAACATAACTTCACACCTTTTATCTCCGCAGGAGTAGGCAGAGGTGTATTACACACCCACACTTTGCCAGTTATGTTTCGGTCCCAATGTAATAGGGGGTGAGCCTATAGCCATCTACCGGGCACATCATTAAGCGAGCGATAATGAATTTATAATGCACACATAACTGTAAATTTATATTATAAATTGATAGAATATGTAGATAAAAGTAAGTAACAATGGATCATCTTGTCGTTTACAGATAGGGCAACTATAATAGTATTGGTTAGCAATGTATTCCCAGAACTAAAGAAAGAGGTATTACGCGAAAATGAAGCACCATTTCGCCAATTGGTGATGTTTTTGCTTATTTTAAAATATCTCAGTGTTTCTTGGCTTCCTCCCTTTTGATCAAATAAATTGGGATTAACAGTTAAATACTAGCTAGAACACTCAAGTTAATTTATTAATATAAATAATAAATAATAACTTCAATATAATGTCTTCATACAACATGCATACAATACAACAGTTTGGACAACATACTTTTCAATACTGTGACATATCATTTTGTGTTTGTATTAAATCAATTTTAATAAAATAATTGCGACACTGACTGACTGATAGTCATCTCACAGTCAAAACTATTACTAACCCGTTGGACAGATGGTGCACTAAGAAGGATTTTCCGAATTTCCTTCGGGATCGGGCAGAAACAGTGAAATTAAAATAAATCTACAGGCGTAGCTTCGGACTACACAAAAGAAATGCAACTGCATTTTGTACAGAAATGTTACCATTGGGTAGCCGTGCATGGGACATTCTCAACGAATATTAGTACTAAATACATCTACACCTATCGCATAATTTTACCACATTTTCACTACCTTCTTTGTGCTTTGCTTGAACAGCGATAATTATCTTCTCGGTACATAAACTACGTGTCACATATTTAGTGAACGGTCGTACTGTGACCGTAAGCATTCACGTCTTCCAGCATAAAAAGAACTTTATTTGCTTGTCTTTCCCAGAAAAGATATCTGAACTGAGAATAATTTCTATATCCCAAGGGACTTTAAATACAACAGACAAAAGTATAAACTAGATTCACTACGACTCGCAGATCACATAAATATGTGTCCCGAGGCAGTACAGAGACGACCACTAAAACCATTACGCCGTCCGCACAACCATATTTCTATGCAAAGAAAGGTTACAAACGCACGCTCGTATTCATAATAAGCAAGAATGCACTACAATATATCATAAAACAACCCGTGGAAAAAAATCTTGCGCTAGACAGCTGACAGAATTTTAATACTTGCGAGACTTCGGTGTAACATGCGGCTTCTGGATAATTTGATTACGTATGCATTAAGTGCATTTCCATTTCCCCATACTAAGTGGATCTCAGATCTCTTTTAAATCCAGCAATGTAAGCTTTAATGATGCGGAGCCTTCAGCTTGGGATTCTCGCATTAACATGGAGGTGCTGACTGCTGATTTATACTGACGTCACTTTTTTCTTACCCTTTTGGTGTGTCTGGAAGTTTTTCAGTGCGAAAAATTCGTCTGATATCTTAGTCAATCGTTATATACGGTATGTAAAAGTATTATTATTAAATGTCTTGTAGACTTTTCCAGCGATACGATTGCTGGAATTCAATAAAAAGTGTAATTAATGGAGATAAAGTTCTAATAAATTAACCTAGTTATTTATCTCTGTTAAATTTTATCAAAATTGGTACAGTAATTTTAGCGTAAAAACGGAACACGTACTCACATTGATAATATTAGTAGAGGTAGGTATTGGTTTCTCTATGGTCGACATCATACAAGAGGCACAACTACAAATGGTGAAAAGTTATGATTAATCTTTGTGATAGAAAAACTTCTCATCCGATTAGCTCCTTGGTACGGCACAATATTATAATATGATGAAGCCTTTCGCAATCCACTGCTGGACTTAACTTGTCCTACTGTCACTGTGAATATACGAAGATCTGCCCAGACCCGTTGGTCGCTTCTTCATGCACAATCACATTATAGCCAATATGTTAGGTTCCAGAAATGAGATCAGAGTATTTATGGTGGATACACGTTCATGGCACATGGCTGTTGTCTAACTTTGCGTGGATTACACAATGCGATGACTTAATTTCTGCCACCTTGGAACAATGTTAACACAGCTAATGAGTATATATTTTTAATGGTAAAACCTCCTTCTAAATCAGCTCTAGCAGCGATCTATGCTACTCAACTTTTAATAATCTAACCGGCCAGAAATCAGCATCACCACAACAATTGTGATCAATGCTGCCATTACATTTTTAAATGAAGCTACTTAAGTTGTGACAACATTAAGGCAGTCAAATACCAAATACAAGTAATTATCACACAATCATCATGCAGCCTTTCGCATCCACTGCTGGACATAGGCTTTTCCTTACATGCGTCACAGTAATATTGTAAGCCAATGGGTATTAAAATTTTAAGAAATAAATTGGAATATCTGAATAAATAAAATTCTTGCATTATTGACTGACTGACTGACATGACTATTAGGCGCAGGAAGCTGAAATCTAACATATATGTTCCTTGGGTTCCATAGGGGTGCACCAAGAAGGGATTTTCTGAAATTCCCACGGGATCACGCAAACACGATTAAATTAAAATGTGCTGGCACAGCTAGCTGGCGGGCGTTCTCTTGTAAACATATAAAGGAATTAACTATTCAGATGCAACGGAAAATAAAAATCACAGTAAACCTGAAATAAACTCGCAACGCATGCACAGAGATGCAGGTTTTCTCCGGAGTGCGAAGGAACACGTAATGCATTGCTAATTTTCTTGTTAACGGAGCAAAAATATTCTTCTGCTTGCTTTGTTGTAATGATTGCAATCTCTCACAGTTACGGTGGGAGTTGGTTTGCTTGTTTATTGCTTATCTTGTTACTTAGAACTTATTGCAAGCAAATAATAAGATGGTATAATAACTATAGAAATCGCGAAGAATATATTGCAAGCAAATAATGAGATGATAAAACTACCTATTGTGACTTTTTTGGCTCAGGAGTGTTTGCTCTATTCATGAGAAAAGTGGTTAAGTTAGAAAATCAATCAGAAAGTCTGTTTTTGTATTTTGTAATCAATAGAAAATGCATTTTGTAAGTTTTAGTAAAACAGTCCTTGGGTGAAACAGGGACCCGAAAAAAGAAAACATGTCACGTAACCAGCTGGTTATTTATTTCCTAATCGTCTTCTATTATATTATACCTAAGTGCCACTACATATTAATATTCTCGGTAATAAAACTTAACTCTTTCAAAGCAGTAGTACATCTCCAACAACACTTTCTTTATATCAAAGAAATACACAAGCAAAACAAACATTAATCAAAATTATTGCTCAAAACACTGACCGGAGATATCCCTATCTTTCATGTTGTAGTTCTTACAAACGTCACGCAACGCATAACCCCGAAATAAGCGATGAGCGGCCATTTAGGAAGCCGTTACAACGAAGATAAACGAGGTTCAAACACTGCACGAGGAAAACGTCCACCTATGGAATCATTTTGTACAGCCTGTTACACTAACACATTCTATAGCAAGTACGCACACGATCGGTGTCACGGTTCACTCATCATTGAAATCTCATCATTACAAGTAAAGCAAATACGAGTACTAATAATGAGATTGTCAATGGTGAGTGGGACTGAGACCACAGTACAAAAACATACATATATGTCTATTGTCTGCCTTCCCATTAGGGTTGCCAGTTCGCCGGGATTGCCGGGATTGTCCCGGAATTAGGCGTGTTGTCCCGTGTCCAGTAATTTGACGTTGCTGTCCCGGAATTCGAAAATATTAGTTTTTTCACAAAGTTATGATACTCCGGTTGCAAAAGTCAAACCAATCATTTCCAAGTATGCAAAAAATCCCGAAAGTCCCGATCCGCATTATTATCTATGTATAAAAGATCTATCTCTAACAGTGGCGGCTCGTTCAAAGGAGCGCTGGAGCAGTGAACTCCCAAAATTATAAAATTATACAACTCATATAAAATTATTCTATAAACATGCTCAGTATTTTAATACACACCTTTTCTCTTTTCTATAATGCATATCTACAAATAAGTATTTGACTACTAAACTGTTTATCATAATTTTGTGATTTGTCAACACTCTTGAAACATACATAGGTATTTTTGTTGAGTGGAGCGCTCATAACAGCGCTCTTAGTTGACGAAAGCTTAGTACAACCATAGTAAAAACAGAATAGTAAGCTAGCTAAGGCCGCTCGGCGAGTTAATTGCCTACTCTTGCGTTGACGCACGGGTTGTCACTTGTTTACACCGCGGCGCCGCGCGCCGTCTTTGTCAGCGCGCGCGCTTTTTCGCCGTTTTTTTTAAGTGATTGCGCTGAATACTACAGAATTTAAGCTTGCATTTTTTTTTTCAAATACCTACTGACTAGCTAAGCGTTATATAACTATCTAAATGCCCTTTATAGCGAGAAAAATGTAACAAGTTTAATTTACTGTCGTTTAACACATTGTATAATATTAATAACGTTTATTACAAAACTGAATGTACATAAACAATTCGAGCGGCCGAGCAGTGTAGTACCTACATGAATCACATGAATGCGCGTGAGAGATATGTAATAATATCTAGGCTTTGGGCTGAAATTACTGATATCCAAGTATTTATACATAATATGTAAGAGGATAGTGGCAACTAAATGACACTGACATGACGTTTGACACTTAAACTGTCAAACGTGTAAATAAGGTGTACCTATATAAGTCGACAGGCTCGGCTAGCTCGTCCTATTCTCCTTCGACGACGGCTCAGGTACGATATGGTTCTGACTATTTAATTGCCACTGTGTTCCAATATTCTGTGTTGCTTGTTCTTTTGTTTCAGCATCTAGGAAACAATGTAAGATAGTGTAATCATTATCTTATTGATATTGTGTTGTGGGTAGTTTGATCGTTTGTGAGATATTATAGATTGTAATATAGGATAGAATAATATACTGTGGATCAAGTCGTATCAATGAGATTCATTAGGTATATACCTGTGGTAAACATTTAGTAAATTGTATTGATGCTAAATAATGCTTATTATGTTCTGTTGTAAGACAGACCTTTCTAGTAATATAGAACTACCCACAACATTGATATTTGATATAAATTGGCTGTACCACTGTTTGTTAATTATTGTTGTATATATAGTTATTGAAAAGAATGATCAAGAGTTTTATTGCCCGTTCTTTCTCTTGGTTCTATGTCTTTGCTTTGCGAACTGGGCTGTAAATGTAAATGTAGAATCACGACGTAATCTAAAGATATATCCTTGTGCCAAACTGAATAAATGAAAGTATGATTTGATAGCTGTTGTCTCTTTTATTTATCAAAACTGTCTCTACACTATAGGAAGCTTCCATGATTCTGACATCAGAAGTGGGATAAATTTGCGCCCACAATACTAATACATCCAATTGCAAGTTCCAGAGTCTCCTCATCGTGATGCCATGATTCTGCCTAAGCACTGCACCGTTCAGCTGACGACGGAGAACGATTGCCCTACGATTCAGTAGCAACGTTGCCGAGAGCAAGCCCGTGGGTGAGTACCGACTACATATCTTAACGATCTGCAACAGTATGCTGAAGCCAACAGCAACAACCAACTGCAAACGCTGGTAATGTACTTCCACCAAGATTATAGCCATGAATGGTCGAAAAATATGACTGTTGTACCAGGTTATTTTAAGATGTTCATCAAAAATGTATCAGAGTATAAAACTATGTAGGTAATAGCGAAAAAGTTACAGAAAATGTATCATAGATTTTTAAAGTAGCCGATATTGTTCTAATCTGTTGGAATTTAAATAGGCAACATTTGTAGTGATTGACAGAGACTCGGTATAAGCATTGGCTGTGTTGTGCTTTGTTGATAACTCTTTCTAGTGTTAGTACTGATTAGCGTAATCGTCCTGCATATTTGAATTCCAAGAATTAAGTGCTCTGAAGAATCTTCTCATTACAAGTCGAATATGAAATGATGGTAGGTAGAATACATTTCAGAGATTTCTTCATTAATTTTGTTGGCTGTGTATTCATTACATACAGACCAATATTGCGCTGTAGGAATGTGCCTTAGCTCTGTTCCATAAGCTGTTGTTAAATTTTCGCCGCAATTACCAAATTAATCAGTTCATGCTATATAGTTTTATTAAATCGGATCCAAACTATAACAAAAGAAAAAAAAAGAAGAATATTTTAATGTTAAGCTCTTGAATGTGTTACCCTGGAGATAAGAATACGAAACTGTATATTTATCTTCAACATATCTTTGAAATATACTTACTCGTATTTTTAACTGGTATATAATTGTTGATGGCACAAAAATTTGTATATAGAATTACAATTAATAATGTACTTTCTATAATTGTGTAGTGAGTAATTGTCATGTACCCAGAAAATTTCCACCAGTTTACTTGCAATAGACATACTTATGATTGTCACTTTGATTTCTATTGGAAAAACAAAACCAAATAGCTTCCATTTGTCTCAGAGGCACCACATTTGCAAGACATGCTGTAAAGATAACCTATGAGTTTTGTATAACTATTACTACAAGTGAACTTTTGTGTGTAGGTACAGAAATATTCTATATTATATCAAGCGGGTCTGTGTCTAGCTAGATCATATCGATAAAATGATAGTTTCGTTTAGTAACTATTTCCTTTTATTTTTTAAACATACCTCATCCTCCTGAGGCCTG
Organism: Euclidia mi; assembly: GCA_944739405.2. NCBI lineage: Eukaryota > Metazoa > Arthropoda > Insecta > Lepidoptera > Erebidae > Euclidia > Euclidia mi. The sequence goes on from OX123185.2 coordinate 94,962,572, forward strand.
AGGGGTCATATATGCTACGTCTAAATATATAGCTCAAGGTATTTTTATTAAAAAGTAGTTATTGAAGAATGTTTTTATATTACATACGATTAAATTGACTTGTTAAAGAAAGTGACATCATTTTGCTTATGTCTGGGACTATTAGATGGCAGTGTATCCAATATTTTCAAGTAGTGTTATTTTGATTGATAATTTCCTGTTATTTATAACGATAATAGCAGATAAAATAGTTAAAATGAAATGTGTAATAAATGCAGACATCTGTCTAATTAAATGGATCTGAAATAAGCTATTCAACTAAATAGTTCCAAATAACATCACTGATTTTTTTTCGAAAACATTCTCATAGTTTATTTATCCATTCTCGGAAATAATACAAATAAATTCAATAAATTAATAAAATCAGACGGTATTTATTTTTATCTGCTTTTATTCATTGAAATTATGTATTTTTATTATGAAATGCCATGTGTTAAACTGTAAACCTATTTAGACCATAATTATAGTAATAATCAATCTTAGGATTAGCTCTCGGTAATGAACTATCTTATCAATTTAGTATCTCTGGTATAAACACTGTGATAGATAAGCTATTTAGAGATATTTTTTATGCAAAGATATATGTGTACATGTACTTTGTGTGGTTCAATTGTAGGAGACCATGGCAATAATGATTAAAATGGTATTTAATCATTCTAGGTGCTTGAAGGGTTTTGTTGATTTATTTTAAACAATACCTACTTACATGTAAGCTTACTATTTTTATACCAAACCTCTTACGAATCGTCAAATCTTAATTATAATGAAACTGAATTAACCAGATACCAAACGTAAAATACGTAAAAAAAAAAGAATTAAAAACGATGTCAGTGTTCTGATTGTGTAAACGGAATGAAAATAGCCACAATCACATGATACAATTGATAAATTAAACTGAAATTGATGAAATTAAATAAGATATTCTGCTTAACATAATAAGTATTTGTATAAGTACATTGATGTTTTTAAGTGTTGCGACCTAAATTAATAAATCTAGGTATGTATATTTGACTTATAGATATTGAAATATTAACCGACTGGTTCGAATTCTAACAAGTGTCTGGTTTGACTTTCTACAAGACTATTTATTATACTGTTTCTTACCAAGAGTACTTTTACTGGCATTGGCGTCTAGTTTAACTTTAGGCAGTTCACTGACTATTGGTAACATAAATAAACTATTAACTAAATTGGTTCATTCTTGATTACTAGTTATTTATTTATACTTTTGTACTGTTTGTACCTGCAATACATTCAGGTCAATTCAGTTTATAGCATTCCATACTGTACATTTACGGGTGGTAGACTTACAATTAGGAAACAATTATTATGGAACACTTTTAGGAGAGAGGAGCAGTTTAGTAATATACTATAATAGTCTATATATTATACCTAGGTACATTTGATATATTATAGTTAAAAGATGTTTTATAGTAACATGCTTTAATAGGGTCTGCTGCATTTATTATTCTAAATTGATAACATTTTAGTGTATTATTAATATAGACATCAATTTTGATTATGATAAGTTGCATTTATAGATTTTCCTACAGTTAATTTTTGTGGAATGTAATAAAGAACTTTGTACTTTTAGATAGCTACGATTTATAGATTAATAACGTTTAGATATTCTTCGATGACATAGTAGCTTTTTACAGATAACATAATTTTAGTTTTCTTACTAAAGTATTTAAGTTAAATTTTAAAATACATATACAAAGAAAATAAAAGGGCGGTCTTACTATAGGTTAGAGGTTTTGATAACCATACACACCATTACATATAAACTTCTTCTAAACAAGGATCGATAATGTAGGTAGCAGTGATGATATAAAGGTATCTGTAAATATCTATAATAATGTGATAACATCGATTTATTCATTGATGATTAAATAGTTGACGATGATTTAATGCTGGCAATGATGACCATGTTGATGTGATTTTGATAATGATTTCACAATGATTTTGATGATGATTTTGATGATGATTTTGATGATGATTTTGATGATGATTTTGGTAATGATTTTGATAATGATTTTGATAATAATTTTGATAATGATTTTGGTAATAATTTTGATAATGATTTTGGTAATGATTTTGATAATAATTTTGGTAATGATTTTGATAATGATTTTGATAATGATTTTGATGTTGATGATATTAATAATGATTTTGATAATCACTTTGATGTTGATGATATTGATAATCATTTTGATGTTGATGATATTGATAATCATTTAGATGTTGATGATATTGATCATATTGCCTACGAAGTGCTGAAGTCTTTCGCCTTGTTCTAGCCTGGACTCATGTGCAGCAGGTGTGGGGCTAGATAGTATCAAGGAGATTGACCGTTGTTACTTGTCTATTTAATGTGAAAGGAAAGGCAATGGCAATGAGTGTATTAGAATGAAAGTATTGTCCTAGTATTACACTACTGTTATCATACAAGTTGGTACCTGTATACTTGTAAATTAGTGAAATCGAATTAAATTATTTAACTCGGTTGTGAATTTAAATTATTTAATTAATTTCATTTATTTATCAGCCATAAGCAGAATTACCTATTTAAATTTTTTATTCTTAAAACCTTTACTTAAATTTTTATGCTTCGTAGTGGCTCCTTTTGTACTATATTATTTTTGTCAATTTGTGGATGGATAATGCAGTGGTGTAATATTGCAAAATAAAACTGTACTTCTATGTAACATGTCTATTGTAAATGTTAATGATCCCTTCATAGAATAGTAAATACAATTTGTAACAATGGTATCAAAGCAGCTGACACAGAACTTATTTCTAGACTCGCAAAATAAAACCGTAATTACTGTAAATATGAGTCCAGTTTATTTTTGTGTAATTATTTCGTACAAATGGATTGTTGTTGTGATACTATTCTTATAATTGAACTTACTTAGATGACGACGTAAGTCAGTATAGCCGTAGCAGACGTAACGATACTATGGTTTTTAGATGGCTTTAATCAATATGGTAAGAATTCATTGTTACATAATACAGGGCGCCCGTCGGGCCATTTTTTAGTAAAGTGTTATTTAATTTATTGTACTTCGAGGACGAAGTAATTGTCAGTCTGGCCGTGAGAGATATATAATAATATCTAGGCTTTGGGCTGAAATTACTGATATCCAAGTATTTATACATAATATGTAAGAGGATAGTGGCAACTAAATGACACTGACATGACGTTTGACAGTTAAACTGTCAAACGTGTAAAGCTCGTCCTATTCTCCTTCGACAACGGCTCAGGTACGATATGGTTCTGACTATTTAATTGCCACTGTGTTCCAATATTCTGTGTTGCTTGTTCTTTTGTTTCAGCATCTAGGAAACAATGTAAGATAGTGTAATCATTATCTTATTGATATTGTGTTGTGGGTAGTTTGATCGTTTGTGAGATATTATAGATTGTAATATAGGATAGAATAATATACTGTGGATCAAGTCGTATCAATGAGATTCATTAGGTATATACCTGTGGTAAACATTTAGTAAATTGTATTGATGCTAAATAATGCTTATTATGTTCTGTTGTAAGACAGACCTTTCTAGTAATATAGAACTACCCACAACATTGATATTTGATATAAATTGGCTGTACCACTGTTTGTTAATTATTGTTGTATATATAGTTATTGAAAAGAATGATCAAGAGTTTTATTGCCCGTTCTTTCTCTTGGTTCTATGTCTTTGCTTTGCGAACTGGGCTGTAAATGTAAATGTAGAATCACGACGTAATCTAAAGATATATCCTTGTGCCAAACTGAATAAATGAAAGTATGATTTGATAGCTGTTGTCTCTTTTATTTATCAAAACTGTCTCTACACTATAGGAAGCTTCCATGATTCTGACACGCGCGATCCTCAGACGCGCGGCGCATCCCTTCGCCGAGCTTGCCGCGCTCGTGAGATTGTGTGCGTGAAAAGTGCGTGCGTACACGGCGGCGCCCCGGCGAATCACGCATACATTCAAACCAGCGCGGCGGCGGTGGCCGATTTGTATGAAGCTATCCTACTATTCTGTTTTTACTATGGTACAACGCTTAATACTGAAACGTAATGAGTGCGAAAGAGAGAGCGTTCTATGCGCTGGGCGCGTGAGACAAAAGATTTGTATGAGAAATAAGGCAAATACGGAGCGGCGCTCCTGGCTAGCTTGACGAGGTGCGCATGCGCGAATATATTACCCGACTAAATTAAATGACCATTTGCCACGAAGAAAAATTAAAACGTGTGCGCCGTTTTTTTTTAATAGTGTTTTGCCGGTATCATTTGAATGGAAACAAAAGCAAAACATTTATCTGCAAACTTTGGTATAATTAGAAAAGGATTGGTGTTTAACATATTGTTAATTGTATGTGTGATCGTGTATATAATACCTATATGTTTAAGAAAGACAGTTAAATTGTGTAACTAATGTGGAATATAACAGAGTAAACTTTATAAAAAACTGTGAAAAAACTTTTAAAAACGACCAATATGATAAAACGCTTTGGTTATGTGGTTGCGAAAATGCGAAGGAAGTAAGAAGCGGTTTTGTTTTCCGTGTAGGTATTTTGTTTAGTGGCGCCGGAGTTGATACTGCGTGGACGGTTCGGGTAGGTACCTATCGATGATTTAGCACATCTTACTATTAATTGTAAAAGCATTCACAAAATAAATTGTAAGCAGTTTCATCTTCTTTTTTAGTGAACACCCAATATAATCTTTCACGAGCCGCCTCTGATTTCTAAGTTACTTTTTTAAACACTAGCCAAAGCAGTGTAATTGTCCCGGAAATGATACGGCCGTATCTGGCAACCCTACTTCCCATGCACCCACGTTGACAAATATATTAGAATCGGAATTACAGAAGTACTTATTTTTTCATTCCAGTATCAATTTATTCTTTGTTTCACAATTTAGTAATACATCATTCTGCGTTTGTTAGTTTTACAAACCTCAAACGAGTAGTTGTTTGATCGCCTAAAATCCCGATCTCGGTCCTTACTCTAGTCTGTAGACAAGTAACATTAAGAGCTACTGTTGTGTAATATGGTGAATCACGGTGCAAATATAAAGGAATATTCTTGTTACTCCTTCATCTTCGTTTCGCTCGCTTAGGTACTCATGATGTGCCACTGGCTAATCGCTTAACTGCCTCGCTCATCTCTAATGGAAAGGAAGCCATTTAAACGGGAAATTATTATAATAAATCGCATCCGCTTACTGCGAAGACAGTAGTGCCTTCTGTGTTATTGCTAGGAAACATGCAATCACCGTTTTAGCTTACACTATGTATCAAAGGGAACGTAAGCTTGTAGAAAGTTTACGCTCCCTTTGGTTGTTTAGTAATTAGTTTAAGATTTTTTTGTGTAGTTTATACCATTTTCAATTTAGATCGATTAATTAAGTAAGTAATTAATTTTCGGTATAGCTAGTAGTAATATCAACGAACTCATAAAGAATAAAAATATCTACAAAAACTCGTAACATATTCTCTGAATATATTTTAAAGTATTGTGTATTTTATTGCCAAGAATGTTGTATTGTAACATTACTGATAATTTCAGTCAAAGACTTCTATGAAATATCGAATAGATTGAATAGTGATCCAGTGACAATATCATGACTTTTCTATCGCAAACAGCCAATTATTTTTACAACTTTTATTTCTATGAATTTGTATTCAAAAAGTCACATTTGCATTACAAAAACCCTTTAAAATTCATACAATAACATTATCATTTCGCATGAAACATGCCCATGTATATACACAACCGAATACAAAAAGGGAACTATTAACAATGGCAGCAAAATTCAACTGGAATATTTCAATGCATTACGGCTTCGAAGCGCAGTCATAGTTCAGTCTGAGGTATAAAACGCGCAATGTTTGCGTAAGGCGATTGTTGGGCACGTTCTTTGTGCCCACCCCCGCACCCATCTCACATTCTCATACCCCGTACTCGCCTGGCGTTGCATCGCTTCCATTTCTTAAAGAATTAGTTGTGAGGTACGTTGATGTAGGAATACAGTATGCAGTGGCACCGAAGAGAGATTCATTTGTTCTGTCAATGTCTTTTCAGTTATTGAATAAGTTGATATGTCAGTGTCGGTTGGACGCAAGTTAATGGTAATAAATTTATTGGGCTTGGGCATTCATTGCTTTTTATTTTTATACATACATAAAGCATAGCATTGTCTTGTTTTACGTAGGGGTAGCCAGAGACTACAGTCTGCCATCTGATACGATCCTAACATACCTCTAGCTTCATTCACACACATCAAATTTTACATGCATTTACTTCAGTTAATGGTAATTCTAACTTGTCCTTTTTCTAGGATGTCTCTAATTTGGCCAGTGAGCGTCCACTTAGGTCTTCACCTTCAACCTGTCTCATTAACATTCACTACAATAGTCACCTGTGGACAAAATTATTAGATGGGTAAATAAATTATCATTGAAGTGGATCAAGGTCAACTCGGACTATCTTTTTAGCGCTTTGTCAACGAACTTGGAACGAGCCCAATGATATTTTTCGTGATTTATCTAAACAGCTACTAATAGTCAAAGCCCAGTATTTATGCCAATTTTTGATCATATTAAGAAGAAGCAACGCTGTCGGTGATGAAGAAAGAGCCTTGTTTTTAAACTTTCATTTGCTCTAAATTTAACGGACGTTTATTTTATTTATTTTTTCTAGACTCAATCCTGTACAGGTAGGTAAAGTAGGTAGGTAGGCATTGGTCTAATATTACTCCCGCATTTCGCAATATTATTAATTTTAGGTCCCACGTACGACTCTATTGCCGTCACTGGGTACATTGCCAGACTCCGTGCTGCTACTGAGAATCCGAAAAAAATCTGAAGCAGTTTTGCCCGACCCGGGAATTGAACCCTCCAACCTGCAGATGACTCTTGACCTCCCGATCAGCAGATGCATACGCTATTCTCTGGACTGCAGAGACAGTCGACCGTTTAGTCTACACTAAATACGTAGCCCCAGAATCCCTCCAATATATCTTATTCAAAAGTATCTCTATTAATTTCTGAGCTCCTTGTCACACGTGCCTCGTCGTATAATCGCCGCACATGTCTGTTTTGCATCCCACACACGTTTTAACATTTAAACGCCACGAGTGCACTGATTGCTTCATTTATCATTAGCCAAATATCATTTCTAGAATTGTTAAGCTAGATCCAAATTAGTAAAAGGACATCGAATTGAAGTGCGTAACATTATCGTGGAGTTGTAACGCTTAGTGAAGATGATTGTAGATGCGGTTTCCATGCATTTGTTGGTAAATAGGTGAAGGTATGAGATGTGCCTGAGGAGAGGTTGTCAGAGAGCGAGCACATTCGTATAAAGAATTCTGCTTGTACATAACGCTCGAAAAATTATCTAGGATAAGAACCATTCGGACCGACCTCTTACGCCGGCCGCACAAACATATTTATATGCAAAGAAAGGACACACAAACGCACGCGTATTCAAATAAGTAAGAATGCACTGCAATATATCAAAACAACCCGTGGAAATAAATATTGCGCTAGACTGCTGACAGAATTTTAATACTTGCGAGACTTCGGTGTAACACGCGGCATCTGGATAAATTGATTACGTATGCATTAAGTGCATTTCTATTTCCCCATACTGAGTGGATCTGAGATCTCTTTTAGATCCAGCAAGGTAAGCTTTAATGATGCGGAGCCTATAGCTTGGGATTCTCGCATTAACATGGAGGTGCTGACTGCTGATTTATAGTGACGTCACTTTGTTCTTATTCTTTTGGTGTACTCGTATCTGGAAGTTTTTTGGTGCGGAACAATTCGTCTGATATACTAGTCAATAGTTAAATATGGTTTGTAACGATTTTATTATTAACTTTCTTGCGATCTCTTCTAGCGGTACGCTTGCAGTTTCAGTAAAAATTATAATGACTGGAGATTAAGTTCTACTAAATGAATCTAGTTATTTATGCCCTTGAGAGTCCTTACTATATTTTTGGTATTCGAATCCATTATTAACTTGTTAATTTGATGGTCATGCGCCATGCATTGTGACCAACTGACAAAGTTAAGTTATAATTTTCTATTTGATAGAGAACAGAGAACTATATCCCAATTACCAATGTCCGATAAGTTCTGGTTTAATTAATTGACAAACAAAATTCTACAAATGTTGTTCCATACTTAATTTACCTAGAAGATAATGCTTATCCAGAAGTGGTAAATTGGCGGCTTAATATAATAAACTTTGACTGACTGATAAAATTAAGCGATAGCGTGACTTAACACCTCTGGTTTACTTTAAAAATATATCGCTATATTATGCATATATTGGTTGTTTCTCTATGGTCGACATCATGCAAGAGGTACAACTAAATATGGTATGACTTTATGATTTATCTGCTGGACTTGGCTGGCTTTTATAGACATAGCTACTAAAATTTTAATTAAAAATTGTAATATCTATACTAATATTATAAATCTGAAGAGTTTGTTTCTTTACTTGAACGCGCTAATCTCAAGAACTACTGGACCGATTTGAATACCTAATTATTTTTGGGAAATTATTTTTGTGTTGGATAGCCTAGCCTAATTGAGTAAGGCTATATAACATCACGTTATGCCCCACAGGTGCAGAGCAATATAAAGAATAAAGAAATTAACTATTCAGATACAAAAGAAAATAAAAATCACAGTAAACATTAAATTAATTCGCAACGCATGCACAGAGATGCAGGTTTACTCCGGAGTGTGTTCCTTCACACGTAATGCATTGCTAATTTTCTTGTTAACGGAGCAAAAATATTGTTCTGCTTGCTCTTTTGTAATTATTGCAATCTCTCACAGTTAAGGAGGGAGTTGGTTTGCTTGTTTATTGCTTATCTTGTTACTAAGAATTTATTGCATGCAAATATAAGATGGTAAAAATTAACTATAGATATTACAAAGAATATAGTATTGCCAGAAAAATTATGAGATGATAAACATTATACTCTACAAATATCGTTTCGATGCTGGAGTGCTTGATCTTTTTATGAGAAAGTTGTCTAAACATTGAAGTAGATTCTATATTAGTTCTTATTTTGGTTGTAGAAAAACAGGTACCTAGGTATGAACTGCACACAAGAGGACACAAAAAAGTATAAAAATAGTATAAATACTTCTTCGAAGTTAACACCATGCTTGCGTGAAATAGGGACTACAAAAAAGCAAGTGTGTTAGTCTCTAATCGTCTACTAGTATATTTTACCTATTATAAAAAAATGCACTGCATTTCTACTTCATATCACTAGTAATAAAACTAAATTCTTTCAAAATGGAATTACATCCCGACAACAATTTCTTTAAACCAAAAAAGATACACAAGCAAAACAAGCATTAATCAAAATTATTGCTCAAATTACTGACCGGAGATATCCCCATCTTTCATGTTGTAGTTCTTACAAACGTCACGCGACGCATAACCCCGAAATAAGCGATGAGCGGCCATTTAGGAAGCCGTTACACCGAAGATAAACAAGGTTCAAACACTGTACGAGGAAAACTTCCACCTATGGAATCATTTTGCCTTTATAGCCTTACACTAACACATTCTATAGCAAGTACGCACACAAACAGTCTCACGGTTCACTCATCATTGAAATCTCATCATCACAAGTAAAACATTGAAATTGCATCCGCCTTCAATGCTCATTTTACAAATAACGATTTCAAACAGAAAAACGAAAGCTGTAGTTTCAGTGGTCAAGTGATTTCCAATACAATGTTTCTAAAGCCTATGTCAGAATGTGAAGTTAGACGGGAAATTATTTCGCTAAAAAATACAAGCTCAACGGGATATGACGAAATTACGACCAAAATTATTAAAGCTTGTAAGGATGAAATCACTGGCATACTAACATATTTAATTAATTTGTCTTTTTCAAGTGGAGTTTTCCCAGAAGCTCTGAAATCATCCATCATTAAGCCTCTGTTCAAAAAAGGTGATATTTGTGATGTCAACAATTATCGCCCAATTACCCTGATTCCCATAATATCAAAAGTGTTTGAAAAATGTATGTATAATAGATTGAATAACTTCTGCAACACATTTCATATCAACAGTGAAGAACAATATGGCTTTCAAAACAACAAATCAACTAGCTTAGCCATCTTTTCTACGATCAAATAAATAGTAACAAATTTAAATAATAATTTCCTAGCTACAGGACTGTTCTTTGATTTGTCAAAAGCTTTTGACCTGGTCTCACATCAGACATTGATAGGCAAACTTCAGAATCTTGGGATCAGAGGACACGCATTACACTGGTTTTCGTCTTATTTAAGTAACAGACAACAATGCGTTATAGTTAATAAAATAGATCATAATAGGAATATGGCATGTTACTCTTCTCCATACAGCTGTAATAGATGCGGCGTTCCTCAGGGAAGCGTTCTAGGCCCAGTACTATTCCTGCTTTACATTAACGACATAATAACTATAACAAACCACAAAACCATTTTGTTCGCTGATGACATATCCATTATTGTGACATCTCATAAAAACATTAATACTATTACCGACCATGAAAATGACATTAATAATTCAATAAATAAATTAATTAATTGGCTTGACATTAATAATATAAAAATTAATCTTAATAAATCTGTATTTATACAATTTAATAAATCTTACAATAGTAATTTAAATATCAAATTAAATATACCAAAACTTGAAGAACTCACGCATACAAAATTTCTAGGCGTAACCCTGGATGAAAATTTAAATTGGAAAGCACACGTGGAATATGCATCATGTAGAATTAATAGATTTGTGTACGCACTCAAACAAATAAAAAATGTTATAAATATAAAAACGGCAATTACATGCTACCACGCTTATGTCGAATCACTGCTACGGTACGGACTTATTATGTGGGGCAATAGCGCTGATCAAAATAGAGCATTTGTAGCACAAAAAAATGCATTAGGGCCATGTGTGGATTACAACCCGATGAATCATGTCGCCAAATATTCAAAAAGCTTGGTTACTACCTTCACTCTATATATATGAAATTTGTGTGTTTGTAAAGAAATATAAACAATTCTTTAAGACGGCAAATGATGTTAATCCAAGGACTAGACGTAATCCACACAGACTTGTACTTAATGATATTGCAAGGTTGACAAAGTATAATAAAAGTTGTCTAGTGATGTGTGTACGCGTATTTAATAATATACCTTGTCATTTTAAAATATTAGATATTCGATTGTTCAAAATACAGCTGCATAAATGGCTTAATGAAAATAATTTTTACAGTGTCAAAGATTGTATTGATAAAAATGTTTAATTTTGTGTATAAATGTACCTATGTCTACAAATTGCATGCTATGTTAAGCAAAACATGTGTAACAAACAGAATATTTGTAACATCTTTTTATACCATGTTTTATGCAAATAAATACATTTATTATTATTATTATTGTTTTTCTTTTCTTTTTCTCAGCTTTTAGCTGGTTTTAACTACATCTACGGGTAAACACCAAGTAAATGTAGTGTGTAGTGAGTAGGGATTATGGTGTAGTGATTTGTGGTGTGTCATTTTCGTCAAGTGACATGAATTTGCGAACAATCCTACAAGTATTTAAGATGGCAGCTTTCTGTATATGTATGTAAAGGCTGTCTTTGAGGTCTATTATCTTTAAGCTATGGTGAAGATGTTTAGGAACGACGCCAGTGGTAGAAATCACTACTGGTACTATGTAAACTTTGCTCTGGTTCCATATCCTTGCTACCTCTTCTTTCAATTCTGAATATTTGCTAATTTTCTCAGTAATAGTCTTTTGTATGTTGTGTGTATTAGGAACGGCTATGTCTATGAGATATGTAGTTTTCTTGTGTTTATCGATTAATGTTATGTCCGGTCTATTATAGTGTATGGTTTTGTCTGTAAGAACAGGGCGGTCGAAGTAGAGCTTGTGTGTAGTATTTTCCAAGATAGTCTGTGGTTTGTATTTGTAATATGGTGTGTCTATGTCTCGGATTAGGTTATGTTTAAGTGCTAGGTTTTGATGTATAATATTGGCAATTTGGTTATGTCTGTATGTGTAGTCTGTTTGTGTGAGTGTTGAACATGCTCCGGTTATATGTTGGATAGTTTCGGGTTGTGTATGGCTTCTGTGGCATTTGTCATTTGTAACGGTGGGATCTTTTATTATATATTTCCTATGATTTTTAGTGTTTATTATTTGATCCTGTATCGCTATCATGAATCCCTCTGTTTCGGGGAATAAGTTACCTACTTGCAACCACTTATTCGACGCTACTGAGTCCACGTGGCTCTGTTCAAGGTCATGTGGGTGTCGTCCGTGTAGTGTTTTCTTTTTCCACGTGTCTATTTTTCGTAGTTGTATGTCGCTATTGTTCAGAATTTATGCGCTAGTAGGGTCGTGTAGGTTGAGTGGTGTGTAGTTAAGATCAGATTTTACTATTGCTTTATGTATATTACTTGAATGCGCTTTTGTTAGGAAGAATGCTTTTAAATTGTATACTTGTTTTTGCCATAGGTGGTTAATATCTATAAATCCTCTGCCTCCATTCTGCCTTTTGATTGTGAGTCTCTCAATTGCAGATTTAGGGTGTGAGTAGTTATATTTAGTTAGTGTCGTTCGTGTTACTCGTTCTAGTTGTTCCAAGTCCGTTTTGGTCCATTTTATTAACCCAAATGAGTAAGTGAGTATTGGAACGGCGTTGGTGTTAAGTCCTTTAATAAGATTCTTCCCAGACAGTTGTGATTTGCAGATGGCGTTTATCCTTTTCTTGTACTCTGTTGTCAGGGTCTGCTTTATTGTTGCATGGTCTATACCCTTAAGTTGATTATACCCTAAGTATTTATACAGATCAGTGGGCTCCATCGCTGAAATTGTGTGTGTATCATCTATTGTGTAGTCGCCGGCTCGGATCTTGCCTCTTATTATGTGTAATGTTTTGCATTTATCTAAACCAAATTCCATGTTTATATCTTTGCTAAATGTTGTTGTTTTTTCCAGGAGTGTATTCATATCTCTTTCTGATCTTGCGTAAAATTTTATGTCATCCATATATATAAGATGTGAGATAACTGTGTCTGTAGTGTGTGTTAGACCATATCCTACTACGGCATACGGCAACGATGTAGTAAGTGTGATAGAGGATTCAATGCCAGACAAAACCAGAGGGGGCTTAAGGAATCTCCTTGATAAATGCCTTTTTTTATTCTAATTTGTCTCGTTGTAATTGTATTTTGGTGATTATTAAGCTGTAATGTTGTTTTCCATTGTAACATGATATTACGCATGAAATTCGTTATTTTTGGGTTTATTTTGTAAATGTGTAAAATCTTTAAAAGCCAAGAATGAGGTATGCTGTCAAATGCTTTTTTGTAGTCAATGTATGTGCAGTGTAAGTTTCTATTTTTTTCAGTAGCATGTTTATGGATTGTGGAGTCAATGATGAGTTGTTCCTTGCACCCCATGTGGCCTCGTCTACATCCTTTTTGTTCCTCCGCTAAAATGTGATTATGTTCAATGTGTGTTCTGATTTTCTGGGCTATTGCAGATGTCAATATATTGTATATTGTAGGTAAGCACGTGATGGGTCTGTATTGAGACGGTTGAGGTGATATGTGGTTTTTGGTAGCATATAAGTTATGCCAGTAGCAATAAATTCGGGTATTTTCTGTGTGCCTAGTATTATATGTGTTAGATTTTTAGCTATAGATTTATGAAGTGACGTTAGTTTCTTATACCAGTAGTTGTGAATTTTGTCAATACCAGGTGATTTCCAACTATGTAGCCTAGCTGTTATTGAAGTTATGTCTGTTTCAGTTATGCTATCAAATTCCATTGGATTTATTTCACTCCACCTATTTTCTTCTTCTGAGATCCAATCTGCATTAGAGTTATGATTTTCTTGTTTTTCCCAAATGTCTGCCCAGAATGTTTCGAGTTGCAATTTTGAGGGTAATGTTGTATTATTACCGGTGGTTGGTCTCTGTGGGTGTTGATTGCATAAGTTTCTGTAAAACATTTTTTCATTCGTAGTAAACAGAATATTACTGCTTCGCCGCTGTTGAGTCTATGTACTTTTACAGCTAATTTTTGTTTTAATGTATCTAGGTAGTCTTGTGGATTTCTGTTCTCGTTTTCATGTCTAGTGTGTATTTTGCTCCTTTGAAATATTTGTTCGACTCTGTTAACCACTTTCCTGGATCTGTTGTTATTGATATATTGTGTAAGTCTACCACAATCGGCCCTTAACTTCTCAATATCCTTTTCCAGTCTAATTTGCCATGCTGGCTTGTTTAGGTCTTTTGGTTTTGTTATTCCTGAGTAATCTGTTATTTTAAAGTTAAGTTCTTCTGATACAACTAACGCAGTGCAGTATATTAAAGTGTGTATGTCATTTAATTCTATATTTTCTGATATTAAATTCATTCAAGATGTCATTATTGAACAAATTAGTTAATCTTGTAAGTTTATTACTGTATCTTAACTTCGGTAATTTGGGTCGGGCGCCTGGGTCCATTCCAGAATATTGTGTTAGGGCTGCTCTAAATTTATCATGAATATTTTGAGTTTGTATATCTCTTACCTGGCTACAGTCTACTAGTGTTTCTAAATCATTTTCCAGCATCAATGTAAAGGTGTCGGTCTGAGTTGATGTGTGAGATGTTTGTGTGTGAGTGTATGGTGATGGTTGTAAATGTACACTTGACTGACTATCGTATCTCAATTGAGCTTGAATCTGTGGCTGCAGGTGTGGTCCACTGATGTAATCATTAATTGGTGTAGCAGGATTATCAGCTGAATTATTTTCTATATCAAGCTGTAACTGTATTCTCACTTCCTCTTTTAGTTGGTTTAGTGTTTCTAGCGGCAATAGTTTATTTCTTATGATAGTTCTTCTCTGGTCAGATACTCGTTGTTCAGTTACTTTAATTTCAGGGTATTGTTTTGCGAAAAGTTCGTGAAGTTGCTGTCTATATGTGGTCATGTCTGTCTCTAATTTGGTGATGTAGTAGTAGGTTCGCATGATGAATTTATTAACATCTTTACTCCAGCTCATGCGTTTCCTAGGTTTACCGGCCTTAGTGGATGCAGGTAAAAAGGCATTCGCCCCCCGCACAACATCTAAGGTCGGTGTTGGTGTAAGTGTTCCCCGCGAGTTATTGTCAGTGGACGGTACCGGGCTCGGTATGTACGAGGCTGTTGATGGACTGTACGGTTCTGTTATTGTGTTGTGTGAATGTAAACTAATATTATCGTCTGTGTGGTTGGCTGTAATATTTTCGGGTGACCCGGAGGGAGCCCGCCTACTCAACTCCTCTCCGCTGACGGTTCCTATGCTAACACCCAGCGTCAGCTCCAGGTGTGCCCCGGCGATTGCCCCCGATTATTATTATTATTATTATATATAACAAATACGAGTACTAATGATGAGATTGTCAATGGTGAGTGGGACTGAGCCCACAGTACAAAAACATACATATGTCTATTGTCTACCTTCCCATACACACACGTTTACAAATATATTAGAATCAGAATTCCAGAAGTACTTATTTTTTCATTCCAGTATCAGTTTATTCTTTGTTTCACAATTTAGTAATACATGATTCTGCGTTTGTTAGTTTTACAAACATTAAACGAGTGGTTGTTTGATCGCCTAATATCTCGATCTCGGTCCTTACTCTAGTCTGTAGACATGTAACATTAAGAGCTACTGTTGTGTAATATAATCACGGTGCAAATATAAAGGAATATTCTTTGTTTCTCAATTTAGTAATACATGATTCTGCGTTTGTTAGTTTTACAAACCTTAAACGAGTGGTTGTTTGAAACAAAACAAACAAACACTACCTTCATCTTCGCTTCGCTCGCTTAGGTACTCATGATGTGCTACTGACTAATCGCTTAACTGCCTCACTCATCTCTAATGGAAAGGTAGCCATTTAAACAGGAAATTATTATAATAAATCGCATCCGCTTACTGCGAAGCCAGTAGCGCCCTCTGCGTTATTGCTAGGAAACATGCAATCACCGTTTTAGCTTACACTATGTATCAAAGGGAACGTAAACTTGTAGAAAGTTTACGTTCCCTTTGATTGTTTAGTAATTAGTTTAAGATTTTTTTGTGTAGTTTATACCATTTTCAATTTAGATCGATTAATTAAGTAATTAATTAACGGCATACCTAGTAGTAATATCAACGAACTCATAAAGAAAGAAAATATTCACAAATAATTTATTTCTGAATATATTTTAAAGTATTGTGCATTTTATTGCCAAAAATTCTATATTGTAACATTTCTGATAATTTCAGTCAAAGACTTCTCTGAAATATCGAATAGATTGAATAGCGATCCAGTGATAATATCATGACTTTTTCTATCGCAAACAGTCAATTGTTTTTACAACTTTTATTTCTAGGAATTTGTATTCAGAAAGTCACATTCGCATTACAAAAACCCTTTAAAATTCATACAATAACATTATTATTTTGCATGCAACATTCCCATGTCTACACACAACCGAACAGAAAAAGGCAACTATTCACAATGGTAGCAAAGTTCAACTGGAAATATTTTAATGCATTACGGCTTCGAAGCGCAGTCATAGTTCAGTCTGAGGTATAAAACGCGCAATGTTTGCGTAAAACGATTGTTGGGCACGTTCTTTGTGCCGCCCCCCGCGCCCCTCTCGCATTCTCATACCCCGCTTTCGCCTGGCGTTGCATCGCTTCCATTCCTTAAGGAATTAGTTGTTAGGTACGTTGATGTAGGAATACTTGCAGTGGCTTCGAAGTGAGTGCGATGCATTTGTTTCGTCGAGGACTTTTCAGATATTGAAAAGGTGGGTATGGCAGTGTCAGTTGGATGGAAAAAGTTTTCTGGGCTTATAGACTGCTGTGAATATTCATCTCTACGAAGATAAACTAATGTTTTTTATAAAACTCAATTTACTCTAAATGAGTATAATTTACATCCACTTTTTATAGATACATATTACACTCCCAATTCGCCATAATATTAATTTTAGAATCCCTTGTAATAGAGGACTAGGCTATTGCCGTTACCAGGCACAATGCCATATTCCGTGCTGCTACTTAGAATTCGGAAAAAACCCAGTAACACTTTTTGCCTGACCCGGGAATCGAACCCGGGACCGATCCCGATCCGCTGACGCATACGCTATCCACTGGACTACAGAGATAGTCGACCGTTTAGTCTACACTAAATACGTAGCCCCAGAATCCCTCCAATATATCTTATTCCAAAGTATCTCTATTAATTTCTTAGCTCCTCGTCACACGTGCCTCGTAGTATAATCGCCGCACATGTCTGTTTTGCATCCCACACACGTTTTAACATTTAGACGCCACGAGTGCACTGATTGCTTCATTTATCATTAGCCAAATATCATTTCTAGAATTGTTAAGCTGGGTCCAAAGTAGTAAAAGAACATCGAATTGAAGTGCGTAACAGTATCATGGAGTTGTAATGCTTAGTGAAGATGATTGTAGAAGCGGTTTCCATGCATTTGTTTGTAAAAATACGTGAAGATATGAGATGTGCCTGACGAGGAGAGGTTGTCAGAGAGCAAGCACATTCGTATAAAGAATTCTGCTGGTACATAACACTCGAAAAATTATCTAGGATAAGAACCATTTGGACCGACCGGACCTCTTATTGTCACGCGGCACTAGTGGATCTTATCTGAGAAACATCAGCTTTCATTTAGGCTACAGATGACTACTTTGAAACTCAAATATTTTATGTTAGGTTTTTAATTGTGGTTAGGTAATATGGATACGATGACGGCTTCCTGCGACACCAATACATAATAGTACACAAGTCAGCGTCCACACTCGTAGTTAAATACACCAAACAATATACATACGTAACATGATGCTCTGTATTACGTCCGGCTGACTTTCTAGTACAGCTTCTGAAGTACTGTAGGATAATACCCGTGTCTATACATGGTGGCTACCAATTACTATAACAGCAAGATCATTTACCTCAATAGCGATAAAAAATAATGGATACTTTATGCCTGGTACACGACACTAAAACTACCGGCGACGATTAGTAAGATATGAGTCTAATGAGTTGGCGAGCACTAGAGGCAAGATAGATACTGGATATTAGCATTTAGTCGAGATAGTTCTTTGATAATTTTTGTAACATAATCTTAATGAAAGTTCAAATTTTTTTCACTGATTGCACGTATATAATTGTACCTTAAAACCACTGTACCATTAAGTAGTTCGTGCAGTCATTGAGTTATGTGTATGTGAAATGTAGGCGTATGCCAACGTCTTTTTTACTTGATTTTCAGTTTTTAGAACTTGTTTTTAGAGTTTCAGAACGCATACACTCTAAAATTAACATAATTATGATATCCAATTATGACATGGCTATCACAAGGAATCGACACTTTGAAGAAAATAACCTTCTTTCGTGTAAAAATTACCTTATAATGGAGCACAATTTTCCGTAGAAGGTGAAGCAGACATTATACAGTACGTGTTAATGACGGCATGCTTTACATTTTAAAACTCATTAATATACTTTAACTATGATGAGAATGAGCCGCTAGCGTAATGTGTTGTCGGAAAAGTGCTCATACTCTTTTTAGGGTTCCGTACTTCGAAAGGAAAAAACGGAACGCTTATAGGATCACTTTGTTGTCCGTCCGTCTGTCAAGACCCTTTTTCTCAGGAATGCGTGGAGGTATCAAACTGAAATTTAAACGAAATACTTGAATCTACGGTTCCATAGACCTGTAAAAAAATCAAACTTCTAATCCAACGCAATCAAAAGATACAGTCGTATATGCTGCAAATTGCAGCATATTTTCAAACTCGCATTGGAATCAAAACCTACAGGGTACTTCCCATGAACTCAGAATCTTGAAATTTGGTACAAAGCAACGTCTTATATCACTTATAAAGAGAAAATTGCGAAAACCGTAAATTTTTAGTTACAGCATATAAAAAATATTTTTAATAAATTTAAAGTTACTACCCCTTTCTCTTGAACGCATTGAGAAATTCAATTGAAATTCATATCAAATACTCAAGTATATAACACCGTTAGGCTGTAAGAAAATCAAACTTCTATGTCTACGCAATCAAAAGAAAGAGCAATATAATCATATTTTCAAACTCGCGACTACTCGCAAGGGAATCAAAACCTACAGGGTACTTCCCGTGAACTCAAAATCTTGAAATTTGGTACGAAGCAACGTCTTATATTACTTATAAAGGAAAAATTGCGAAAACCGAAAATTTTTAGTTGCAGCATATAAAAAAATATTTTTAATAAATTTAAAGTTACTACCCCTTTCTCTTGAACGCGTAGAGGTATTAAATTGAAATTCATATCAAATACTCAGGTATATAACACCGTTAGGCTGTAACAAAATCAAACTTCTATGTCTACGCAATCAAAAGAAAGAGCAATATAAGCATATTTTCAAACTCGCGCCTTCTCGCAAGTGAATCAAAACCTACAGGGTACTTCCCGTGAACTCAGAATCTTGAAATTTGGTACAAAGTAACGTCTTATATCACATATGAAGAAAAAATTGCGAAAACCGTAAATTTCTAGTTACCGCATATAAAAATATATTTTTAATAAATTTAAAGTTACTACCCCTTTCTCTTGAACGCGTGGAGGTATTCAATTGAAATTTATATCAAATTCTCAGGTATATAACACCGTAAGGCTGCAATAAAATCAAGCTTCTATGTCAACGCTATCAAAAGAAAGAGCAATATAAACATGTTTTCAAACTCACGCCTTCTCGCAAGTGAATCAAAACCTACAGGGTACTTTCCGTGAGCTCATAATCTTAAAATTTGGTACGAAGCAACGCCTTATAGCACATATAAAGGAAAAATTGCGAAAACCGTAAATTTTTAGTTACATCAAATAAAAAAAATATTTTTAATAAATTTAAAGTTACTACTCCCTACTCTTGAACACGTAGAGGTATTAAATTGAAATTCATATCAAATACTCAGGTATATAACACCGTTAGGCTGTAACAAAATCAAACTTCTAAGTCTACGCAATCAAAAGAAAGAGCAATATAATCATATTTTCAAACTCGCGACTACTCGCATGGGAATTAAAACCTACAGGGTACTTCCCGTGAACTCAAAATCTTGAAATTTGGTACGAAGCAACGTCTTATATCACTTATAAAGGAAAAATTGCGAAAACCGTAAATTTTTAGTTACAGCATATAAAAAAATATTTTTAATATATTTAAAGTTACTACCCCTTTCTCTTGAACAAAGACCCGCTAATTTATTTTGTATGATGTATACAAATCGCGAAAGTTTAAAATCGATTATTACTACCCCTCTCTCTTGAGCGCGTAGAGGTATTAAATTGAAATTCATATCAAATACTCAGGTATATAACACCGTTAGGCTGTAACAAAATCAAACTTCTATGTCTACGCAATCAAGAGAAAGAGCAATATAATCATATTTTCAAACTCGCGACTACTCGCATGGGAATTAAAACCTACAGGGTACTTCCCGTGAACTTAAAATCTTGAAATTTGGTACGAAGCAACGTCTTATATCACTTATAAAGGAAAAATTGCGAAAACCGAAAATTTTTAGTTGCAGCATATAAAAAAATATTTTTAATAAATTTAAAGTTACTACCCCTTTCTCTTGAACGCGTAGAGGTATTAAATTGAAATTCATATCAAATACTCAGGTATATAACACCGTTAGGCTGTAACAAAATCAAACTTCTATGTCTACGCAATCAAAAGAAAGAGCAATATAAGCATATTTTCAAACTCGCGCCTTCTCGCAAGTGAATCAAAACCTACAGGGTACTTCCCGTGAACTCAGAATCTTGAAATTTGGTACAAAGTAACGTCTTATATCACATATGAAGAAAAAATTACGAAAACCGTAAATTTCTAGTTACCGCATATAAAAATATATTTTTAATAAATTTAAAGTTACTACCCCTTTCTCTTGAACGCGTGGAGGTATTCAATTGAAATTTATATCAAATTCTCAGGTATATAACACCGTAAGGCTGCAATAAAATCAAGCTTCTATGTCAACGCTATCAAAAGAAAGAGCAATATAAACATGTTTTCAAACTCACGCCTTCTCGCAAGTGAATCAAAACCTACAGGGTACTTTCCGTGAGCTCATAATCTTAAAATTTGGTACGAAGCAACGCCTTATAGCACATATAAAGGAAAAATTGCGAAAACCGTAAATTTTTAGTTACATCAAATAAAAAAAATATTTTTAATAAATTTAAAGTTACTACTCCCTACTCTTGAACACGTAGAGGTATTAAATTGAAATTCATATCAAATACTCAGGTATATAACACCGTTAGGCTGTAACAAAATCAAACTTCTAAGTCTACGCAATCAAAAGAAAGAGCAATATAATCATATTTTCAAACTCGCGACTGCTCGCATGGGAATTAAAACCTACAGGGTACTTCCCGTGAACTCAAAATCTTGAAATTTGGTACGAAGCAACGTCTTATATCACTTATAAAGGAAAAATTGCGAAAACCGTAAATTTTTAGTTACAGCATATAAAAAAATATTTTTAATATATTTAAAGTTACTACCCCTTTCTCTTGAACAAAGACCCGCTAATTTATTTTGTATGATGTATACAAATCGCGAAAGTTTAAAATCGATTATTACTACCCCTCTCTCTTGAGCGCGTAGAGGTATTAAATTGAAATTCATATCAAATACTCAGGTATATAACACCGTTAGGCTGTAACAAAATCAAACTTCTATGTCTACGCAATCAAGAGAAAGAGCAATATAATCATATTTTCAAACTCGCGACTACTCGCATGGGAATTAAAACCTACAGGGTACTTCCCGTGAACTTAAAATCTTGAAATTTGGTACGAAGCAACGTCTTATATCACTTATAAAGGAAAAATTGCGAAAACCGAAAATTTTTAGTTGCAGCATATAAAAAAATATTTTTAATAAATTTAAAGTTACTACCCCTTTCTCTTGAACGCGTAGAGGTATTAAATTGAAATTCATATCAAATACTCAGGTATATAACACCGTTAGGCTGTAACAAAATCAAACTTCTATGTCTACGCAATCAAAAGAAAGAGCAATATAAGCATATTTTCAAACTCGCGCCTTCTCGCAAGTGAATCAAAACCTACAGGGTACTTCCCGTGAACTCAGAATCTTGAAATTTGGTACAAAGTAACGTCTTATATCACATATGAAGAAAAAATTACGAAAACCGTAAATTTCTAGTTACCGCATATAAAAATATATTTTTAATAAATTTAAAGTTACTACCCCTTTCTCTTGAACGCGTGGAGGTATTCAATTGAAATTTATATCAAATTCTCAGGTATATAACACCGTAAGGCTGCAATAAAATCAAGCTTCTATGTCAACGCTATCAAAAGAAAGAGCAATATAAACATGTTTTCAAACTCACGCCTTCTCGCAAGTGAATCAAAACCTACAGGGTACTTTCCGTGAGCTCATAATCTTAAAATTTGGTACGAAGCAACGCCTTATAGCACATATAAAGGAAAAATTGCGAAAACCGTAAATTTTTAGTTACATCAAATAAAAAAAATATTTTTAATAAATTTAAAGTTACTACTCCCTACTCTTGAACACGTAGAGGTATTAAATTGAAATTCATATCAAATACTCAGGTATATAACACCGTTAGGCTGTAACAAAATCAAACTTCTAAGTCTACGCAATCAAAAGAAAGAGCAATATAATCATATTTTCAAACTCGCGACTACTCGCATGGGAATTAAAACCTACAGGGTACTTCCCGTGAACTCAAAATCTTGAAATTTGGTACGAAGCAACGTCTTATATCACTTATAAAGGAAAAATTGCGAAAACCGTAAATTTTTAGTTACAGCATATAAAAAAATATTTTTAATATATTTAAAGTTACTACCCCTTTCTCTTGAACAAAGACCCGCTAATTTATTTTGTATGATGTATACAAATCGCGAAAGTTTAAAATCGATTATTACTACCCCTCTCTCTTGAGCGCGTAGAGGTATTAAATTGAAATTCATATCAAATACTCAGGTATATAACACCGTTAGGCTGTAACAAAATCAAACTTCTATGTCTACGCAATCAAGAGAAAGAGCAATATAATCATATTTTCAAACTCGCGACTACTCGCATGGGAATTAAAACCTACAGGGTACTTCCCGTGAACTTAAAATCTTGAAATTTGGTACGAAGCAACGTCTTATATCACTTATAAAGGAAAAATTGCGAAAACCGAAAATTTTTAGTTGCAGCATATAAAAAAATATTTTTAATAAATTTAAAGTTACTACCCCTTTCTCTTGAACGCGTAGAGGTATTAAATTGAAATTCATATCAAATACTCAGGTATATAACACCGTTAGGCTGTAACAAAATCAAACTTCTATGTCTACGCAATCAAAAGAAAGAGCAATATAAGCATATTTTCAAACTCGCGCCTTCTCGCAAGTGAATCAAAACCTACAGGGTACTTCCCGTGAACTCAGAATCTTGAAATTTGGTACAAAGTAACGTCTTATATCACATATGAAGAAAAAATTACGAAAACCGTAAATTTCTAGTTACCGCATATAAAAATATATTTTTAATAAATTTAAAGTTACTACCCCTTTCTCTTGAACGCGTGGAGGTATTCAATTGAAATTTATATCAAATTCTCAGGTATATAACACCGTAAGGCTGCAATAAAATCAAGCTTCTATGTCAACGCTATCAAAAGAAAGAGCAATATAAACATGTTTTCAAACTCACGCCTTCTCGCAAGTGAATCAAAACCTACAGGGTACTTTCCGTGAGCTCATAATCTTAAAATTTGGTACGAAGCAACGCCTTATAGCACATATAAAGGAAAAATTGCGAAAACCGTAAATTTTTAGTTACATCAAATAAAAAAAATATTTTTAATAAATTTAAAGTTACTACTCCCTACTCTTGAACACGTAGAGGTATTAAATTGAAATTCATATCAAATACTCAGGTATATAACACCGTTAGGCTGTAACAAAATCAAACTTCTAAGTCTACGCAATCAAAAGAAAGAGCAATATAATCATATTTTCAAACTCGCGACTACTCGCATGGGAATTAAAACCTACAGGGTACTTCCCGTGAACTCAAAATCTTGAAATTTGGTACGAAGCAACGTCTTATATCACTTATAAAGGAAAAATTGCGAAAACCGTAAATTTTTAGTTACAGCATATAAAAAAATATTTTTAATATATTTAAAGTTACTACCCCTTTCTCTTGAACAAAGACCCGCTAATTTATTTTGTATGATGTATACAAATCGCGAAAGTTTAAAATCGATTATTACTACCCCTCTCTCTTGAGCGCGTAGAGGTATTAAATTGAAATTCATATCAAATACTCAGGTATATAACACCGTTAGGCTGTAACAAAATCAAACTTCTATGTCTACGCAATCAAGAGAAAGAGCAATATAATCATATTTTCAAACTTGCGACTACTCGCATGGGAATTAAAACCTACAGGGTACTTCCCGTGAACTTAAAATCTTGAAATTTGGTACGAAGCAACGTCTTATATCACTTATAAAGGAAAAATTGCGAAAACCGAAAATTTTTAGTTGCAGCATATAAAAAAATATTTTTAATAAATTTAAAGTTACTACCCCTTTCTCTTGAACGCGTAGAGGTATTAAATTGAAATTCATATCAAATACTCAGGTATATAACACCGTTAGGCTGTAACAAAATCAAACTTCTATGTCTACGCAATCAAAAGAAAGAGCAATATAATCATATTTTCAAACTCGCGACTACTCGCAAGGGAATCAAAACCTACAGGGTACTTCCCGTGAACTCAAAATCTTGAAATTTTTTACGAAGCAACGTCTTATATCACTTATAAAGGGAAAATTGCGAAAACCGTAAATTTTTAGTTACAGCATATAAAAAAATATTTTTAATAAATTTAAAGTTACTACCCCTTTCTCTTGAACGCATTGAGAAATTCAATTGAAATTCATATCAAATACTCAAGTATATAACACCGTTAGGCTGTAAGAAAATCAAACTTCTATGTCTACGCAATCAAAAGAAAGAGCAATATAATCATATTTTCAAACTCGCGACTACTCGCAAGGGATTCAAAACCTACAGGGTACTTCCCGTGAACTCAAAATCTTGAAATTTGGTACGAAGCAACGACTTATATCACTTATAAAGGAAAAATTGTGAAAACCGAAAATTTTTAGTTGCAGCATATAAAAAAATGTTTTTAATAAATTTAAAGTTACTACCCCTTTCTCTTGAACGCGTAGAGGTATTAAATTGAAATTCATATCAAATACGCAGGTATATAACACCGTTAGGCTGTAACAAAATCAAACTTCTATGTCTACGCAATCAAAAGAAAGAGCAATATAATCATATTTTCAAACTCGCGACTACTCGCTAGGAATTAAAACCTACAGGGTACTTCCCGTGAACTCAAAATCTTGAAATTTGGTACGAAGCAACGTCTTATATCACTTATAAAGGGAAAATTGCGAAAACCGTAAATTTTTAGTTACAGCATATAAAAAATATTTTTAATAAATTTAAAGTTACTACCCCTTTCTCTTGAACGCATTGAGAAATTCAATTGAAATTCATATCAAATACTCAAGTATATAACACCGTTAGGCTGTAAGAAAATCAAACTTCTATGTCTACGCAATCAAAAGAAAGAGCAATATAATCATATTTTCAAACTCGCGACTACTCGCAAGGGAATCAAAACCTACAGGGTACTTCCCGTGAACTCATAATCTTGAAATTTGGTACGAAGCAACGTCTTATATCACTTATAAAGGAAAAATTGCGAAAACCGAAAATTTTTAGTTGCAGCATATAAAAAAATATTTTTAATAAATTTAAAGTTACTACCCCTTTCTCTTGAACGCGTAGAGGTATTAAATTGAAATTCATATCAAATACTCAGGTATATAACACCGTTAGGCTGTAACAAAATCAAACTTCTATGTCTACGCAATCAAAAGAAAGAGCAATATAAGCATATTTTCAAACTCGCGACTACTCCCATGGGAATCAAAACCTACAGGGTACTTCCCGTGAACTCAAAATCTTGAAATTTGGTACGAAGCAACGGCTTATAGCCCAGATTAAGGATGCGGAAGGCTGAGGACCGTGTGCTGTGGTGCATCTTGGGAGAGGCCTATGTCCAGCAGTGGACAAATAATTACATAGTCTTCAAACCTTTTTGCTAATTATTCTGTACTTTATAAGTATTTTTGTAACAGATTTCTAAAAGTCACTAAAAGCTTTGTAAATCAATAACTTTGATAAAAAATCTTACCATCATTCATCAGCAGACTTTTGCAAGGCTGCTGCAAGGCTGGTATAGGTATTTAAGTTATATTATAAAATAAGCGATATATGTTAATATAAAATAAAGGATGACTGATTACAAACTACAAAGACCCCTTTTTCTTTAATTTATGCTCCTCCAGCTTTCCATACTGTAATGTTATGGATTTCATTTGGCAATAAAAATACCATAACTATGACTGGTGAACTTTTACTTATATACCAACAGGTTTGTACGGAACCCTCGGTGCGCGAGTCCGACTCGCACTTGACCGGTTTTTTTTATTACTGGACGTCGTTTAGTTTAGTGATAAAAGTAAGTAACTGATTTTCTATAATACACAGGCTTGCTTGGTTAACCTGTAGGGCTAGGATTCTTAAAGAGGGGTCCATTGACCCCATAGGGGTCTGTGGGTGAGGTACTGGGGGTCTTTGGGAGTTTTATAGGAAGTAAAACCTTGTTGATTTCAGCATTTATGGGTTGGCTCGATCTACTACCCAAGAATATCAACGTTGAGTAACTGTATCTTAGTGTTGCTTTCGTTCGGTGAGAGAGAGTTCCGAAGACCCCAACCAAATTTCCTTCTCCCTTTTCCTGTTAATGAGCTGATGTTACCACTTACCGTCAGGAGTGCTACTGTCTCGTCTGTTTATAGCTAGTAAGTAAATACATTGAGGGTTAAAATACCTTTTTAATTGTGACTGGCATTCCGGTATACAAGAGTTTAAAGTCAATGCTGCCTCTACTGTTTATTGTTTATAACAAAACAAAATTTGAAATACTAATTCCAGTCAATACAAAAACGCAACAAGCTTGTTTTCAACTTGAAAAGATTCATTTATTGCTGTAAAGCCTTACTTCGGTTTGTGAAGTATGACGTGTGATGGTTTATACTTTGAGAATTGTCCATGATAGTAAAAATAAAAAAATGGTTTAGAAACTCTGTCATAGAGAATTAATTAAATGGGACTGGTCACAGTTATTCAGGCTAGCCAGAGGCAATTGTGTTGGTTTTTTGAGAGATATTTGTTCTCAAAATTTTATGTAGTCACAGGCACACTTGGCTACCGTGGTGGATCGTAGCTTAACCCTAGATGAAAGGAATAGGCAGACATAAATACACTAATTTAAGCAGACCCCGGGCTTTAAGGCGTGTTACTCTTGGATGCAACCGAGATAACGCTAGGGCGATGATGATGACATTAATTTTATTACCCACAGCTACACCGCAATAAAATCCGTGCAAAGTATTTTCATCGCCACAAACGTAAGACAGTAGGTGTTGTAACTTCCCCAACGTAACAAACCGCATTCCCGACGAACGTTAGAGAGCACCCATCGAACTTTTTCCATCACGTTGCTACAATTCACCGCAAATTTTCAATTAGTGCTCCACTACAAGCAGCGATTACAGTGATTTGTCACCAACACGGCAACTATTCCGTTCATTTAAAATTTGATCTTGGTCATTTAATGAGTTTATGTTTTGTGGTGCTACGATTTTTATGTACTTTAAATTTGTTCAGGGTTGTGTTATGTAGGTTGCTTGCTTACCATTTAATATGGTTCTTAACTTCTTTTTAATTCCGGTATTTTTATGTGCTTGCATATTTGCGTAGTGCTGTTCTAATTGCGTTTAATATTTAGTTGAATGTAAATTTCTAATGCTGTTTTGATTGTAGAGTGGTGTAAGTTTACACTTTACTGAGAAGAGTCGGTTCCTTGAATAGCACGTGTTACTGGGTTTGTGTGTTTACTGGCGCTTTTGATACATGCTATATATTTCACCAAAATATGTATTTGGTATAAAAAATTCAACAGCCAAGGGCCTCAGTATCATGTACGGAATCACTGGTATCAGTTTTCGGTACGCCGTTCCTTACACCCAGTATTATTGGTCCTACCATGAGTAATACGATTTAAAACTGCTAACTACCTTTATATCAGTAATAGCATTTGAAATAAACCTTGAGATTTGGTTGGTAATGTAAATATGTAACCAACACGCCAAGCTTGCAAATGCCGAAAGTTTAAATCAAATCTACAGTTACAGCATAAACATTTCTTCAATAACTCATGATACCATAACATTACTTCTTGACGTGTAAAATGTTTGTATTGTTATGTACCCTTTATAGAAATATCTTCTTAAGTATATACTTATTGCACAGTGGAGGGAACTTTTTGATGTTTACTTCATGCTCTGTTCATATTTGGTTTGACAACAAGGCGCACGTCGTGCTCCATAGTGAAAGTCTTAAAGCAGCCACTTACTATATTTGGCATTCTTGAATTATCTATCACTGGGAACTTTAACATTATTTAATTAATGTTTACGGAGACGCCTTAGAGTTCAAACAACGAATTGTGGAATACACAAAGTATAGTGCCAAACAGTGAGGTGGCTGCTTAAGGAAATCAGTTTAGACAACTTTAATTAAGGACACAGAAATAAGAAATATCAAAAAGTTGTATGATTGGCATCGGTCGATTCTTTGATAGATCCTTAACAAAAAGTAAGATAAGATAAGATTGTATAGAGTAGGAAAAAATTGTCATTTTATTTGCGGTTTTGATTTCTCAAGCTAGTTCTCTTATTATTCGAGTATTGAGTCTAATTCGTTGTGGTCTTTCTTCATCTTTGCTAACTTCAGGCTCTAAGGTGAAAGAAATATCTTGCCTGGCGAAACCGATAACGCTGGATTGGCGAAGATTACACTGGATAGTTATATTGGATTGTCCTGGCTTGAAACTCGTAATTTAGAAACGTAGTTAGGCGATCTGATTAAAATTGAATAAACTTCGCCTATTCGAGACCTCCCAATCCCACGCGCACATTTATGCCGCGAGACGAACGAGCCAGTTCTGCAAGTATTCATAAATGTATTTGAACACTTGTAGAATACTTAATTGCAAATGTGACATTGATTATTTGGATCGCTGCATTTACTTTCAGCAAAACTGAGATGATGATGAGGATGCGGAAGGCAGAGGATCGGCCATTGTGGCGCATGTTGGGAGAGGCCTATGTCCAGCAGTGGACTGCAATAGGCTGATTGATAGAAAACTGAGAGCTTTAAGCCTGTTTGTATTTATATGAAAACCTTACAACATTCACCGTAGTGACTGTAATCCTATAACATAGTCTGCATTTCCGTCTTTTTGGAATCCATAGTAATAATGTTATAAATGCGAAAGTGTGATTGATGATTTGTTCTTCTTTCAAGTCACAAAGGAGCAATTTTATGGTTAGACTAAAGGAAGCCCGCGGCTACGCCTGCACTTTATGTTTCGCAAGAAGTTGAAATTGGCATATATGATCCAAATCGTACATGCCAATATCAGCTTCTTGCGACTTGCGATTGTTACTGTAGCTTGTCTGTCAGTCCGTCAGTAACGCAAGGATTTTATATATACAGATTTTTGCGTATGAAGATATTTAGGAGACTGGATAGGACATAGGCTACTTTCCCACACCGATAGGAGACTCCCACGCGGGCAAACCCGCACGTAAAGTTTAATTTTTAATAGATGTGCATATAATTTCCATAAGCCTCGCAAATCACGTAGCACAAGTAAAAAGCTCAGTAACATTGTATGTGACGTTTAAAAATGTAATGAAAATTGGTGTTCTCACGCCACCAAGCTCTCATTAGTGGCTGACAGGTTGTTCTAACGACGCAATACTTTATACGTGGGCATTATGTCACACCGAAACGTATTAGAAAGTTTTAAATGCATTGTAGTACAAACTTTTTACAATGAACTTTTTGAATTTACAATGAAGGTAATCTAAATAAAGCTTTCAATAATTTTTATACGGACCTATGTCTATATTTTAACTTATGTTTCCTTCTGTATAGAAAACCACGTAAAAAGACATAATAAATGGATTACTAGAGTTATACAATTGTCCGTGTGGTGACGGATCAAGAATACGGAATGTCACCACCCCATATCATTTTATTTTTATTTATTTATTTACACTTTTTTGTACACAATAAAAAATATTATTAGAGACATTATATCGAAGTAAAGTACAAAGGGCGGCCTTATCGCTGAAAGCGATTTCTACCAGGCAACCTTTGGATGGAGATATTATTGGTCGGAGAAAAACGGTAGTTGCATGTGTACCAGTAAACAAACTATATCATTTATATACATACTTAATACATACATACATATATATCAATAAGGAGTTACATAATATTTAATACATACATGTATTTTATATAACGAGAAAAAGTTACAGTGATAGGTAGTGAACCTTTACTAAAGCTTTGAATTTAGCTATCGTCTGAGCCTGTCTTATATGTAATGGTAGCGCATTCCATAGGCGAACAGCGGTTACACAAAATGATTTGTCATACAATGCTGTGGAATGTACCGGCATTTTCAGTTTCAAATTTTCTGATGACCTCAAATAACGGTTATGCGTATCATGAAGGAACTCGAATCGTCCTTTAAGATAGGAAGGTGTTGAAGGGTTAAACAATATGTTATATAGCAGAGAAAGAATATGAGCATTCCGGCGATGTCGTATAGGTAACCACTTGAGCTGTGCTCGAAATTGTGAAACATGATCATATTTGCGTAATCCAAATATGAATCGTATACAGAGATTTTGAAGGCGCTCAAGTTTATCTAGTTGGTTTTCGGCGAGGTCTGAATAGCTGACATCTGCATAATCGATAATGGGCAAAAGGAGAGAGTTTGCTAGCGCAATTTTGGTGGCAGTAGGAAGAAAATTCCTAAGCCTTCTCAGTGAACCTGCTGAAGCAAATAACTTACGACTCACTTCTTGGATCTGCGATCGCCAATTAAGATTAGAGTCCATAATGAGACCCAAGTTCTTAACTTTGTCTTGTATGGGAATTACGGTGCCGTCGAAAATGATGCGAGGGAGCTGAGACTAGTCAATTTTTGATGTCATTCTTGAAGTACCAAAAATAATGGCCTGAGTTTTTGACGGATTAACTTTTAGTCCAAATGATTTGCTCCAGCTGCTAATCAGTTCCAGATCACTATTAATGGTACTTAAAGAAAGTGACATATCTGCTAGTGACGACTGTCATCATCATATCATCCCATGGGTGTCGTAAGAGCCGACAGAAGGTTTACTATTGTTTAACAAAAAACGTATGACAAAAGATCATTTTACAAACAACGTTTGAAAACTAATCATTTGACAAACTTTTATTTCGCAAACATATTACTTTAAAAACAATCATTTGACACAATACAGGTTTTGCAAATGTTTTTTTAGAAAATAATTAAACTGTTAAATTTGTATTTTAAAAATAATCAATTAACTAAATAATTATTTTGCCAAATTGGTGATTGTACAAAAAGTTAGAAGATAATTTATTAGTTTTTAAAAATAACTAATTTCTAACCAATACTTACACGAAATTTCAAAAATATTAAATTGCATGGTTGCAATTTCCATCTTGGACAGATTATTTATAGGCAAGTAATAATTTTGTATTTATACTAATTCCATAGAAACTTCTTCGTCTTTAAAAAATATACACTGCCTGAATTAAGCGAAATAAGTAGAATTCGGTTCCGTTGTGGTCGTAGTTCTAACCTAACCTAACCAGCCATTGTTTCAGTTGACTCTACACAAACATTGTTGTGTTAACGTTGATTTTGGTTAATAAACTATTTACCAAGCAATGCATTTTGTCTAATGTTATTAATGCTTTACCTTGTTTTGCCAACTAACATGTTTAAAAAATAATCAATTTGTAAATTAATGTTTTAGCATAATATTTTTTTTAAGTAAATATATTGTCTAATGAGTACTTTATTAAACAATAGTTTGTAAAATAATAAATTTATCAAGTATAATTTTGTGAATGTTATTTTTCAAATTAAAATTTTTCATTTGTTTTTTGTCTAATGATCGGACACCCCGACAGAGGGACCATATTATGCAGAGAACAGCACTGTAAGAGAAGGAAAACTTGATACAAACCCTATACCAACCCGTTTGGCCAGCGTGGGCCAATTTCTCCTTTCGAAGGAGAAGCTTAGTCCAGCAGTGGACTGTTAAAGGCTGATGATGAGAGGTATACAATGTAGTTGCAAAACTAAGAGGCATTTGAGGTTTTATTTCAACAGACAACGTACTGCTGAACGTAAAACTAAATTCCTTAACTACTCGAAGTTATTACGGCGCTGTATATCTAAGTCACAACAATTAACTAACAAGATCATTATTAGTAATGCTATTAATGTATGTAAAACTGCTTGGAAATTAATAAACGAGAATTTTGGTGACAATGTAGATAATTAATTAATTAATTAAATAAAATATGAATCAGATACTCTACAACAACCTCTTCAAGTACCCGACGCGTTTTATAAATATTTAATAAGCATCTCAGAAAATCATAATGGTAATGTAAAAAACATAAATAAAATTCGTGCAGATAGCAGCATGTTCTTGTATCCTTTCAATGAAATAGAAATAATTAATATTATTCTATCCCTAAATAATACGCAGTCCGTTGGATATGATAATATTCCTACTCTGATATAATTAAACAGAATAGATATATTTTGGTACCATTGGTACAGTACCTACGTAACCTCTCATTTGAACAGGGTGAATTTCCAGAGAGATTAAAGAAATTAATAGTTAAGCCAATTTACAAGAAAGGAGATAAACTGGAAATGTCAAATTACTGGCCAATTACCCTTATACCTGTGCTTTCCAAAATATTCGAAAAGGCCATCAAAAAACGACTCACTTTATACTGAGAAAAAATCAAACTTATTAAAACTGAACAATATGGGTTCTAGGTAGAAAAATCGACTACTCTCGCCA
This sequence comes from Euclidia mi, assembly GCA_944739405.2. Taxonomy (NCBI): domain Eukaryota; kingdom Metazoa; phylum Arthropoda; class Insecta; order Lepidoptera; family Erebidae; genus Euclidia; species Euclidia mi. The sequence goes on from OX123185.2 coordinate 94,995,889, forward strand.
TTTTTGATCTAATCAATAATGTACTTTTAAATGTCGATAAAAAGAAGCCTACAACTGTCATTTTCTTTGATATGTCGAAATCGTTCAACTTCGTGTCTCATAAAATCCTACTAGAAAAGTTAGAGAACTATGGTGTAAGAGGTCCGGCATTAAGTTGGACTAAAAGTTACCTTAATAACCGAGAGCAATGTGTTCAAATAGCTAATTAGGTACTGATGCAGTTGTAGGACAGGAACAATCAAACTATATTACAAACGGTTGTGGTGCTCCGCAAGGGAGTGTGCTGGGGCCACTTTTCTTCCTACTGTTCATAAATGACCTGCCTGACATTACACTACATAAATGTATCCTCTTTGCAGGTGACGTATCTATTATAATTAAAATAACACGATATAGAAATCAATAACACAATTGACTCCGTAGTTAAATGGCTAAAAGACAACAACTTGCATGCAAACCTTACAAAAACACAATACATACAATTCCAAACTTATCAATCAACAGCAATACCTAGGGTACTAGTACACAATGACACAACAATAAATGAAACGTCACTCACCAAATTTCTAGGTATAGTGGTTGATAGGGAATGTATCTGGAAACAGCATATAGATGGGGTATGTAATAAAGTTAATAGATTCGCGTATGTACTTAATAGACTAAGAGCTACATCAACCTTGCAGACTGGACTTCTAGCTTACCATGGTGTGTGTGCTGTATTGAGATACGGTCTAATACTATGGGGAAATTCAACTGATATACAAAGGGTTTTCTTGTGTCAAAAAAGATGTATCAGGGCTTTAGTTGGAATACCACCGCTTGAATCTTGCAAACCACACTTTAAAAAATTTAACATATTGCCCTTGCCTGGAATGTATATTTTTGAAATATGCGTCTTCGTAAAAACTAATCCTCATATATTTTAAAGGCAAAAGACGTATATTATCGAAACACAAGACGTGGAGAACGGCTTGTACTAGATGTAGCTCCAAAGACAATTTTATTTCAAAGAAACTGCTACTAAATGTGTGTTAACATCTTCAATAAAGTACCATCTCATATTCTAGAGCTTCCTCGATCAAAATTCAAGAAAAAACTGAAATTGTTACTTCTTGAAAGAATGATTTATTCTGTAAGTGAATGGCTCTAAAACATTGAATTGATTATAATATTATCCAGTATTATTATTTGAATTCTATATATTCAATTATTTCAATTATTGTATTATTAATTACCTATTACTTTTTGACATTTTCTCAAAACATTGACTCATTTGACATTGTATTATTAATTATGGTATTATTATTGCTGACTGAGGTTATAACTATTTGACATACTAGCTCATCTTTTGATTTTTATTTTTTCTGAATTCCATTATGTAATAAAAACAGTATTTTTAAATTTGCACACCTGATGAGGTTGAATAAAGTTACATTTATTTATTTATTTAACTACTACATACATCTATATTAACAGGAGCTTAGCCTAAGGCGACAGTGTAGGACTTATAATATAGAATACTTATCCTAGTAATAACAACAAAAACTTCTACACTACTATAATTATGAACATAATACAAAATTTGTGGCCCTTGTCAACTCACTCAGTGAACATGAGAAAATGTCGACGTGATCAGACACCGCATTGAGCACAAGCAACGCGCGCGTGAGCGGTGCGAGCTGTAGAAGGTTGGTGCGTGCGTACGGCACCTCCAGCAGTGGCGGCCGTCTACGTCGCGAGATGTAGTCGTTAGGGACGCACAGACCAATCGTTTGTAAAACCGCTTGGTTGTGAGTCGTCCCTCGTACTGATTTAAACACATATGTGGCCAGAGCCACTTCCCGTCTAACCTCAAGTCTAGTATAGCCAACCATACCCAGAACAAATAAGGTAGGATACAGTAATGGATATCCTGGGTAAACTCCATATTGTTTTAGATACAGGAACCTAATAAATTTGTTTTGGATACGTTCGACCATAAATTTATTCTTAACTTCGTGGGGTGACCAAATCACCAAATTGTTCTCCAGGTGACTCCGCACAAGAGCTGTAAATAAAGTTTTTAACGCTCCAATATTTGTAAACTGATTTGCCTGTCGTAACATGAAGCCTAAATTACGGAACACTTTTTTACAAATATTACTGACGTGTTTACGAAAGTTAAGATCAGCCGTAAACTGAACCCCTAAGTCCTTTACCTCAGTGATGCGCTGCAACGGGACACCTTCCATGTTGTAATGGTGTTGATGTGGGTTAGGCGTAAGGTTGTAGGTGAGCACGGAGCACTTGGCTACATTAAAATAAAGCTTGTTGTCATGTCTCCATCTTAGAACTCTGTCGATGTCCCCCTGCAGTACGTTATGATCTGTATCCTGTTCAACTATCCGGATGAGTTTCAAATCGTCAGCAAACAATAATGGTGATGACTCTCTAACAATTTCCGGTACATCATTACCATTAATATGAATAACAGGGGCCCTAAATTACTTCTTTGACTTACTCCAGACCAGGTAAAATAAGGTTCTGAGAGGCGCCCCCCACAGTCCACATATTGGCATCTATCCCGCAGGTAGCTAGCAAAGAATGCTAGCGTGCGCGGAGTGCAATTCATGTTGGCCAGCTTTAACAACAGCATGTCGTTATCGACCGTGGCGAAAGCCTTCCTGAAGTCTAGGTAGGCCACATCCACCTGCAAACCAACATCCACCGCCGGTACTAAATGCGTCATCAGATGCAGCAAGTTCCCAGCCGTCCCCCGCCCAGGACGAAACCCGTGCTGCGCGTCAGACAACTGGGCACCTACCTGTTTATAGAGGCAGCTGTGAATGAAAGCCTCGAACACTTTGGCAGGTGTACTCAATATCGCAACTGGTCTGTAGTCACCCGGTGTAAATGGACTCAACGAAATTGTAACATCTTTTGTACACCCGTTTTCATGCAAATCAATGATTTATGATTTATGATTATGATTTTACTGTCAAATGAATAGAACATAACTTCACACCTTTTATCCCCGCAGGGGTAGGCAGAGGTGTATTACACACCCACACTTCGCCAGTTATGTTTCGGTCCTAATGTTATAGAGGGTGAGCCTATTGCCATCTATCGGGCACATCATTAAGCGAGTGATAATTAATTTATAATGCACACATAACTATAAATTAAAATTATAAATTAATAGGATGTGTAGATAAAAGTAAGTGACAAGGGATTGTCTTGTCGTTTACTGATAGGGCAACTATAATAGTATTGTTTAGCAATGTATTCACGGAACTACTGAAAAATGTATTACGCCAAAGTGAAGCGCCATTTCGCCAATTGATGACGATGTAGCGGTAGCTACATACAACTGAGGCCATCTAGCGACCGACGATGCTGTTTTAACAACAACAATACGGCAACGGGCGACATCTAACGGAAACAATGCGACGGAAATAAAGTGCTGACTCGCGCAAGAAGAGTTCGCACGCCGAGTCATATATACATATATAACATCTCAAATACGTCCGTTGGACTGACAGTCCACCAGGCACGATCACCCAGCCTGGTTAGAGGATCCTCCCTCAAGTTGGAGCAACACAACACCTTATTCCTCCACAACGTTACATTTTGCTTATTTTAAAATATCTCAGTGTTTCATAAAGTAGTTTAGTAAAGTTAAATACTAGCTAGAACACTCAAGTTAATTTATTAATATAAATAATATAAAATAAAGAACGAGCGCTCGGACCCCATGAGCCTAGCGTTTCCACCCCCAAACGGCTCAAATACGTGATTAGCTACTAGATTACTGTATTTGCGCCATTTGAGGGTTTCCGCAGATGCAGCAGCAGCGCCAGCATGGCCTCCCGAGCTTGGAACATGGGATGGCGCGAGGGTGTCTACGCAGGTTGCGTCCCACACCAAAGGCCTACCCATTTTCAATGGCAACAGTGACATACCGTCAGGTCTCTTCCCGTCGTCGCGTACCAAACCATTTGGTTCAAGCACAGCTTGTACACAAGACGCGACAAGAGTACGACGAATTATGTCATTTAGGTGAGCATGACGAGAAATCCTACCAGCGCTTCTGCTGCAGGATAGCCCATGGTGTCCGAGGTTATCGACGTCTTCTCCACAATGACATCGATGCGGAGAAACACACGGAGCACCTAAACGGAAACAGGTGGCGATACGGAACGTCTCATCGTCCGAACGTCTCTCCGCCCGTTCCTGTGTTGGACGATGGTAGTGCCTGAAGCCATAGACCGGATTCCCATTCCCCCACAGCCAGCAAACGAGCACGTTCTGTAACATTAAAAGATGTATCCAAAAGAGTTTTCCTCACAATGTTACAAAGCGGTGCGTCCCACTGTCTTTGGGAGAATAGGTTGGTGGGCAAATTAGTGTTTGGACAAGCCATTTTCCAGGCGTTTATAGCTTCGGTTTTGCACAGCACTTCTGAGTTAACTAGTGTAGGTGATAATATTTTCCTAGTTAACTCTTCAGTGCTGTGAACCGAAGACAGGAACGCCGGTAAACTGACACTGGAAATTTTGCGAACGCCGAGCCCACCCAAACGTATGGGTAAATATGCTTGTAGCCAGGCTCGGTCGTCCAAGTCCACATTTAATATTTTTTTTAAAGTAACTTGTATAATTTGGTCGATTTGTCCTAATAGTGTTATTTTTTTCCAAAGTTAGAAAAGGCAATATCGAATAATAGTATAAGCCGAATGTATATTAATTTTGAATAGACGATCTGAAATTTCACCAAAATTTTGTATTTTTTCTTACAAGAAAGAATCAAAAGCTTCTTCAAATACGGGCGAACCTAGGAGGCGAAATGAACTCTTTTCAATAATTTTGATGTTTGGTGCCAAATGATTAAATTTAGATACTATCGAAAGTTTTTTTGTAGAGTCTGTTGTATTTATAAACAACTCACACTTACTAGAATTTAGTTCCAAGCCAATAGATGCGAATTTATTTTTAATAAAAGCTAAATCTTGTAATACAATGTCTAGATCTCCTCCTAGGGTTCCGTCGTCTAAATCATCATCTTCTTGCCCTGGTCCCAATCTATTTGGGGTCGGCGCAGTACGTCCTTCGCTTCCATTCTTTTCTGTCGCCCGTCATCTGATCATTTACCCCTTTCTCTTTCATATCCATCCTCACACAGTCCATCCATCTTTTCCTTGGCCTCCCTCTCCCTTTCCATCCCCCTACCTTCATATTCATCACTTGCTTACCTACATACATATCATCTCTTCGCATAATATGTCCATACCAAGCCAAACGACTTCCTTTCACTGTCTCGTCTATAGGCGCCACTTTCAGACTACCTCTCACGTATTCATTCCTAATCTTATCCATTCTCGTAACTCCACAGGGTTCCGTCGTCTAAATACCATACATTAAATTTAGAATTTATTTGCCGAATAATGGATTGTATAGCTAAGCTAAAAATGACTGGTCCAAGAGGGTCACCTTGTTGGCATCCAACTGCAGATTCCAAAAGATTGTCCTGATACAGTAATTTTGTGGGATACCTGTAACATTGCCAAAGATATTTGTAAATTTTAGGGGTTTCTAATTTTGCCTGTGCCAACAAAGTGTCCCTATTCACTGAATTGAAGGCGTTCTTCTAGTCAACCTTCAGAATGACCTCCCCATCACCACTTCCAAGATACGTCGAAAGGGCATGTATAGCAGCCTCACAACCTCCCTTGGAACCAAAACCTAGTTGGAGAGGTTGGAATTTATCAGATAGCTCCCTGCTGTAAAATTTACAGCATACCTTAGCTGCTATACGCCGATAAGTGCAACCCACGGCAATGGGACGGATGCCACCATCTCTATTGTTAAGGGCGCACAGGTTGGCCCCATACAAGATATCAATGATAGCATCGTCCACATTACCGGAGAGCATCATATTTACTAGCGCAGTCAACTCCTTCAGAAGTGTGTCGCCAGCCACCCCAGCACTTGCACACACAAGATCTTTTAGATGCTTTGGTGTCAAGGCATCGAGGCCACCTGCCGAGCCACTTCGGAAGGAGCAAACCGCTGCTAAGACGTCCTTGGCCGTGGTGATCAGATGTTCTGATTCACTGTCGGGAGCTTCAGGAAAGGAAAGATCATTAATGGGCGCTGGATGCTTGCTCTTCAGACCCGCAAGCGTATCTGAAGAGCAAGGCGCCACCACATCACTGCTGAATAAGAGTCTAGACGCGCCTCGTATGTCGCCTTCCCTCAATTTGGATTCCACATATTGATACAGAGAGTAATGTTTATTTGAAGTGAATTTAGGGTCTAAAGTGTTGGCCGAAATTTGACAATTATATTTAATTTGAGATGTTAATGAATTTTTGCCAGCCTGATTTTTATCAACATGTAGAATCCTATAAGGGAAAGTCAATAATTGCTCCCAGGCCGCTTTTGAGTTCTCCCTTAAGACAAGACCAATGCATTCAGCCGAATGTTTTAATTTAGATAGAGTTTGCCAAAAAGGAATTTGGTTGTTGTCTCCGGATATAGGTGGTGAAGATATTGAAGGGCCAGAAAGCACATTTTGGGATTTATGTACTTTGCCAAAATGTACTTTCAAGCCCCGCTTACCTTTGAAAAAATGGTCCTGAGAACAGTCCGGACAGCGCACCAGACCAGTCAGCGATGTGGTAGGTTGACTGACACTAACTCCCGTATCGCCAGTGTCATAGTAATCTTCCATACACACAATATTTACAGAAATAACACAATAAAAATCCTTACTTTAAGATAATAATATAAACAAACATTGTATCATAAATAATATGTACAAACTGTCAATGTCACTGGAATTTCTTTTAAAAGTGCTATAAACAATAATAATTTGTTTTCAGACTCAATGATAGCTTTTAACCCATTGTCTGCTGTTCTCACTTCTGTACGCCAACTCACACTCAGCCATGCGTGTGCCAGCCATGCTGCGGCAGTCGGCCTGACGAAGTATCCATTTGTGGGTGGTTTATTGCTTTTATTTGCAGGAACAGTTCTTATATTGTAGGCAATATTTATTCTATTTTATCGAACGTTGACAGCGGGTGCTTCTTAGGTGGGTGGGGCTTCTTGGGTTTTACAGATTTATGATGGTATATGTCTTCCGCTGGTTAGGCAAACTGTGTTCATTATCTTAATAATATTATTACGTAAATTTTAAGCACGAATAGAAGCCCAGTTATCAAATTATTTATTATTATTTATTAATTTTATACTTACCTAGTTTTTTACTTGACATTTCTTGACGATTTTTTTTGTGGAAACGCTAGGCTCATGGGGTCCGAGCGCTCGTTCTTTATACCGAGAAATATCTAAACGGTCAGTCGACGTCTCACGTGATCAGAAGGCTGGTTTATTCCTTGCTCAAAGAATCAGCATTGCCATCCAACGTGGCAATGCTGCCAGCCTTCTGGGCACATTACCCGATGATATTGATGCGGAGGCATTCTACGACGCCTAAACACACCTGTACATATGTATCTATTTTTACTCTTTATTTTTAGTTTTATGTACATATATTCTTAGACAGTATGATTATTTAAGATAGTAATGTATATAGTTATAATTAATCATCTGCAATGAACCTAATTATGAAAATTTAACAAAATAAAAAATAATATAAAATAACTTCAATATAATGTCTTCATACAACAGGTTGGACTACCTACTTGTCAATACTGTGACATATCATTCTGTGTTTGTATTAATTCAATTTTAATAAAATTCTTGCGGCACTGACTGACTGATAGACATCGCACAGTCAAAACTTTTATTAAACCTTTGTGACCGAGATGGTGCACTGAGAAGGGATTTTTCGAACTTCCCTCGGGCTCGGGCAGAAACAGTTAAATTCAAATAAATCGTTGGTCTCGCGCCATAAATGTGCGCGTGGGATTGGGAGGTCTCGGGTTCGATTCCCGGGTCGGGCAAAGTGTTATTGGATTTTTCCGTTAGGAAATTCTCAGTAGCAGCACTGAGTCTGGTAATGTGCCCGGTGTGGCAATAGGCTCGCCCCCTATTATGTAGGACCTAAAAATTCATGGTGACATGTGGCTGTAATATTATACCTCTGCCTTCGGTGATACAGGTGTGAGTCTATAAAAAAGAAAAAAAAATCTGCAGGCGTTGCTTTACACAAAAGAAATGCAACTGCATTTTGTATAGAAATGTTAACATTGGGTAGCGGTGCATAGGACATTTGCAACAAATGTTAGTACTAAATACATCTACACCAATTTGACTACATTTTCTCTATCTTCTTTGTGCTTTGCTTGAACAGCGATAATTATCTTCTCGCTACATAAACTACGTGTCACATATTTAGTGAACGGTCGCACGTGACCGTAAGCATTCACGTCTTCCAGCATAAAAACAACTTTATTTGCTTGTCTTTCCCAGAAAATATATCTGAACTGAGAATAATTTCTGTATCCCAAGGGATTTTAAATACAACAGACAAAAGTATAAACCAGATTCGCTACGACTCGCAGATCACATAAATTATTGTCCTGAGGCAGTACAGAGACGACCACTAAAACCATTACGCCGTCCGTACAACCATATTTATATGCAAAGAAAGGACATACAAACGCACGCGAATTCATATTAAGTAAGAATGCACTGCAATATATCAAAACAACCCGTGGAAATAAATCTTGCAGCTGACAGAATTTTAATACTTGCGAGACTTCGGTGTAACACGCGGCTTCTGGATAATTTGATTACGTATGCATTAAGTGCATTTCCATTTCCCCATACTGAGTGGATCTGAGATCTCTTTTAGATCCAGCAAGGTAAGCTTTAATGATGCGGAGCCTTCAGCTTGGGATTCTCGCATTAACATGGAGGAGCTGACTGCTGATTTATAGTGACGTCAGTTTGTTCTTATTCTTTTAGTGTGTCTGGAAGGTTTTTAAGGTACATTAACTCCTTGGTTTGTGCCATACCAAGGAGTTAATGTACCTTAAAAACCTAAATGATTATAATATGATGAAGCCTTTCGCTGGATACTGCTGGACTTAACTTCTCCTACTGTCACTGTGAATACACGAAGATCTGCCCAGACCGGTTGGTCGCTTCTTCACATTATAGCCAATATGTTAGGTTCGCCGATCAGATTAGGGACATCTTAAAGAATGGCAAGGTCCGAAGCACCCGGAACCGGCGAGCATGTATGAACATAGTAATGTATGTATGTATGTTAGGTTCCAGAAATGAGATCAGAATATTTATGGTAGACACACGTTCATGGTACATGGCTGTTGTCTAACTTTGCTTCGATTACACCATGCAATGACTTAATTTCTGCCACCATGAGACAAAGTTAGGATAGCCAATGAGTATATTATTTGTGATGGTGAAACCTTCTTCTAAATCAACTCTAGCAGCGATCTATGCTACTCAACTTTTAAAAATCTAACCGGCCAGAAATCAGCATCACCACAACAACTGTAATCGATGCTGCCATTACATTTTTAAATGAAGCTACTTAAGTTGTGACCACATCAAGGCAGTCTAATACCAAATACAAGCAATTATCACATACTTAATCATCATGCAGTCTTTCGCATCCACTGCTGGACATAGGCTTTTCTTTACATGCGTCACAGTAAGATTGTTAGCCAATGGGTATTAAAATTTTAAGAAATAAATTGGAATATCTGAATATATAAAATTCTTGCATTATTGACTGACTGACCGACATGACTATTAGGCGCAGGAAGCTGAAATATGGCATATATGTTCCTTGGGTTCCATAGGGGTGTACCAAAAAAGAGATTGCCCGAAATTCTCACGGGATCACGCAAAAACGATTAAATTAAAATGTGCGGGCACAGCTGGCTGACGGGCGTTCTCTAGTTTACATATAAAAGAATTAACTATTCAGATACAAAGGTAAATAAAAATCACAGTAAACATGAAATAAGTCGCAACGCATGCACAGAGATGCAGGTTTTCTCCGGAGTGCCAAGGAACACGTAATGCATTGCTAATTTTCTTGTTAACGGAGCAAAAATATTCTGCTTGCTTTGTTGTAATGACTGCAATCTTTGACAATTACGTAGGGAGTTAGTTTGCTTGTTTATTGCTTATCTTGTTACTAAGAATTTATTGCATGAAAATAATAAGATGGTAAAAATTAAACTATAGATATTACAAAGAATATATTGCCAGAAAAATAATGAGATGATAAACATTATACACTACAAATATCGTTTCGATGCTGGAGTGTTTGATCTCTTTATGAGAAAGTTGTCTAAACAGTGAAATAGATTTTCAATCTCAGTTTTTATTTTGGTTGTCAACCAGGTACCCAGGTATGAACTGGACACAAGAAGATACGAAAAAGTATAAAAAAATATAAATACTTCTTCGGAGTTAACACCATGGTTGCGTGAAATAGGGACTTCAAAAAAGCAAGTGTTTAGTCTCTAATCGTCTACTGTTACATTTTACCTATATTTAAAAAAAGCACTCCATTTCTACTTAATTATCACAAGCAATAAAACTTAATTCTTTCAAAACGGAATTACATCCCGACAACACTTTATTTAAATCAAAAAAGATACACAAGCAAAACAAACATTAATCAAAATTATTGCTCAAAATACTGACCGGAGATATCCCCATCTTTCATGTTGTAGTTCTTACAAACGTCACGCGACGCATAACCCCGAAATAAGCGATGAGCGGCCATTTAGGAAGCCGTTACACCGAAGATAAACAAGGTTCAAACACTGTACGAGGAAAACTTCCACCTATGGAATCATTTTGCCTTTATAGCCTTACACTAACACATTCTATAGCAAGTACGCACACAAACAGTCTCACGGTTCGCTCATCATTGAAATCTCATCATCACAAGTAAAACATTGAAATTGCATCCGCCTTCAACGCTCATTTTACAAATAACGATTTCAAACAGAAAAACGAAAGCTGTAGTTTCAGTGGTCAAGTGATTTCCAATACAATGTTTCTAAAGCCTATGTCAGAATGTGAAGTTAGACGGGAAATTATTTCGCTAAAAAATACAAGCTCAACGGGATATGACGAAATTACGACCAAAGTTATTAAAGCTTGTAAGGATGAAATCACTGGCATAATAACATATTTAATTAATTTGTCTTTTTCAAGTGGAGTTTTCCCAGAAGCTCTGAAATCATCCATCATTAAGCCTCTGTTCAAAAAAGGTGATATTTGTGATGTCAACAATTATCACCCAATTACCCTGATTCCCATAATATCAAAAGTGTTTGAAAAATGTATGTATAATAGATTGAATAATTTTCTGCAACACATTTCATATCAACAGTGAAGAACAATATGACTTTCAGAACAACAAATCAACTAGCTTAGCCATCTTTTCTACGATCAAAGAAATAGTAACAAATTTAAATAATAATTTCCTAGCTACAGGACTGTTCTTTGATTTGTCAAAAGCTTTTGACCTGGTCTCAGACATTGATAGGCAAACTTCAGAATCTTGGGATCAGAGGACACGCATTACACTGGTTTTCGTCTTATTTAAGTAACAGACAACAATGCGTTATAGTTAATAAAATAGATCATAATAGGAATATGTTATGTTACTCTTCTTCATGCAGCTGTAATAGATGCGGCGTTCCTCAGGGAAGCGTTCTAGGCCCAGTACTATTCCTGCTTTACATTAATGACATAATAACTATAACAAACCACAAAACCATTTTGTTCGCTGATGACATATCCATTATTGTGACATCTCAAAAAATTTTTAATACTATTACCGACCATGAAAATGACATTAATAATACAATAAATAAATTAATTAATTGGCTTGACATTAATAATATAAAAATTAATCTTAATAAATCTGTATTTATACAATTTAATAAATCTTACAATAGTAATTTAAATATCAAATTAAATATACCAAAACTTGAAGAACTCACGCATACAAAATTCCTAGGCGTAACCCTGGATGAAAATTTAAATTGGAAAGCACACGTGGAATATGTATCATGTAGAATTAATAGATTTGTGTACGCACTCAAACAAATAAAAAATGTTATAAATATAAAAACGGCAATTACATGCTACCACGCTTATGTCGAATCACTGCTACGGTACGGACTTATTATGTGGGGCAATAGCACTGATCAAAATAGAGCATTTGTAGCACAAAAAAAATGCATTAGGGCCATGTGTGGATTACAACCCGATGAATCATGTCGCCAAATATTCAAAAAGCTTGGTTTACTGCCACTACCTTCTCTCTATATATATGAAATTTGTGTGTTTGTAAAGAAATATAAACAATTCTTTAAGACGGCAAATGATGTTAATCCAAGGACTAGACGTAATCCACACAGACTTGTAGTTAATGATATTGCAAGGTTGACAAAATATAATAAAAGTTGTCTAGTGATGTGTGTACGCGTATTTAATAATATACCTTGTCATTTTAAAATATTAGATATTCGATTGTTCAAAATACAGCTGCATAAATGTAATGTAATAAATGGCTTAAAAATGGTTTAAAATAATTTTTACAGTGTCAAAGATTGTATTGATAAAAATGTTTAATTTTGTGTATAAATGTACCTATGTCTACGAATTGCATGTTATGTTAAGCAAAACATGTGTAACAAACAGAATATTTGTAACATCTTTTTATACCATGTTTTATGCAAATAAATACATTTATTATTATTATTATTCATTCCATTTATTATGTTACACATAGTTTCTTTTATATTAATAAAGTATATTTCATTTGAAAAAAAAACCTTTAGAAATATAAAAGGGACCACGGAGACCCACCAGTGTCGGGTACAGGGACCAAGCCACCCGTGGGTAGGGCCTCAGAGACAAGAACTTCCTCACGATGCGCGCCGTGTCGAGAAGAACTGCCTTCTGAATCAAAGACTTGATCCAGCTGCCTAGTGTGAGCCTCTTTAGGTGTTGGTCGAGGCTCTTGGCGATTAAACCATTCACCGACACGACTATCGGTACAATGATCGCCGAATCTACATCCCACATGTCAACAATCTCGTGAGCTAGGTCCAAATATTTAATCTCTTTTTCTTTTTCTGCTTTCACGAGATTGCCGTCATGCGGTATGGTGATATCGATTATCATTGTGAGTCGCTTTGCTCGGTCTATCACTACAATATCAGGCTTATTGGCTACAATAGTCCTGTCTGTAATGATAGACCGGTCCCAGTACAACAATGCACGACCATTTTCGAGAACTGGGTCGGGCACATATCTGTAGTACGGTACCTCAGAACCAATGAGATCATATTTAAGGGCTAGTTGCTGATGGATTATCCTGGCCACTTGGTTGTGTCTGTGCAAATACTGACCATTGGCAAGACTCGAACAACCGGATACTATATGCCTGAGAGATTCACCGGGCCGGTGACACGCCCGACATATGTCAACCGTACCATCCCTCAGTATATACTTTCGGTAGTTGTTTGTCATAACAACTTCGTCCATAATTGCAAAGACAAAACCTTCGGTTTCTCCGAAGAGATCACCGAAACGTAACCAGGCTATGGAAGCTTTAAAATTGACGTCTGGGTCATGTAAAGCTCCATAGAACCGTCCATGCAGCTCCTTGCCCTTCCATATTTCTCTTCGGTCATCAGTACCGAGTACTGCAGGTTTGTGCCAGTTCTTTTTTGCCAGAGCGAGCGGGGTAAGTCCGGTATCAACAGCGACTACATCACGATGCACATCCACACTCATCTGCAGAAAATATTCTCTGAGGTTGCACACCTCGCGGTTGTGGAGGGTCTTAGCACATAGAAAGCCTCGACCCCCACATTTCCGCGGGATGTACAGCCTCATTACTGATGAGCGTGGATGATGCATGCGAGATGCAGTCAGCATTGACCGGACTTTTCTATCCAGGGCATCTAGTTCAGTCTGGGTCCACCTGAGTATGCCGAAGGAATACATTAGGACTGGCATGGCCCACCCGTTGCAGGCCCGCACCTTGTTGCCACCTGATAAAAGACTGTTAAGTACTTTTTTCAGGCGGCCAAAGAAACGAGCCCGCAACGTCTGTTTCATGTCAATCTCCGCAATATTCAAAGACTGCGACATACCCAGGTATTTGTAGGTCTCGGTTAGGGAGAGAGGTCTAAGTTGTATGGAATCTGAGAGTTGTATCCCTGCAGATTCCATAATCATGCCTCTCTTCACATGCATGACCGCACATTTATCCACACCAAATTCCATCCTGATAGAATTACTAAAGGCTTCGGTTACCTTAAGTAATGCTGTCAGTTGGAAATTGTTGGGGGCAAATAATTTCAGGTCATCCATGAAAAGGAGGTGAGATGTAACATGACCTCCTCTCCTTAACCGATAGCCTAGCCCTGAAGCCTCTAACAAGGTACTTAGGGGGTTCAGGGCCAGACAAAACCACAAAGGACTCAAACTATCGCCCTGGAATATACCTCGCTCGATCCTTATTGGAGCACCGCAACCCAAACTCGATCGACACCCTGGATAGCACAGTACGGTCCTCCATTGCCCCATACATGACCTTAAAAAGGTGCATAGAGTTGCATCTACTTTATACAACTCCAGCACCCTCAAAAGCCATGTATGTGGCCCGGAGTCGTAGGCCTTCTTGTAATCTATCCAGCATGTCGATAGATTCTTTCGGTTACGGCGCACCTGTTGGCTAATGGCCATGTCTATCAGCAGGAGTTCTTTAGTGCCACGGGCCCCACTCCTACATCCATTTTGAGAAACAGATAAAATTGAATTATCAGTTACATGTTTCGACAATTTCGTTCTCAAAATGGATGTAAGGAGTTTATACATCGTTGGCAAACAGGTTATCGGCCTGTAATCCTTGGGGTTCGTGGCACTACCAGACTTATGGAGTAGGTGAGTGACGCCGGAGGTTAGAAAATCTGGTAGCGATCCCGATTCTAGTGATGACTGGAATTGAGATGCTAAGCAAGTATGCGAACTACGGAGCCATTTGAGCCAAAAATTGTGCAGCCCGTCCGGTCCCGCTGATTTCCAGTTTGGTAACGAACGGACTGCACTGGCTATATCATCACCTGTTATTGATATTGGCTCCATTGTTGGTATTTGTTCGCATACTCGCTCAACAGTGCCAATCCAATCACTCTCAGTGTGGCTGACAGGCGTCGACCAGATACTGCGCCAAAATGTATTAGTAGCATCATCATCCGGTCGACCCCCATCAACGTCACCGGCCGTGGACTCGGGTCGCTCCCATCTTCTGTACACCCACCTCTCGTTTCTCTGGAATGTGCGATTCAGGCAATACCGATCCACTCTTTTTTTGTATCGCCTTATACGGTTTGCCCATGCATAAAGTTTTTGCTTTAGGGTGTCGATGCGCTCTGTAACCCGAGATAAATAATCTTGGGAACTGACATTAGTTCCCGTAAAGGCTCGAGTTACAAAGCGCATCACTCTGGGTCGGGTATTGCCCATCCTAAAACAAGTGAGCTTGCCAATGAGTGCCCTAGTCTCAGCGATACGACACTCAGTCCTACGTTGCCAACCTGGCACAGCAGCGGTCTGTCGAATAGCGGTGTTATTTACATGAAATTTAACCCCCGCTACTCGACACGCCGCAACCGCCGCACAATACAGGATTGAGTGTGTGTCGCTGAGATTTTCACTATTCTCAAAATAAATTGATAGTAATGCATCTAGGGCACTCACCAGCGCCATGTTTTTCTTATGCATGGGCAAACGAGGCAAACGAGGCCGAACATTTGGGTCCATGGATCGGTATTCCGCAATAGCACATTCCAAAGCACTCCTTAACTGATCGTTGTACTGGGTACTTACATGAGAAGTCTCGTCATCTACCTCTTCAGCAGCCGGATTTAACAGTTGTTGCTGCGCAACCACTGTGTCAGTCTGCGCCGAAAAAGTGATGGGGAGACTTCTCTGCACGTCAGAGCGAAGTCTCTCAAGCACGGTATCATCCAACAGGCGACACCGTTGGATGGCCCGCACTTGATCCGATAGCCGTTGTGTTGAAACGTTGACAGCTGGCTCAAGCGCCTGAAACAAAGGCAGCATTCGATCACGGTACGCACTGAGGTTAGTTCCTCCCTCTGTGGCCACAAAATATGCCCGCATGACGTTTTCATTCATTGAACTAGTCCATCTCATGCGGTGCACATCACCACCGGTAGCGGCGGCCCTGTTCGAGACCGGTGGGTCTCGGGGTCCCAAGCATGTCGGTGGCCGGCCTTTCCCTCGCCGACGTACAGGTGGTGGCGACGTTGGCGGAGAGAAATACTCGTCGCTCCATGAGCTCGACGCCTCAACACTCGCCGACGACGCTGGTGCAGGTGCCGGCGGCTGCGAGGCGGAGCTGAGCGACAAGTCCGGGGATCTCAGGCGTGCAGCAGCTGCTCTCGTCAACATTTTGTCATCATTTTATTTGTTTATTTGTTTACATCTGTTGTTTATATTTATTTTGTATGGTTTTCTTTTGACATTAGATGTCATCTTCACAATATTTTTGGTAATTATTTTCTTAATGTATTTTATGGTTTCTGTAATTTATTATGATATTTATCATAAAAAGAAGTTCTTGTTATATCGGAAATATAATATATTGACTCTGAAGTATGAAATAAAATACAAATAAAATGGACTAAGAGAAAATGTAGGATGTCTTGTTGACGTTCTTTTTTTTTTTATTATTATCATTATTATATATAACAAATACGAGTACTAATGATGAGATTGTCAATGGTGAGTGGGACTGAGCCCACAGTACAAAAACATACATATGTCTATTGTCTACCTTCCCATACACACACGTTGACAAATATATTACAATCAGAATTACAGAAGTACTTATTTTTTCATTCCAGTATCAGTTTATTCTTTGTTTCACAATTTAGTAATACATGATTCTGCGTTTGTTAGTTTTACAAACCTTAATCGAGTGGTTGTTTGATCGCCTAATATCTCGATCTCGATCCTTACTCTAGTCTGTAGACATGTAGCATTAAGAGCTACTGTTGTGTAATATGGTGAATCACGGTGCAAATATAAAGGAATATTCTTGTTACTACCTTCATCTTCGCTTCGCTCGCTTAGGTACTCATGATGTGCTACTGACTAATCGCTTAACTGCCTCACTCATCTCTAATGGAAAGGTAGCCATTTAAACAGGAAATTATTATAATAAATCGCATCCGCTTACTGCGAAGACAGTAGCGCCCTCTGCGTTATTGCTAGGAAACATGCAATCACCGTTTTAGCTTACACTATGTATCAAAGGGAACGTAAACTTGTAGAAAGTTTACGTTCCCTTTGATTGTTTAGTAATTAGTTTAAGATTTTTTTGTGCAGTTTATACCATTTTCAATTATTTAGATCGATTAATTAAGTAATTAATTTTTGGCATAGCTAGGAGTAATATCAATGAACTCATAAAGAAAGAAAATATTCACAAATAACTCGTCATAACATATTCTCTGAATATATTTTAAAGTGTTGTATTTTATTGCCAAGAATTTTGTATTGTAACATTTCTTTTTATTTTAGTTAAAAACTGCTATGAAATATCGAATAGATTGAATAGCAATCCAGTGACAATATCATGACTTTATCTATCGCAAAAAGCCATTTGTTTATACAACTTTTATCTAGGAATTTGTATTCAGAAAGTCACATTCACATTACAAAAACCCTTTAAAATTCATACAGTAACATTATCATTTTGCATGCAACATTCCCATGTCTACACACAACCGAATACAAAAAGGGAACTATTCACAATGGCAGCAAAATTCAACTGGAAATATTTCAATGCATTACGGCTTCGAAGCGCAGTCATAGTTCAGTCTGAGGTATAAAACGCGCAATGTTTGCGTAAGGCGATTGTTGGGTACGTTCTTTGTGCCGCCCACCGCACCCGTCTCGCATTCTCATACCCCGCTTTCGCCTGCCGTTGCATCGCTTCTATTCCTTAAGGAATTAGTTATGAGGAACGTTGATGTAGGAATACTTGCAGTGGCACCGAAGTGAGATTCATTTGTTCTGTCAAGGTCTTTGCAGTTATTGAATAAGAATAAGGGCTTGGGCATTCATTGCTTTTTATATTTATACATACATAAAGCATAGCTTTGTCTTGTTTTATGAAGGGGTAGCCAGAGACTACAGACTGCCATCTGATACGATCCTAACTTACCACTAGCCTCATTCACACACATCATATTTTACATGCATTTACTTCAGTTAATGGTTATTCTAACTTGTCCTTTTTTTAGGATGTCTCTAATTTGGTCAGAGAGCGTCCACTAAGATCTTCACCTTCATCCTGTCTCATTAACATTCATTATAAAAGTCATGTGTAGACGAAATTATTAGATGGGTAAATAAATTATCATTGAAGTGGGTCAAGTTCAACTCGGACTATCTTTTTAAGGCTTTATTGAGAACTTGGAACGAGCCCAATGATATTTTTCGTGATTTATCTAAACAGCTTCTAATAGTCAAAGCCCAGTATTTATGTCAATTTTGGATCAAATTAAGAAGAAGCAACGCTGTCGGTGATGAAGAAAGAGCCTTGTTTTTAGACTTTCATTTGCTCTAAATTGAACGGACGTTTATTTTTCTAGACTCAAGCCTGTATAGGTAGGTAAAGTTGGTAGGTAGGCAGAGGTCTAATATTACGCCCGCATTTTGCTGCTACTGAGAATCCGAAAAAAATCAGTAACAGTTTTTCCCGACCCGGGAATTGAACCCGGGACCTCCCGATCAGCAGATGCTTACGCTATCCACTGGACTGCAGAGACAGTCGACCGTTTAGTCTTCACTAAATACGTAGCCCCAGAATCCCTCTAATATATCTTATTCCAAAGTATCTCTATTCATTTCTGAGCTCCTGGTCACACGTGCCTCGTCGTATAATCGCCGCACATGTCTGTTTTGCATCCCACACATGTTTTAACATTTAGACGCCACGAGTGCACTGATTGCTTCATTTATCATTAGCCAAATATCATTTCTAGAATTGTTAAGCTAGGTCCAAATTAGTAAAAGAACATCGAATTGAAGTGCGTAACATTATCGTGGAGTTGTAACGCTTAGTGAAGATGATTGTAGATGCGGTTTCCATGCATTTGTTGGTAAATACGTGAAGATATGAGATGTGCCTGACGAGGCGAGGTTGTCAGAGAGCAAGCACATTCGTATAAAGAATTCCGCTGGTACATAACGCTCGAAAAATTATCTAGGATAAGAACCATTCGGACCGACCTCTTATTGTCACGCGGCACTAGTTGATCTTATCTGAAAACATCAGCTTTCATTTAGGCTACAGATGACTACTTTTGAAACTCAAATATTTTTTGATGGGTTTTTAATTGTGGTTAGGATATGGCTACTATGACGGCTTCGCTACTCCGAAACCAATACATAAGGCGCTGATACACTTGAGCATTCACCTGTAATGAGCACTCTCGCGAATGTTACAAAACAAATGAGTGTGTTTTATTTTATTTTATTTTTTAATTATTTTAATTTTTTCGGAAAACATACAGTGCTTTTTAACAAATGTTACTAACAAATTTGAAAACTATTCACCATTTACATGTTTTTAAAATTGGATATCTAATTTACTTGTCTGTTAGTCTAAGAGTAAATAAACAATATAAGAGAAACAATTTGACTTAAACAGAAAAAAAATGAGAAATTTTTTAGTAAATAGGTATACATACACTTTTCATCGAAACCTAGACAGTTTGAGAAACAAACCACGAACGAGTTAATGTTTTGTTCAAATGAAGTGGCTTTGAGTTAAACTAATCAAGTGTCTGAAAATCAACCAGTGCATTATTACCCTTAGCAGATCTCACAAAGAAAGAATTTTGTCTGTACTTTGAGTGACAATGCGGTACATCTAAACATGTTTTACGTCTAATCATCATATTAGGAACTTTTAGTTTGACTTCAGATCAGGGGAATCTATATTATTATATATTCTGTGCAACTTTTACGAGACATGTGATATCTGAAAATTTCCTTCTCTCATAAAGTGGTAAAATGTGATGCCTACGACACCTTGCTTCGTGAGTACCTACTGTCAAAGCATTTTGAATTTATTTGTAAGTACCTTAAGAGTCTACGCTGAATAGATTCAAGCCTGTCTATGTACACATTGTACCGCGGGTTCCATACTTGCGAGCAATACTCAAGGATGCTGCGCACCAAGGAGCAGTAAAGAATTTTATAACTTTTAGGTTTTTGAATTGAGAACGCGACCTCAGAATAAAGTCCATTGCTTTGTTGGCTTTTTTTTGCAATGTAGTCAACATGATTTTCATAAGCTAACTTAGAGTCATGAAAAACAGCTAAGTCTCGAACTACTTCAACCTGTTGCAACTCCTGTCCCTTGATGACATATCTAAATTTAACATTATTGATTTGCCGAGTAAAAGTGATAAATTGACATATTTTTGAAACTGCAGTATAGCTCAAATCTATCTAAATCGTCTTGAAGAAGCTGACAGTCATTCAAGGAAGCAATATTTCTAAAAATTTTCATGTCGTCAGCATAAAGTAGAAATTTAGAATGTTTTATGTACAAGTTAATATCATTTATAAATATGTTGAAAAGAAGAGGGCCGAGTAATGAGCCTTATGGGATTCCGGCAGGGACATAGGGCCATTTCGAACAGTAGCCACTAAGTACTACTGCCTGAGATCGGTTCTCAATATACGAAGCAAACCATCTATAGAGGTTACCGTGGATACCCGCATCTAAAAGTTTTTGCAACAGTATTTGATGATCTATACGATCGAACACCTTGCTGTAGTCGGTAAAAATTGCATCAACCTGTCCACCAGCATCCATATTAGAAGATATGAAGTCTGTGAAAAGCATCAAGTTGGATAAAGTTGAGCGGCGTTTTATGAAGCCATGCTGCTCTGAGATAAGAGTTGAAGATATCGTCTCATATACTTGGGTATATACAATTCTATCTAGCAATTTAGCAAATACACAAAGATTAGAAATGGGCCTATAGATTTTAGCATAATTTTTGCTACCATTCTTATGTATGGGTGTAATAAAAGCGGATTTCCAAATCCTAGGTACGAGCCCTTCTGAAAGTGACCGTTTAAAAAGAATTGTAAGAAGTTCTAATAAGCTTGGAGCACATTTAACTATGAATAATGGTACTATTTTATCAGGCCCACTCCCTTTTGTGACATCGAGTGATTTTAATAGCCCCAAGAGTGAGTCAGCGTCAATTTCAATGTCACCTATACTATTTGATGCATTAACAGTAGATGCAAAGGTTGGAGGCGAATGAGCAGATGTAAGAAGAAAGTTGGAGTGAAAATGAGAAGCAAACGAATTGCAGATATCATCACCAGTATCAGCCGACTGACTTTCGTAATTGATTGTTGATGGATATGAATTCGATCCGTTTTTAGATGATTTTATATAAGACCAAAAATACCTGGGACACTTTATTATTGCTTCTTCAGTTTGTTTTATATATTTACTGTAATATTCCTGCTCCATACGTTTAGCTCGCTCACGCAAAATACAGAAAGCATCATAATTGCTGGCATTTCCATATATTCGATTCTTTTTAAAGAACTTATATTTTTCTTTAAGTATTTTCCTTAAGGGAGTGTTATACCAAACTGGGAAAGAATCAGAGGTAATTAATTTACGAGGAACGTGCTCATCTATGACTCCATATAAGTATTTGTAGAATGTATCGACTGCTTCTTCCAAATTATTATTATTTAAACATTCATGCCAATTTATATTGCTTAATTAAGGCTAGCCAGAGGCAATTGTGTTGCATTTTTCAGAGATTTCTGTTCTCAAAATTTTATGTAGTCACAGGCACACTTGGCCGCCGTGGTGGATCGTAGCTTAACCCTACATAAAAGGAATAGACGTAAATATATTAATTTAAGCGGACCCCGGGCTTCAAGGCGTGTAACTCTTGGTTGTAACCGGGATAACGCTAGGGCGATGATGATGACATTAATTTTACTACCCACAGCTACACCGCAATAAAATCCGTGCAAAGTATTTTCATCGCCACAAACGTAAGACAGTAGGTGTTATAACTGCCCCAACGTAACAAATCGCATTCCCGACGAACGTTAGAGAGCACCCATCGAACTTTTCCCATCACGTTGCTACAATTCACCGCAAATTTTCAATTAGTGCTCCACTACAAGCAGCGATTACAGTGATTTGTCACCAACACGGCAACTATTCCGTTCATTTAAACTTTGATCTTGGGCATTTAATGAGTTTATGTTTTGTGGTGCTACGATTTTTATGTACTTTAAATTTGTTCTGGGTTGTGTTGTGTAGGTTGCTTGCTCACCATTTAAAATGGTTCTTAACTTCTTTTTAATTCTGGTATTTTTATGTGCTTGAATGTTTGCGTAGTGCTGTTGTAATTGTGTTTAATATTTAGTTGAATGTACATTTTTAATGCTGTTTTATTTGTAGAGTGGTGTAAGTTTACACTTTACTGAGAAGAGTCGGTTCCTTGATTAACACGTGTTACTGAATTTGTGTGTTTACTGACGCTTTTGATACATACTATATATTTCACCAAAATATGCATTTGGTATAAGATATTCAACTGCCAAGGGCCTCAGTATCATGCACTGAATCACTGGTATCCGTTTTCGGTACGCCATTCCTTACACCCAGTATTATTGGTCCTACCATGAGTAATGATTTAAAACTGCTAACTGTATATCAGTAATAGCATTTGAAATAAACCTTGAGATTTGGTTGGTAATGTAAGTATGTAACCAACACGCCAAGCTTCCATGTGCCGAAAGGTTAAATCAAATATACAGTTACAGCATAAATATTTCTTCAATAATCCATGACACCATAACATTACTTCTTGACATGTAAAATGTTTGTATTGTTATGTACCCTTTATAGCAATATCTTCTTAATTGCACAAGAATTTATCCACATCTAGAGTAGCGATAGCACAATGGAGGGAACTTTTTGATGTTCACTTCATGCTCTCTTTATATCTGGTTTGACAACAAAGCGCACGTCGTGCTCTATAGTGAAAGTCTTAAAGCAGCTACTTACTATATTTGGCATTCATGAATTATCTATCACTGGGTACTTTAAAATTATTTAATTAATGTATACGGAGACGCCGTAGAGTTCAAACAACGAATTGTGGAATACACAAAGTATAGTGCCAAACGGCAAGGCGGCTGCTTTAGGAAATAAGTGTAGTCAAAACTTTAATAAAGGACACAAATTAGCATAAGAAATATCAAAAAGTTGTATGATTTGAGACCTGTCGATTCTTTGATAGATCCTTAACATAAAAAGTAAGATAAGATAAGATTGTATAAAGTAGGATAAGATTGTCCTTTTATTTGCGATTTTGATTTCTCAAGCTAGTTCTCGTATTCTTCGAGTATTGAGTCTAATTCGTTGTGGTCTTTGTTCATCTTTGCGAACTTCAGGCTCCAAGGTGAAAGAAATCTCTTGCATGGCGACACCGATAACGCTAGGATGACGATGAGTTCACTGAATAGTTATATTGGATTGTCCTGGCTTGAAACTCGTAATTTAGGAACGTAGTTAGGCGATCTGATTAAAATTGAATAAACTTCGCCTATTGATTATAGATTTTCTTTTATAGACTCACGCCTGTATCCCCGAAGGGGTAAGCACAGGTGTAATATTACACCCACATTTCGCCAGGCATTTTTACGTCCCACGTAATAGGGGGCGAAACTATTGCCGTACCGGGCACATTACCAGACTCCGTGCTGCTACTGAGAATTTCCTATCGGTAAAATCCAATAACACTTTGCCCGACCCGGGAATCGAATCCGAGACCTCCCAATCCCACGCGCACATTTATGCCGCGAGATCAAGGAGGCAGTTCTACAAGTGTTCATATGTATTTGAACACTTGTAGAATACTTAATTGCAAATGTGACATTGATTATTTGGATCGCTGCATTTACATTTAGCAAAACTGAGATGATGATGAGGATGCGGAAGGCAGAGGATCGGCCATTGTAGCGCATGTTGGGAGAGGCCTATATCCAGCAGTGGACTGCAATAGGCTGATTGATATGATTGATAGAAAACAGAGAGCTTTAAGCCTGTATGTATTTTCAAGAAAATCTTACAACATTCACCGTTGTGACTGTGATCCTATAACATAATCTGCATATCCGTCTATATGGAATCCATAGCTATTCAAGCCAGTTGTCGCCATGACAGGAACAATTTCGTTGAGGGCATCTGCAGCGACATTGAGAGCCATGCGAACAAGCTACAAACTGCAGACCTTTTTAAGAAACTTAGAGTCCTTTCCAAGCAGTTCAAGGCTAAATCGTGGGTCATAGAAGATGCCGATGGCACTGTAAAACACGAGCTCGACCACATTGCCGAGAGATGGCGCGCCTACTGCGAACAGTTGTATACGGATCCCGTTTCAAACCCCGGAGCTATCCCGAATTGGGAGCATCTAGAACTGGAACCCATAATTATTTGCTCTGAAATATCTACTGCTCTTCAGTCCCTCAAGAAGAGGAAGGCGCCAGGAAGCGACCAAATAACAGCAGAGGTGATCAAGGCTATGGGTGACTTGGGTGTAGAGACACTTCACAGGATCTGCTCACACATCTGGCAAAACGGTGAGTGGCCGCAAGACAGGTCAGAATCCGTTATCCTTCCGCTGCACAAAAAGGGATTAACCAAGAGATGCGGCAATTATAGAACTTTGTCTCTCATTTCACATGCCAGCAAAATTTTGCTCCATATTATTAACAATCGCATCCACTACTATCTGGATTGGTAAATCCCGCAGGAGCAAGCGGGTTTCGTTAAGGGCAAGGGTACTCGGGAGCAGATTCTCAATGTCAGGCAGCTAGTCGAGAAGGCAGTCGAGTTTGACACGCCCGTGATAATGTGTTTTGTCGACTACAGCAAGGCTTTCGACTGTGTTAACTGGGGTTGCTTGTGGAAGGTCCTACACGAACTTGGAGTACCGAAGCACCTTATCGCCCTACTGCGTACCCTATATGGCTCAAGTCAGGGAGTCGTAAGAGTCGATAGTTCAACCTCAGAACCCTTCAAATTCCACCGAGGAGTGCGCCAGGGTTGCATTCTCTCACCTATACTGTTCAATGCCTATGGAGAGTACATCATGAGACGTACCTGCGAGAATTGGGAGGGAGGTATCACAGTTGGTGGCGTAAAAATTACCAACTTGCGCTACGCCGATGACACTACTCTTCTTGCGGCAAATGAGTCGGAAATGGTTGCACTTTTGGACCGGATGGAGCGATTTAGTGAGGAGATGGGGCTGTCTGTAAATAGGTCCAAAACGAAAGTCATGGTGGTGGATAGAACCGGGAAAATGGGTCTCACTGGCGCTTTGGACCTGGAAACGGTGGAAAACTTCATTTATCTAAGTTCCAACATCAGCACCGACGAATCATGCGAAAAGGAAGTTCGCAGGAGAATTGGCATGGCTAAGAGCGCCATATCCCAGCTTGGAAAAATCTGAAGGGACCGTAACATCTTCATAAAAAAAAGCAAGACCAAGCTGGTACGGACTCTAGTCTTCTCGATCTTTTCGTATGGCGCTGAGACATGGACGTTAAAAGTCGCAGAACGTAAGCGCATTGACGCCTTTGAGATGTGGTGCTGGAGAAAGATGCTCCGTATCCCCTGGACAGCATTTCGGACCAACGTCTCCATATTGCGAGAACTCAACATCTCCTCGCGGTTGTCGTCTGAGTGTCTGCGCAAAATCCTAAAATACTTCGGTCACATTGCAAGAAAAGACGGTGGTAATAAAGACCTCGTGGACGCAGCCCAATACGTTGGTCCGACCAGGTCCGGTAACCAGTCAAGAGTGGTGCATTCTTGACTCCACAGTCCACGACGCCCTTCACACCGCCAGAGACAGAATTAAATGGAGGAAAATCGTTGAGAAAGTGATGAAGAAGGGAGGTCACGACCCTCAGCACTGAGGAATACGACGCAAGGAGGAGGAGGAATCCATAGTAAAAATATTATAAATGTGAAAGTGTGATTGATGATTTGTTCTTCTTTCAAGTCACAATGGTGCTCTATTGTGACTTGAAAGAAGAACAAATCATTTTATGTTAAGACTAAAGAAAGCCCTCGGCTACGCTTGCAATGTTTTGTTAACTTTATTAACCCATGTTAATGTCGCAGACCAGACCAGATTGGAGACATCCTAAAAATAGGACAGGTTAGGAGTACCCTGAACAGAAGAGCATGCATGAGGAATCTGATGGGAGTGATTGAAGCAAGAGAGATATGTCAGGATCGTTGCAAATGGCGTTCCGTAGTCTCTGCCTACCCCTCCGGGAAACAGGCGTGAGTCATAGACTCACGCTATGTATGTATGTAAATGTCGCAAGAAGTTGAAATTGGCATGCCAAACATACATGCCAATTTCAGCTTCTTGCGACCAGTAATTGTGGCTGTAGCTTGTCTGTCAGTCAGTCAGTAACGCAAGGATTTTATATGTACAGATTTTTGCGTATGAAGATATTTAGGAGACTGGATAGTGACACAGGCTACTTTCCCACACTGACAGGAGACCTCGCAAATCACGTAGCACAAGTAAAAAGCTCAGTAACATTGTATGTGACGTTTAAAAATGTAATGAAAATTGGTGTTCTCTCGCCACCAAGCCCTCATTAGTGGCTGACAGGTTGTTCTAACGACGCAATACTTTATACGTGGGGATTATGGCACACCGAAACGAATTAGGAAGTTTTGAACGCATTGTAGTACAAAATTTACTGGAAAATTAATAGAAAGTAACTTCACACATTTTATCCCCGCAGCGGTAGGCAGAGGTGTATTACACACCCACACTTCGCCAAGTTATGTTTCGGTCCCAATGTAATAGGAGGCGAGCCTATTGCCATCTACCGACACATCATTAAGCGAGTGATAATTAATTTGTAATGCACACATAACTATAAATTAATATTATAATTAATAGAATATGTGGATAAAAGTCACTGACAAGGGATCGTCTTGTTGTTTACTGCATGATGGGCAACTATAATAGCATCGGTTAGCAATGTATTCCCAGAACTAAAGAAAAATTTATTAGGTACGCCAAAGTGAAGCGCCATTTTGCCAATTGGTGACGTTTCATTTTGCTTATTTAAAAATATCTCAGTGTTTCTTGGCCTCCTCCTTTTTGATCAAATAAATTGGGATTTACAGTTAATAATAGCTAGAGCACTCAAGTTAATTTATTAATATAAATTATATAAAATAACTTCAATATAATGATTTCGTACCCCATGCATGCAAACTGTTGTAGTTTGGACTACATACTTTTCAATACTGTGACATATGATTTTGTGTTTATATTAAATCAATTTCAATAACATTCTTGCAGTACTGACTGACTGACAGACAACGCACAACCAAAACTATTATTAACTCTTAAGGACTGTGGGGGTACATTAAGAAGGGACTTTCCGAAATTTTCTCAAGATTAGGTGAATACACGGTTAAAAAAATTAAGTGCGGGCTACACAAAAGAAATGCAACTGCATTTTGTACAGAAATGTTAACATTGGGTAACCGTGCATGGGACATTTGCAACAAATATTAGTACTAAATACATCTACACCAATCGCATCATTTGACCACATTTTTACTATCTTCTTTATGCTTTGCTTGAACAGAAATAATTATCTTCTCGGTATATAAACTACTTGTCACATATTTAGTGAACGGTCGCACTGCGACCGTAAGCATTCACGTCTTCCAGCCACAAAATGACTTTATTTGCTTGTCTTTGCTTTAAAAGATATTTTAACTGAGAATAATTTCTATATCCCAAGAGACTATAAATACAACAGACAAAAGTATAAACCAGATTCGCTACGACTCGCAGATCACATAAATATGTGTCCCGAGGCAGTACAGAGACGACCACTAAAACCATTACGCCGTCCGTACAACCATATTTATATGCAAAGAAAGGACACTAAAACGCACGCGAATTCATATTAAGTAAGAATGCACTGCAATATATTATCATGAAACAACCCGTGGAAATAAATCTTGCGCTAGACAGCTGACAGAATTTTAATACTTGCGAGACTTCGGTGTAACATGCGGCTTCTGGATCATTTGATTACGTATGCATTAAGTGCATTTCCATTTCCCCATACTGAGTGGATCTGAAATCTCTTTTAAATCCAGCAATGTAAGCTTTAATGATGCGGAGCCTTCAGCTTGGGATTCTCGCATTAACACGGAGGTGCTAACTGCTGATTTATAGAGACGTTACTTTGTTCTTATTCTTTTGGTGTGTCTGGAAGGTTTTTAAGGTACAGTAACTCCTTGGTATGGCACATGATTATAATTTGATGAAGCCTTTCACTGGATACTGCTGGACTTAACTTCTCTTACTGTCACTGTGAATACACGAAGATCTGCCCAGACCGGTTGGTCGCTTCTTCACATTATAGCGAATATGTTAGGTTCCAGCATTGAGATCAAACTATTTATGACAGAGACACGTTCATGGCACATGGCTGTTGTCTAACTTTGCTTCGATTACACGATGTAATGACTTAATTTCTGCCACCTTGGGACAAAGTTAGGATCATCATCATCATCATCATCATCAGCCTTTAACAGTCCACTGCTGGACTAGGCCTCTCCTTTGAAAGGAGGAATTGGCCTACTATACCACGCTGGCCAAACGGGTTGGTATAGGGTTTGTATCAAGTTTTCCTTCTCTTACAGTGCTGTTCTCTGCATAATATGCTCCCTCTGTCGGCTCTTACCACACCCATGGGATGATATGGGGTGGTGACATTCCGTATTCTTAATCCGTCACCACACGGATGTTAGGATATAGAAAGTTAGGATAGCCAATGAGTATATTATTTGTGATGGTGAAACCTCCTTCTAAATCAGATCGAGCAGCGATCTATGCTACTCAACTTTTAATAATCTAACTGGCCAGAAATCAGCATCACCACAACAACTGTAATCAATGCTGCCATTATATTTTTAAATTATGCCACTTAAGTTGTGACAACATCAAGGCAGTCAAATACCAAATATAAGTAATTATCACACAATCATCATGCAGCCTTTCGCATCCACTGCTGGACATAGGCTTTTCCTTACATGCGTCACAGTAATATTGTAAGCCAATGGGTATTAAAATTTTAAGAAATAAATTGGAATATCTGAATAAATAAAATTCTTGCACTATTAACTGACTGACCGACATGACTATTAGGCACAGAAAGCTGAAATTTGGCATAGGTATATGTTCCTTGGGTTCCATAGGGGTGCACCAAGAAGGGATTTCCCGAAATGCCCACGGGATCACGCAAAAACGATTAAATTAAAATGTGCGGGCACAGCTGGCCGGTGGTCGTTCTCTAGTATACATATAAAGGAATTAACTATTCAGACAGAAAGGAAAATAAAAATCACAGTAAACATTAAATAAATTCGCAACGCATGCACAGTGATGCAGGTTTTCTCCGGAGTGCGAAGGAACACGTAATGCATTGCTAATTTTCTTGTTAACAGAGCAAAAATATTCTTCTGCTTGCTCTTTTGTAATTAGTAGATTGCAATCTCTCACAGTTACGTAGGGAGTAAGTTTGCTTGTTTATTGCTTATCTTGTTACTTAGAATTGATTGCAAGCAAATAATAAGATGGTATAATAACTATAGAAATCGCGAAGAATATATTGCAAGCAAATAATGAGATGATAAAACTACCTATTGTGATTTTTTTGGCTCAGGAGTGTTTGCTCCATTCATGAGAAAAGTGGTCAAGTTAGAAAATCAATCAGAAAGTCTGTTTTTGTATTTTGTAATCAATAGAAAATGCATATTGTAAGTTTTAGTAAAACAGGGACCCGAAAACAGAAAACATGTCTCGTAACCAGCAGGTTATTTATTCCCTAATCGTCTGCTATTATATTATACTTAAGTGCCACTACATATTTATATTCTTGGTAATAAAACTTAACTCTTTCAAAGCAGTAGTACATCTCCAACAACACTTTCTTTAAACCAAAAAAGATACACAAGCAAAACAAACATTAATCAAAATTATTGCTCAAAATACTGACTGGAGATATCCCCATCTTTCATGTTGTAGTTCTTACAAACGTCACGCGACGCATAACCCCGAAATAAGCGATGAGCGGCCATTTAGGAAGCCATTACAACGAAGATAAACGAGGTTCAAACACTGTACGAGGAAAACTTCCACCTATGAAATCATTTTATATAGCCTTACACTTACACATTCTATAGCAAGTATGCACAGAAACAGTCTCACGGTTCACTCATTATTGAAATCTCATCATTACAAGTAAAACAAATACGAGTAGGTACTAATGATGAGATTGTCTATGGTGAGATGGACTGAGACCACTGTACAAAAACATACATAATGTCTATTGTCTACCTTCCCATACACCCACGATGACAAATATAATTATTAGAATCAGAATTACAGAAGTACTTATTTTGTCATTCCAGTATCAGTTTATTCTTAGTTTCACAATTTAGCAATACATGATTCTGCGTTTGTTAGCTTTACAAACCTCAAACGAGTGGTTGTTTGATCGCCTAAAATCTCGATCTCGGTCCTTACTCTAGTCTGTAGACATGTAACATTAAGAGCTACTGTTGTGTAATATGGTGAATCACGGTGCAAATATAAAGGACTACTCTTGTTACTCCTTCATGTTCGCTTCGCTCGCTTAGGTACTCATGATGTGCCACTGGCTAATCGCTTAACTGCCTCGCTCATCTCTAATGGAAAAGTAGCCATTTAAACAGGAAATTATTATAATAAATCGCATCCGCTTACTGCGAAGACAGTAGTGCCTTCTGTGTTATTGCTAGGAAACATGCAATCACCGTTTTAGCTTACACTATGTATCAAAGGAAACGTAAACTTGTAGAAAGTTTACGTTCTCTTTGATTGTTTAGTAATTAGTTTAAGATTTTTTTGTGTAGTTTATACTATTTTCAATAATTTAGATCGATTAATTAAGTAATTAATTTTTGGCATAGCTAAGAGTAATATCAACGAACTCATAAAGAAAGAAAATATTCACAAATAACTCGTCATAACATATTCTCTGAATATATTTTAAAGTGTTGTATTTTATTATCAAGAATTTTGTATTGTAACATTTCTGATTATTTCAGTTAAAAACTGCTATGAAATATCGAATAGATTGAATAGCAATCCAGTGACAATATCATGACTTTATCTATCGCAAAAAGCCATTTGTTTATACAACTTTTATATTGGAATTTGTATTCAGAAAGTCACATTCAAATTACAAAAACCCTTTAAAATTCATACAATAACATTATCATTTTGCATGCAACATTCCCATGTCTACACACAACCGAATACAAAAAGGGAACTATTCACAATGGCAGCAAAATTCAACTGGAAATATTTCAATGCATTACGGCTTCGAAGCGCAGTCATAGTTCAGTCTGAGGTATAAAACGCGCAATGTTTGCGTAAGGCGATTGTTGGGTACGTTCTTTGTGCCGCCCACCGCACCCCTCTCGCATTCTCATACCCCGCTTTCGCCTGCCGTTGCATCGCT
Source organism: Euclidia mi (assembly GCA_944739405.2). NCBI lineage: Eukaryota > Metazoa > Arthropoda > Insecta > Lepidoptera > Erebidae > Euclidia > Euclidia mi. Next base: position 95,027,583 of record OX123185.2, read on the forward strand.
TCCATTCCTTAAGGAATAAGTTGTGAGGTACGTTGATGTAGGAATACTTGCAGTGGCACCGAAGTGAGATTCATTTGTTCTGTCAAGGTCTTTGCAGTTATTGAATAAGAATAAGGGCTTGGGCATTCATTGCTTTTTATATTTATACATACATAAAGCATAGCTTTGTCTTGTTTTATGAAGGGGTAGCCAGAGACTACAGACTGCCATCTGATACGATCCTAACTTACCACTAGCCTCATTCACACACATCATATTTTACATGCATTTACTTCAGTTAATGGTTATTCTAACTTGTCCTTTTTTTAGGATGTCTCTAATTTGGTCAGAGAGCGTCCACTAAGATCTTCACCTTCATCCTGTCTCATTAACATTCATTATAAAAGTCATGTGTAGACGAAATTATTAGATGGGTAAATAAATTATCATTGAAGTGGGTCAAGTTCAACTCGGACTATCTTTTTAGGGCTTTATTGAGAACTTGGAACGAGCCCAATGATATTTTTCGTGATTTATCTAAACAGCTACTAATAGTCAAAGCCCAGTATTTATGTCAATTTTGGATCAAATTAAGAAGAAGCAACGCTGTCGGTGATGAAGAAAGAGCCTTGTTTTTAGACTTTCATTTGCTCTAAATTGAACGGACGTTTATTTTTCTAGACTCAAGCCTGTATAGGTAGGTAAAGTTGGTAGGTAGGCAGAGGTCTAATATTACGCCCGCATTTTGCTGCTACTGAGAATCCGAAAAAAATCAGTAACAGTTTTTCCCGACCCGGGAATTGAACCCGGGACCTCCCGATCAGCAGATGCTTACGCTATCCACTGGACTGCAGAGACAGTCGACCGTTTAGTCTACACTAAATACGTAGCCCCAGAATCCCTCTAATATATGTTATTCCAAAGTATCTCTATTCATTTCTGAGCTCCTCGTCACACGTGCCTCGTCGTATAATCGCCGCACATGTCTGTTTTGCATCCCACACATGTTTTAACATTTAGACGCCACGAGTGCACTGATTGCTTCATTTATCATTAGCCAAATATCATTTCTAGAATTGTTAAGCTAGGTCCAAATTAGTAAAAGAACATCGAATTGAAGTGCGTAACATTATCGTGGAGTTGTAACGCTTAGTGAAGATGATTGTAGATGCGGTTTCCATGCATTTGTTGGTAAATACGTGAAGATATGAGATGTGCCTGACGAGGCGAGGTTGTCAGAGAGCAAGCACATTCGTATAAAGAATTCCGCTGGTACATAACGCTCGAAAAATTATTTAGGATAAGAACCATTCGGACCGACCTCTTATTGTGACGCGGCACTAGTGGATCTTATCTGAAAACATCAGCTTTCATTTAGGCTACAGATGACTACTTTTGAAACTCAAATATTTTTTGATGGGTTTTTAATTGTGGTTAGGATATGGCTACGATGACGGCTTCGCTACTCCGAAACCAATACATAAGGCGCTGATACACTTGAGCATTCACCTGTAATGAGCACTCTCGCGAATGTTACAAAACAAATGAGTGTGTTTTATTTTATTTTATTTTTTATTTATTTTAATTTTTTCGGAAAACATACAGTGCTTTTTAACAAATGTTACTAACAAATTTGAAATCTATTCACCATTTACATGTTTTTACAATTGGATATCTAATTTACTTGTCTGTTAGTCTAAGAGTAAATAAACAATATAAGAGAAACAATTTGCCTTAAACAGAAAAAAAATGAGAAAATTTTTAGTAAATAGGTATACATACACTTTTCATCGAAACCTAGACAGTTTGAGAAACAAACCACGAACGAGTTAATGTTTTGTTCAAATGAAGTGGCTTTGAGTTAAACTAATCAAGTGTCTGAAAATCAACCAGTGCATTATTACTCTTAGCAGATCTCACAAAGAAAGAATTTTGTCTGTACTTTGAGTGACAATGCGGTACATCTAAACATGTTTTACGTCTAATCATCATATTAGGAACTTTTAGTTTGACTTCAGATCAGGAGAATCTATATTATTACTAGCTGACCCAGCGAACTTCGTATCGCCTTTTTAAAAGTTTTTATTTACCTAATTCCCTTTTTTCCAAGCCCCTTTTCAAAAGTTACCATTGACTTAGCGCTTAATCTCTTAACATTTCAGAGTCTATAAATGATGAACAAACAAACATAGATTTTTATATAATATTGAATTCCCCATTCCTTAAAATAACGGAGACGATACCCATATCGACTTTAAAAAAAATCCCGTTCGCCATCTTTGATTTCCTATTCACCATCTTTCATCACGAAATAGATGTTGTATTTGGATTCACCATCCCTTAAATCATCAAGGACGATACCCATATTGATTTTTAATTTTTTCCATCCGCCATCTTTGATTTCCCATCCACCATCTTGAATCACCAAATAGATGTTCTATTTAGATTCCCCATCCCTTTTAACACCGGAGACGATACCCATATTAATTTAAAAAAAACCCATCCGCCATCTTTGATCACAAAATAGATGGTGTTTTTGAATTCCCCATTCCTTAAAATATCGGAGATGATACCCATATCGACTTTAAAAAAATCCCGTCCGCCATCTTTGATTTCCTATCCGCCATCTTTGATTTCCTATCCGCCATCTTTGATCACGAAATAGATGTTGTATTTGGATTCCCCATCCTTAAATTATCCGAGACGATACCCATATTGGTTTTTTACATTTTTCCCATCCGCTATCTTTGATTTCCCATCCACCATCTTGAATCACGAAACAGATGTCATATTTGGATTCCCCATCACTTTTAACATCGCAGACGATACCAATATTCATTTTTTAAAATTTTCCCATCCGTCATCTTTGATTTCCCATCCGTCATCTTTGATCACGAAATAGATGTTGTATTTCGATTCTCCACCCCTTAAAATATCGAAGGCGATACCCATACTGATTTTTTAAATTTTCTCATCCGCCATCTTTGATTTCCCGTCCGCCATTTTGGATCACTAAATTAATTTTATATTATTAATCAGCGTCCCGAAAATCTCGAAAACGATACCCATATAGATTGTATCCTGTTCGTTTAACCTTTTTTGCCTTTGACCCAACCCTCCCCCTTCTCGTTTGACCATTTTATTATTTTTGTCTGGCCCCTAAAAGCTGTGGCGTAATTTTATACAGGGTGGCGCTACCATAGGGGCACTTTTTGAACAGAGGCATAGCGTACAACATTCTGAAGCCTTGTACCAAAATCAATTAAATCGGTGCAGTAGTTTAGCCACAATATCGATTTTAAGTTCAGCAATTTTTGCACATGCTTTGAATTCCACACAGCTGATACAAAACGGTCAATGACCCTACATTGCGCGCTGCGACTCGCTACGACGCGGGCGCCGGCTCGACGCCGCGCGAGGATTCCCGCGTATCTTCGAGGACGCGCGAATGTTTTTTGTCAGGTTCATTTATGCACTTTATTGTAAAAAAAATAAAGTTTATTTTCAAGTGCGTTAATAAAATCCTCTCCACTGCGCTCCGTTTTATCTGCACTGAGCCTAACTTCGGATGACGTCAAGGCATCGCGTCGTAGCGAGTATTATTTTTCAGATCCGGCCGGTAGTTCCTGTAATTAGCGCGTTCAAACAAACAAAAAAACTCTTCCGCTTTATTATATTAGTATAGAAGTATAGATATGCGAACAATTAAATCTACGTGCACAATATGACATTATGTAGGTATGACGTGACAGTACTGACAGATATGCTATAGCACATGCACAGCAATTAATTATCAGCGCATGCGTTCTTACTTCCAAGAGGTAAATTTGTGCCGTACAAACTTCTACCCTCCCTACAATCCCTCCCATTTTAATTTTTACAACTTATGGTAGCCTATATCCGTCTCAATGGTCCAATATATGTATCTCTATATTAAAATTTCAACAAAATTGGTTTAGCCGTTTTAGCGTGAAATCGGAACATACATAATTTCGAATGTGTAATATTAAGTAGGGATTATCAATGGGTTTCTTCTGACATGAAGCCCGCTGGGCGGCAGCACTGAGACTTAAGGTCCGGAAACCTGTCAAAACTGCCATCAAACAAAGAAGTATATCAACGCGCACGCGAATTTGAACTTTCTGCAGCGGTAATAAATTACAAATTGACTCTACGTTTTAGTTAGAAAACGTTTGTATGGGAAAAAAGAAAAGGGCTGTTTTTGGGCTTTTCCGGCAATTATTAGAATTTTTCTCACCGTAAAAACCATCTTTGAACTTCAACGAACATATAAAAAAAAGAATTGGCCAAATTAGTCCAAGCGTTGTTGAGTTATGCGCTTACCAACACATTTTGCGATTCATTTTTATATTATAGATATATTCTGTGCAACTTTTACGAGACATGTGATATCTGAAAATTTCCTTCTCTCATAAAGTGGTAAAATGTGATGCCTACGACACCTTGCTTCGTGAGTACCTACTGTCAAAGCATTTTGAATTTATTTGTAAGTACCTTAAGAGTCTACGCTGAATAGATTCAAGCCTGTCTATGTACACATTGTACCGCGGGTTCCATACTTGCGAGCAATACTCAAGCATGCAAGTAAAGAATTTTATAACTTTTAGGTTTTTGAATTGAGAACTTGACCTCAGAATAAAGTCCATTGCTTTGTTGGCTTTTTTTTGCAATGTAGGCAACATGATTTTCATAAGTTAACTTAGAGTCATGAAAAACAGCTAAGTCTCGAACTACTTCAACCTGTTGCAACTCCTGTCCCTTGATGACATATCTAAATTTAACATTATTGATTTTCCGAGTAAAAGTGATAAATTGACATATTTTTGAAACTGCAGTATAGCTCAAATCTATCTAAATCGTCTTGAAGAAGCTGACAGTCATTCAAGGAAGCAATATTTCTAAAAATTTTCATGTCGTCAGCATAAAGTAGAAATTTAGAATGTTTTATGTACAAGTTAATATCATTTATAAATATGTTGAAAAGAAGAGGGCCGAGTAATGAGCCTTATGGGATTCCGGCAGGGACACAGGGCCATTTCGAACAGTAGCCACTAAGTACTACTGCCTGAGATCGGTTCTCAATATATGAAGCAAACCATCTATAGAGGTTACCGTGGATACCCACATCTAAAAGTTTTTGCAACAGTATTTGATGATCTATACGATCGAACACCTTGCTGTAGTCGGTAAAAATTGCATCAACCTGTCCACCAGCATCCATATTAGAAGATATGAAGTCTGTGAAAAGCATCAAGTTGGATAAAGTTGAGCGGCGTTTTATGAAGCCATGCTGCTCTGAGATAAGAGTTGAAGATATCGTCTCATATACTTGGGTATATACAATTCTATCTAGCAATTTAGCAAATACACAAAGATTAGAAATGGGCCTATAGATTTTAGCATAATTTTTGCTACCATTCTTATGTATGGGTGTAATAAAAGCGGATTTCCAAATCCTAGGTACGAGTCCTTCTGAAAGTGACCGTTTAAAAAGAATTGTAAGAAGTTCTAATAAGCTTGGAGCACATTTAACTATGAATAATGGTACTATTTTATCAGGCCCACTCCCTTTTGTGACATCGAGTGATTTTAATAGCCCCAAGAGTGAGTCAGCGTCAATTTCAATGTCACCTATACTATTTGATGCATTAACAGTAGATGCAAAGGTTGGAGGCGAATGAGCAGATGTAAGAAGAAAGTTGGAGTGAAAATGAGAAGCAAACGAATTGCAGATATCATCACCAGTATCAGCCGACTGACTTTCGTAATTGATTGTTGATGGATATGAATTCGATCCGTTTTTAGATGATTTTATATAAGACCAAAAATACCTGGGACACTTTATTATTGCTTCTTCAGTTTGTTTTATATATTTACTGTAATATTCCTGCTCCATACGTTTAGCTCGCTCACGCAAAATACAGAAAGCATCATAATTGCTGGCATTTCCATATATTCGATTCTTTTTAAAGAACTTATATTTTTCTTTAAGTATTTTCCTTAAGGGAGTGTTATACCAAACTGGGAAAGAATCAGAGGTAATTAATTTACGAGGAACGTGCTCATCTATGACTCCATATAAGTATTTGTAGAATGTATCGACTGCTTCTTCCAAATTATTATTATTTAAACATTCATGCCAATTTATATTGCTTAGTTAAGGCTAGCCAGAGGCAATTGTGTTGCATTTTTCAGAGATTTCTGTTCTCAAAATTTTATGTAGTCACAGGCACACTTGGCCGCCGTGGTGGATCGTAGCTTAACCCTACATAAAAGGAATAGACGTAAATATATTAATTTAAGCGGACCCCGGGCTTCAAGGCGTGTAACTCTTGGTTGTAACCGGGATAACGCTAGGGCGATGATGATGACATTAATTTTACTACCCACAGATACACCGCAATAAAATCCGTGCAAAGTATTTTCATCGCCACAAACGTAAGACAGTAGGTGTTATAACTGCCCCAACGTAACAAATCGCATTCCCGACGAACGTTAGAGAGCACCCATCGAACTTTTCCCATCACGTTGCTACAATTCACCGCAAATTTTCAATTAGTGCTCCACTACAAGCAGCGATTACAGTGATTTGTCACCAACACGGCAACTATTCCGTTCATTTAAACTTTGATCTTGGGCATTTAATGAGTTTATGTTTTGTGGTGCTACGATTTTTATGTACTTTAAGTTTGTTCTGGGTTGTGTTGTGTAGGTTGCTTGCTCACCATTTAAAATGGTTCTTAACTTCTTTTTAATTCTGGTATTTTTATGTGCTTGAATGTTTGCGTAGTGCTGTTGTAATTGTGTTTAATAATTAGTTGAATGTACATTTTTAATGCTGTTTTATTTGTAGAGTGGTGTAAGTTTACACTTTACTGAGAAGAGTCGGTTCCTTGATTAACACGTGTTACTGAATTTGTGTGTTTACTGACGATTTTGATACATACTATATATTTCACCAAAATATGCATTTGGTATAAGATGTTCAACTGCCAAGGGCCTCAGTATCATGCACTGAATCACTGGTATCCGTTTTCGGTACGCCATTCCTTACACCCAGTATTATTGGTCCTACCATGAGTAATGATTTAAAACTGCTAACTGTATATCAGTAATAGCATTTGAAATAAACCTTGAGATTTGGTTGGTAATGTAAGTATGTAACCAACACGCCAAGCTTCCATGTGCCGAAAGTTTAAATCAAATCTACAGTGACAGCATAAATATTTCTTCAATAATCCATGACACCATACCTAACATTACTTCTTGACGTGTAAAATGTTTGTATTGTTATAGAAATATCTTCTTAATTGCGAAAGAATATATTAACATCTAGAGTAGCGATAGCACAATGGAGGGAACTTTTTGATGTTTACTTCATGCTCTCTTTATATTTGGTTTGACAACAAAGCGCATGTCGTGCTCCGTAGTGACAGTCTTAAAGCAGCTACTTACTATATTTGGCATTCTTGAATTATCTATCACAGGGTATTTTAACATTATTTAATTAATGTATACGGAGACGCCGTAGAGTTCAAACAACGAATTGTGGAATACACAAAGTATAGTGCCAAACGGCAAGGCGGCTGCTTAAGGATATAAGTGTAGTCAACTTTAATAAAGGACACAGATTAGCATAAGAAATATTAAAAAGTTGTATGATTTGAGACCTGTCGATTCTTTGATAGATCCTTAACATAAAAATAAAGATAAGATTGTATAGAGTACTAGCTGACCCAGCGAACTTCGTATCGCCTTTTTAAAAGTTTTTATTTACCTAATTCCCTTTTTTCCAAGCCCCTTTTCAAAAGTTACCATTGACTTAGCGCTTAATCTCTTAACATTTCAGAGTCTATAAATGATGAACAAACAAACATAGATTTTTATATAATATTGAATTCCCCATTCCTTAAAATAACGGAGACGATACCCATATCGACTTTAAAAAAAATCCCGTTCGCCATCTTTGATTTCCTATTCACCATCTTTCATCACGAAATAGATGTTGTATTTGGATTCACCATCCCTTAAATCATCAAGGACGATACCCATATTGATTTTTAATTTTTTCCATCCGCCATCTTTGATTTCCCATCCACCATCTTGAATCACCAAATAGATGTTCTATTTAGATTCCCCATCCCTTTTAACACCGGAGACGATACCCATATTAATTTAAAAAAAACCCATCCGCCATCTTTGATCACAAAATAGATGGTGTTTTTGAATTCCCCATTCCTTAAAATATCGGAGATGATACCCATATCGACTTTAAAAAAATCCCGTCCGCCATCTTTGATTTCCTATCCGCCATCTTTGATTTCCTATCCGCCATCTTTGATCACGAAATAGATGTTGTATTTGGATTCCCCATCCTTAAATTATCCGAGACGATACCCATATTGGTTTTTTACATTTTTCCCATCCGCTATCTTTGATTTCCCATCCACCATCTTGAATCACGAAACAGATGTCATATTTGGATTCCCCATCACTTTTAACATCGCAGACGATACCAATATTCATTTTTTAAAATTTTCCCATCCGTCATCTTTGATTTCCCATCCGTCATCTTTGATCACGAAATAGATGTTGTATTTCGATTCTCCACCCCTTAAAATATCGAAGGCGATACCCATACTGATTTTTTAAATTTTCTCATCCGCCATCTTTGATTTCCCGTCCGCCATTTTGGATCACTAAATTAATTTTATATTATTAATCAGCGTCCCGAAAATCTCGAAAACGATACCCATATAGATTGTATCCTGTTCGTTTAACCTTTTTTGCCTTTGACCCAACCCTCCCCCTTCTCGTTTGACCATTTTATTATTTTTGTCTGGCCCCTAAAAGCTGTGGCGTAATTTTATACAGGGTGGCGCTACCATAGGGGCACTTTTTGAACAGAGGCATAGCGTACAACATTCTGAAGCCTTGTACCAAAATCAATTAAAACGGTGCAGTAGTTTAGCCACAATATCGATTTTAAGTTCAGCAATTTTTGCACATGCTTTGAATTCCACACAGCTGATACAAAACGGTCAATGACCCTACATTGCGCGCTGCGACTCGCTACGACGCGGGCGCCGGCTCGACGCCGCGCGAGGATTCCCGCGAATCTTCGAGGACGCGCGAATGTTTTTTGTCAGGTTCATTTATGCACTTTATTGTAAAAAAAATAAAGTTTATTTTCAAGTGCGTTAATAAAATCCTCTCCACTGCGCTCCGTTTTATCTGCACTGAGCCTAACTTCGGATGACGTCAAGGCATCGCGTCGTAGCGAGTCGGGGCGCACAATGTAGGGTCGTTGACCGTTTTGTATCACCTGTGTGGAATTCAAAGCATGTGCAAAAATTGCTGAACTTAAAATCGATATTGTGGCTAAACTACTGCACCGATTTAATTGATTTTTGGTACAAGGCTTCAGAATGTTGTACGCTATGTCTCTCTTTAAAAAGTGCCCCTATGGTAGCGCCACCCTGTATAGCCTATAGCCCGGAATAATTGGGCTATCATAGGTAATAACAGGTTTAAAATCCGACTGCTAGTTCCTGAGATTAGCCGACATTATATTCAGTTTTTTAAGCCTTTTGCTCGGCCTCAAAGGGTCGAAGCGTTATGTTATATAGCCTATAGCCTTCCGGAATAACTGCGCTATCGTATACAAAAATATTTTTTCAGATCCGGCCGGTAGTTCCTGTAATTAGCGCGTTCAAACAAACAAAAAAACTCTTCCGCTTTATTATATTAGTATAGAAGTATAGATATGCGAACAATTAAATCTACGTGCACAATATGACATTATGTAGGTATGACGTGACAGTACTGACAGATATGCTATAGCACATGCACAGCAATTAATTATCAGCGCATGCGTTCTTACTTCCAAGAGGTAAATTTGTGCCGTACAAACTTCTACCCTCCCTACAATCCCTCCCATTTTAATTTTTACAACTTATGGTAGCCTATATCCGTCTCAATGGTCCAATATATGTATCTCTATATTAAAATTTCAACAAAATTGGTTTAGCCGTTTTAGCGTGAAATCGGAACATACATAATTTCGAATGTGTAATATTAAGTAGGGATTATCAATGGGTTTCTTCTGACATGAAGCCCGCTGGGCGGCAGCACTGAGACTTAAGGTCCGGAAACCTGTCAAAACTGCCATCAAACAAAGAAGTATATCAACGCGCACGCGAATTTGAACTTTCTGCAGCGGTAATAAATTACAAATTGACTCTACGTTTTAGTTAGAAAACGTTTGTATGGGAAAAAAGAAAAGGGCTGTTTTTGGGCTTTTCCGGCAATTATTAGAATTTTTCTCACCGTAAAAACCATCTTTGAACTTCAACGAACATATAAAAAAAAGAATTGGCCAAATTAGTCCAAGCGTTGTTGAGTTATGCGCTTACCAACACATTTTGCGATTCATTTTTATATTATAGATGATAAGATTGTCCATTTAAACTAGTCCTCTTATTCGTCGAGTATTGAGTCTAATTCGTTGTGGTCTTTGTTCATCTTTGCGAACTTCAGGCTCCAAGGCGAAAGAAATCTCTTGCATGGCGAAACCAATATCGCTGGGATGACGATGATTACACTGGATAGTTGTATTGGATTGTACTGGCTTGAAACTCTTAATTTGGGAACGTAGTTAGGCGATTTGATTGAAATGGAATAAACTACGCCTATCATCATCACTAGCCTTTAACAGTCCACTGCTTGACTAGGCCTCTGACTTTGAAAGGAGGAATTGGCCTACTATACAACGCTGGCCAAACGGGTTGGTATAGGGTTTGTAAAAGTTTTCCTTCTCTTACAGTGCTGTTCTCTGCATAATATGCTCCCTCTGTTGGCTCTTACGACACTCATGGGATGTTATGGAGTGGTGACATTCCGTATTCTTAGTCTGGCAAATTCGCCTATTGATTATAGAAAATATTGACATGAATTATAAAAAAATGAAATTAAACCATCATCATCAGCGATATGAAACCATCTATGTATTTGCACACTTGTAGAATACTTAATTGCAAATGTAACATTGATTATTTCGATGGCGGCATTTACATTCAGCAAAACTGAGATGCTGATGAGGATATGGAAGGCATAGAATCGACCATTGTGGCGCATGTTGGGAGAGGCCTATATCCAGCAGTGGACTGCAATAGGCTGATTGATAGAAAACTGAGAGCTTTAAGCCTGTAGGTATTTACAAGAAAATCTTACAACATTCACCGTAGTGACTGTGATCCTATAACATAGTCTGCATTTCTGTCTATATGGAATCCATCGTAATAATATTATAAATACGAAAGTGTGATTGATGATTTGTTCTTCTATCAAGGCACAATGGAGCAATTTTATGGTAAGACTAAAGGAAACCCGCGGCTACGCCTGCACTATTTTGTTAACTTTATTAACTCATGTAAATGTCGCAGACCAGAGCAGATTGGAGACATCCTAAAAACAGGACAGATTAGAAGTACCCTGAACAAAAGAGCATGCACGAGGAATCTGATGGGAGTGAATGAAGCAAAAGAGATATGTCAGGATCGTTGCAAATGGCGTTCCGTAGTCTCTGCCTACCCCTCCGGGAAACAGGTTTGAGTCTATGTATGTATGTATGTAAATGTCGCAAGAATTTGAAATTGGCATGTGTGATCCAAATCATACATGCCAATTTCAGCTTCCTGCGACCAATAATTGTGGCTGTAGCTTGTTCAGTCAGTCAGTAACGCAAGGATTTTATATGTACAGATTTTTGCGTATGAAGATATTAAGGAGACTGGATAGTAACATAGGCTACTTTCCCACACCGACAGAAGACTCCCACGCGGCAAACCCGCACGCAAAGTTTAATTTTTAATAGATGTGCATATAATTTCCATAAGCCTCGCAAATCATGTAGCACAAGTAAAAAGCTCAGTAACATTGTGTGTGACGTTTAAAAATGTAATGAAAATTGGTGTTCTCACGCCACCGAGCCCTCATTAGTGGCTGAAAGGTTGTTCTAACGACACAATACTTTATACGTGGGGATTATGGCACACCGAAACGAATTTGAAAGTTTTGAATGCATTGTAGTACAAATTTTACTGGAAAAAAATCACACCTTTTATCCCCGCAGGGATAGGCAGAGGTGTTACACACCCATACTTCCAGTTATGTTTCGGTCCCATTGTAATAGGGGGCGAGCCTTTTGCTTATAATGTCTTCATACAACATGCATACAACAGTTTGGACTACATACTTTTCAATACTGTGTCATATCATTCTGTGTTTGTATTAAATCAAATTTAATAAAATTCTTGCTGTAGTGACTGACTGATAGACATTGCACAGTAAAATCTATTATTAACCCTTTGTGACCGAGATGGTGCACTAAGAAGGGATTTTCCGAACTTCCCTCGGGATTGGGCAGAAACAGTTAAAATAAAATAAATCTGCGGGCGTAGCTGCTACATAAAAGAAATGTAACTTGATGTTGCATACAAATGTTAATATTGGGATATACATATATATTATAGTAAATGCACCTGCACCAATCGCATTATTTGACCACATTTTTATTTTTTTCATTATCTTACCTCTGTGTTTTTTTTGAATAGCGATAATTATCTTCTCGCTACATAAACTATTTGTCACATATTTAGTGAACGGTCACACAGCGACAGTAAGCATATGTGTCTCTGTTTCAAAAGGACTTCATTTGATTGTGTTTTCCAGAGAAAATGCGAAGTAAGAATAATTTCTATATCCCAAGGGACTGGAAATAAAACAGACAGAAGTAAATCCAGATTCGCTACGACTCGCAGATCACGTAAATATGTGTCCCGAGGCAGTACAGAGACGACCACTAAAACCATTACGCCGTCCGCACAACCATATATCTATGCAAAGAAAGGACACACAAACTCACGCGTATTCATATTAAGTAAGAATGCACTGCAATATATCAAAACAACCCGTGGAAATAAATCTTGCGCTAGACAGCTGACATATATCTATGCAGCTGACAGAATTTTAATACTTGCGAGACTTCGGTGTAACACGTGGCTTCTGGATAATTTGATTACGTATGCATTAAGTGCATTTCCATTTCCCCATACTGAGTGGATCTAAGATCTCTTTCAGATCCAGCAATGTAAGCTTTAATGATGCGGAGCCTTCAGCTTGGGATTCTCGAATTAACATGGAGGTGCTGACTGCTGATTTATAGTAACGTCACTTTGTTCTTATTCTTTTTGTATGTCTGCAAGTTTTTTGGTACGGAACAATTCGTCTGATATACTAATCAATAGTTGAATATGGTTTGTAACGATTTTATTAGTAATTTTCTTGTGATGTGTGAAAGGTAGTAGAGCCTTGCTGATTTCAGCATGAATGGGCCGGCTCGACTGAGGAAGTACTACCCTCTCACAGAAAATCGACATAAAGTAACAGTACCTAAACTGTTGCGTTTCGTTCGGTGAGTGAGAGTGCCGGAGGCCCTATCCCCTATTCCTTCTCCCTCATCCCACTCCTCATCCTATCCCTTTTCTCAACCCCAAGGGGTGGTAACGCACTTGTGACTCCTGTGGTATTACTTGTGTCCATGGGCGGCGGTATTTGCTTACCATCAGGCGATCCGTCTGCTCGTTTGCCGCCTAATACCATAAAAAAATTAAAAAAAAGATCTCTTCTAGCGGTACGCTTGCAGTTTCAGTAAAAAGTGTAATGACTGGAGGTGAAGTTCTACTAAATTATTCTACTTATTAATGCCCGCTGTACCTTGAGGGTTCTTACTATGTTTTGGTATTCAAATCCATTCTAAACTTGTTAATTTGATGGTCATAAGCGCCATGCATTGTGACCAACTGACAAAGTTTTATAATTTTCTATTTGATCATTTGTTCCGCCGCAAGGCGGTCTTACAATTAGACTTCAGAGAACTATATCCCAATTACCAATGTCCGATAAGTTCTGGTTTAATTAATTGACAAACAAAATTCTACAAATGTTGTTCCATACTTAATTTACCTAGAAGATAATGCTTATCCAGAAGTGGTAAATTGGCGGCTTAATATAATAAACTTTGACTGACTGATAAAATTAAGCGATAGCGTGACTTAACACCTCTGGTTTACTTTAAAAATATATCGCTATATTATGCATATATTGGTTGTTTCTCTATGGTCGACATCATGCAAGAGGTACAACTAAATATGGTATGACTTTATGATTTATCTGCTGGACTTGGCTGGCTTTTATAGACATAGCTACTAAAATTTTAATTAAAAATTGTAATATCTATACTAATATTATAAATCTGAAGAGTTTGTTTCTTTACTTGAACGCGCTAATCTCAAGAACTACTGGACCGATTTGAATACCTAATTATTTTTGGGAAATTATTTTTGTGTTGGATAGCCTAGCCTAATTGAGTAAGGCTATATAACATCACGTTATGCCCCACAGGTGCAGAGCAATATAAAGAATAAAGAAATTAACTATTCAGATACAAAAGAAAATAAAAATCACAGTAAACATTAAATTAATTCGCAACGCATGCACAGAGATGCAGGTTTACTCCGGAGTGTGTTCCTTCACACGTAATGCATTGCTAATTTTCTTGTTAACGGAGCAAAAATATTGTTCTGCTTGCTCTTTTGTAATTATTGCAATCTCTCACAGTTAAGGAGGGAGTTGGTTTGCTTGTTTATTGCTTATCTTGTTACTAAGAATTTATTGCATGCAAATATAAGATGGTAAAAATTAACTATAGATATTACAAAGAATATAGTATTGCCAGAAAAATTATGAGATGATAAACATTATACTCTACAAATATCGTTTCGATGCTGGAGTGCTTGATCTTTTTATGAGAAAGTTGTCTAAACATTGAAGTAGATTCTATATTAGTTCTTATTTTGGTTGTAGAAAAACAGGTACCTAGGTATGAACTGCACACAAGAGGACACAAAAAAGTATAAAAAGAGTATGAATACTTCTTCGAAGTTAACACCATGCTTGCGTGAAATATGGACTACAAAAAAGCAAGTGTGTTAGTCTCTAATCGTCTACTAGTATATTTTACCTATTATTAAAAAATGCACTGCATTTCTACTTCATATCACTAGTAATAAAACTAAATTCTTTCAAAACGGAATTACATCCCGACAACAATTTCTTTAAACCAAAAAAGATACACAAGCAAAACAAGCATTAATCAAAATTATTGCTCAATATACTGACCGGAGATATCCCCATCTTTCATGTTATAGTTCTTACAAACGTCACGCGACGCATAACCCCGAAATAAGCGATGAGCGGCCATTTAGGAAGCCGTTACACCGAAGATAAACAAGGTTCAAACACTATACGAGGAAAACTTCCACCTATGGAATCATTTTGCCTTTATAGCCTTACACTAACACATTCTATAGCAAGTACGCACACAAACACTCTCACGGTTCACTCATCATTGAAATCTCATCATCACAAGTAAAACATTGAAATTGCATCCGCCTTCAATGCTCATTTTACAAATAACGGTTTCAAACAGAAAAACGAAAGCTGTAGTTTCAGTGGTCAAGTGATTTCCAATACAATGTTTCTAAAGCCTATGTCAGAATGTGAAGTTAGACGGGAAATTATTTCGCTAAAAAATACAAGCTCAACGGGATATGACGAAATTACGACCAAAATTATTAAAGCTTGTAAGGATGAAATCACTGGCATACTAACATATTTAATTAATTTGTCTTTTTCAAGTGGAGTTTTCCCAGAAGCTCTGAAATCATCCATCATTAAGCCTCTGTTCAAAAAAGGTGATATTTGTGATGTCAACAATTATCGCCTAATTACCCTGATTCCCATAATATCAAAAGTGTTTGAAAAATGTATGTATAATAGATTGAATAACTTCTGCAACACATTTCATATCAACAGTGAAGAACAATATGGCTTTCAGAACAACAAATCAACTAGCTTAGCCATCTTTTCTACGATCAAAGAAATAGTAACAAATTTAAATAATAATTTCCTAGCTACAGGACTGTTCTTTGATTTGTCAAAAGCTTTTGACCTGGTCTCACATCAGACATTGATAGGCAAACTTCAGAATCTTGGGATCAGAGGACACGCATTACACTGGTTTTCGTCTTATTTAAGTAACAGACAACAATGCGTTATAGTTAATAAAATAGATCATAATAGGAATATGGTATGTTACTCTTCTCCATACAGCTGTAATAGATGCGGCGTTCCTCAGGGAAGCGTTCTAGGCCCAGTACTATTCCTGCTTTACATTAACGACATAATAACTATAACAAACCACAAAACCATTTTGTTCGCTGATGACATATCCATTATTGTGACATCTCATAAAAAAATTAATACTATTACCGACCATGAAAATGACATTAATAATTCAATAAATAAATTAATTAATTGGCTTGACATTAATAATATAAAAATTAATCTTAATAAATCTGTATTTATACAATTTAATAAATCTTACAATAGTAATTTAAATATCAAATTAAATATACCAAAACTTGAAGAACTCACGCATACAAAATTTCTAGGCGTAACCCTGGATGAAAATTTAAATTGGAAAGCACACGTGGAATATGCATCATGTAGAATTAATAGATTTGTGTACGCACTCAAACAAGTAAAAAATGTTATAAATATAAAAACGGCAATTACATGCTACCACGCTTATGTCGAATCACTGCTACGGTACGGACTTATTATGTGGGGCAATAGCGCTGATCAAAATAGAGCATTTGTAGCACAAAAAAATGCATTAGGGCCATGTGTGGATTACAACCCGATGAATCATGTCGCCAAATATTCAAAAAGCTTGGTTTACTGCCACTACCTTCTCTCTATATATATGAAATTTGTGTGTTTGTAAAGAAATATAAACAATTCTTTAAGACGGCAAATGATGTTAATCCAAGGACTAGACGTAATCCACACAGACTTGTACTTAATGATATTGCAAGGTTGACAAAGTATAATAAAAGTTGTCTAGTGATGTGTGTACGCGTATTTAATAATATACCTTGTCATTTTAAAATATTAGATATTCGATTGTTCAAAATACAGCTGCATAAATGGCTTAATGAAAATAATTTTTACAGTGTCAAAGATTGTATTGATAAAAATGTTTAATTTTGTGTATAAATGTACCTATGTCTACAAATTGCATGCTATGTTAAGCAAAACATGTGTAACAAACAGAATATTTGTAACATCTTTTTATACCATGTTTTATGCAAATAAATACATTTATTATTATTATTATTGTTTTTCTTTTCTTTTTCTCAGCTTTTAGCTGGTTTTAACTACATCTACGGGTAAACACCAAGTAAATGTAGTGTGTAGTGAGTAGGGATTATGATGTAGTGATTTGTGGTGTGTCATTTTCGTCAAGTGACATGAATTTGCGAACAATCCTACAAGTATTTAAGGTGGCAGCTTTCTGTATATGTATGTCAAGGCTGTCTTTGAGGTCTATTATCTTTAAGCTATGGTGAAGATGTTTAGGAACGACGCCAGTGGTAGAAATCACTACTGGTACTATGTAAACTTTGCTCTGGTTCCATATCCTTGCTATCTCTTCTTTCAATTCTGAATATTTGCTAATTTTCTCAGTAATAGTCTTTTGTATGTTGTGTGTATTAGGAACGGCTATGTCTATGAGATATGTAGTTTTCTTGTGTTTATCGATTAATGTTATGTCCGGTCTATTATAGTGTATGGTTTTGTCTGTAAGAACAGGGCGGTCGAAGTAGAGCTTGTGTGTAGTATTTTCCAAGATAGTCTGTGGTTTGTATTTGTAATATGGTGTGTCTATGTCTCGGATTAGGTTATGTTTAAGTGCTAGGTTTTGATGTATAATATTGGCAATTTGGTTATGTCTGTATGTGTAGTCTGTTTGTGTGAGTGTTGAACATGCTCCGGTTATATGTTGGATAGTTTCGGGTTGTGTATGGCATCTGCGGCATTTGTCATTTGTAACGGTGGGATCTTTTATTATATATTTCCTATGATTTTTAGTGTTTATTATTTGATCCTGTATCGCTATCATGAATCCCTCTGTTTCGGGGAATAAGTTACCTACTTGCAACCACTTATTCGACGCTACTGAGTCCACGTGGCTCTGTTCAAGGTCATGTGGGTGTCGTCCGTGTAGTGTTTTCTTTTTCCACGTGTCTATTTTTCATAGTTGTATGTCGCTATTGTTCAGAATTTGTGCGCTAGTAGGGTTGTGTAGGTTGAGTGGTGTGTAGTTAAGATCAGATTTTACTATTGCTTTATGTATATTACTTGAATGCGCTTTTGTTAGGAAGAATGCTTTTAAATTGTATACTTGTTTTTGCCATAGGTGGTTAATATCTATAAATCCTCTGCCTCCATTCTGCCTTTTGATTGTGAGTCTCTCAATTGCAGATTTAGGGTGTGAGTAGTTATATTTAGTTAGTGTCGTTCGTGTTACTCGTTCTAGTTGTTCCAAGTCCGTTTTGGTCCATTTTACTAACCCAAATGAGTAAGTGAGTATTGGAACGGCGTAGGTGTTAAGTCCTTCGTGTTAAGATTCTTCCCAGACAGTTGTGATTTGCAGATGGCGTTTATCCTTTTCTTGTACTCTGTTGTCAGGGTCTGCTTTATTGTTGCATGGTCTATACCCTTAAGTTGATTATACCCTAAGTATTTATACAGATCAGTGGGCTCCATCGCTGAAATTGTGTGTGTATCATCTATTGTGTAGTCGCCGGCTCGGATCTTGCCTCTTATTATGTGTAATGTTTTGCATTTATCTAAACCAAATTCCATGTTTATATCTTTGCTAAATGTTGTTGTTTTTTCCAGGAGTGTATTCATATCTCTTTCTGATCTTGCGTACAATTTTATGTCATCCATATATATAAGATGTGAGATAACTGTGTCTGTAGTGTGTGTTAGACCATATCCTACTCGGCAACGATGTAGTAAGTGTGATAGAGGATTCAATGCCAGACAAAACCAGAGGGGGCTTAAGGAATCTCCTTGATAAATGCCTTTTTTGATTCTAATTTGTTTCGTTGTAATTGTATTTTGGTGATTATTAAGCTGTAATGTGGTTTTCCATTGTAACATGATATTACGCATGAAATTCGTTATTTTTGGGTTTATTTTGTAAATGTGTAAAATCTTTAAAAGCCAAGAATGAGGTATGCTGTCAAATGCTTTTTTGTAGTCAATGTATGTGCAGTGTAAGTTTCTATTTTTTGCAGTAGCATGTTTATGGATTGTGGAGTCAATGATGAGTTGTTCCTTGCACCCCATGTGGCCTCGTCTACATCCTTTTTGTTCCTCCGCTAAAATGTGATTATGTTCAATGTGTGTTCTGATTTTCTGGGCTATTGCAGATGTCAATATTTTGTATATTGTAGGTAAGCACGTGATGGGTCTGTATTGAGACGGTTGAGGTGAGTATGTGGTTTTTGGTAGCATATAAGTTATGCCAGTAGCAATAAATTCGGGTATTTTCTGTGTGCCTAGTATTATATGTGTTAGATTTTTAGCTATAGATTTATGAAGTGACGTTAGTTTCTTATACCAGTAGTTGTGAATTTTGTCAATACCAGGTGATTTCCAACTATGTAGCCTAGCTGTTATTGAAGTTATGTCTGTTTCAGTTATGCTATCAAATTCCATTGGATTTATTTCACTCCACCTATTTTCTTCTTCTGAGATCCAATCTGCATTAGAGTTATGATTTTCTTGTTTTTCCCAAATGTCTGCCCAGAATGTTTCGAGTTGCAATTTTGAGGGTAATGTTGTATTATTACCGGTGGTTGGTCTCTGTGGGTGTTGATTGCATAAGTTTCTGTAAAACATTTTTTCATTCGTAGTAAACAGAATATTACTGCTTCGCCGCTGTTGAGCTTTTTTATACCTTTTGAGTCCATGTACTTTTACAGCTAATTTTTGTTTTAATGTATCTAGGTAGTCTTGTGGTTTCTGGTGTCGTTTTCATGTCTAGTGTGTATTTTGCTCCTTTGAAATATTTGTTCGACTCTGTTAACCACTTTCCTGGATCTGTTGTTATTGATATATTGTGTAAGTCTACCACAATCGGCCCTTAACTTCTCAATATCCTTTTCCAGTCTTATTTGCCATGCTGGCTTGTTTAGGTCTTTTGGTTTTGTTATTCCTGAGTAATCTGTTATTTTAAAGTTAAGTTCTTCTGATACAACTAACGCAGTGCAGTATATTAAAGTGTGTATGTCATTTAATTCTATATTTTCTGATATAAATTCATTCAAGATGTCATTATTGAACAAATTAGTTAATCTTGTAAGTTTATTACTGTATCTTAACTTCGGTAATTTGGGTCGGACGCCTGGGTCCATTCCAGAATATTGTGTTAGGGCTGCTCTAAATTTATCATGAATATTTTGAGTTTGTATATCTCTAACGTGGCTACAGTCTACTAGTGTTTCTAAATCATTTTCCAGCATCAATGTAAAGGTGTCGGTCTGAGTTGATGTGTGAGATGTTTGTGTGTGAGTGTATGGTGATGGTTGTAAATGTACACTTGACTGACTATCGTATCTCAATTGGGCTTGAGTCTGTGGCTGCAGGTGTGGTCCACTGATGTAATCATTAATTGGTGTAGCAGGATTATCAGCTGAATTATTTTCTATATCAAGCTGTAACTGTATTCTCACTTCCTCTTTTAGTTGGTTTAGTGTTTCTAGCGGCAATAGTTTATTTCTTATGATAGTTCTTCTCTGGTCAGATACTCGTTGTTCAGTTACTTTAATTTCCCCTGAAATTAAAGTAGACAGCAACTTCACGAACTTTTCGCAATACAATACCCTTATTGTATTGCGAAAAGTTCGTGAAGTTGCTGTCTATATGTGGTCATGTCTGTCTCTAATTTGGTGATGTAGTAGTAGGTTCGCATGATGAATTTATTAACATCTTTACTCCAGCTCATGCGTTTCCTAGGTTTACCGGCCTTAGTGGATGCAGGTAAAAAGGCATTCACCCCCCGCACAACATCTAAGGTCGGTGTTGGTGTAAGTGTTCCCCGCGAGTTATTGTCAGTGGACGGCACCGGGCTCGGTATGTACGAGGCTGTTGATGGACTGTACGGTTCTGTTATTGTGTTGTGTGAATGTAAACTAATATTATTGTCTGTGTTGTGGTTGGCTGTAATATTTTCGGGTGACCCGGAGGGAGCCCGCCTCCTCAACTCCTCTCCGCTGACGGTTCCTATGCTGTGACACCCAGCGTCAGCTCCAGGTGTGCCCCGGCGATTGCCCCCGATTATTATTATTATTCTCTTTATTTTAACCTTTTCTCATAATGATATTTTACATTTCTATTTAGAAAAAACAAATATAAAAATATAAAATAAAATTACGGGGCTCACCGGTATCGGGTGCAGGGACCAAGCTACCGGTGGTTAGGGCTCCAGAGAGAGGAACCTCCTGACGATACGAGCCGTGGCCAGCAATACTGCCTTCTGTATAGAGGACTTAATCCAGCCGTCTAACGCGAGCCTCTTGAGGTGGTGATCGAGGCTCTTGGCAATGAGACCATTAACTGACACGACTATCGGTACAATGATTGCCGAGTCCACATCCCACATGTCGACAATCTCGTGAGCCAAATCCAAATATTTTATTTGTTTATCTTTCTCGGCTTTCACAAGATTCTCGTCATGGGGAATGGTGACATCGATGATCATTGCAAGGCGCTTAGATCGATCTATCACTACTATGTCTGGCTTGTTAGCCACAATAGTTCTATCAGTAATGATAGATCGATCCTAATACATGGTGGCACGACCATTTTCAAGAACTGGGTCGGGCACATATCTGTAGTACGGTATCTCAGAGTCGACAAGTTGGTAGTTTAAGGCAAGTTGCTGGTGGACAATCCTGGCCACTTGGTTGTGTCTATGCAAATACTCGCCGTTGGCAAGACGAGAACAACCAGATACTATATGTCTGAGAGATTCACCAGGCTGGTGACATGCCCGACATATGTCAACCGTCCCATCCCTCAGGATATACTTCCGGTAGTTATTCGTCATGACAACCTCGTCCATAATCGCAAAGACAAAACCTTCTGTTTCGGCGAAAAGATCGCCAAAACGTAGCCAGGACACAGAAGCTGGTAAGTCTACATCGGGTCCATGCAGGGCCCGATAAAAACGTCCATGCAGCTCTTTACCTTTCCATACCTCCTTGCGCTCCTCAACACCAAGTACGGCAGGTTTGCGCCAGTTCTCCTTAGCCAGACCCAGCGGGGTAAGCCCGTTGTCCACAGTGACCACATCACGGTGGACACCCGCGTCAGTGCTGAGAAAATATTCCCTGAGATTGCACACCTCGCGGTTATGGAGGGTCTTGGCACTTAAGAAGCCGCGACCCCCGCACTTCCGCGGGATGTACAATCTCATTACTGACGACCGCGGGTGATGCATCCGGTATGTAGTTAGTAGACAACGGACTTTTCTATCCAAGGCATCAAGTTCTGTTTGAGTCCACCTAAGTATGCCGAAGGAGTACATTAAGACTGGCATGGCCCAACCGTTACAGGCGCGCACCCTGTTGCCGCCTGATAAAAAACTATTTAAGATTTATTATTATTATTATTCTCTTTATTTACATAATTTTCCTATTTTTTACATTTTTAAATATAACATTCCAAAAAAAAAATGACATTTAAAAATATATAAATAGATTCCCACCGACGACGGGAATAGGATCCAAGTCACCGGCGGTTAGGGCTCCAGAGATAGGAATTTCCTCACAATGCGAGCCGTTTGCAGAATTACTGCCTTTTGCATCAAACTCTTGACCCAGCTGCCTAGTTTCAACCTCTCTAGATGGCGTTCGAGGGTTTTCGCTATAAGTCCATTAACGGACACAACTATCGGAACAATGATTGCCGAATCAATATCCCACATATCGACAATCTCGTGAGCCAAGTCCAAATATTTTTCTTGCTTGTCTTTTTCTGCTTTCACGAGATTGTCGTCATGTGGAATAGTGATGTCGACAATCATTGCGCGGCGCTCTGATCGATCTATTATCACAATATCAGGCCTGTTGCAAACAACAGTCCTATCTGTGACAATAGATCGATCCCAGTACAGTGTTGCATGACCATTCTCGAGAACTGGCTCAGGGATGTACTTGTAATATGGCACTTCGACGTCCACAAGCCTGTACCTCAGAGCCAGTTGCTGATGTATGATCCTGGCTACTTGGTTGTGTCTGTGCAAGTACTCGCTATTAGCAAGACGAGAACATCCGGAGACTATATGTCTGAGGGACTCACCAGGTCGATTACAAGCCCGACATAGGTCTACTGTGCCGTCCCTCATGATATATCTCCGGTAATTTCTCGTCTTGATAACCTCATCTGCAATTGCACAGACAAAACCTTCGGTTTCCCCGAAGAGATTACCGAAACGTAGCCAGGCCACAGAAGCTGGTAGGTCCACATCAGGTCCGTGAAGGGCCCGATAGAATCTACCATGCAGCTCCTTGCTCTGCCATACAAGCCTGCGTTCGTCAACGCCTAAAGCTACAGGCCTGCGCCAGTTCTCTTTCGCCAATGAGAGCGGGGTGAGGCCACCATCAACTGCAACCACATCCCGATGCACATCCACGCTACGCTTAAGAAAATATTCCCTAAGGTTGTACACCTCGCGGTTGTGTAGGTCCTTAGCGTTTAGAAACCCTCGGCCCCCACACTTCCGCGGGATGTACAACCTCATTACAGACGAACGTGGGTGAAGCATTCGAAATGTGGTCAACAGTGAACGGACTCGCCTATCAATCTCATCCAGTTCGGTCTGAGTCCACTTGAGTATGCCGAAAAAGTACATCAAGAGTGGCATGACCCAACCGTTACAGGCGCGCACCTTGTTGCCGCCTGAAAGAAGACTCTTCAGAACCTTTTTCAGGCGACCAAAGAAGCGCACCCGCAACGATTGTTTCATGTCTGTCTCGTTGATGCCCAAGGCTTGCGACATACCCAAGTATTTGTAGGTATCAGTTGCGAGGATCGATCTAAGCTGAGTGAAATCTGATAGATGTACTCCATCAGATTCCACTATCCTGCCTTGTTTTACATGCATAACTGCACATTTGTCTACACCAAATTCCATCCTGATAGAACTACTGAAGTTTTCAGTGACCCTCAGTAGCGCTGTCAGTTGGGACTCACTGCATGCAAATAATTTCAGATCATCCATGTATAACAAGTGGGATATACTTTGACCGTTCCTGCGCAACTTGTAACCAAGCCCCGAATCTCCCAGCAATGTGCTAAGGGGATTCAAGGCTAGGCAAAACCACAAGGGACTCAGACTGTCACCTTGAAAGATACCCCGCTCTATCTTAATAGGGTCGCCGTTTCCGAGACCCTGTCGACACACTGGATAATGAAGAACAGTTCTCCACTGCCCCATACATGACCTCATGAAGGTGCATAGATTTGTATCTACTTTATACAATTCCAGCACCCTCAGAAGCCATGAATGAGGCACAGAGTCGTAGGCCTTCTTGTAGTCTATCCAGCATGTGGACAGACTCTTTCGGCTACGGCGAGCCTGTTGGCTAATGGCCATGTCTATGAGGAGAAGCTCCTTAGTACCGCGGGCCCCACTTTTACATCCATTCTGACATACTGACATGATCTTATGGTCAGATATGTGTACATTAATTTTCTTTGTCAGAATGGACGTAAATAATTTGTATATAGTTGGTAGGCACGTGATTGGCCTGTAATTGGTGGGATCCGCGGTGCTACCCGACTTGTAGAGCAAGTGGGTAATGCCTTTAGTCATAAAACTTGGTAACAATCCAGACTCTAAGGATGACTGAAACTGTGAAGCCAAGCAAGCATGTGAACTACGAAGCCATTTTAGCCAAAAGTTATGTAGTCCGTCCGGCCCCGGTGACTTCCAGTTTGACGCCGGACGTATGGCATTGGCTACGTCTGCAGCTTCAATATTTACAGCTTCCATTCTCTCTATAGGTTCACATGCTCGCTCTACTTGACACATCCAATCACCCTCTGTATGGGCAACAGGCGATGACCAGATATTACGCCAGAAGGCTATAACCTCGGCATCCTCCGGCCGATCGCCATCACCCATACACTGGTCTGATTGTTCCCAAGTTCTATAAACAGACTTTTGATCACTTTGGAACATACGATTATGGGAATACCTTTCCACACGCTTCTTGTATCTGCGAAGACGACTTGCCCACGCATAAACTTTCTGCTTTAGAAAGTCGATGCGCTCCGTGACACGTGTAATATATTCTTGAGGTCTAATATTAGTCCCCAAAAACGCACGTCTCACGAAACGCATCACCCGCGGGCGTTGATTACCCGAACTGAAGCATATCAACTTGCTGATGAGCACCCTATTCTCATTTATACGTCGTTCAATTCTGCACTGCCATGCTGGTTTTTTCGGTTTTGGTCGCGTAACAGAATCATTCATAAACTTGACCCCTGCTACGCGACATACCGCAGTAGCACCGCAGTACAGAATTGAATGCGTATCTGTTAGGTCCCGGCTGTCACTAAAATAATTAGCTAACATTGAGTCCAGGGTGCACACCAGCGCTAGGTTTTTTTTATGCGTGGGCAGTCGTGGCAGACGTGGCCGATGATCTGGCGGTGTGGAACGATAATCCCGTAACGCATCCTCCAAAGCGCTCCTCAAATTATCAGTGTACTGGGTACTCACATTTATAGCTACATTATCCATTTCCTCCTCAAAATGTTGTATTGATTCTATGTCAACCATTGGTACGTACGTACGTACGTAGTGTCAGAAGAGGTAGGGACAACATAGCTACACTGTGCGTCCAAGCGTAGCCGCTCAAGTGCCTCGTCATCCAACAAGTGACATCGCTGGATAGCGCGCACTTGATCTGATAGTCGTTGCACGGAAACATTAACAGCTGGTTCAAGGGCCTGAAACAAAGGCAGCATTCTGTTACGGTACGCTGTGAGGTTAATTCCTCCCTCTGTAGCCGCAAAATATGCGCGCATGACGTTTTCGTTTATTTGACGAGTCCAACGCATACGCTGCACATTACCACCGGTAGCGGGGATCCTATTCGTGGCCGGTGGGTCACGCGATCCCAAGCATGCTGGTGGCCGGCCTCTCCCCCGCCGACGTACAGGTGTTGGCGACGTCGGTGGGGAAAAATACTCGCCGCTCGACGAGCTCGACGCCTCTCCACTGGCCGGCGCCGCCGATGCGGCTGCCGGCGTCTGCGAGGCGGAGCAGAGCAGCGAGTCCGGGGGTGATGAGCGTGCTCGTGCTGCCTTAGCCCGTGTTAACATAGTACATTCTTGTTATTTGTTATTGTTTATAACACTTTTTATGAGATGATGACGGATGTCAGCTGTCAGCAAAATTTTCATATCTCTTAATATATTTTCTTCGTGTATTTATGAAAAAGGTTTCTATTTATCTATTGAGTTTCTTACGAAATTATTTAGTGGTAACTGTTTTATCTGAAATAGTATCTCAGTACTTGTAAAAATAAATAAAATTGAAAAATTGTTCCATGAATGTACTGTCAACCTTAGTGTTGCCATTATTATTATTATTATTATTATTATTATATATAACAAATACGAGTACTAATGATGAAATTGTCAATGGTGAGTGGGACTGAGCCCACAGTACAAAAACATACATATGTCTATTGTCTACCTTCCCATACACACACGTTGACAAATATATTAGAATCAGAATTCCAGAAGTACTTATTTTTTCATTCCAGTTTCAGTTTATTCTTTGTTTCACAATTTAGTAATACATGATTCTGCGTTTGTTAGTTTTACAAACCTTAAACGAGTGGTTGTTTGATCGCCTAATATCTCGATCTCGGTCCTTACTCTAGTCTGTAGACATGTAACATTAAGAGCTACTGTTGTGTAATATGGTGAATCACGGTGCAAATATAAAGGAATATTCTTGTTACTACCTTCATCTTCGCTTCGCTCGCTTAGGTACTCATGATGTGCTACTGACTAATCGCTTAACTGCCTCACTCATCTCTAATGGAAAGGTAGCCATTTAAACAGGAAATTATTATAATAAATCGCATCCGCTTACTGCGAAGACAGTAGCGCCCTCTGCGTTATTGCTAGGAAACATGCAATCACGGTTTTAGCTTACACTATGTACCTTTGATTGTTTAGTAATTAGTTTAAGATTTTTTTGTGTAGTTTATACCATTTTCAATTTAGATCGATTAATTAAGTTATTAATTTTCGGCATACCTAGTAGTAATATCAACGAACCTACTACTAGTACCCTTAACAGAAGAGCATGCATGAGAAACTTGATGGGAGTGAGTGAAGCAAGTGAGGTATGTCAGGATCGTTGCAAATGGCGTTCCGTAGTCTCTGCCTACCCCTCCGGGAAACAGGCGTGAGTCTATGTATGTATGTATGTAATATCAACGAACTCATAAAGAATAAAAATATTCACAAAAACTCGTAACATATTCTCTGAATATATTTTAAAGTATTGTGTATTTTATTGCCAAGAATTTTGTATTGTAACAGTTCTGATAACTTCAGTCACAGACTTCTAATGAAATATCGAATATATTGAATAGCGATCCAGTGACAATATCATGACTTTTTCTATCGAAAACAGCCAATTATTTTTACAACTTTTATTTCTATGACTTTGTATTCAAAAAGTCACATTCGCATTACAAAACTGACTTTTGACTGCACGGTTGGCGTAGTGGTTTAAGCGGCCGCCTCGCCGCTTGACACTACGCCGAGTGTTGTGGGTTCGATTCCCACACGAGACAACACTTTGTGTGATCCATAAATTGTTGTTTCGAGTCTGGGTGTTCATTGTCCTCGTTAGTTGTATGTTTGTAAAGTCCCCCGTGACACAGGATTTAGTCCTAATGCGGGAGTTGTCTTTTTTTTTAAACTAGACAAAAACCCTTTAAAATTCATAAATAACATTATCACTTTGCATGCAACGTTCCCATGTCTACACACAACCGAATACAAAAAGGGAACTATTCACAATGGCAGCAAAATTCAACTGGAAATATTTCAATGCAATACGGCCTCGAAGCCCAGTCATAGTTCAGTCTGAGGTATAAAACGCGCAATGTTTGCGTAAGGCGATTGTTGGGTACGTTCTTTGTGCCCACCCCCGCACCCCTCTCGCATTCTCATACCCCGTTTTCGCCAGGCGTTGCATCGCTTCCATTCCTTAAGGAATTAGTTGTGAGGTTCGTTGATGTAGAAATACTTGCAGTGGCTTCGAAGTGAGTGCGATGCATTTGTTTCGTCGAGGACTTTTCAGATATTGAATAGGTGGGTATGTCAGTGTCAGTTGGATTGAAAAAGATTTCTGGGCTTATTGACTGCCGTTAATATTCATCTCTACGAAGATAAACTCATGTTTTTTATAAAATTCAATTTACTCTAAATGAGTATAATTTACATCCACTGTTTTATAGATACATATTACATTCCCATTTCGCCATAATATTAATTTTAGAATCCCTTGTAATAGAGGACGAGCCTATTGGCCGTTACCGGGCACATGGCCAGATTCCGTTCTGCTACTGAGAATCCGTAAAAAATCAGTAACACTTCTTGTTCGACCCGGGAATCGAACCCGGGACCTCCCGATCCGCAGACGCATACGCTATCCACTGGACTACAGAGACAGTCGACCGTTTAGTCTACACTTAATCTACGTATTAGAATCCCTCCAATATATCTTATTCCGGAGTATCTCTATGTATTTCTGAGCTCCTCGTCTCTCGTGCCTCGTCGTATAATCGCCGCACATGTCTGTTTTGCATCCCACAGACGTTTTAACATTTATACGCCACGAGTGCACTGATTGCTTCATTTATCATTAGCCAAATATCATTTTTAGAATTGTTAAGCTGGGTCCAAATTAGTAAAAGAACATCGATTTGAAGTGCGGAACATTATAGTAGAGTTGTAACACTTAGTGAAGATGATTGTAGAATCGGTTTCCATTCATTTGTTGGTAAATACGTGAAGATATGAGATAGGTTGTCGGAGAGCGAGCACATTCGTATAAAGAATTCTGCATGTACATAACGCTCGAAAAATTATCTAGGATAAAAACCATTCCGACCAACCTCTTATTATGACGAGGCACTAATGGATCTTATCTGAAAACATCAGCTTTCATTTAGGCTACAGATGACTACTTTTGAAACCCAAATATTTTTGTTGGGTTTTTAATTGTGGTTAGATAATATGGCTACGATGACAGCTTCGATACTGCGACACCAATACATTATAGTACACAAGTCAGCGTCCACACTCGTAATTAAATACACCGAACAATATACATATCTTCTCTATGCATCATGTAACGTATGTATAAACGTTACATGATGCATAGAGAATCTGTAGTACGTCCGGCTGACTTTCTAGTACAGCTTCTGAAGTACTGTGGGATAATACCCGTGGCTATACATGGTGGCTACCAATTACCATAACAGCAAGATCATTTAAGGTGAAGCAGACATTATACAGTACGTATTAATGACGGCATGCTTTACATTTTACAACTCGTTATTATACACCAATCCCATCAGGCAAAAGACGGAAAGATCTAGTCTGCACCAAACCTATAGGTAAACATGTTTATGTAAATAGATTCTTTGCTTTCCTCAGACCTTTCCTATATAATAAATTAAATAAAACCTTAGATTGACATAGCATAAGTTATAAGCAGTGTCATCTTGTTGTTACAAAACACCTAATGACAATGACCTACTCTGATACACAGAATTTGCTTACTGTAATAAAATAGTGTGTAAGTACCTACGCTAAGTTACAACAAATCATAATATTAAATCTACTTTCTATTACATATTGGCAGTTCATGATTATTATTATGTTAAAATATAGCCCTTTATTATTATTATTTAAGATTTTTTCCTGAAACACAGGTGTTAAAGCCTCGTTCAGGTAAACATTAAAATAGCTATATATACCAAATATAAGGTATTACAGTAATAAATAAAGTAACCACGCATCAATGTACTACAATTTAATAAAGGCACTTATCGCATACATTATACTGAATTATAAAATTTAATTTAATTATTTTTACTGTTATATTTTTCCTATGTAACATGTGAAGTTTATTTTATTGAACAAAAGTTATTAAAAAAAAGTTATTATACTTTAACTATTATGAGAATGAGCCGCTAGCGTAATGTGTTGTCGGAAAAGTGCTCCTGCTCTTTTGTTATGACTGGACGTTCTTTAGTTCAGTGATAAAAAAAAATACTAATTTTCTATATACACTGGCTTTGCTGTTACCTGTAGTACAGGGTTTCTTAAACAGGGGTCTATGGACGCATAGGGTTCCGTGTTTTAGATATAAAGGTTCATAGGAGTTCACAGAATATGGACGTGAAGTTTGGTAAGTAAGAGTTCCGCAGGCCCCAACTCCTTTTCTTTTTCCCTTTTCCTGTGTATGTGTTACCACTTCCCGTCAGATGTGCCATTTACTCGTCTGTTTATAGCTAGTAATAAATAAAATTGGGCAAGTGCGAGTCAGACTCGCGCACGAAGGGTTCCGTACCATCATCTATAAAATAAAATCACGTTCGTTATATGTATAATTAAATACTTTTCAAGTTTCTACCTGTTTGTTAAGATCGAGTAACAAATTGCTTAAAAATTACGTTAGTTGTATGGGATTATTAAATTAAAAAAATAAATAAAGGGGGGCCCTTTATTATTATTATTTTTTAATTTAATTATTTATTTTGAAAGGTAATATACAACTGCCTATTCTGTGAAAATTTTAAGCGTCTACCTGTTACAATTAGTAATTTTGAGCAAAAAATAAGAAAAGAACACGTTTTTTGTATGACGGGGGTCATACAAAAAACGTGTTCTTTTCTTATTTTATAATTTCGTCCTTAATATTTTCATTTTTTTATCTTTAGTATTTGTTGTTATAGCGGCAACCAAATTATATAATTTGTGAAAATTTCAGCGTTCTATATATCACAATTTATGAGATACAGACAGACAGACGGACAGCGGAGGCTTAGTAATAGGGTCCCGTTTTTTTTTAATTTTTAGGTACGGAACCCTAAAAAACTACCTTATATGTCTAATTTTTGAAGTTGCGCTACACGCTTAAGGAAAATATCGTAGAGATACCTATAAGTACATGTCTAAGATACCTCTAATGTTCAATAATGTTTTCGAAAGATGTATGAAATCTGCCAACCCACGCTTGGCCTGAGTTGTAGAAAATGGCCTAACCTTTCCTTCATAATAAATAGTGTTTATATACAGAGCTGTAAATGACGTTGATGATATCGATAGTCCACACCTTACTCACTGCGTTCTACGAGATGGAAATCATAAGATGTTAATATATTAATTTTATTACCACAGCTACACCGCAATAAAATCCGTGCAAAGTACTTTCATCTCCACAAACGTAAGACAGTAGGTGTTGTAACTTCCCCAACGTAAAAAACCGCATTCCCGACGAACGTTAGAGAGCACCCATCGAACTTTTCCCATCACGTTGCTACAATTCACCGCAAATTTTCAATTAGTGCTCCACTACAAGCAGCGATTACAGTGATTTGTCACCAACACGGCAACTATTCCGTTCATTTAAACTTTGATCTTGGGCATTTAATGAGTTTATGTTTTGTGGTGCTACGATTTTTATGTACTTTAAATTTGTTCTGGGTTGTGTTGTGTAGGTTGCTTGCTTACCATTTAATATGGTTCTTAACTTCTTTTTAATTCTGGTATTTTAATGTATTACTGTATTTTTGTGTGCGTAGTGCTGTTCTAATTGCGTTTAATATTTAGTTGAATGTACATTTTTAATGCTGTTTTGATTGTAGAGTGGTGTAAGTTTACACTTTACTGAGAAGAGTCAGTTCCTTAATTAACACGTGTTACTGGGTCTGTGTGTTTACTGTCGCTTTTTATACATGCTAAATATTTCACCAAAATATCCATTTGGTGTAAAAAATCTCATCAGCTGCTGAGGGCCTCAGTATCATGTACTGAATCACTGGTATCAGTTTTCGGTACGCTGTTTCTTACACCCAGTATAATTGGTCCTACCATGAGTTATACTATTTAAAACTGCTCACTATATATCAGTAAAAGCATTTAAAATAAACCTTGAGATTTGGTTGGTAATGTAAGTATGTAACCAACACGCCAAGCTTCCATGTGCGGAAAGGTTAAATCAAATCTACAGTTACAGCATAAATATTTCTTCAATAATGCATGACACCATAACATTACTTCTTGACGTGTAAAATGTTTGTATTGCTATGTATCCTTTATAGCAATATCTTCTTAATTGCACAAGAATATATTCACATCTAGAGTAGCGATAGCACAGTGGAGGGAACTTTTTGATGTTCACTTCATGCACTCTTCATATCTGGTTTGACAACAAAGCGCACGTCGTGATCCATGGGGAAAGTCTTAAAGACAACCAGGAAAACGCCAGGATGATGATAAATGATCAGCATATTATGTCAGTGCGTCTACGTAACTTACAAGATAAATGTTACAATCGGAAAGAAACAGATATATCAGCACTGCAGTGTTCAGCGTGCCGCATCGAAAGATCACTATCTGAGCATTCACTAAGTGACTTGTAAATGGCATTGGTTATTATTTATAAGTAGGTAGTAACGCGCGGCCATGAAGAAGCTAGCATTGAAGACATAGTGTTCTGATATATTGTACCCATGTCATCTTAAACTACAATCACAAACTTCCTCTGTTGAGCTGATTCTACTAAAATAAAAACCTCAGCAAGAATAACATACACGTGAACTCATTAAAATTTTCACCACTATTCCCACATCCTTCATACAATAGCTCGAAGTTTAATCTTACGGAATCTGTGAATGTTTAACCAGGTGAAGTAAATTCTGTTCGGACCAGCAACTAAAGTTCAGCGGCATTAGAGTTGCGACTTGTTTTATATCGGGAACGCTTGCTCAGACTTGAAAGTGCAGAACTATCTGCACTTTTAGTTTTGTTAAACAGATAGTTTTTGTCTATATAAGGTTTTAGACGTGCTCACAGTGTTTCCAGAGGATAAAGTGTTGTCGGAGCAATTTAATTTTAAACTTGCAGTTTTAGATTGCAATTTTATATAAGAAAAGTGGTGGCGTTTTGATATAGTATAGTAGTAGAATTGTGTTTGAGAGACTGTGGCACAATTGCTGATCCGCTATATTCGTGAATTCAGATATTCAAATTCATGTCATTGCTTACTCCAAACCCTATTTTGACGAAAGCAAAAATGCAGGCCTATTTGAAAGATACCTACCTACTGTAATGAGGTATGCATGTAAAAGCAGTGATCTTTGAGTATCGTAATTAACCACTGGTCTCTTTATTACATAGCATTACCATTGAAATTTAGTTGAAAACATTGATTTATTCATTTCCCAGAAGATTGGCAGCGTTACTACATTGGATGGCAGTGCTTATTCTCTCTGCGAAAAATAGGTCAGCCTTCTGGTCGCGGAAAGCGTTTATTAGCTAATTTTCTGTATAGAGCACGAGCCAGTGCTGGCCCCATGGCCCCAGCGTTTCGACCCAAAGGGCTCAAACACGTAATTACCAACAAGATTTTTGTATTTGCGCCGTTTGAGGGTCTCCACCGATGCAGCAGCAGCACCAACTGTGCTTAGAATATGTGCTGGCGCAAGGGTATCGGCGGATGTTGCGTCCCATATCAGAGGCATACCTGCCTTCTTTCAAAATAATAATGAGATGTCGTCTGGTCTCTTCCCATCGTCACGTATCAGACCATAGATTCAAACGAGTTGGTGCTCCGGCGTTGTTTTTATATTGTTGGCAGTTATTCAACCAGTTGAATTTCAATGTCCAGTACAGGACTGTATCAATATTATTGTGACGAATTTCATGGATATAACCGAAACAAAGTGAACAAGTAAGTATCTATGACTTGAGGTTGTCCGTTTTATTTGGAATTCGAATACTTTAAACTCTTTGACCACATAAATCATTCTAGTTTCCTATAAAAATAAAACGTCTAGAAATTTTCTCCCCATCAATAAACTTAACCAGCTCGATTGACAAAGGCTAGTATATTCTGAATAATATTACGATCCACTAACAACGTTAAGTTTCAATAATAAAATACTGCGCTTTATTCAACGCCATAAAATCTCGAATAGCTGAACAAAAAGAGAACATAATCCTAGCAAATTTAAACTTTGCTACGGCGGCTTAAAGTCGGAAATTGGTTGCGGTATAGTTTCACTTGTTGCAAGATCTAGGATTCAGTTGTTGTGTGATTCAATCTTGGGGATTAGCAGTATTATTAGATGGGTGTTAGTGGGTGTTGAATCACCACGGTCTGTAGATATTTGTAGTTGAAATCTCGCTATTGTGAGTATTGTGACGTGCGAAATAGAGCAGTGGTTCTAACTTTTGATTGGTTGCAATAAAGCACATGTATGCAATTTTGCAAAAGGTAGGTAAGGTACATTTTAAATTCATATCTGCTGAAGTGAAAATCCGCTGTTACTGGGATAGATACATCGAATGGAATGGTTTGAGAGTTTGAGCTGTAGTGTAGAAATTGTAGTAGGTACACTTAGTGTTTATGATATATTGTAGCAGGTAGAATTATTGTCCTACAACGGATTTAAGTAAACTGACGGACTCATAAACTGCATCAAAGTAATAGACGACTTTGAAATAAATATTTTTACCAAGTATGCAAACTTTCTATACAGATTTAAATTGAAGCCTCTAGATTGGTTCGTGAACTTTAAAACAGCGTAGGGTCATATGGGTCAATCTCCAAAACGAGCGTATTCGTGAGATCGCTCTGGTGCTTTTCAGATATTGATATTTAATGGTAATTATGTATCTCATTTAAAAGAACGATATTCAAGTGGTCGATTTTTACTATTGGCCTTAATTTAGACAAACAGTAAAGGAAATATTAAAGTTCAAAAAATTTCGCGACCAAAGCAATCATAATTGGTGCCAGAGTGATAATAAATGGTAAATAATTAAAATAAAAATATAAATTATTGATAAAATATTATTTATTTAACCGTTTTCAGTCATATTCAGTGTACGTGTAACAAGATCAGTAGGAGAAATGTATTATTTAAGAAAATTCAAGGCATATTATCCGTCATACATATCAAAAATAACAATCTTTTATAAAAAATAATTTTATAAAAACAAATTAACATAACTATAAAATAAACTTTTGGCAACCCAGGAAAGGTTATAAATTAAATTTTATATGCATAGTTCATCGTTTTTCATTGTTACAGTCGGGTAATACTACTTAAAATAGATTTATAACGCACAAGTAATGCAAAATATCATCGCCCTGGTCTTTTTGGACAGCGCAATCAGAGCCATAGCGATCAGAAAAAGTCACAAAATCATAAATATAGCCAAATTTAAAAACAATAGAAAGTTGTGATTTCGTCTCATAAAAAACATCATAACGATCACTTAATTCACATAACAAACACATTCACAGGCTTACTACTGAATTTAAATAACATGCCATAGTTATTAAAAAAAATAGAGAACCAAATCCAAAGCAATCATAAACTTACCTTTGTAATGTTGGAACGCGGGATCGTGGAACACGGAGTATCCTCCTCGGCGTTAGACCACTACTGACGTTGCCCCGCGGGAGGGGAATAGAGTGTCTATAACGCGCAACTAGGGATAAGCGCGATGTTTTACCTCGGCGCAGAGCGATGAGATAAAATGCCCGGTCACGATTTTAAATTCAAATTGTGGCAAAATTATTGTTAATAGAGCTAAAAATATTTTACTGCTATGAAGATTAACTATTTGTTATGTAATATAAATAAGTTGTTTGATGTGATCCTTCTCATTAAAAAGTTAAAAAATATTTTTTTCATTAAATCGGGAGTTGGGTCAACCCAGAGCGATCAGGATTTTAGGGTTTAAGATTTTTTTTTTAATAATCAAAATAAACTTATTCATAATATTAGCCTTGTACCATGTAGATTAGACACCGAACTGTCTATAAAAATATTTTGAAAACGTTTTTCGATTTTAAAAAGGTTTTATCCCGCCCGACACGAAAAGAAATGCCTCTGGCGATCGACCCATATCCTTAAGTTTAAGTTTGTGTACTGGAAATAACGTTAAACCTTTTTTGAAGAAAAAACTGAAATTTAAGGAAAAAAATGGTTTTAACAGGTATGCAGGTAAGATGTGACTAGTAAAAATAATTAAATCAAGACCAAGTCAGAATCGCTCATGAAGGGTACCGTAGTAGAGGTATCCACTTAACATCCCCATTACCTTCACTTAAACAAATATCACTATCAATTTTTCGCTGGCAAAAATAACTTTGTTTCCATAGTGTTTATAGTAACGACAAAGTTTTATTTGTGGTTTTTGAATATGTGCTGTAAAAACTACTGACCATATTTTCTAGACTTAAAATGTCAACATTTGACCTGATCATTAAATCCGAGAAGTAATAAAGTAATTTCATAAATATTAAAATTTGATGTATTTATACAGAAACCAGCGAGCATCTACGAAAAGAGTAATGAGTGTAGAGGAAGCGTGTGAGGTTTGTAAGGATAGGAGCAAGTGGCGTTCTGTTGTCTCTGCCTACCCCGACGGGAAAAAGGCGTGAGTATATGTAAGTATGTATTTAAATAGGGTGCTGATTTGCATTTGCAAAATATTTTAAGTGGTGGGTTTTTTTTACTTATTTTATCATGTATTCGTATTCAGTTTCAGTAATATGTTACTACTAAAACTGAATACGAATACATGATAAAATAAGTAAAAAAATACCTCTTCGTTCACTTTGAAAATTAACTCGGTGTATTGACCGCCACTGCCGCTCAACTGATCGCCATTGAAGGTGCTTAACACACACAAGCACTCGTACCTACTGTGACTGCGCGATACAGCCTTTTTTGCACGATATAACAGTTTCTTCTGATTTACTATCTAGGTAACATCGAATGAAAATAGGGTCTTATATCAGCGCATACTGTTTGAAATAATTTTAGGTTAATAAGTATACCGTCTAAGGTCTATGTTGTATTCTTAAAACATTTTGCAAATGCAGATCAACATATTGTAGATCGTCATTATTATTGTGTTTGCGTGTTAACTGATACGATATCAATATTTATAATATTGCATCACTTTGCTAAAGTAGATAATTATTGTAATTTACATACAAGAGTTGACTTTGCAGTAGGGCTGCAATTAAAATATTTTGGTAGGATTTGTTTGAATGCTTTCAATGTTATTTGATATGACAATGAAAGCATTCTGACTATTCTGAGCAAATGAATAATTTTTCAATTAGCGGTGACGCACAATGAATATAATATTTGAGATTTATTGGCACAAACCTCAAATATTATAATCCAAAAGCACAGTAGCTTCAGTGGACACTTCGTCATGATTAGTGTGATTAATGTTACGAATTTGATCTCCACATAGAACTCTCGCTCAAGTTGCCACTCATTTTGAAGACCCGATCGCGTAGCAGGAGTGTACGTCTGCCACATTGATGGTCGCGGTTCCATTCCCGCTCAAGTCAAACATTTGTGTGCCTGAACATTTGGGGATTTTTGTTGGTCTGGGTATTTTTATGTAACTATATTTTGTATGTATATACAAAAAAAGTATTATATGTATGTTTATCCATCTAGTACCCATAGTACAAACTCTGCTTAGTTTGGGACTAGATGTTGGGAGTAAGTGACAGAATGTTATTGTATTATTATTACTTTAAAAACATTCAGCTATTGATATTATGGCGCCGCCTGGGCGGCTGTTATTTTTTTTTAAATTTTATATGTTGTAAGATTAGTAGGTATACTTCATAATCGCCCTAGGGGTTACACATAATAAAAGTTACATAATAATTCAATTGTTTATTCTCAGTACATTCAAAGCATTGTCACGTGCCAAAGTCTATACTTATAAATATTATTTACATCTTATTGTAGTATTAAGTATTCAGATCACTCTATAATGTTCTGCCTTTGTTAGATATAGTAAACGTGGATACAAGTTTGTCATGTGATACAAAAGAGACTTATATTAGGTACAAGATACATATAGTCTGTTTAACTTTGTTGCATATATGATACATTGTAGATAAAATAATATGCGTCACGGCTTATAAATGTATGTTCTAAATTACTATTACCAGTGGTCAGTCTTTCAAACAAATCATATTCAGAAATATACTCCCTCTATCAGGCTTCAAACTTATTTTGTTGGGCTTGAAGCTTATTGTAGAGAAACCGGCAAAAAAGTTCTATCACCATACAAAAAAAAACATTGCTCATTCTCATTCTGAGCACAAAAACACTAAAACAGGCACTAAAACATCAACATTTTTTTTACACATTTAAACATAAACATTTGGATAGCTGTTACAAAAATCTGCTTTTGTAAATGTTATTCTATCAACAGCAGAACACATAGGCTTAGCTTTATAAGTGAATGACGTCACACTGTCTTATCGTCCAAGCGCCCGTGATACTATCCAGTACTCGTTGATAAGGCCAAGCAATTTCAGAGTACTAGCTGTGGCACAATCCTTAGCCTTTATCGTCAACCATTTGAACATTATTTTCAACGCGTTCGTCTATTTTCGTATGTCTTTATTCTTATAATAAATAGAAATTTGGGTTCATGACATCTGACGGACTATTACTCAAAGATAATCTAATCTACAATCTTATTCATCCAAAATTTCACCCAACAGAATCTAATTATTAAAAATAGTTTCTTAATTTACATCTATTTTCGTGTAATGTAATTCTGGAACTGAAATATCATTTGTAAGTTCAAATGTTTCTTCAAATTTTTTAGGAAAATTACTGTTTCAGATTTTGTTTATATCTCCTTTTGATATAAATTTTAAACTAAAACTTGATTACGTTAATTGTAATGCCTGAATAGAATATTAATAAGTATTTCAGCTTCCATAAATTTGTGAGACGAATAAAAAAATGTCTACTAAACAGTACATTAAAATGGTCGACGATAATAGTTTTAACTTACTAACGCTAGCGTAAAAAAATTGTGCATTTTCATATAAACCTCACCACACCTTGACAAAAATAGTTTGTTTCTCATTTCATTATTACTACACATCGTTTAAATTAGTTATCTATCTAACAACACATCAATTTCGATAGCTCCAGAAAAGGTGACAGCTCTCAAAGTGGATGTGTTTCCTTTCACTTAACTACCTCGCGATATTGTCAGCATATCTAGAACTAATCTTCCAACAGAACTGCCAAGCGTTTTCTACTTGAAAATAAACAGTCACGCTCAAAGTATCACACTCCAAAACAGATGGAAGTAATATTCAATGTGAAAAGATTTAGTTTACACATCTCACAACATAAATGTCTGAGTAATGTTAAAGACAAGCAATCATTATTATAGGCAATATTCAATTTGCTAATGATTTATTTTCAAATTCAAATGTTATAGAGTTTTAAATCCATCCAACAATTTTAGTTGTTTGATTTTGGATGAAGTATTTTGTAAAAATGATGACTGCTTGTCTTATTTGTTTTTGAAAAAAGACCTACATCAAATCAATACGTCTTCATAAGTATATGTTCAGCCATAGGCGTACCGATGGTAGCTATAACACTATTACTTTTCTTCGTATCTTTTCTATGTAATGTACACTTTTTGTCTTTAAGTCCAATCTCTGATTTGTTATGAGTTGTTTTTATTTGTGATGAAACAGAAAGATTGCGTTGTTTGGTCCCGCACGGTGTATTGTCACTGTCTTTTTTATCGCTACTGATATTGCTTGCATTTTTCATTTCCACTTTTTTATTTTTATCCTCGGTTTGAGGTACTTTGTCTTCTTGTGATGCGACCGCCAGTTGTGAGTGGTCGAAACATTTTGTTGATTTCTGTAAAAAAATAATCATTTTAATTTTCGTATAACTGAGTTCAACATTCCATTTGGTTTATTTGATTACATTTTGATCGTAAACAATATAAACGTGCTTTAACCTTTAATTAGGCGCGCCAATAAACTAACAGTGTTAGTCGCACGGGGTCTGCAGTTACCCCAAATTGATAGGTATGAAATAAGAAACATCTTAATTAGTAATCAGCTTTAATTGCTTTTATTCTACTTATTTCTTATTAATCTTTTAGTGAATAAAATAATTAAATCTTAGAAAGATGTTTAGAACAACAGAAAAATATATTTTTCGTAAGTACTATAAAAATTCAACAATTATCACAAATTTTCTTTGTATGATCGCCACAGATAAATTTATTGCACTTTGGGATCGTTTTCCTGTCGCCTTTTCGAGGACAGATGTAGCACCTTCCTCTTTTTGTTGAGTTCAATCCAGTGTGAGACGTTGAAGTAGTCACAACTTCAGGTTCTGACAATCGTTTTTTTCAAAGCACTGGGCAGGGACGGAACTATTGCTCTTGCTAATCAATGTGCTTTTAAAAATTCTGTTGCTAATAACTTTAGAAAAAATCGTCTATTTATAGTAGTCTCATTGTTGTTGAAGTTATAGCAGACACATTGAATAAATGGAAAAAAATTACCATAGGTCATTTCTTCGTCTGCCGAGCAACGTTATATGAGGAACACAACTTATCATTTGTGTCTACGCCA
The DNA here is from genome assembly GCA_944739405.2 of Euclidia mi. Taxonomy (NCBI): domain Eukaryota; kingdom Metazoa; phylum Arthropoda; class Insecta; order Lepidoptera; family Erebidae; genus Euclidia; species Euclidia mi. The sequence continues at coordinate 95,068,366 of OX123185.2, forward strand.
CCCTTTAATAATAATAATAATAATAATATTCTACTACATTCACACAACACCATCTAGTCCCAAACTAAGCATAGCTTGTACTATGGGTACTAGACAATGGATAAACATACATATATACTTTTTTTTTGTAAATACATACATATTATACATAGAAACACCCAGACCAAGACATCCATGTTCATGCACACAAATGTTTGACTTGAGCGGGAATCGAACCCGCGACCTTCGGCGTAGCAGTCGCTTACACTCCCGCTGCGCCAACCGGCCTTTGTTTTATTATAGAATAAAATCATCACCGGCTTCTTCAATTCGCCCTCGTCTACGATATTATTATGATGCATAGACGACAATAATACAACAGCTTTGGATTTTTTTGATCTTTTTCAGCCTCATCGAAAGATTTTTCTTCATCTTCAATAATCGCACTTATACGTTCAAGTCGAAGACTCTGCCTATTTTGGGCCATGATGAAATAATTTTGTGAAAGATAAATTACTGTTAAAAACTTGATAAGCAAGCTATCGTAGTTTATGCGCATAGAGAAAAAGCAAAATGTAATAGCGTGTGTATACCAAACAAAAACATAAAATACACAATTTTGTATTTTATATGAATCTATAATTGTGTACAGAATGGTGGTAAGCAGTTGCATATTTTTAAAATTCACAAGATAAGATGAAAAATGCTAAAAACTATAATATACAAATATTCACTTACCTAAATTTGAACTACACTATTAGTCACGCGGGGTCGCCGCGACCCCAAGCCCCTCCGTGCAGTGGGTGCGATCAAGTCCGTGGCGCGGGCTACACTGAATCGCGTGGAAAGTAAAGAGTTAGAAAGCTAGCAAGAAATTCGGGTTGCCAGCATTAATAGCTAAAAAAATAACTTAAGATAAAGATCACTTGGGGTCGCGGCGACCCCGCGCGCCTAATTAAAGGTTAATAAATACGTAATTATAAGAAATAATATAATAATTAGTTCCCTATTAACTAGTTTGAATGTTATACAGCAAAGTAGAAACAATGTATAGTAAACAGAGTAGGTCAAACTTGATGAAATTCTCCAATTCAATACCCATTATCTACGGTCACCTGGTGACTCATCGAATTTTAGTCTTACTACTTTGTTGTCAGCAACATTGTCTTTACATATTATTCTAACTAAAGCAACATTGTTCTGGTTACAGTTTCATCCTAAGCTTGAATTCTAATTAACAGTATCAAAACACTTTGATGGACGCTAGCGCTCTTTCCATGAAGACAGAATAATATTATGTCACAACAAACTGATAAATGTTTTGCCTGAACTTTAATCAATTAATTTGCTAGGAAAATGGGTATATTATATTTATTTGCATCACAATATCAATTATTATGTGTGATGATAATCAGCATAGTTTAACAGATAATTAAAATACAAAACTGAAATTAAAGTGTGCTGTTTACAAATACATACATACATAGACTCACGCCTGTTTCCCGGAGGGGTAGGCAAAGACCACGGAACGCCATTTGCATCGATCCTGACATATCTCTCTTGCTTCATTGACTCCCATCAAATTTTACATGCATGCTCTTCGGTTAAGGATACTTCTAACCTGTCCTTTTTTAGGATGTCTCCAATCTGGTCAGAGAACGTCCGTCTAGATCTTCCCTTTCCTCCTGTCCCATTCACACTTGACATATATAACTTCTTGGTCAGTCTTTCGCCATTGATCCTCTCCATGTGTCCAAACATTACCTTTCTCAAAGGTTGTCACTACATCTTCTTTTACCCCACAACACTCTCTTATCACACAATTCTTTACTCTGTCGTTCTAAGACACTCCACGCATACTTCTCAGTGCTCTCATTTCTACAGCATTTATTCTACTTTCATGTCTATTCTGCCATACCCAACTTTCACTACCATGCATAATATGTAATTAATATCACTTTTTATTTATTTATATTTACAACTGCTTACTGCACTTACAGTTACCCAACGCGTGCAGCGAGCCATAACATAAACCTTGACTTACAGGAGGATTGACTGCCTTGGAGTAGATCTGTGCTCGACCTTCCAATTCCATCTTCAGTCGCCAATCTCTCAAGTACATGTTTGCTGCAGCAGAACTTGGCCAGCCCCGACGCCAAGTATGCCACCTAGGACAAAACACCATATAAGTTTGGTTGAGGTGAAAACCTAATATACTGCCGGCATTCGTAAAAATAGTGCGATGACCTTGAACTCCAATGCAAAGATCTTGGATTGCAATTGACTAACTCTAAATTTAAGAAATGTTATTTAATTTACCAACCTTGTCAGTAGCTGCAGTGTTCTTGATTTCTGGCCTAGTGATCGGTACATGAGTGCGGTATGCCTGAGTGCGATAAGATCCGCTCTCACCGTCTGCTCTATACCGCGGTACCTGAAGCTTAGTCGTGTCGCTTCCAAGTAGTATTTAGCTGCTGGTGCTGGTAAACCTAGAATAAAATGAAAGTTGCAGCAAAACAAATACTTATTTATTATGTGACTAATAATTGTTTCATCTTCACTAGGCAGAAAGAGTGTTATGTAGCTAATGAATTCAGTAGTTCCATACTGAACATATAGTATTCGTTGATTATTACGGATTCTACCACATATATCATTGAAGAACCAGTTTTCAATACCTAAGCTTTTCTTAGTTTCATTTTCATTACGATTGATAGTGTTTTGGATGGTGTGGAGTAATATTCTTATTAACCCCTTTAATTGAAGTATATGTGCTCCTTTGCAGTTTCTAAGATGGGAAATCTAATCTTATAAGTATTTACATTTACCTCTACTTCTTAACCAGTCTCCATACAAAACCTAATGTTCCCAGTTTTTTGGCTCCAGGTCCACAAGTCTTGTCAGAATCGTTTGTTTCTCATTCACAGGTTTCATTGTCAACAACTCCACGTGTGCTTGGACGAACCTTGGTTGCAGCCATATGCATTTTTCCAGCATTGTGATGGCTTGGTTGGTTCGGCCACTTTTCCTAAAATATTTTTTGACTATATTTATGAAGTCCGTGTGGTGACGGATTAAAAATACGGATTGTCACCACCCCATATCATCCCATGGGTGTCGTAAGAGCCGACAGAGGGAGCATACTATGCAGAGAACAGCCCAGTAAGAGAAGGAAGACTTGATACAAACCCTATACCAACCCGTTTGGCCAGCGTGGTATAGTAGGCCAATTCCTCCTATCAAAGGAGAGGCCTAGTCCAGCAGTGGACTGTTGAAGGCTGATGATGATGATGATATTTATGAAGACGAAATTTGAAGAAGGAAGTGTATACCTACACTTCCTTCTTCAAATTTAAGTAAAATTAATGAACTGCGGTAATGTTGATAAAGTATAATATTGTATGCTAAGTAAATCCCACAGATTTATTATTCCAAATAATAAACTAACAACACTGCAAACGATTTTGTAACTTAGATTAAGTTTGTTAGATTTTTGTGATTCAGCAAAACTAACTTTGAGTGGTTTCATTGGTAAGGGGATTAATTATATCACTACGATATAATTTGTGAGTCGTTAATATTTTCATTTATATTATTGTATCTAAATTATTTGCTGCTTTGTTTTCCATTCAGTATCATTTCCTATTCTTTGTATGCAGTATTGCAAACATCATCAAACTTAAAGACTGCAAAATCATTAAAATATATTCTAGCTGCTGACAAAGAATGTCCATAACTAGAGTTCATCTAGTGAAAAGTACTTACTTATAAAGCTTTCCTAGGTTGTAGTGCGCATTAACATGGTACTTATTGAACTTTATGGCCTGCAAGAAATGGTGTTCAGCGTTATCCATGCCGGAGACTAGAGTGCCTATGTTGTTGTGGGCACTTGCGTAGCTAGGCCATAACCTATAACAAATAGGGCTGTTTAAAGTTGTGACGTCATTTGGTTGTAATAGTTCTTGAGCGATGAGTATTTGTTTGATTGATAGAACACGCCATCTACGAGATATTCTTTCTCCCTTATCCCAGTTCTCATCCTATCCCTTTTCCCAATCCCAAGGGGCGGCAACGCACTTGTGAATCCTGTGGTGTTGCTTGTGACCATGGGCGGCGGTACTTGCTTACCATCAGGCGATCCGTCGGCTCGTTTGCCGCCTATTACTATAAAAAAGGCTCCCAAGCGGTCCGAACACTCCGACACCATACCACATAATCACAGAAAAAAGAAAGAATGCACGAAACTTCCCAACTAAGTGAGTTCAGTTATATTCAGCTAAAGGAGTTGCCTTCCCCTTTGTGTGATTTTAATCTCATCCAGTTTAATTTTGAACACGATATTAGATCAGATGTGTGGTCAAATAAATTTGAGTGCAGTATGGCGTGGTAAAGTGCTTGCCACCATTAGTAATGTGCTGAATGTACCTAAATGCAGCGATTGCTGATAGTTGTTTCAGGTCAATTGTCTGTTGTTCACGCTCCAATCTTACGTCTCTTATCTTACTTTTTGTATGAAATCAATTGACGCAATATTAAATACTATTCGTCTGAGTACTATCATACACGAAAAAATTATAATGAAAATTTGTAAGGATGGATTTATTTTACTTTTTCATGCACAAATATCTGATCGCATTTTTATGAAGGTTTGCAGTAATGTTACTTCTTGTAGCCTATACGTGAACATTATTACCTTTTGGCCCGATAACCGAAACTCACGGGGCGAAACTACTCACAGATCACAGATCTAATTTCACGCTAGTTAATCTTACTGTATCATTTTTCATATACAGACAGCAAAATAGCTAAAACTCGTGAGATGATAGGTGGCGTACCCTAGCCCTTAAACGGTGATTGTGTCCACTACAGATCCTGCCGACATGATTACCCTATAAAAATAAGTAGGAGAAGGTATCCTCAACGTCTTCTTTCAGACCGCACTCTTTTCATTGCCTCGTCAAGAAAGCATGATAAAAGAAGATTTTATCATCAAATGTAGCATTAGGTATATTGTTGGATGGAAATAAATCCTATCGTTGATTTGACCAGTCCATACAGTAAAAAGCGTGACGCTACCACAATAATTACACAATATTTTATACAAGAGAATGACAAAAACGCAATATCCATATTGCAGTTTCTTTTGATTTGGAATATGCGGCAAGTCCAATAAAAACAAGATTATATTATACAGTTACATATTTCTCCGACTAAACGCTTCTTGTTCGCATACGCTTAAACACATATTACTCAAGCCCAAAACGAAGAAAAAAAGTCAAATAGTTGTAACTTACAAACGAAATATAAGCGCGATCATCACAAATTCGCACGCCCGTCAATTTCCAGGAAACGGCACGCTTGCTGTCCTTCAACTAGTTTATAGCCAGACTTTTAAATGTCGTATACAACGACCGCTGTCTCTTGTATCTTGGCTGTTCTCAGATTGGGTGCGCCACTATATATTTGGCATGTACGATTCACGACAAATGGATAATTCAGTTAAAATGGTTAAAATGGTTTGCTCGTAGTTACAAAGGAAACGCTGATATTGCTTCGCTCCTATTTCGTTTGATATTGCCGAATGCAGGATGCAGTTAGTTTAATGACCTCACACCAGAATAACCGCTTATTGGATTGTTGCAGTGTATTGAAGTGTATGATTTTCTTGAGTGATGGAAATAACGTTCTGTTATTTACGACGATATGGTTCTATATACTCTAGTGTTTTTGTTCCACTAAAGAATAAATTAAAAAAAAAGACGAGTAGTCCATTGAAATGTTACATTTTTTGGGCTTAGCGTACATTTGTCAGAGGACGCAATTTTATTTTATAGATTTCTAGAGGGGGTTAGTACAAGGTTAAAGGGGGGTTTTTGTGGGGTCGCAGCCTTTGTCCTGCGGCCGTCATCTTGAAAAGACTGGTACAAATGAGTTTTCTAGTTTATCTGGCAAACTATTGGCCGTACAGTAAAAAAATCTGAATATGTTTTGTTGCAAATTACATTCTCTACAAATTTGATTCCGTAGCATTTAGCCATAAAACGAAAGATTTGTTATCTTTCATTTGAAAAAAGAAAAAAGTTACAAATGAAAATAGAATAAAATTTGCAACAAATTTTCTTTTCAATGTGTTATAATTTTTTCGTCGTCAACAATAAATAATACATTTAACTTGTCGTTTCTTCTTTCAAACAAGACCCGGTCTTCCAATTTGACACTCTGTAGTACCATAACGTCCAATTTTCACTCATAACAACGAACCTTAAAACAGATGTTGAAAAAAAATACAAACTATCTCTGGGCATCTGAAGTTGATAGTCAGCCCAGCCTGAGGATACTGCAAAGTGTTCTGCAATACCTAAATGTTCAGAGGACTCCTGCAGGGAAATTATTGGCGATATCAAAATTCATAGACGAAAATGATGAATTATCGACAAGAAAGTGACTTTTCTCTAAATTTATTCATAAAAAATTATAAGACTCAGGACCAAAGCCAGGCTCATTTCAAACACTGGGGACACAGTTATAGTGACAAAATATGAAAATTGCCAAAATACTGAAACTAATATATCTTAACTAAAAATAATAAAGATATAACTTTTTATTTTTGTCTTCACGACAAAAGTTTCCAGACCAAAGTTGTAGAGAATTTAATTTGCAACAAAAAGCTCTCTCACATATTCCTTGTGTTGCCAATAGTTTACCAGATAATCAAGAAAAGCCATCTGCACCCGCACTTTTTCCAAGATGGGGTCCGAGGGACAAGAGGTACGACCCCACAAATTTGGATCAAGCTTTACACTAGCCTTCCTTAAACATGTGTAAAATAAATTTGTGCATGGCTCTACTACTCTACATGGTTAAAATGCAACCCCAAATTTAACTTTACTTACAATGGACTAAAGTGGTCTAATGACGGTTTCGTTTCATATTCAGTGGCGAGGAACTTCAATAAGTGACCGTTTCTGATTTTTTCTTGCTTTAAGCTAAATAAAAGTTATATAGATAGTTCAAGTGTAAAGCCATGCACAATTTTTGGTTCTGTCTGTCAAGGTTGGCAAAACGTTCTAGAGACATTCAAGACATCCGAGAATTAAGCACATAACTTATAAAAAAAAAAACTTTATCTTTTGTTTACTTGTAACTTTTAGTCAGGGTTTTAGCTACTTGTAAAATCAAATTTACAAGTAGCTAAAACCCTGCAAAATCATGTAAAGAACCGATAAAACTTGACACAATAAACAACATTTTCCATGTTACCTTTAACAAGTGTAATATATAAATGGGCATTATACTCGTCCAAGAAGTGGGTTTATATCAGTAGTTCTGAAGGTGAAAATCAAACAACGACGCCTACTTAAAAATACCTTCAACGACATTTCAATATATAATAGCTTGCGGATAGAATTTAATACTTAATACTCGATCGTCTATTGGGTTCCACAATGTTGAATTAGGTGGTATAATAATTATAAGCATTACATGGGCTCACTGTGGAGGATCCACTTAGAATGGAAGATTACGGTTGTCTTTTAAAACTAAACACATTTCTCTCTGGTCTCGATCACGTACAATCTTTCTCATTCCTGAATATACTGCACAATAGATCAGGGCCAAGTTATTCGTAGTAAAAAGCCTCCAAAACAGAGGAAGGAGGTTAACATCACCATAAACCCACACAGTCATCCACTATCCGTTGATTGTGACATGGGTCTGCCGTTTAATAGAAATGGACCAAATCTAACTTCACCAGTACCACGCTCAAGGGATAAAACACTAAATAACATTAGTGTCTTGCCTCTTTTTTTAAGATACAAGTTAATCTTTGTTTTCGGAACATGATCTTCGGTTTTTTTGTGTTTAATCGTAATAGCCAACGTGATTACTTTACTAGATGGTAGCATGTGATTTGGCTAAAACGAAGAGTGTCGCGAGAGTGTGCGAAGTCTTCTCATAGTTGTACAATCTATCCGAATCTGAATGCAAATTTTCTTTATTTAGAAGAACTGTCAATGAAATCGCTAGCTGTATTAAGAAAACTACTCCAGAATTTTGTTCCGTGGATGAGAAACACTCGTTAAATTGCTGCTAGTTTTGGCATAACACATTTCTGGTATATTAAAAGTTGTAACTGCAAAATCTATGATCACTGATATTTATGCCAGATAGTTTAAATTGGAAAATAGATAATTTCCCGTAATCTGTATTTGTCATCCTCAATTTTAATATCTATGAGCCAGACAGCCATATAAAACTTAGGTTTTTAAGATGAGTTACATCACGAACGCGTCCAACCAGTTTCAAGATAGGCTGCAATAAGAATGCCAGCGATGCCACATTGAACAATGCTCAAGTACCAATCTATACCGTACCGTTGTTACTATCAGGCTGAGTGCGTTCCATTGCTCGATCAATATTGAATGCAACTACCATATCACATTCGTATCTTCAGCTGCAGTATCTAAGAATAGAATTTATAGTGCTGGAGAATTATTTTTAATTTTAGAAAACATAATAATCAGTAGTAATGGTAAAGTTCTGCTTTCGATTTTGTGATTAAGATAAGACTGCGGCAAACATTAAACAACAAAGTATTAATTCAAACCTTTTTACGACAAGTATTGAAAAATATTATATTATTTTGTAGAAACAAACTACCAGTGCACTAACAAAGACTTTTCCACGCAATGGAAACGAAATTGTAGTGGGTTTCCCTCCACCACCAATTTGAGTTACAACTAGTGGACTATGTACAACTCTCAAAACATGTTTGGCCTACGCCTAAAACCCGCCACATTGTCCTCGACTACCCTTAGTGGCGAAATTACGCGAATCTACCACAGTCTGGTATGGTATGCTCGACCCCAAACATAAGCATTGGCTAGTCCATCATATCGATACGATTAACACTTGAAATCAGGTGAGCTGCAACGTAGAAGAGGATGTCAGTAGGGGAGACCGGGTATGGTTGTCACACTGGTTGGTTGTCACAGAGGCCATAAAAGACCTTTAAACGGCGTGGTAGGAGCGAGGGCGTAGCACGTCCATTTGTACCTCATGTCAGCGCACTGCGACATGCCGTTTAATGGACTTATTCGACCACTCGGTTTTCTGTTATGACCTCTGTGACAATCAACCCGTGTGACAATCATACCCGGTCTCCCATAGCTACACCCGCACATTTTTTCTTAATTTAACTGTTCCTGCCGATGCCTTAGGATTTTAGCAAAATCCCTTCTTATGGACCTTATGGTCCCCAAGGAGCATACATGCCAGCTTCTTGCGGCTAATAGTTTTGGCTGAGCGTTGTTTGTCTGTCAGTAAGTACCGCTAGAATTTTATACATGAATGTTGTCAAGATACATTTTGAACAGCTAAACCGAAATATTTGTCACTCTCCAGAATGACAAAATACCAAATACCGCAAGCCAAAATGCTGCGCGTTATTATTCTCAAGTTTCAATCTCATGTTTCATCGTTATTGGTCTCTACACCCGAGTGACTCGAGTTTTATTGCTCAATATTCAGATCTGACGGATGCGGTGCAAATCGCAGATACTATCCGAGTATCGAGTATTGCTTGAAGAGAGGATCCGATTTAATGAGCTCGGTAATATAGTTTGGAGTGTTTGGATTTTTTTTTTTTTAGTATTGTTTATTGGATTGTCGTTTCACTGTCCTTTTTAAAAAGAAAATTTAGAAATAGGCAAAAATAAAGACTAGCGCTTTATTTTTGCCTATTTCTTTGGTCGGTTTTGCTCTATTTTCTCTATCTCTATTTTTCGTTTATAATTGTCCTATTTCTAAGTCTATATTAAAGACATTATTTTGGTAGCGGGTGCGCAATATAATACTGGTTTATATATTTGATCGATATTTTTCTTAAAAAGAAGATCTTATGATGAAATCTTATGTTCTTTACAAGTAATAGTGATATGCTGAAATAACACAGATGTTAGTGACTTGCTCATCATAGTGTCTGTTTGTTACATTTTCAACGATTTACTGGAACTATCGATGCTAAATTAATAGCAAATGATAATACTATTTAAAATAAATATACTTTGAATATTACTTAAGTAAAGCCGATATAACAAAAACCAATTGTAATAAAAAGTATGTTACATATGTATTCAAAGTTCTTATCATAAAACCATAAAAAATCCTCACAGGCTCAAGTTCCACTTAAATAGAAACCGAAAAGAAAAAGGGTTCACAAAATCGAGCCCAGTAAATTAAAAAATGCTGCGGCATTTTTTATAGGGTGCACTCCCCTCAAATCGGCGTTCACTTAGGTTTTATTGTTTCTGAAAGTTTAATAGACGGTGAGGCATCGCGTGATACCAATGGTATTAATATTTCCTATGGGCTGACATCGAGCTTCAACGGACCCACTCTTTCAAAGCTTTGCAATTAAGTTCGAATTGCAAAATGCTTGTGCACTAGAATTACGTCTTGCGTTCGTGTGTAAGTGCTTCGAAATTGGAAGTGGCTTTTTGGAGTTCTTAATTTGATTTGAGCATAATTATAATGGAATATTCGAAATGGTTTTCAGTTAATATAATGGCGAGAGGAAACGCGCATGATATAGTAAAGAGAGAGAGTATAATAAAGAGTAATAAAAATAAAAACAGCAAATAACAGCATTTTAAAAGTCGGTTAAATAGGTACGTATTATAACGTATTGGTGTACTCTAGAATTAATTATTTCTTTATATAATTATTTGTGCGATGAAGTATACCTGGTAAATCAGCTTAAATAATTTAATATGAAATACCTTCATCAGTTAAGTCAAAATATTACTTTATTAGTTGTTACACATTGATGCAAGAGAAGTTTTACTGTTTGCAATAAATATTATAATAATACTTAAGCCACATATTTATCAGGTCAGAGTCTAACTAAAGGAGTTATAGAGTTTCCAGTAATTTCATAATAGAAATATCCAATAAAGGTCTAACAAAATCCGGGAATTCGTGAATGCGTGTCTCTATTTGACCAGTTTCAGGAAACAGTTATCATGCTTAGCCTATCTATTGCATTTTCGTGGAATGTCCAATATTATCATGAACAGACCCCAGCAAAGGTACTAAATTATTCATTGGTGTGTAGATTTTAATAATATATATTGGTAAACGCTTTTATAAATAAAAAAATGCACACAGATTAATATCTAGGTCATTTTTATATCCTAGTTAACATTTTGATTAAGGCTTTGCGACTAACTAATATTGCTATATGAGTACTAAAGATGCTTAAATGCGAGAGTCATTATTATGCGTATTTTAGCGTATTGAAAGCTTAAGTACTCATATTTGATTTGGCAGCCAGCTCGGTATTCAGCTCTTGACATTACGTAAAAATTCATAGTTGCTAGCAGATATACAAACAATAACAAGCATGACAAAAACAAAATTGATTAAAATACTCGTAAGGTACCTACGAATCAGAAATTTGGAAAATATATTGAGATTAACTAAATGCATTTTCAAATTGCTCTTATTTGATACCTGATCCGGCACATGTCTCATGTAAATTTGCATTAATACTTTAGTAATTTGATAAAAGTGTTTCAATATGGCGCTTTCTGTTATTCATTAATTTTATTTTAATATGTTTTAAATATGTCCTCACCGCACTTCCCACTGTAGACACCCCATTTCCAATACAAGCCGTTTCCATTGAAATCGTGATATTCCGTGCCTTTAAATGTTTTAAAATGACAGGGCCATTTAAACGCTTTGTTTTTAACTCTTTGCGGGCATGTACATCGACCATTGTTGTAATGGTGTCGTTTGGTCAACCAATGTTTTGTGTGTGAACTTAATGGTGTTTTACATATAAACGTGTGTTCCCTGAATGGAGTTTTATTGGATGGTGAATGGATTGGTGACCGGGGATGGACGGCATCGGTTTTTTGGTAATTGCTGGGTTGGTGTGTGGTGAAATAAATTATCTTTGGGGTAGAGTCGTGTATTTTCAAGTTTGATTCTTATTTTCAAACTTGGGCTACAAAGAAATGTTCTGTTTTAAAGTCCTTGCACGGTTGAGACATTCATATTTTAATACTCAGGAATTTCAAAGGTTTTATAATGATATAATTTAATAGCGTTATAGCGGGTACAAGGAAAGTTAAACAGCAAAATGAACATCGCAAACTGCTTGAAAAAGATTTCTACGCGGGACTCTATCCTGAAAGTGCTTAAAGCAAATGTGGTAAACAAACCGTCAAAGTAGCTACGAAATCTGTCAAAAACTTGCAAAACACGTGGCACCACTAGCACATACTATAAAGCTGTCAATCCATCAAACCATAGAGGAGCGTAAAAACTCCACTACGGAGTTTTTATAGATTATTGTTGATTTTATTTGCACAGCGCCATACCTTTCCGCTTTCGTGGACAGGTAGCCAAAAGATTTTACGTTTATCAAAACATATTAAAATTTTAGATTTACTATTTGTCCTAGTGTTGCCCTCTGGTGTCATAACTTTGTACTAATTTATATTGCCTATCGTATCGTCAGTACCGTCACCGTTACGTGACAAGACTCCTTTGAATAATAATGTTTATGACTGTCCTATAAATATTTCTTACAACATAAAACAATCCAGGCGTGTAAGGAAAACATACGGCGTATATTCCCATGACAACAAAACCTGTTTTTCAATGACAATTTATTGTGTAGGTAAGTGGAACACGCAGAATGAATTGCTACATTTGAACAATTTAACTACGATGTCAATAATCGTAGCATGTATATACATCTTCTGAATCATACGTACAATGTTTTCGTAACTGACAGACGACGCACAGCCAAAACTACTGGCTGCAAGAAGCTGAAATTTGGCATGTATTTTTCTTGGAGACTGTTAGGGTGCACTTAGGCAGGCTCAGGAAGAAATAGTTAAATTAAAAAGAAATGTACCTACGCCTGCAATTTTTATGCTGGCATCCTCTAGTAGATATTGATGAGTAGTAATATTTCTTTAAGTGACAATATCATAAAAGAGGTATATAAGTATGTTTATCCATTGTCTTGAGCCCGTTGTACAAGCTCTGTTTAGTTTGGGACAAGATGGTGTTGTGTGATTGTCGTAGAATAATACTATTACTATTATATTTTTTTACTAACAGATACCATATCCTTACTTTCCATTTTCTACTAAAATAGACTTCGTTGCGGTACAAAACACATAATATGTTTTAAATATGTCCTCACCGCACTTCCCACTGTAGACACCCCATTTCCAATACAAGCCGTTTCCATTGAAATCGTGATATTCCGTGCCTTTAAATGTTTTAAAATGACAGGGCCATTTAAACGCTTTGTTTTTAACTCTTTGCGGGCATGTACATCGACCATTGTTGTAATGGTGTCGTTTGGTCAACCAATGTTTTGTGTGTGAACTTAATGGTGTTTTACATATAAACGTGTGTTCCCTGAATGGAGTTTTATTGGATGGTGAATGGATTGGTGACCGGGGACGGACGGCATCGGTTTTTTGGTAATTGCTGGGTTGGTGTGTGGTGAAATAAATTATCTTTGGGGTAGAGTCGTGTATTTTCAAGTTTGATTCTTATTTTCAAACTTGGGCTACAAAGAAGATGGATGAGAAACGATTGTATGTTGCTGAGATGAGAATGTGTGGAGTGACAAGAATGGACAGAATTAGGAATGACTACATTAGAGGTAAATAGTATGAAAGTGGCGCCCATTGATGAAAAGGTAAAAGGGAGTCAATTGGCCTGGTATGGACATTTTATGCGAAGAGATAAGATGTACGTCGGTAAGGAAGTGTTGAATATGCACGTGGAAGGACGAAAAGGGAGAGGGTGGCCAAGGAAAAGATGGATGGACAGTGTGAGGATGGATATGAAAGAGAAAGGGATAAACGATCGGATGACTGGTGACATAGAAGTATGGAAGCGAAGGACATACTGCGTCGACCCCAAATAAATTGGGACCAGTGCAAGACAATGATGATTCTTGTTTTCAAAGCTCCGCGTATTATGCGTATTTTAGCGTATTTAAAGCTTAAGTACTCATATTTGATTTGGCAGCCAGCTCGGTATTCAGCTCTCACATTATGTAAAGATTCATAGTTGCTATTAGACAAATCTAAGGTTTTCGTGTACCGGACATAACTTTTTATACCTTAAATCGGTAAATAATTTCACTCACAAAATATAACTTAAAAAATATAAGCAACAAGCATTACGAAATAAAAAAAATATTCTCTTCACCTATACATATTACAAAATCACATATAAACAAAACCAATATGGCAATTTTGCTTATACAACTGAAAGGTTCTACACTGTTGATGGTAACGGAGTGTCCATTGATTGCTCTTTAATAGGCGCCGGTATCTGAGTGAGCTTCGGCCCCTAGTGTTTGTATGTTACGTGATCGTACTAACATTTAGTTACCACGAACACTGCGCAAGGTACGAAGACTCTATTTAAACTAATTTGTTACCTTCATCAGATATTCAAGAGATTGCATATGAGTTTCATATTAGGTCTATTCCGTCAAATGGGTCGATACATATCTGACGGAAAATACGTCGAGCTTATCTGCATCGGTCGCGTCTATTCCCTCAAATTAGACCTGCTACATTACGCGTCTAGTCAGTTTCTGTGTTCAGCATCTACAGTGCGGTTACATTGTGTGACATTGCGCAACGCCTAAGACAAAATACACGTGGTGCGTGGCGCGCGCGACGTCGACTGACAATGCGTTGACGGAAACGGAAAAGGCGCTGTACGCTTGACGCACTCACGCATCATCGGTTAGGTGCGAAAGGTTGAATGTTTTATTATACATTTGTCTGTTTTCGCGTTACGCGACTGTAATACGCGACGCATCTTCCGTCAAATATGAACTAGGTATATATCAGTCATTTTTTTATTACGGCTGGTGTATTTTTTAGGTCCTCATTTCGACTAGTTTATATTTTGTTCTATGTATGTACGTTGATTTCTCTGTCATGATATAAAACATTGGGATGTTTAGAACGAAATAAGGCATGTTCTGTTTTAAAGTCCTTGCACGGTTGAGACATTCATATTTTTATACTCAGGAATTTCAAAGGTTTTATAATGATATAATTTAATAGCGTTATAGCGGGTACAAGGAAAGTTAAACAACAAAATGAACATCGCAAACTGCTTGAAAAAGATTTCTACGCGGGACTCTATCCTGAAAGTGCTTAAAGCAAATGTGGTAAACAAACCGTCAAAGTAGCTACGAAATCTGTCAAAAACTTGCAAAACACGTGGCACCACTAGCACATACTATAAAGCTGTCAATCCATCAAACCATAGAGGAGCGTAAAAACTCCACTACGGAGTTTTTATAGATTATTATTGATTTTATTTGCACAGCGCCATACCTTTCCGCTTTCGTGGACAGGTAGCCAAAAGATTTTACGTTTATCAAAACTTATTAAAATTTTAGATTTACTATTTGTCCTTCTGTTGCCCTCTGGTGTCATAACTTTGTACTAATTTATATTGCCTATCGTATCGTCAGTACCGTCACCGTTACGTGACAAGACTCCTTTGAATAATAATGTTTATGACTGTCTTATATATTTCTTGAAACATAAAACAATCCATGCGTGTAAGGAAAACATACGGCGTATATTCCCATGACAACAAAACCTGTTTTTCAATGACAATTTATTGTGTAGGTAAGTGGAACACGCAGAATGAATTGCTACATTTGAACAATTTAACTACGATGTCAATAATCGTAGCATGTATATACATCTTCTGAATCATACGTACAATGTTTGCGTAACTGACAGACGACGCACAGCCAAAACTACTGGCTGCAAGAAGCTGAAATTTGGCATGTATTTTTCTTGGAGACTGTAAGGGTGCACTTAGGCAGGCTCAGGAAGAAATAGTTGAATTAAAAAGAAATGTACCTACGCCTGCAATTTTTATGCTGGCATCCTCTAGTAGATATTGATGAGTAGTAATATTTCTTTAAGTGACAATATCATAAAAGAGGTATATAAGTATGTTTATCCATTGTCTTGAGCCCGTTGTACAAGCTCTGTTTAGTTTGGGACAAGATGGTGTTGTGTGATTGTCGTAGAATAATACTATTACTATTATATTTTTTAACTAACAGATACCATATCCTTACTTTCCATTTTCTACTAAAATAGACTTCGTTGCGGTACAAAACAAAAACCAAGTCTTATCCAAGTTTCCGCTTAACAGTCTATGCCAAACAAAACCTATAAGTAAACAATTACCAACAACTTAATTAAACTTAATAACTTGAGTAAATTGAGGGCAATTTTTTTCAAGGAAGGCCTTTATCAAGGCTGTGCAATTGATCTGAAAGCCTCCGTCAACTAACCAAGGGAAAGTTTAAAGTTAAATTAACGAGTCGAGAATGGCCGCGGTTTGGTGAACAAACAAACAAATGTCATTAATCATAAAACTAAGACGCGGGGGTTTTGTGCACTCAATTATTGAATACTAAACGAGCTTGATTCTAAACGGCTTTGCTTTTAAACTGTTCTGGTTATGGATGAGTTTGTAATGGTACGCTTTTGAGAAAACAATTGGTTGCTTGGAAAATAGTGGAAGAAAAGTAAGATGGATAAATATTTTATTGTTTCATTATAAATCAGAGTATAGGTATAAAAGATTATAATAAAATATCATAATGTGAGATAAAGTAGTCTTAATAATTGAAGTACAGTCATATTTTATGTTTAAATCAGTAAATCAAAGGCTTTTATCTTCAAGTGTCATAATGTACATTTTATAAATATAGGTTTGTCCTGGTAAAACATAGTCAACATCAGCACGTTTAAAATAAAAAGCTCATTATCACTTTCGACCGTTCACGTTTACCGTCGAAGTGCTAACTTTCCCATTACCGGTGCGCAGTCACCTCTTACCCAACACTTGAACTTTACACACGGGTGACTCACAACATGTAACAAAAAGTACACTTTATCAATTTTTGAGATACAATATACTCTTCTATAATTTTGAGAAATATTTGTTTGTTTGGATTTTACAAATCTAAAAATGTTCAATTTGTGTAAGAATTCTTTCACGATCAAAAAGTTATTTCATCTACTTTCAGTTCCTAGTATCAAAAACACTTTATTTTCATTATTTAAATACTTTAAACGGGGTTAGCAGATATACAAACAATACCAACTATGACAAAAACAAAATTGATTAAAATAATGTATGACATCCGAAATTTACAAAGTATATTTAGATCCAACTCATCCCACCCTCTCCTTTTCTATCCCGAACAACACGTGCCGGGTTAAGGCGAGGTTGCAGTACTTTTTAAGATTTTTAAACGTCTGAAAGTCCTGTGAACTATGATATTTTTAATGAATAAAAATTAAAGTATAAAAGTTGAACATATCTTCTAGTAAATCGTAAAGATAGAAACACGATGTGGAATGATTGGCTCGATAAAAAAAAATTGGGCAAGTGCGAGTCGGACTCGCGCACGAAGGGTTCCGTACCATCATCTATAAAAGAAAATCACGTTTGTTGTATATATACTTTAGTATTTTTTAAGTTTCTACTTGTTTATTAAGATCGAGTAACAAATTGCTTAAAAATTACGTTTGTTGTATGGGAGCCCCCCTTTATTATTTACTTTTTTTAATTTAATTATTTATTTATTAAAGGTAATATACAACTACATATTCCGAGAAAATTTTAAGCGTCTACCTGTGACCGTTAGTAATTTTGAGCAAAAATACGAAAAAAAGACACGTTTATTGTATGGGACCCCCCCTTAATATTTTCATTTTTTTTATTTTTAGTATTTGTTGTTATAGCGGCAACCGAAATACATAATTTGTGAAAATTTCAGCTTTCTAGCTATCACGGTTTATGAGATACAGCCTGGTGACAGACAGACAGACAGACAGACAGACAGACAGACAGCGGAGGCTTAGTAATAGGGTTCCGATTTTTACCTTTTAGGTACGGAACCCTAAAAATGTCAAACATGGCACTAAATCACAATTTTAAACGTGTACTGCTTAGAGATTCCATAATGAATTTATATGAAAGTATTATCAATAGAAACAGCTCTGTATTTTAAAATAAATAGTAAAAACAGATTTCGTAATTTCGTGATCATTTTTCACAAGAAAAAAAATTGTCAAAATGTTGGCATTATATAGCTCGCCGGCCGTTCATCAGTGCCTGTCTAGGCGTGATTGAGGGCGGACGTACGTCGTTGCTTCGCAAAATCCCCCTCCACCCCCGCATTTACGTTTTCGCAAAAGTACAAAGAAATTCGTATTCCAAACTCATTCGTTCAAACCATAGAAGAAACCGTAGACAGGTTACTGACAAGGTAACCGGCGCTTACGAGTGGCACGCATCGCGAAAAGCGTACGCACACTAATATAAATATGTCAAAACGACACACTAAGAATTAGATAAGAAATGTAAGTGAGATAGCACATCTAATCGCAAGCGCGAAAAAGAGATAAACATATGCTCTCTGTACCGACGCGTATTGTGACATCATTCTGACCGTTTCACAAACAATTATTTGACTCAGATGCGACATGATCACTTTGTCTGTCTTGAGTAAATTCAATTCGCCTCAAAGTAAATTTGATTAATTCATTTAAGGTAGGGAAATAAAAAGTCGATGTGATTTATTTATAACATTTAATAAAAAAGTTCATTTTATTCTCATTCAATGGAAACCTAAAACAGTACGTTAATATAAAAACTGTGCGCTGCGGACCCACCGTAGCCCTGGCAATACCCCTAGGGGTATGGTGGGTCTTTTAAAGCTTACCTAACCGTACTCCTGGCTGAAATGCTCGTAGTGTTGTACCAACGTGCTACGTGGACATTAAACTGAACAGTGTTATCTCTCGTATGATAATGACTTACTACTACTTACGTTTTTGTATTTTTAAGACAAGCGAAGACAAGCGCTAGTACGATGATATAGAGCAACAAGGAGATAAATTAGAGAATAAAACGTTTAGGTATTACTGCTAATGGTTATAATGCTTTGAATATTATAGGTATAATCTGTGGTACTGTTGAAGACCCGTCATCATCATCATATTAGCGCTGTCGGATCATTCCCATTAGTTCTATTGAACAGTTCTATGATAGAACTAGTGATACTTTTTCCCACTAGTTCTATTAGCGCAACTTGATGAGAAGAATAGAACTAATGGGAAACAGTTATAGGAAATTTCCCACTAGTTCTATGTATGTTTTACAAGGGTAGTGTCACAACATCGCGCTCACAATCCGAATAAATATGTATGTATAAAAATGTGTTAAACGAATGAATGTCTACAAAACAATTGAACGTCTACAAAACAAATGAACGTCTACAAAACAAATGACCACCAGAAAGTGATCAGCTATCGATAGTGATTGCAAAAAACAGGTGCATGCTATTTTCGACCTTATTGTCAATTCATGACAAATTTTGTTTTTTGTCTTTTCTCGCTTTCTGGCATTATTACGGTAATCAAATAATAAATTCTGACTCATGTCAATTAGGTTGAAAATCGCATGCACCTGTTTTCTGCAATCACTATCGATAGCTGATCACTTTCTGTAAGTCATTTGTTTTGTAGACGTTCATTTGTTTAGTAGGCGTTCATTTGTTTTGTAGACGTTCATTTGTTTCACACCTTAAACAAATGAACGTCTACAAAACATATTCATTCGGATATATGAGCGCGATGTCGTGACACTACGGATCATTCCCAGTAGTTCTATTGAATACCCTTGTAAAAAAATACATAGAACTAGACTGGGATATTTCCTATTACTTATCCCATTAGTTCTATTCTCCTCATCAAGTTGTGCTAATAGAATAAGGACAGTTCTATCATAGTCATGTTCAATAGGGCTACTGGGAATGATCCTACAAAATAGTGGAACGTGAAATTAACAAACTTATTACACAACAATATTATCTGGGAGTACGGTTAAGCTTTGAAATACCCACCATACCTCCAGGGGTACTGCCAGGGGTACGGTGGGTCGGCAGCGAAAACTGTGCAGTACAACCTACTTAGTTGTTTAATACTAAAAGGAGAAAAACAAGAACTAGTGAATGGACTTTGATCATCCGTCAATGTTTGTAACTTATGTATGATTTTGTATTTCTATAATAATAATATATTGTGTTGATTCAGCCTCAAATCACTTTTATTACTTAACAAAAACACACATCAGTATTTTATAATTACGAATGTCCCATCTGGATACTTTGTTTTTTAGCCTTTGTACACGCACAGTACTGCTTCTCTTTTACACTCGCTAAATGCCAATTTTTTTATTCACTCTATTATTTGTGATACTGAATTTATTATAAATTGTAAATAAAACGTTGTAATATTGTAATACTCATGAATGAGAAGTGATTTCATAACTTTTAGTCATTTTCCTACTATAGTTTGTGCAAAATCTCATAACACACGACGGCATTTTCAAATGTAACGTACACACACGCGAGTAAAAGAGCGAGCGCTTTCGACCGCAGCGCGTATGCGACTAAAGCCAAATGAGACAGTTAGCCTGTTTTTAATGAGCCACTAAAACCAAATGAGACATTTAGCCTGTTTTTAATGTGCCACTTTTGAAGTTTGCATAACTCATCTACAGTTTTTTTACGCTGCGCTGTGGCACACGCACACACGAAACTCCCCCTCCCCTCCCCCCGTTCACTCGCTGACGCCACCCCCGTGTTTTTGTTTTTGCGGGGGGTGAGGTCGAGCTACGCACTGTACTGCAACCTCGCCTTATGGTGCCACGCTTACACGGTAGAACAGATACCGTCACGTACGAAAAGGTTTGGTACATCTTATCTTTGCCGTACCATAAAGATGTGGAACTCACTGCCAGCTCACGTGTTTCCTTCCTCCCTTGATCCTGGGTCCTTTAAGCGGGGCGTGAAAAAGCATCTCTCAAGGCCGTCAAAGTGAGGGCCACCATGTCACATTGCTTAACCAGCAATTGGGGATGGTGGCCTTCACAATAGGACTTCACTGTCAGCTTACCATCAGGCAGCGTGAAGTCAATTTGACAGGTTTTTTTTAATAAAAAGAAAGATTAACTAAATGCATTTTCAAATTGCTACCTGATTCGGCACATTTCTCATGTAATTTTGCATTAACACTTTAGTAATTTGATAAAAGTGTTCCAATATGGCGCTTTCTGTTAATCATTAAATGTATTTTAATATGTTTTAAATACGTCCTCACCGTACTTCACACTGTAGACACCCCATTTCCAATACAAGCCGTTTTCATTGAAATCGTAATATTCCGTGCCTTTAAATGTTTTATAATGACAGGGCAATTTAAACGCTTTGTTTTTAACTCTTTGCGGGTATTTACATCGGCCATTGTTGTAATGGTGTCGTTTGGTCAACCAATGTTTTGTGTGTGAACTTAATGGTGTTTTTACGTATAAACGTGTGTTCACTGAATGGAGTTTTATTGGACGGTGAATGGATCGGTGACCGGGGACGGACGGCATCGGTTTTTTTGGTAATTGCTAGGTTGGTGTGTGGTAAAATAAATTATCTTTAGGGTAGAGTCGTGTATTTTCAAGTTTGATTCTTATTTTCAAACTTGGGCTACAAAGAAGATGGATGAGAAACGATTGCATGTTGCTGAGATGAGAATGTTACGATGGATGTGTGGAGTGACAAGAATGGACAAAATTAGGAATGACTACATTAGAGGTAAATAGAATGAAAGTGGCGCCCATTGATGAAAAGGTAAAAGGGAGTCGATTGGCCTGGTATGGAAATGTTATGCGAAGAGATAAGATGTACGTAGGTAAGGAAGTGATGAATATGCACGTAGAAGGACGGAAAGGGAGAGGGCGGCCAAGGAAAAGATGGATGGACTGTGTGAGGATGGATATGAAAGAAAAAGGGATAAACGATCGGATGACTGGTGACAGAGAAGTATGGAAGCGAAGGACATACTGCGCCGACCTCAAATAAATTGGGACCAGGGCAAGACAATGATAATTCTTATTTTCAAAGCTCTTTTGACATGGTATTATAATTTTCATCATAACCCTGGTATACTTAAATACAGTTTAAAAAATAAACCACATGTTTAGAGTCCGGGCTAAAATTGGGTAGGTTTAACAGAGATCAGTGGAAGCGATTAATTCATCCAGTCTTAGCCCAGGGCAAAGGTCTAACATATGGACTAAGTTTCTTGGCGCTAAGAATTAAACAATGTACAATTACCTGAGATTTTGATTGGGTCGGTCCTGCAACTAAGTTAGACTAGCACACGACCAAATTGGCCAATATAGTGAATGTTATATCTAAATACTGAGCTATCAGGCTGCAAACGCGTCACAGTCGCGTGGTACACACAGGACACAGGATTCACAAATCAGTTTTACAAAAGTCAATGTTCAATATGTCACAAATTTGTCACAAACTTTGCCGGAATTCAAAAGCGGCAATTATAAGTATTTACAAGTTAATTCAATTCGCGAAGCTGGGTAACTATGTGCTTTTCAAAAGGCGATATCTTACGAGATGACAACGTGGTAATTTTTCAAGGCAAGAAAAAAGTTGACAGATCAGTGTGACCATAGTCAAAATTCACAATAGACTAAACTAAACGTTACTAAATCGATATAATTGACTTAACTTATCATAAAACCAATTCTATTTCAAACACCACATATAGTTGGTATGTTGCCATTAATACTGAAAACAATATTGCCATAAAAAGACAAAAAAAATACGTTGATTAATATTTAATATCATCAAACATAAGTCGAGAATCACGAAAAAGACAATCAACAAAATACAATCCTGCTTGACTCAACCCTGATTTTCTACAAAAAAAATCTGGCCAATTTTTATTTCCAATCATAATTCTTGATATATATGAAGCAGATATGTCTATAGGGATTTATCTGAACAGATAGGAAGTTCAACAGCGGTGGTACATGATAGCGTTATTATTTTTATTGGCATCACAAAACGATACAATCTCGGTTTACTGGCCAGTATTATAGTGTAATCGTAATGAAGCAATTACGTACAACTGATGATAGCCGAAATGTTGTCGTTGTTAGTATGGTGTAATATTGTGCTGTATTTTGTTGTGTTTTCATTGTAAGTATATAGTTTATTTCTATAGGCTGAAATGGTGGAAATGTTGAAATAAAAGGATTTTCATTGAATGAGATAAATATTATTAGGCTTAACAATCTTAAATATTATTAATCTGTCCGTGTGGTGACGGATTAAGAATACGCAATGTCACCACCCCATATCATCCCATGGGTGTCGTAAGAGCCGACAGAGGGAGCATTTTATGCAGAGAATAGCACTGTAAGAGAAGGAAAACTTGATACAAACCCTATACCAACCCGTTTGGCCAGCGTGGTATAGTAGGCCAATTCCTCCTTTCAAAGGAGAGGCCTAGTCCAGCAGTGGACTGTTAAATGCTGATGATGATGATGATGATGAACAATCTTAAGCTCAAATTATCGTAGCAATATCTCGGTTGCATCCGTAAGTTCTTGTATTGTTTTAATATGCGATATTTTGGTACTGGTGGAAGAACTATATTCACGGATACATCCGTTGTGTTCATGGATACAGAACTGAACTGTAGAATAACTACTGATCTTGAGGACCACGAGAGGTTTAATTTTTCAGAATAGTTGGAATGCATATTATTATAACAACATCTATTATTGTTAATCTGTTTAAATCTTTTCAGTAGTTGTGACCATTTAAACAATACCGCTTAAAAGAAAATTGCTTTTCTCACCATTTTTGCCTTCTTCGCCAAACTTGCCCTGCGAACAGTAAGCAAGATACTTCACTTTCGTCCTAAAGTCTGTATTTTTAGTTATGTGCGTACATAATTCGCCGTAAGCAAACTACGTGGTGAGGCCTTTCCCCCACAATTTACTCCAAGACGTGCGATCCATAAAAAATGGTGGAGAAATACGAGCTTTTTGCTACGATGACACCTGTATGGCCGATAAATGGGTTATGTTTTAGAAAACTGATCCTTTTTCTTCGAGTTTAGGTAAGGAAATTGTTTGTATTAGAATTGGTAGGTGATATCAGTGTGATATTTTTCTTCAGAAGAATATACTGGAACTTGTTTATGGTAGTAAAACTTCTGAAAAATAAAGTTCATTAAAAGGTCTAAGCCAGATTTTAAAATAAAGTTTCGTTTTTATCTTGCCTATTAGGGGTGTAAAGAGACCCTTAACGAAAACTAAAATTCAATATTGTACCAATCATTACAAATATGTTTACTTTGGCTCCATTCCTGGGAAATCACTGGTTCAGGACATATTGAGGTTCAAAGTTACCATACAATTTTACTAATACACAATCAATGCCCCCGCCAATTTTTCTTTAGCATTGTACTCGCACACTTTTATTTGCGGCTTAAACAATGTGTCTAATCAAAAAGTCGTTTCCTCGTCGTTATTTTTGCCTACAAAAATAACACCTGGAAAACGACTTTCATGTACGTATAACTTGGCGTGATGTCCAAAACGAGTAGACTTAGGCTTGGTGATGGGTCTTGTGGCACCCAGTATTGATTGTGTTTTTTTGTGTATAATTTATTTACACCCACTCTCAATTGTTACAGACTAAACTACGCGCTAGTGGGCCTCAGGCCGTGGTGGTGGCACTTCTGCAACGTCGTGCTACACGCTGCGTGTTGCGCGCTCGTTGCGCGAGCCTGCGTCACGATCGCGCGGCTGCAACGTTCCTTCGCGGCGCTCGCGGCGTTGTTATTCGCTGTTCACCCAATGCATACTGAGGCGGTGAGCGTTTTATCAATATTTTTTTATACAATATGTTTTGCAAAATATTTTAATAATGTCATTAAGAAAGTATACTTATTCGCCTAAAATTATTTCACACAGCGTGCGCTGATATAAGACTCTATTTTCATTAAATGTTACTTAGATAGTAAATCAGAATAAACTGTTGACTCGTGCAGAATAAAACTGCACGGTAGGTACGTTTGCTTGTGTGTGTTAGGTACCTGCAATGCCAATATACCGAGCAGATTTTTTAAAATGTATCATTACGAACATGTTTTTTAACTTTTATTGCCTTTTTTTGTGTATTCGGTTATAGTACCTATATTCACCCTCAAAAATATTTTGCAAATGCATATCAACACCCTGTATAGCATATAGAGACGACACGACTTGATGTGATTCTGAGTGCAATACATCTAAATACTGTTACAAGTACTGCAACACATTGGAAGTCCTAATCACTGCTGTCAATCATAAACGCTTTTTTGATAAAATATCCCATCTTATTTTCTATAGCAGTTTGTGTGCAGTCCGACATCAATCGTCAGTCATGTTTCTGTCTTTTTTATGTAATAGGCGGTAAAAGAGCAGACGTATCGCCTGGTGTTAAGCGATTACCGCCGCCCGTGGATACTAGCAACACTAGAGGAATTAGGAGTGCGTTGCCACCCGTTGCGTTGGGAAAAGGAATGGGAGGAGGAGTGGTATGGGGGCGAAGGAAAAGTGGAAGGGGGCCTGGCCCTCTCACACACCGAACGAAACGCAACAGTTTACATACTGTTATTTTACGTCGATATTCTGTGACAGGGTAGTATTTCCCCGGTCGAGCCGGCACATTCTTACTGAATTTCATGCATCAGAGGCGTTGGGTCTGCACAGCTTACATACACCAATTTTTAGATCATACGTATTGATATCTATAAAGTCGCCTAAAAGAGATTGATTTTAGCTATAAGGTCATCAATTGTACCACTATATTACACAACTACTAAATACATTAGTATTTAGTAATATTGTAAATGATATGTTTTCCTTGCGGCAGGTAGCCGGAGTAGTGGGCAGAGCCGACGTACTAGCTTGTATATTCTTCTTATCTTCACTGCTAGTTTACCATAGGTAAGTTATCAACAGAACTTTTATAATATCCTATAATTGTATCCTACATTCACATCATACATACCTATGTGGTAATTTACACTAAAATATTTGTATGGAAACACATTTGAAATGTACATCATTTTCACTTTTCTTTTGCCCTATCTTCGTTCTACTGTACTTATCACCTGTGCAGCTAGGGTCAACAGCATTCACCATGTTGTTTTATTTTTCGTGTGAGTGTGTGGCCAGCTCTGGTGTTGGAGTTTTCAGACCGCCCGAAAGCCCTTTGCTTTTTTTTTGCCCTTTGAAGCACGGTAGCGCTCAGATGTCAATGCCACACACGGTCACCCATCTAATTAGTGACCTGTGCAAGCGTTGCTTAACTTTGTCGATCTGATGCGAACGGCAAGCCAAGTCTCGCTATGAGCGCTACCATGAAAGACTGAGTTTGTCACACTGCAAGTTAAAACATTTTTAAACCCGCAACGAATTAAATCAGAAGAACCTATAATAGAGGCAGACCTATAATATAATATAGGAGGCATTACCTACATTAAATAACATATAACTGAATATACAAAAACTTTGAGTTTGAACAAGAAACCTTCTGTAAAAACAATTTCTTTGTAAAAATATCTTATTACTAAGAACTTATTTTGTGGTTTCTCATATAAGCCACTATTTATGGTAATGTTTGTCAAAATAATTATGTAACATTTTTTCTAGCACGCAGCTATCTGAGACCATACATTAAAGACTATAACTGTATATACGCTGCCGCCGCCCACCTATGGCCACATATATTTCGCGTTTTCGGATCAAGACACTTGAATACAGCGATTTACATTCGTATCGTTTGATCCAGCTGAATATAAAAGCTAGTCTTTTTTAGTTTAGGTTATTGTTCCAAACGATTCGTGCAAATCTTAACTTTATTGTCGTTTTAACTTTTCAATTTTGTTTAGAACACATCGTGTATTAAGGTACACTTTATGGTCTACACCAAATCGAAAAGTCTATGATCTAATGATCTATTTTTTACTAAATAATTAAGTTAGAACATAAGGTAAAATATTATCAGTAATTTTTAATGTGCAACTAAACTAAGTTTAGTGTTGGCATTTTGTTATCTTTGAATAAAAAAATAAGTTTAAAAACTATCTCTATCTCTCTCTATATCTATTAATCCTTTTCCGTATTCCGATGGGGTTTGTAAACTAACCGTGCAATATTTACATTGTCACATTTAAAGAAAGAAAGAAAATAGGTTTCTTACTGAAAGCGTCTGAATTGTAAGTACAACCGCGTTTTAAACTTATATTTTGACTCAAACAGTATAAAATATTTTTATATTTGTAATGTGCTCACCAATACCTTTATTTTGATACCAAGCACGTAATGATTATCTAAGTTTCGTTTTTTTGAGGTTGGAATATGAGGTATTAATTCCGTAATAGAAAATTAGAAAATTTAGATATAATTTATATAGCCTATGTCACCCATTATTACGAATCTTTTGACACCCCATTCATTAAATTCGGTTTGGTAGTCTAGGGGCTACGGTGGAACATACAAACATACATACTTACATATTATTATATACATAGACTGCCCAAAACATTACCCTTCCTTTTGGCTTCGCCGTAGTCGGGTAAAAATCCAGAAAGAGGAACGACATAAAAATTTGACAAGTTTTATGGTGACACATCAGGTTGACAACTAAGAAGCACAGCCAAAACCGCCAAGTCAGTTTACCTACTCGCAGTTTGTCAGGTCTGAAACACTACTCACAATGCTAAAAGATTGACTTTTTGGTCTAGTTGAGAATAAGGGCTAATTTTAAGCATAGTATAAAAATTGACGCAAGAACAACTTAGAAGACCAAACTATGATAAAAATAAATAACCAACATAAAATAAGGTGTTTTATAGTTAGGCTTTTATTTTTATAGAACACTTCCTTTAAGGCTAATAACTAAAAAACATAACACACTTCATGATACTAAAATACGTACAAAGAAAATGCAACGGTAAATATGTACAGTAGGTACTTTCGATGTCAAAGATGGCACGGGTAAACACAGTGCTACATTTTAAAAAGTAACATCAAAATTGTATGTCTGCTGAGCTCCGCGAAAGCCTCTTAAGTTTTTACTCAATGAAAAAACATTTGCGTAATCCCTCGATAATAGTAAACATTGAAGTCTCAGACAGTATCAGGTGACTAGCTAATTTTTGAGCTCCGAAGTGCGCGTATTGATTGATTTGTCAGCTCTGCAGATCAAGTTACCAGACTATTTGGGTAAATTATGCAGCGATAGGTTAAGGAGGTTGTATAAGATATGCTCCATGGTGTAACAATGATATGATTTATAATATAACATGTAATTTATATAGTTTAGAGTAATATTAAGCAAAAATATTAATAACTAATGTAATACTCGTATAACGGGTATCAATCGCTCAATTATCTGTTTAAATACAATTCTTTGAGTACTGACCAAATAACAGCCAAGCTAAACGAACAGCCAAAAATATTAGACGTAAGATGCTAAAATTTGGCATGTATGTTATTTGGGGACCGTAGAAGTGCACTAATAAGGGATTTCCCGAAATGCCCACAGGCTCCGGCAGAAACGACCAAATTAAAATAAGATGTGCGGCCGTAGCTGCGCACATCCTCTAGTTTAAAAATAAAGGTGATTTAATTATGACTACGGCTAGTATAATCTCTGTGGTAAAGTAGAGAAGACTGAAAGGTATTTCACCTTTATATTTTAATGGTTTATTGACCCTTTATAAAAATATTTGTGCCAATCTGAAAGTTTTGAAGTAACGTAACTGTAGTATATTGATTGCCACGGTGTTTAGAATAGCTGGGTAATTGCGGGTATGGCATTCAACTTCCTAGCTTTTTTATAGCATACAAGAGTCTTGGGTGACAAAGGCACATTGTACTGCTTTCCTCATGTGGTATTCTGTTCAATAAAAGTAAAATAATTAACATTAGTTTTGAATTAAAAAAATGAAACACTTCAATGGCCCATAATTACGATGAAGATATTGTACCTAGACTTCCACCGCTGCTTTATGAAGAGCCCTATAAAAAGCGTGCATCGTGCCATATCACAGCAGTTACACCTAACAAAATATTTATCGCGAGTCTGTTAACTCTTTATAACAGTGATATCGTATATGAAATAATAGAAAATAGTACCAATTGAAAGTTATAAGCCATGTAAAATTCGTTTTACAACTCATATAAAATCTCGAGGGCGTCACACCATTTTCCTTCCGCCCTCTTCTTAGCCCCAGCCTAATAAATACACCATATAAAACCGTGTCCATTATTTCTAGGCCTACCAGTAACAAGAAGTGCGTTTGGCTGAGTGTGGCGCTGGGAGCTCTCAGTATGCTGGCCAAGGAGACCGGCATCATGATATTTATGCTCAATCTAGTCTTCGACTTTTATAGATGCTGGTCGTTTGTAAAAAGGTACTGTAATAGATTTTAATCTTTTGTGAAATTCTGTTTGATGGGCGCATTTTATGTACTAGAAGAATAAGCAATCTAGATGGTTTGAATTTTTAAATTGGGTGCTGAAATTGGAAAATGATTTTTCGCGTAAGAATATTAGCCTGAAATAGTTTTCAAACACCGCATAATGACTAATTCATGAGCAGACACTTGGTAATGGGAGCTTACATTTTTGAGACTTAGTGATCATAGATTAAATACTTATCTAGCTCCATATCATAATTGATTCATATTTTATGAATTTTCTTGCACCTAAATTAAAATTTCAAGATTTAATTGTTTTTTAATTACTATTTTAATTTTGATTAAGATACAACAATATTTAATTAATCATCCTCCTCTTAGCGTTATCCCAGTTTCAATCTGGGGTCGGCTTAGTAGTCTAACCGGATTTGGCTGAATATTAGGTTTTCCGCAGAGCGACTGCCTGTCTGACCTCCGCAACCCGAAGGGATAGCGATATTCCATGGTTTAGACTAGTGTCAGTTGATTAAGCAGGGTACTGACGTCCTGTAACGATTGTCAAAGATCTTCATGACAACCGGGACCGACGGCTTAACGTGCTCTCCGAGGCACGGGACAAGCGATAATTATTAATGCAATATTTAATTAATACGAATTATATACCTATCTGAAAGTTGAGAATCTTGAATAATACCACATTGCATCTTTGCACACACACACATATACATTTTATATGTATGGTAGTAGAGCTTTTCTGATTTCAGCATGAATGGGCCGGCTCGACCGGGGATGTACTACCCTCTCACAGAAAATCGACGTAAAGTAACAATACCTAAACTGTTGCGTTTTGTTCGGTGAGTGAGAGTGCCGGAGGCCCTATCCCCTATTCCTTTTCCCTCATCCCACTCCTCTTCCTATCCCTTAAGGGTAGCCTAAGGGGCGGCAACGCACTTGTGACTCCTGTGGTGATGCTTGTGTCCATGGGCAATTGCTTACCATCAGGCGATTCGTCTGCTCGTTTGCCGTCTATCAATATAAAAAAAAATATGTAGACCAATCGGTCGGTCACCTATAATTGCCTTGTATGTATAGACATTGGATCCACAACACATTAAATGTGTATATGCACAGTTGTTATGCCTCAAGTATATAAATAAATACAACACTCTTGTGTATTAATACGTCTCAATTTCAGAATCATCTCACTCATACAATTCAATACGATCGTCGACTCACACATAAACATATCGTTGATGCTACAATACTTAACCCCACAACCGCTCAACAAGTCCTAGTTTTGACATGTGACCTTATTAGTTTCACTTCGACCAGCTGGACACTTGTAGCGTTTATTTGCTTCTCATTTGTAGCTCGGGGTTTTTCTAACAATGCTTGTGTATGCAAACGTTTGCTCAGTCCGTTTGAATGCTTTAATGGTGTAGTTTATGAAGTCTTTCGCGAGATGCTGAATGGGACTGAGTAACTAGACATTAATAAGACTTTTTTTATTTTATGACAGAGTTTTTTGTCTAGGGTTGTGAAGTTACCTTTTGTTGATATTTATATATGCCGATAGCATAAATATTTGAAAGTAAGGATAGAATACCTTTTATTGGCTCCGATGTTTGGGCATTAGTTAAACCAACCGTTATCATGGTTAACCCAGACCATATATTACAGGAATATTAATTTATTAGGTACATATGTACAAATAGCAAAAGTTTGGATGTTTTTACTTTTTGTTAGTATGTTGCTTAAGGTTTTGAAGATACCAAGTAGGGATAATACGTTGCGCTTCGTATTTGATTCTTTACTAAGAAACAGAACCTTTAAGACAAAAATAAAATGTAAAAATGGGAATTTAAGCGGTGCTGTTTTTAATCTGGGTATTCTTTTGTAAATTCACTATCGTCATTTCTTTCCATGGTTCCAATTTATTTGAAGTCCGACTTCAAATAAATTGGAACGTAAATTGAATAGTGAAATACAAATGTTAGTTTTGAGTTTAAATGCTTTTTTATAAAGTCTAGTATATAAGCTGCCTTTTAAAGTAAAAATATGGTGCAAATACATCCGATACGACGATATAATATTCTACACATCTTAATGCTCTCCAATATCTCCAAAGCTAGTAACATATTTATTGGTATTGAATTTAAAACTTTTATTTGATAATAAATGTCCGACATCAGATGGACCTCGTAAAGTATACAGCAGCATTCTTAGCTGAACAAGTCTTAAGACTTGTACAACAATATGGCTTTGTAATAAAGGTTTTATTTTTTTACTTAGGTGTTCCTGCTGCCATTGGCTCTATAGAAAGAGATAAATAAGCATTCGGATAACAAATTACTAGAGTCTAATTAACCTTCAAATTACGCAAATACAGAAAACGAATGAGAAATTTTATATTATGTTTTATAGCCATTTAAGATCGAAACCAAGGGGCTGAGTGCTCGCTTTTGTATAGAAGAATTCTTAAGAGGCTGATCGATGCATCCGGAAAATCTGATTAATATTTCACGGACAAAATAGGTATTCTAATTTGAGGTGGCATTGCTGATGATCTCCACCTAAATATCTTTTTTTTGTGTTGTCAACACGTGTTGGTAACTTATTTATGTTATCAACACGTGTTGACAAAAGCCATACACATATTTATGTGTATGGCTTTTGTACACATATTTTTGACGCAGCTCTCCTGATCATAATTATGTGCCATTTTTTTCAACGATATCGGAAACTGCTTGATCTCTGACTCAGTAATTAGCCAGGTGAGTAATCTATAGGTAGAATAATACGTAAGATAAAGAAAATGTGGCTGCCGATTTTGCAATACTGTCGGATTGGATCTGTTAGATGGCGCTGCTGCCAACATAAAAAACAGATGCGGTTAAAACCGATGAAAACAACGCTAGTAAAGATAATTATATAAAGTTAAAAGTCAAGTCGAAACATTAAGCAATAAGTCATTATCATTCCGCGCTTCCGTTCTTGAGGAAAGTACAAACTGAAAGACTTTAGCATCTAAAACTACATAAAACTTTTGTTAAGGCAATTGACTGTATTAATTGTCCAACCGCAAGCCAAACGGATCTCCATTCAAATTTACACTTTATCAACCATATCCACAAAGAAACCGATGCTAAGTTGAGTAGGTGACTAACCGCCTCCCGCAGGGTTAAGCTGCGTATCGGCCAAAGATGTGCGGGGCCAGTGAGAGATGTGCTAAGATGTTATACACAGATGTGTAGCTGAAAAGATGTCTTTGCCTAGCAGTAAGGATACTATGCTACGCCGTGGGGACCGATGTCGCGTCAAAGGAAACGCGCCATGTAGATCGAAATCGCTCAACGCTGCCGCCGCCGCTGTAGGCCGTGGCCGGGCCGTAAGAAGCCATTACCGACTGCACGTATGGCTTTTAAGCGGGCGCCTCGCCGGTTAGAACTAAACCGAGTATTGTTGTTTCAATTACCAATAGTCTGGTTAGCGTACTCTGCTTCATTTGGAACTAGATGTTGTGTGAGTTTTCCTAAAATATTCTTATTCTTGGAAATATCCTTTGCACAGTTTAGCTAGCTCGCTCATCTTTGTAAGATGAGTACCCTTAAACTGAAATAAAATCATAAAGGTCGGTGGTTTTCACGCACGTGGTGGCACGGTCACAGACTTATACTACTGATGATATAACACTCAGTTATTCATATAGAAGCACTAGTGTATCTATTTTAAGATGTAAGGGTATTGAGTATTGTTTATTAAAGTGTAAATAACGTTTCGCCAGGTTATTTTTTAATAAATTGGGGATGGATATTTGTGCTCCCGGATCCAGTCACTGCGATCTGATACCATTTATTCGGAGGTTATGCTTAATATAGGTCATCATCGTCCTAACTTTATTCCGATTGCGCCTAAGACTTGGAGCATGGGCTACTTTAGAAAGCGTTAGGTAGCCTAACGAGAGAATTCAGATATGACAACATTATAGCTAGGGAAACAGAAAAATGGTAAAAACTCGAAACAAATATATATATCCCTCACCCACGTTTAATCTTTACTACCAACCTCGACTAATCTAAAGTTAATTCCAGGTCGATATGTTCCTTCAAGATCGAGAAGAAATGCACCGGGCTGTCGATACGGACGCTCAAGGTGTTTGTGTCGCTGTCTTTGTTGGTCTGCCTGAGGCTGGCACTGCTGCAAGGAACATGGCCATCATTCTCCCCACAGGATAACCCTGCTGCGTTCCATCCTAGTTTTTTTCTAAGGTAAATATTTTAATATACCTTTTCAGTAAGTTCCGTTCCCATTAAGACGGACAATCTCTTTTCTTGCATTCGTCTTGCTTTTAATAGGTATCATAGATCACAAACGTCCTATGTTTGGCAATGTGTTACTCAATCAAGCCAAATCGGCAACATAATTTTTTATGACATAGTAGGTACTTTGCTTTAGCTAATATTCGAAGTGTTTATAAATATTGTCTCTCTTGTTATTATTATAAGAGGTATTCTCCATCCAATCAATATTTTCTAAGAACAACATCCAGGAAATAATATAGTGTACAAAGGAACAAGCTTTTGTTGTATTATTTTTAAGTGTAGCTTATAAAGAACCTTGTTCATGCTTCTACCGGCAATTTAATACTAATTTATGTTCCCACTCAATAACGAGGTATAATTAATGTATGAGAACCATTGTATCGTAACAAAGGATGAATGGAATTTCAGGCAAGTGCTCATTTATATAATGTTCATAATTTCCTCAAAATTTTACTAGAACACGGTTGAATTATTTATATACATATATGTACGTACTTTTAGGAGGAAAGATAAGCTAAAATCAACAGTTTCGAAGATTCTTCGAAATACTAGTTCATTATAAGAATATATTGAGGACGTTTTTCCAACCATTATCGTAGAAATAGAGATTTCAGGAAAAACAAACCGTCCATCAAAATATTAAAAAGCTAATATTAATATTTTATAATACATTTACTTAAATCAACATATTCGAAGATTCTTCGAAATACTAATTCATTATGAGAATATATTGAGGATGGATTTTCCAACAATTATGGTAGAAATAGAGATTACAAGAAAAACAATATGTTTATCAAAATATAAAATATCCAATATTTATGCAACGGTCTCAATAGCCTTATTCCTAAGGGAAGAAAATACCTTTAATTTTATTTCTAACGACAATTTGACATGGATTACACCAGGATGGTGACGGATGTCCGTGTGGTGACGGATTAAGAATACGGAATGTCACCTATCATCCCATGGGTGTCGTAAGAGCCGACAGAGGGAGCATATTATACAGAGAACAGCACTGTAAGAGAAGGAAAACTTGATACAAACCCTATACCAACCCGTTTGGCCAGCGTGGTATAGTAGGCCAATTCCTCCTTTCAAAGGAGAGGCCTATTCCAGCAGTGGACTGTTAAAGGCTGATGATGATGATGACACCAGGATGTACGGTGGATACATGATACTAACCGACTGCATGGTTGGCGTAATGGTTAAAGCGGCCGCCTCGCTCTTGACAGCAATGATGTTACAAAAGTAAAAAGAAGTAGATATGTTATAGGCATACCAAAAGCACGACGCTAAATATAAGCCAGTTGGCAAGTCTAACATATGTGTGTGTGACGTCGCGAGCCGGCGTCAAAGTGAAACTGACACATCTTGTCAACCGAAAATAAAATATGAAGTTATCGATGTGTGCATTAGTGTACCGTTTCTACGGATTGATTACTACGTTACATTGTGTCTGTTAGTTGTATGTTTGTAAAGTTCCCCGCGATACAAAATTAAGTCCTAGTGCGATGTAATTCGAAAAAAAATTAACTTACACTGATGCCGACTCATTTTTTGTCTAGATTGATGACATTCTGTTACCTGGCGGCGTTCAACTGGTGGCTACTGCTGTGTCCTTGGACGTTGAGCCACGACTGGCAGATGGGCTCCGTGCCTCTCATCACGAGTGGCTGGGACCCCAGAAACCTTCTCACTTGCGCAGCATTTGGGGCTTTGTTACTGCTATGCTATCGGTTTATTGCTGATATGGAGGTAAGTTTCCATGTTTATTTAATACTAGAGGTTGGCCAAGAATCTTATATATCTTATACTAATATATAAAGCTGAAGAGTTTGTTTGTTTGGTTGAAAGCGCTAATATCAGGAACAACTAAACCGATTTCAAAAAATCTTTCAGTGTTAGATAGCCCATTTATCGAGGAAGGCTATAAGCTATACAACATTGCACTATGAGCGACGGGAGCGGAGCAGTAGCCTTAAATAACACGGATGTAACAGCGGGCATCCTCTAGTTTTATATATAAGTACAGAATATTTGTTTACCTACCTGTATTGTATAACGTGTGGTGACGCAATAACAATACGAAGTGTCACTACCCTATTACATACCGTGGGTCTCATAAGAGTCAACTAAGGTAAATACACGAAACAAATTGTGTCTTTGCGGTGAGACAGAAAACTGTGACATCAAACCCTATCCCAACCCATCTGGCCAGAGCGGTAGAGTAGCCCAAATCAATCTATTAACTAGTAGCACTCATAGCGAGACTTAGCTTGTCGTTCGTAACAGATCAGAAAAGTTAAGCAACGCTTGCACAGGTCACCACTTGGATGGGTGACCAAGTGTGGCATTTACATCTGAGCGCTACCGTGCTTCAAAGGGCACGTAAAGCTGTCGGTCCCGGTTCTTGTCTTAGGATAAGAGTCGTTAGGCTACGTCGGAGGCCTTCGGACGGTCTGAAAAAATCCGACACGAGAGTTGGCCACACACTCACACGAAAAACAAACAATAAACATCTATTTACTCACATTGCTACTGTGTCGCAAATTATGAGAGGCTTTTGTTAAGCAGCGGCCTGCGAAATTTGATTTGATAGATAGTGTGGGTGTTTTTGGATAATTTAAATTTGACTTGCAAACTGGATTAGTGAATAAATATATTCTAGTTATCCAAATACATTTTCAATATGGGCATGCAGAGGGTATTAGGTTCGAATCCACGGCATGCACCTATGACTTTTCGAAGTTAAGTGTGTATTAAATTGTTAATTATCGCTAGCCCTGTGCCTCGGAGAGCACATTAAACCGTCGGTCCCGGCTGTCATGAAGATCTACAGTCGTTACGGGAAGTCAGTACCCTAAAATAAACTGATACTGGTCTAAACCATGGAATATCACTATCCCTTTGGGTTGCGGAGGTCAGACGGCAGTCGCTCTGTGGAAAAGTTGATATTCTGTCATATCTGGTTGGACCAGTAAGCGGACCTCGGGCTCCAAGGCGTGAAAGTCTTGGATGCAACTGGGATAACGCTAGGGCGATGATTAATATTGATGATGATATATTTTCAATAAGTGAAAATGATAAACAGAACATTCATTTTAACCTTGCTTGGTACATTTCAACTCCACAATCCATGCGAATACGAGAAGCACCACTGAATTTGCATTCTATTAATTGGAATATAGTTTGAACATCTTGAACCCAATTTACGTAAACATCGTCTTGGATTTAATTGTGCATGCCTGACAGGTTTGCTTCTGAAGAGCGCTTTGAATGCGAGCGGAGTGAATGCAATGCCATAATACCTTCTGTTTTGAGTTGGAATTAATGTTATATGGTATGGGTATTTAGACTGCAAATTTGTTTACATATTTTACGAGCTAAGAAGGTTTATTTGTAGGTATGTAGGATAAATTTTCACTACTTATACGGTATGGCGACCGGTACGCTGTTTATCACAGCGTTGGGTGTTATGCTCGATCTCAAAAGGGACAGCCGTTTGTTTGATGATCCACACATAGTTGTTAAGAGTCTAGGTGCTCTTTGAGTCTGATGTTAAAAGGTGATGTATTTGAAACATCGTATTTTATTTACCTTAAACCATAAAACGTTAGAGCACAAGCCCACTTATGAATATTTGGGTCAGTACTTCTTCTTACGGCCAATATAAGATTGTGATCGCAAATATTAAATCATAGAATAATGTTTATCTTCTTATCTATCATAGATCTTTTTGTTATCAGGTACAGAAGCACACACCAGCCGTCATAGGCCTGCTGCTGATGGTACTACCGTTCGTTCCAGCGAGTAACTTACTGGTGACGGTGGCATTTGTTATTGCCGAGCGAGTACTGTACATATCTAGGTACGGGTCTATTTTGCGTAATTATACGATAATAGAAGTGAAATATCTTTTACTTGCGTCGAAGTTTTGACATGGAGTACACCAGCAGCGGTCACGGAATTAATTAAAATGTATGTACAATCAAACAAGTCGGCGCTGGACCAATTTGAAAAAAAATCCCTTGTCTCGCTCGTGGAGTCGAGGCACACTAGAAACTGGTTTTATATACGAGGTTCAATGTGTGTGTAAAGTAACACTGGAAGCGACGATGTCTTGCTGAGCGATT
This sequence comes from Euclidia mi, assembly GCA_944739405.2. NCBI lineage: Eukaryota > Metazoa > Arthropoda > Insecta > Lepidoptera > Erebidae > Euclidia > Euclidia mi. The sequence continues at coordinate 95,106,247 of OX123185.2, forward strand.
CTCGCCCTTATGGTGGTCTAGCGGGCATTTGTTCGACTGTACCCACTGCTCCTCTGTGACTGCATATCTTTTTATTATTTTATTACGGTGTGTCCTCTAGAGGTCATAAAGTTTCACATTAAATAAAAGGACTTATTTGGCACGATTCAATGTCTGTATTTTTTATCCTTGACTTGTTTTATTTGACACGGATATTATTTTTGACTGAACTCTTTCTTATTTTAATATTCTTTCGTTTATCTAATATACAACGTTTTTCTTTAGTGTGGGCAGTGTAATCATCACAGCATACGGTGTACAACTCATGTGGTGCTCTAAGCCTGGCACTAAAGTGTTCCTGGTGGTAGGACTGGCAGTGCTGGCGGCTAGTGGAGTAGCCAGGACGTATAGAAGGAACGCGGATTGGAGGGGCCGAGCGACGTTGTTGAGGTAAGCGACAGAATAGTCCTTAAAATATATATTTCACTTTTTGATGGAAAATTATGAATCTTAATCACAACAATTCTATTTTGTGTCGTATTCATAACTAGAGCGGGTGCCCAAAATTGTTATTTAGTACACTTTTGGTGGCAGTCTCTTGATGTTTCTTTATACATTTTACTTAATTTCTTCAGTGCTCCAGCCGTAGTGTACTGCAAGCTATTATAAGATCTTCGGTATCCAGATCACGCTCAAAGCCACGTTGGACTCTTCTGTCATGTAGAAATCAATGAAAATAACCCAATAGCAACCCAAAAGCTTTGCAAGCATGTAACTATTTCCTAAAATGTTGAATAGTCAACAATGGTGTGTGGACATTTTTAGTGTATGCAGCCGCAACTATGTTGTTTCAAAGGCTCGGTTCCAACATCAGGACATTTTTTGTGTCGTAAGATGGCTTGCTGATTTATAGAGTCTAGAAGTAATTTATTTATTCAATAAGTATATTAATTGTCGACTTGCGCAAAATATTTATGCGTATTTCTATCAGTAGGCAGGTTACCATGGTAAAGGTTTCACATATTTTAATGGACGTGTGTGAATAATTGTAAGAAATTATTAAAAGCAGATTATCTGTTCCCTAGTTACAAAACTTTCCAAATGTTCGCACAGATTAATATCAATTCAATATAACAAAGTGTATGGCTACGGTGTCATGGCCTCACAATACTGAACTTAATACGACTATAATGACTTAAGTCAGTTAGTTACCTTAGTTTACAACTTGGGAAACTATTTAATTGCTCGGAAATATTCACTTTATGTGCCCAATTTCTTCAATTATGATAATAATTTAATTGTTTTAGAACTTATATTAGTTTGCTTTGTTAGTTTATAATAATATCTATCAAACTAAAATTGTGCATGCAATTTTAACGTGAAACGAAATTAAGTACTTAAATTTGTGTAAAGTGAGAAAGTTACAATTTATAACGACTTAAATTACGCCAGAGGAGATACTATTAAAAAAATAAAACAAATAAAAAGAACATATGTTCTTTTTATTTGTTTTATTTTTTAATTTGCTTCACAGTCGAGGCAGCAAAAGCCTAATGGAGATACTAACATACTGTCATTGGTGGTCATCTTAATATATAAAATCCTTGCGTTACTGACTGACTGACAGACACGCTACAGTCTGCATTTTATTTAAATTCACCCGTTTTGGCCGATCCCGTGGGAATTTCGGGAAATCCCTTTTTAGTGCACCTCAACGGTCACCAAGGAACATACATGCCAAATTTCAGCTTCCTGCGCCCAATAGTTTCGGCTGTAGCGTGTCTGTCAGTCAGTGAATAACGCAAGGATTTTATATATTAAGATTTTAATAATTTGTATTCACTTTATTGACCCCGTTTGCAAACTGTGCCCGCTGCCAAGGTTCTCGGTGTTTTCTTGTATGAGACTCGTCTCATACAAGAAATCAATTTGTGAGGGTATTTACGGAAAGGACTTTATCATATTGTTATTATCTAATGATGCTGTTTGATATTTCTACTACCACCAGACGGCGCTTAGTATGCGTCAGGTCCCAACTATGTACAGACGCGTACACACACATAATACAAACAAACACAGACGTACGAAAATATAGGGGCTTTGACAGTTTTGACAGGTTTTTTGACCTGATTCCTCAGTGCTGCCGCGTAGTGAGCGTCATTTCAGAAGACCCTCATTGTCTGTGTCCTTCACAACTATTCACAATACAAGATTTATCCATAAAGCGAAAGTCATCTTTTCGAAGTCAATATTGACTTTTTAACTATGAATACCTAATTCACTGACCTAACTTTAATGACTGTTATTATAGCAGCATCGGCAGACTCCTCATTATGCGCCTCGGGTTCAGAGAAATAATGAGATCAATTATAATCACAAGAAAATACTTTACTAGAGCAATTATCTACATGCACCGTTTATTTTCTATAAAAATACATGTTTATTATACTAAACAAGTTCTAAGAATTCTTTAAAATGAAAAATGTATAAATATTTTCTTTTAACATAGATATTTGTTATGGAATAAATAATTAGGTACTGATAATGAAACAAAATTGAGCTTTCTGTACCATGAATATTGTGTAAAAGAAAAAGTAACAAATAAAAGCTTTACAATATTAAAATCTTGTTAAATTATTAAATGAGGATGTCGGCTTTGTTTTATAACTGGGTATAATTTTCTATAATATATACTATTCCAGTTTTGATGAAATTAGTTTTGAGCACATTTTACATTACCTACTAACCCAACCTGTATTTCCAAGGATAATTATGCTGATGCATACTACGAAAGGACATCTAAAAATTGTAATTTTGTTCAATACGAAGCACGCTGTTTATCTTAATCATCTCAAAGCAGCAAGTAAAATAATATAAATGGTGTTGATACAAAACAAATAATATTTTAATAAATAATACATTAACTGTTAAAATATCTATTATCCTATTAAAATATCGCAACAAAAGCTTACAATAAACGTTTAACAATGAACATCCATTATCACAATTTTAGCGAGTATAATCCTACCAAATTAAAGGGTTCAATGGCACTTCAATTACATAAACCGTTATTAAATAGCAACATAAACGACTTCTTAAATTGGCAATATACGAAATTGGAGCGTGAAACTGGAGATAAATTTTAAATGACTAAAAATTCTCTTTCTCTTTTTTTAAAAGACAACTCCCGCCTTAGGATTAAATCCTGTGTCGCGGGGGACTTTACAAACATACAACTAACGGACACAATGTACACCCAGACTCGAAACAACAATTTATGAATTACACAAAGTATTGTCCCGTGTGGGGATCGAACCCACAACACTCAGCGCAGTGTGGAGCGGCGAGGCGGCCGCTTAAACCACTACACCAACCGTGCAGTCAAATATTTCACTGCCTTATAATTTATATTGAAAAAAAATCCCTTAAAAAGTCATCTGAAAGTACTCAGAACTTTGAAAAGCCTACATGTTAATCATTATATAGATTTTCTGCCATTATACTTGACAAACTATAACTTTGATATCGATTACATAAACAACCCTCCAACATTCACGGAGTGTATCAACACACATAGTTCCAAAGCCAACCTGTTTTAAATAGTAATCGGCGAACTTTCACAAAGTGAGTGGGTCACACTGCTGTAATATAGGACCGTAGGTATAAACTGGCCAGTAGTTATCTACAAGTAAAGTTTTCGACTGCGAAAACTCAATGCATTCCAAGTGCAACATTAACTTCTGTAACGACTCCTTTAGAGCCGAAAATTTTAGTTTGCTGCTATTTCAATGGGTCTTACAGACTTCGTTGGAATATTTAGTTAAATAAAATACGTTTCACGGATAGTTTACATGCTTTAGTTGGATTATTTTGAATAGGAGTGCTTTTGAGTTCTTTGGTTTAGAATGTCTGGTTATTATTATAATCGTTTCGTAATATGATCTACCGTGTTTTGGTGGGCACGCAGAGCCGTCGGCGACAAATCTCGTTTCAGGGCAAAAATTGTTAGGCCGTTTGGGACTTTTAGGCAGTCTATAAATTCCAAAACCAGAGTTAGCAAAACACTCTGATTTTTCTGATCAAATCATCGTTTATTAGCGAATGTTTGCATATTATAGTGAGTGATTTTATTTTAGAAATTATTCGTGTTTCATATAATAGACGGTATAGTACTAATATAGCTCAGCACATATATTTCATGCAATTTATAATCATTAAAACCAACCATATTCAATCCAATCAAAACCGAAATAAAATATATAATATGTTTTATTTTATAAACTTCAAATTAAAATGTGTGTCTGTGATTTAAAAAGAATCGCGTTTTCTCATGAAGCAATAGAGATATGTCAGGATCTGTTCCGTAGTCTCTGTCTACCCCTTCGGGAAAAAGGCGGAAAAAGTGAGTCGTTTTCCAAGTTCTTATAGTAAGACTTTTTAAGAATTTGTCTGTCTTAAGCGGTTTGAGATCTTTAACCAGATGATAAGAATATTTATAGATACCTATAATTTATCTCACAAATGCTTTAGGGTTCCAGCATTAACTCTTGCGCACCATCCCATTCTCCACTTTATGTGTCGTGTTTGGGCAGTCGAAAAACTCTACCCGAAGTGCGTTCGAAATCTACTCATTAACACCACTACGGTGTCCTAAATATCTATTATTGAACTATTGTGCTTTTTGCACCATTCAGACTTTAAATTTCTGTCCCACTATTCATTCAGACACGCTATCGCTATTATATTATTACATCATTCATAAAGAGTAAAATTTTAACAGATATTTCATAATATTAATGTGATAAATAATAGTATTGTTACATTGAAAGCGATTAAACCATCGAAAACTCCAACAATATTTCAACACAAATGTACTCGAACGGCGTCCTCTCACGAAACAAACACAATTCCGGTACACAAATCATTTCCCCTAAACACTAATAACTTCGGCAAAACACCTCGAAAATTTTTATTTCCAAAAACATAAATAGAAATATATTAAACATGACACAAAATGGTAACCACGATTTACAAGACTTGCAATATTCCCGGCATGGTGCCGTATTTCGGTGTAAATTACCTCAAATGTGTTTTGTTTGCTCCAGGACGGATTTAGTGACTCTGCCGCAAAACGCTAAACTGCATTACAACTTGGCCAACTTTCTGCGAGAGACTGAACAACAAGACAGCGCGATCAAGCATTACAAAGAAGCTTTGAGGTAACAATATATTTCGTCTTCACGGGAACGCTAAAAACTTTACTAAGCTGTTTTTCATGTGTGCAAGACTTAACATCAACTTCATACACATTTTATTTTACAGTTTAACGTGGTTCAAATTAGTATTACAAGTTTTTTAAGTACGTGTTTTAATTGCTTGTCGTAAAGATTATCAACGTTGTGGCGTTCCCCGGTGACTGCAGACCTTCCTCTTAGACCACTTAATAAGACACAAAATCTTAGACCATGTCAGGCGGAAATTCGATGCCAGATTTGGAGATAGAATTAAACGAGAATTAATTCCGTAAAAATATCATAACTGATAGTAGCATTTTAATCTAAATTCATGCATATATTGAAAATCACAATACACTACTGTAGGCGCACCTCGGTTATCTAGTCACTCGAATAAATGCCAAAGTCACCTTGCAATTGAATGGCAATCGTCTTTGATTGCCCTGCGGCTGTTCCACTGTTACTCACAAGGAGAGGACGATGACAAGCTGTTAGTCTGTGTGTGAGCAAAGTGACGACACGGATCAAGCGTACGGCAGATATTAAGTTAGTTTTACTTATAATGTACGTAACTGACTAAAATCACTAATTTCGTAGCAATCGTTTCTAGGGGTACGATAAAAATTGGTGTCTTACAATTTTTTATTATACAAGCCAATAGACCTTTACGTATTTAATTATAGTACAACAAAAAATATTTAAAGAAAAACAAAAAACCCGACTGCGTAAAAAATTATTTAAAAAAATACGTGAAAAAAATAACTTAAATAAAAACTAAAAAGAAAGAAACAAGGCCATTAGTTTAGAATTCTAATGCAGAACAGAACGACTCACAGTCGGGGCCTCTTGGGAACATTTGATTGGTAAAATTTGAATGAGCCCCGACTGTGAGTCGTTCTGTTCTGCATTAGAATTCTAAACTAATGGCCTTGTTTCTTTCTTTTTAGTTTTTATTTAAGTTCTTTTTTTCACGTATTTTTTAAAATAATTTTTTACGCAGTCGGGTTTTTTGTTTTTCTTTAAATAATTTTTTTATTTTTTTTATTTAGTTAATCACTGTTTTTTTTGTTTGTTTATCGTTTATACTTGAAGTAAAAACTTAAATCAATAAGTAAAAACATTAGCGAGAATGATTGTTTTGTTAAACAACTTTAAATCGTTATATATCCTAAACTATTACTTAAAATGAAAAATGATAAAAGAAACCTAAAGATGATTTTAAAATACCTATTTAACGACACCCCACATGACATAGTTCATCGACATTTTTTTTTTCATTTTGACAATATGGCGTCTGGTTGTCGCTGTGGTGAATTTTGATTACTGTCATGTCTTTAGTGACACTCGCAAGGTTAAGACGAATCGATTGACGTAAAATCATCAAAGTAGGCCTACGCATTTGGTCTCTAGAACGCCACATAGAAACAAACATACATACATACATACATAGACTGATAAACACATTACCCTCCTTTGCGTCGCGCAGTCGGGTAAAAAAAAGGTCAACGAATAGCCTGTCTGGTATTCGAACCACAGCTTAAATGTGACAATGAAACAACAGTATGAGAAATCTCGTTAAAATAAATGTAATACGCCAGTGTCAGCTTCATTGTTTAAAATAGCTGGCCAGCTGCATCAGTACTAAATTATATGGACAACGCTAGTCACAGGCTAAATATATGGAACTTTACACAGATTAAGATAAGAGCCATTCCAACCGACCTCTTATTGTGACGCGGCACTAGTGGATCTTATCTGAAAAACGTCAACTTTCATTTAGGCTACAGATGACTACTTTTGAAACCCAAATATTTTTGTTGGATTTTTAATTGTGGTTAGGATATGGCTACGATGCTGGCTTCGCTACTGCGACACCAATACATAATAGAATACAAGTCAGCTCACACACTCGTAGTTAAATACACTGAACAATATACATACGTTACATGATGCATAGAGAATCTGTATTACGTCCGGCTGACTTTCTAGTTCAGCTTCTGAAGGATAATACCCCTATCTTCGCGTGGTGGCTACCAATTACCATACCAGCAATATCATTTACCGAAATAGCGATATAAAATAATGGATTCTTTATGCCTGGTACATGACACTTAAACTACCGGTGACGATTAGTAAGATATGAGTCTAATGAGTTGGCGAGCACTAGAGGCAAGATAGACACTGGATATTAGCATTTAGTCGAGATAGTTCTTTGATAACTTTTGTAACAAAATCTTAATGAAAGTTCAAATTTCGTTTACAGATTGTACCTTAAAACCACTGTACCATTGAGTAGTTCGTGCAGTTATTGAGTTATGTGTACGTGAAATGTTGGTGTATGCCAACGTCGTTTTTTTACTTGATCTTCAGTTTTTAGAACTTGTTTTTAGAGAAATAACCTTCTTTCACGTAAAAAATACCTTATAATGGAGCACAATTTTCTGTAGAAGGTGAAGCAGACATAATTCAGTACGTGTTAATGACGGCATGTTTTACATTTTAAAACTCGTTAATATACTTTAACTATTATGAGAATGAGCCGCTAGCGTAATGTGTTGTCGGAAAAGTGCTCATACTCTTTTGTTATGACTGGACGTCCTTTAGTTCAGTGATAAAAGTAAGTAACTAATTTTCTATAATACACAGGCTTGCTTGGTTAACCAACAACAACCAACAGGTTAACCTGTAGGGCTGGGATTCTTAAAGAGGGGTCCATTGACCCCATAGAGTCTGTGGGTAAGGTACTGGGGGTCTATCTTGTCGTACTATCCAAGAATATCGACGTTGAGTAACAGTATCTTACTGTTACGTTTCGTTCGAAAAGAGAGTTCCGAATACCCCAACCCACTTTCCTTCTCCCTTTTCCTGTTAATGAGCTGATGTTACCACTTACCGTCATGTGCTACTGTCTCGTCTGTTTATAGCTAGTAGTACATTGAGGGTTGAAATACCTTCTTAATTGTGTCTGGCATTCCGGCATACAAGAGTTTAAAGTCAATGCTGCCTCTATTGTTTATTGTTTATAACAAAATAAAATTTAGAGGAAGTTGAAATACTACTTCCAGTCAATACCAAAACGCAACAAGCTTGTTTGCAACTTGAAATGATTCATTTATTGCTGTAAAGCCTTACTTCGGTTTGTGAAGTATGACGTATGATGGTTTATACTTTGAGAATTGTCCATGATAGTAAAAATAAAAAAATGGTTTAGAAACTCTGTCACAGAGAATTAATTAAAAGGGACTGGTCACACTAATTTAGGCTAGCCAGAGGCAATTGTGTTGCTTTTTTTGAGAGATCTCTGTTCTCAAAATTTTAAGTAGTCACAGGCACACTTGGCCACCGTGGTGGATCATAGCTTAACCCTAGATGAAAGGAATAGACGTAAATATATTAATTTAAGCGGACCCCGGGCTTCAAGGCGTGTAACTCTTGGATACAACCGGGATAACGCTAGGGCGATGATGATGACATTAATTTTATTACCCACAGCTACACCGCAATAAAATCCGTGCAAAGTACTTTCATCTCCACAAACGAAAGACAGTAGGTGTTGTAACTTCTCCAACGTAACAAACCGCATTCCCGGCCAACGCTAGAGAGCACCCATCGAACTTTTCCCATCACGTTGCTACAATTCACCGCAAATTTTCAATTAGTGCTCCACTACAAGCAGCGATTACAGTGATTTGTCACCAACACGGCAACTATTCCGTTCATTTAAACTTTGATCTTGGGCATTTAATGAGTTTATGTTTTGTGGTGCTACGATTTTTATGTACTTTAAATTTATTCTGGGTTGTGTTATGTAGTTTGCTTGCTCTCTAGAAGTTAAGAACCATTTTAAATGTTATTTAATATGGTTCTTAACTTCTTTTTAATTCGGGTATTTTTATGTGCTTGCATGTTTGCATAGTGCTGTTCTAATTGCGTTTAATGTTTAGTTGAATGTACATTTTTAATGCTGTTTTGATTGTAGAGTGGTGTAAGTTTACACTTTACTGAGAAGAGTCGGTTCCTTAATTAACACGTGTTATTGGGTTTGTCAGTTTACTGTCGCTTTTGATACATGCTATATATTTCACGAAAATATGCATTTGGTATAAAAATATCAACTGCCAAGGGCCTCAGTATCATGTTCTGAATCACTGGTATCAGTTTTCGGTACGCTGTTCCTTACACCCAGTATTATTGGTCCTACCTTGAGTAATACGATTTAAAACTGCTAACTATATATCAGTAATAATAGCATTTGAAATAAACCTTGCGATTTGGTTGGTAATGTAAGTATGTTACCAACACGCCAAGTTTGCACGTGGCGAAAGTTTAATAAAATCTACAGTTACAGCATAAACATTTCTTCAATAATCCATGACACCATAACATTACTTCTCGACGTGTAAAATGTTTGTATTGTTATGTATCCTTTATACAAATTTCTTTTTAATTGCGCAAGAATATATTCACATCTAGAGTAGCGATAGCACAGTGGAGGGAACTTTTTGGTGTTCACTTCATGCTCTCTTCATATCTGGTTTGACAACAAAGCGCACGTCGTGCTCCATAGTGAAAGTCTTAAAGACAACCAGGAAAACGCCAGGATGATGATAAATGATCAGCATATTATGTCAGTACGTCTACATAACTTACAAGATAAAAGTTACAATCGGAGAGAAACAGATAAATCTGCACTACAGTGTTCAGCGTGCCGCATCGAAAGATCACCATCTCAGCATTCACTAAGTAACTTGTAGATGGCATTGGTTATTATTTGTAAGTAGGTAGTAACGCGCGACCGTAGCATTGAAGACATCTGGTCTGATATTTTGTACCCGTGTCATCTTAAACTACAATCACAAACTTCCTCTGTTGAGCTGATTCTACTAAAATCAAAACCTCAGCAAGAATAACATACAGGTGAACTCATTAAAATTTTCACCACTATTCCCACATCCTTCATACAATAGCTCGAAGTTTAATCTTACGGAATCTGTGAATGTTTAACCAGGTGAAGTAAATTCTGTTCGGACCAGCAACTAAAGTTCAGCGGCATTAGACTTGTGACTTGTTTTATATCGGGAACCCTTGCTCAGACTTGAGAGTGCAGAACTATCTGCACTTTTAGTTTTGTTAAACAGATAGTTTTTGTCTATATAAGGTTTTAGACGTGCTCACAGTGTTTCCAGAGGATAAAGTGTTGTCGGAGCAATTTAATTTTAAACTTGCAGTTTTAGATTGCAATTTTATATAAGAAAAGTGGTGGCGTTTTGATATAGTATAGTAGTAGAATTGTGTTTGAGAGACTGTGGCACAATTGCTGATCCGCTATATTCGTGAATTCAGATATTCAAATTCATGTCACTGCTTACTCCAAATCCTATTTTGACGAAAGCAAAAATGCAGGCCTATTTGAAAGATACCTACCTACTGTAATGAGGTATGCATGTAAAAGCAGTGATCTTTGAGTATCGTAATTGACCACTGGTCTCTTTATTACATAGCATTACCATTGAAATTTAGTTGAAAACATTGATTTATTCATTTCCCAGAAGATTGGCAGCGTTACTACATTGGATGGCAGTGCTTATTCTCTCTGCGAAAAATAGGTCAGCCTTCTGGTCGCGGAAAGCGTTTATTAGCTAATTTTCTGTATAGAGTACGAGCCAGTGCTGGCCCCATGGCCCCAGCGTTTCGACCCAAAGGGCTCAAACACGTAATTACCAACAAGATTTTTGTATTTGCGCCGTTTGAGGGTCTCCACCGATGCAGCAGCAGCACCAACTGTGCTTAGAATATGTGCTCTCGCAAGGGTATCGGCGGATGTTGCGTCCCATATCAGAGGCATACCTGCCTTCTTTCAAAATAATAATGAGATGTCGTCTGGTCTCTTCCCATCGTCACGTATCACACCATAGATTCAAACGAGTTGGTGCTCCGGCGTTGTTTTTATATTGTTGGCAGTTATTCAACCAGTTGAATTTCAATGTCCAGTACAGGACTGTATCAATATTATTGCGACGAATTTCATGGATATAACCGAAACAAAGTGAACAAGTAAGTATCTATGACTTGAGGTTGTCCGTTTTATTTGGAATTCGAATACTTTAAACTCTTTGACCACATAAATCATTCTAGTTTCCTATAAAAATAAAACGTCTAGAAATTTTCTCCCCATCAATAAACTTAACCAGCTCGATTGACAAAGGCTAGTATATTCTGAACAATATTACGATCCACTAACAACGTTAAGTTTCAATAATAAAATACTGCGCTTTATTCAACGCCATAAAATCTCGAATGGCTGAACAAAAAGAGAACATAATCCTAGCAAATTTAAACTTTGCTACGGCGGCTTAAAGTCGGAAATTGGTTGCGGTATAGTTTCACTTGTTGCAAGATCTAGGATTCAGTTGTTGTGTGATTCAATCTCGGGGATTAGCAGTATTATTAGATGGGTGTTAGTGGGTGTTGAATCACCACGGTCTGTAGATATTTGTAGTTGAAATCTCGCTATTGTGAGTATTGTGACGTGCGAAATAGAGCAGTGGTTCTAACTTTTGATTGGTTGCAATAAAGCACATGTATGCAATTTTGCAAAAGGTAGGTAAGGTACATTTTAAATTCATATCTGCTGAAGTGAAAATCCGCTGTTACTGGGATAGATACATCGAATGGAATGGTTTGAGAGTTTGAGCTGTAGTGTAGAAATTGTAGTAGGTACACTTAGTGTTTATGATATATTGTAGCAGGTAGAATTATTGTCCTACAACGGATTTAAGTAAACTGACGGACTCATAAACTGCATCAAAGTAATAGACGACTTTGAAATAAATATTTTTACCAAGTATGCAAACTTTCTATACAGATTTAAATTGAAGCCTCTAGATTGGTTCGTGAACTTTAAAACAGCGTAGGGTCATATGGGTCAATCTCCAAAACGAGCGTATTCGTGAGATCGCTCTGGTGCTTTTCAGATATTGATATTTAATGGTAATTATGTATCTCATTTAAAAGAACGATATTCAAGTGGTCGATTTTTACTATTGGCCTTAATTTAGACAAACAGTAAAGGAAATATTAAAGTTCAAAAAATTTCGCGACCAAAGCAATCATAATTGGTGCCAGAGTGATAATAAATGGTAAATAATTAAAATAAAAATATAAATTATTGATAAAATATTATTTATTTAACCGTTTTCAGTCATATTCAGTGTACGTGTAACAAGATCAGTAGGATAAATGTATTATTTAAGAAAATTCAAGGCATATTATCCGTCATACATATCAAAAATAAGAATCTTTTATAAAAAATAATTTTATAAAAACAAATTAACATAACTATAAAATAAACTTTTGGCAACCCAGGAAAGGTTATAAATTAAATGTTATATGCATAGTTCATCGTTTTTCATTGTTACAGTCGGGTAATACTACTTAAAATAGATTTATAACGCACAAGTAATGCAAAATATCATCGCTCTGGTCTTTTTGGACAGCGCAATCAGAGCCATAGCGATCAGAAAAAGTCACAAAATCATAAATATAGCCAAATTTAAAAACAAAAGAAAGTTGTGATTTCGTCTCATAAAAAACATCATAACGATCACTTAATTCACATAACAAACACATTCACAGGCTTACTACTGAATTTAAATAACATGCCATAGTTATTAAAAAAAATAGAGAACCAAATCCAAAGCAATCATAAACTTACCTTTGTAATGTTGGAACGCGGGATCGTGGAACACGGAGTATCCTCCTCGGCGTTAGACCACTACTGACGTTGCCCCGCGGGAGGGGAATAGAGTGTCTATAACGCGCAACTAGGGATAAGCGCGATGTTTTACCTCGGCGCAGAGCGATGAGATAAAATGCCCGGTCACGATTTTAAATTCAAATTGTGGCAAAATTATTGTTAATAGAGCTAAAAATATTTTACTGCTATGAAGATTAACTATTTGTTATGTAATATAAATAAGTTGTTTGATGTGATCCTTCTCATTAAAAAGTTAAAAAATATTTTTTTCATTAAATCGGGAGTTGGGTCAACCCAGAGCGATCAGGATTTTAGGGTTTAAGATTTTTTTTTTTAATAATCAAAATAAACTTATTCATAATATTAGCCTTGTACCATGTAGATTAGACACCGAACTGTCTATAAAAATATTTTGAAAACGTTTTTCGATTTTAAAAAGGTTTTATCCCGCCCGACACGAAAAGAAATGCCTCTGGAGATCGACCCATATCCTTAAGTTTAAGTTTGTGTACTGGAAAGAACGTTAAATCTTTTTTGAAGAAAAAACTGAAATTTAAGGAAAAAAATGGTTTTAACAGGTATGCAGGTAAGATGTGACTAGTAAAAATAATTAAATCAAGACCAAGTCAGACTTGCTCAAGAAGGGTACCGTAGTAGAGGTATCCACTTAACATCCCCATTACCTTCACTTAAACAAATATCACTATTAATTTTTCGCTGGCAAAAATAACTTTGTTTCCATAGTGTTTATAGTAACGACAAAGTTTTATTTGTGTTTTTTGAATAAATGCTGTAAAAACTACTGACCATATTTTCTAGACTTAAAATGTCAACATTTGACCTGATCATTAAATCCGAGAAGTAATAAAGTAACTTCATAAATATTAAAATTGGATGTATTTATACAGAAACCAGCGAGCATCTACGAAAAGAGTAATGAGTGTAGAGGAAGCGTGTAAGGTTTGTAAGGATAGGAGTAAGTGGCGTTCTGTTGTCTCTGCCTACCCCGACAGGAAAAAGGCGTGAGTATATGTATGTATGTATTTATACAGGGTGCTGTTTCATCACATCACATTTCATCATCCTGGTCCCAATTTATTTGGGGTCGGCGCAGTATGTCCTTCGCTTCCATACTTCTCTGTCACCAGTCATCCGATCGTTTACCCCTTTCTCTTTCATAACCATCCTCACACAGTCCATCCATCTTTTCCTTGGCCGTCCTCTCCCTTTTCGTCCTTCTACATCCATATTAATCACTGTTTTACCTACATACATCTCATCTCTCCGCATAACATGTCCATACCAAGCCAATCGACTCCCTTTTAGCTTTTCATCTATGGGCGCCACTTTCAAACTACCTCTAACGTAATCATTCCTAATTCTGTCCATTCTTGTCACTTCACACATCCATCGTAACATTCTCATCTCTGCCACATGCAATCTTTTCTCATCCATCTTCTTTGTAGCCCAACACTCAGCTCCATACAGTACGACAGGCCTTATAACCGACTTATACATGCGGCCCTTTAATTTCACAGGCATTTTGTGGTCGCATATTGTACCTGAGACCTGTCGCCATTTCATCCATTCTGCGTTGATTCTTTGCCTAATATCCCGATCAATTTTGCCGTCATCTTGCAGGAGTGAACCTAGGTAGCGGCAATCGGAGCATACTGGTAGAGGTGTACCGCCGAGTGTAACCGGTATAGGACTGGAAAGACCGCCAAAGTCACAGAAAATATATTCTGTTTTGGTTCTGCTTATTCTCAGGCCTTCATTCTCCAATCTCTGCCGCCACTCCTCTAGCTAGCTCTGCACCTTCTGTCCACTCTCCGCTATCAGAACGATGTCGTCGGCAAACAGCATGCACCAGGCTGCCTCTTCCTGTATGTCCGATCATATAGCATCCATAATTAACAGGAAGAGGTAGGGGCTAAGGGCCGACCCTTGGTGCAAGCCTACGGCCACATCGAATCTGGCTGTGATACCAGCTGCGGATCGGACTTGCGTTCGGCATTCAGCGTACATGGCTTGAATCAACATCAGGTATTTCCCAGGCACTCCTTTCTTCTTCAGGGCCCACCACAAGACTTCACGAGGCACTCGGTCATATGCCTTTTCAAGGTCGACGAACACCATGTGCAAGTTTTTATGCGCCTCCCTGTATTTTTCGCACATTTGGCGAAGTGCAAAAGTGGCATCCATCGTACCTCGACCAGGCATAAAACCGAATTGGTTTCGTGAAATCTCACTCTCGTCACGCAGGCGTCGCTCAATTACTCTCTCCCATACTTTCATACTATGAGGCATTAACTTTATTCCCTGATAATTGTTGCACTCTTGGATATCACCCTTATTTTTAAAGATGGGCACCAGGTAACTGTTGCACCATTCCTCGGGTATGGTCTCCTCGTGCAACAGCTTATTGAAGAATAAAGTCAGCCACACCCATCCATCATCTCCTAACGCTTTCCATGCTTCTTCTGGTATTCCTTCTGGTCCTAACGCTTTTCCATTCTTCATTCCACTAACAGCCTTTTTTACCTCGTCCTTATTTATTTCCTTCACTAAACCAATATTCATCACCTCATTCTCAAGTTTTCCGCTCCAATCGTTCTCCTCATTCATTAACTTTTCAAAGTATGTCCTCCATTTTTCCTTCATTCTATCTTCATCCATAAGAATCGCTCCTGTTTCGTCTTTCATGCACTTAATATGGGATACATCCTTCGCCTTTCTCTCTAGCTTTAGCCATGCCATATAAATATTTATGACCCTGTGGTTTTTCAAGTACCTCATACAAGTGGTCTAGGGCTTTGGATCTAGTAAGGGCTACGGCCTTTTTGGCTCTCTTTTTACATTCGTCATATTCCTTCTTCTTACTTTCTTCTAAAGATTAATTTCCTCTTTCATCAGCTGCTATTCCTTAAACCTTGCTTTCTTTTCCTTAAGTGCATTCTGTACCTCTTTTGTCCACCACCACGTGTCCTTATCTTTCACACGCTTCCCTTTCGACTCTCCTAAAACATCCTTTGCTACACACTTAATACATTTACTCATCTCTTCCCAACATTCATTGACACTCATATCATTCATATCGCCCATTTCTAACATTTTATCTACCAATGTATCTCTCAATTTTTCTACACATTCATTCTTCTCTAACATATGCCATCTTATTTTTGGAGTCAGTTGCTGCTTGGTTATTTGAGAGCTTATTTGAATCTTAAGTTCAACCATCAGGAGCCTGTGCTGCGAGACTAAATCTTCTCCTGGTACCACTTTACAGTCTTTGACCCAGTTGAGTCGATTACGTCTTAGTAAGAAATAATCGATCTGGGTCATAGTGGCCGCTGTTATATGTGATCAGATGTTGCTCTTTTTTCTGGAACCAAGTATTTGCAACTGCTAGGTCAAAAGCGGCAGCAGCTTGAAGAATTGCTTCTCCCTCACAATTTCAGCCGCCGAGTCGCCAACCTCCATGTACTCTTTCATACTCTCCACTTGTTTGTCCCACATGTCCATTAAAATCTCCTCCCACGATAATCCCTTCGTTCTCCGGTATATTCGTCATCATGGTATCGAAATCCATCCAAAACTTCTCTTTCTCACAATCATCACAGCCTACCTGAGGGGCATACACACTTATCACATTCAGAATAATACCTTGCCACATCACTTTCACAGCAATCAATCTGTCATTAACTCTATTTACACTTGTCACGCAATCTTTCAGATTTTCGTCTAAC
Source organism: Euclidia mi (assembly GCA_944739405.2). Lineage (NCBI taxonomy): Eukaryota > Metazoa > Arthropoda > Insecta > Lepidoptera > Erebidae > Euclidia > Euclidia mi. The sequence continues at coordinate 95,122,965 of OX123185.2, forward strand.
ACAATTCCCACACCATTTCTTTTGCCATCACTTCCACAATTATAAAACTTGTATCCTTCACCGACCTCCCTAGCTTTCGTACCTTTCCACCTTGTTTCCTGCAAACATGCCACATTTATTCGTCTTCTTTTCAAAACACTAGCTAACTCTCTAGCTCTTCCAGTCATCGTACCTACGTTCCAACTTGCATTCCTCACCTTTACGTCACAGGCTCGCTTCTTACGTTGCACTCGCCCGGAGTAGTGCAACAACCCTTGCATACTTCTCGCAGGTACCGGGTGCTGCCCCTGCGCGTCACCTGCGGGGAACGCCCTAATCCTATCGCACTCTTGTATATACTTGGCCATACTGCAAAAGGTTTTGGCATGTATTTTACCAGCCGGCCGCCTGCCTGACGCCAACCCTCCTTGTCATAGAGGACGGTGATAGGAGATACGGGGTAAATGGATAGGATGGAATGACAAGGAAGAAGGTGGTTGTAGGCGGGGGTACTGTAATCCTGGACGGATATAGGGTACAGGGTCTACAGGGTGCTGATTTGCATTTGCAAAATATTTTATGTGGTGAACATACTACTAAAACTGAATACGAATACATGATAAAATAAGTAAAAAAATACCTCTTCGTTCACTTTGAAAATTAACTCGGTGTATTGACCGCCACTGCCGCTCAGCTGATCGCCATTGAAGGTGCTTAACACACACAAGCACACGTACCTACTGTGACTGCGCGATACAGCCTTTTTTTGCACGATATAACAGTTTCTTCTGATTTACTATCTAGGTAACATCGAATGAAAATAGGGTCTTATATCGGCGTATACTGTTTGAAATAATTTTAGGTTAAAAAGTATACTGTCTAAGGTCTATGTTGTATTCTTAAAACATTTTGCAAATGCAGATCAACATATTGCCGATCGTCATTATTATTGTGTTTGCGTGTTAACTGATACGAGATCAATATTTATAATATTGCATCACATTGTTAAAGTAGATAATTATTGTAATTTACATGCAAAAGTTGATCTTGCAGTAGGGCAGCAATTAAAATATTTTGTTAGGAATTGTTTGAATGCTTTCAATGTTATTTGATATGACAATGAAAGCATTCTGTGCAAATGAATAATTTGTCAATTTACGGGGATGCAAAATAAATATTTGTGGTTTATTGGCAAAAACCTCAAATATTATAAGCCAAAAGCACAGTAGCTTCAGTGGACACTTTGTCATCATCAGTGTGATTAAAGGTCAACGTTCATTAGAGCCACCTGGCACCCACTCCGCACCGCCTCGCCTCGTGCGGTTAGTATTCTTTATATGGGTACATATACGCTCACTACATCAACTCCGTAGCGTCACCGGATCGCCTCTGTCGTAAGCCGTCAACGCGCGGGCGGCGGGTGGTCCACCCGCCGTCCGCGCGTGGACGGCTCGGTGGCAACTCGCTGCTCGCATGCTTGCCGCGCGTTGACGGCTCGTCGCCAACGCGCGGGTCCGAAGCGGACCGCGCGCTGCCCGCGAATGATACACGTCCGATTGTTACCAGATACACGGTAAATACCGTAGATGCACGGTAATTTTGAGCAAGACACGGTCTACGGTAATAAGCTACTACCGTGTTAATTTCTAAGGTATTTTAATTATTAATTACCGTGTAAATGATACTCTTATTTTTACTCAAAAATATATTATGTTCTTACGAGTAATCCTTTATTGGCAACACTGGCTGTCGCAGTTAGTGATGTCGGGGAAATCATTAACGATTTCATTACTTGGCAGGTAATATAATCTGGCAGAATTAAAAATATTTTAGGTAGTGTTTTTCATGAGCATACTTTGTGTTAAAATTTGTATGTATGTATGTATCTTCCTTGACCGATTTCGGCCACGGCGACCTCTTCAACTCCTTGACAGTAGTCGTTCGTGTGCTCGTTTGTGGCTTACATAGCCGATCTTATTGATTAAACCCGTGCGCAATGTGGACAGGTTAGTACACCGTTAATGTAGTTGTATACTATGGCACTAGGTGGGCGTGCCTTTAGCTCGTCGCGCTTAGCATCGAGCTCTCTGCAGCGGCTACTTTCAAATTCCTTGACCTTTGCCTTTATTAAGGATCTCCATTCAGCTCGTGATGAGGCCATTTTCTTCCAATCAGAAGGCTCTATACTGCACTTTTTCATATGACGCTTTATCACATCCTTATACCTGAGGAGTTGTCCACCATGCTTTCGCTTGCCTTCCTCAAGTTCTGAGAAGAATATGCTTTTTGCCACACGGTCATTCGACATTCTGGAGATATGGCCGCACCAACGAAGCTGTCGCCGGATAATATAGGCTTCAATTCCCTCCACACTAGCTCTTCGTAACACTTCCGTATTCCGAACATAATCAGACCACCGGATGTTTAAAATTTTGCGTAGACATTTTAGGTGAAAGCGGTCCAACGTACGGATATGGTGGCGGTAAACGGTCCATGTCTCAGCAGAGTATAGAAGAGTCGGGAGTACAACAGCAAGGTAGATGTTTAATTTCGTGTTCAGTCTTAAATCGTGCGAGCTGAAAACCTTGCGATTCAACCTTCCAAAGACCGCCGCCGCGGCCCCAACACGATTGTTGACTTCAGCATCAAGGCTGCACTTAGATGTCAATGTGCTTCCCAGATATCGAAATTTATCGACTTGTCTCAACTGAGTATCTCCGAGATTGATGGCCAGCGTCTCACGACCGTGAATATCTACAGACATCACCTCCGTCTTTTTGACGCTGATCTTCAAGCCATATCTTCGGCAGGACTCGCAAAGGGTAGATATGAGCTGCTGTAAGCCGTCTGGGGATTCAGCCACAAAGCACAGGTCATCCGCATAGATAATGTCACTAATTAGTGCGTGGGACACTTTTGTGCGGGCTTTAAGTCTGGCTAGGTTAAACAGACTGCCTTCATTTCGGAAACGGATGCGCATTCCTTCGGGAGTCGCTTCTAAGACTTCGCGGACAACGACTGCAAAATACAACGCGAACAATGTGGGTGCAAGAACACAGCCTTGCTTCACTCCACAGGTGACAGGGAAGAAATCCGACCGTTCATCGTCCATAGCGACGCAGCTCTGCATGTCGTCGTGCAGTAGTCTCACGAGTCTCACAAAGTTCGCCGTGCATCCTAATTTCTCCAGTATTATCCAGAGGGCTTCTCGCGGTATGCTGTCGAAAGCTTTCTCAAGGTCAACAAAGCAGATATACATGTTACGACCTTGTTCTCTACTTTTTTCCTGTAGTTGACGGACTGAGAAGATTGCCTCACAGGTACCACGGTCGGGTCGGAAGCCATACTGAGATTCCGGCAGAATCTTTTCCGATAGTTCCATTAGGTGGTTTAACAGAACTCTGGCGAAGACTTTCCCAGGGACTGACAAAAGGGAAATGCCACGATAAGAGCTGCAATCGGCCCGGTCACCCTTGCCCTTATATAGCGCCCGAATGAGGGATACTTTAAAAGTCTTTGGGACTTACTCTTTTTCCCACATGTCAGCGAGGAGTGCCCACATAGCCGAGAACAACTCCTCACCGCCATATTTCAACAGTTCTCCTGGTAAATCGTCAACACCCACCGCACGCTTATTTTGTTGTTGCTTAATTGCTAACACAACTTCTCTCAATGACAATGGCTCGTCCAGCTTGATAGCGCTAGGGGCTTGAGGAAGGGAGCGAATATGCTGTAGGTCGACTGAACGATCTATGTTCAACAGGTTGTTAAAATGCTCCGTCCACCGCTTAAGTATTTCCTCTTTGCTCTTAAGAAGTCCATCACCACTAGCTGGCTTAAGTGGGACTTTAGCATTGTAGGATTTACCGAGAAGGTTTCGTACTTCCGTGTAAAATTCACCAAGCTGGTTTGTGTCAGCAAGCCACTGCATGTGACGAGATTTCTCCTGCCACCACTTGTCTTTAACTTGACGTGCAAGTTTTCTTAGTTCTTGGTCACTTTGACGTATTGCCGCAGATATATCACATCGACGTGTTCGGCCTGGTTGTCGCAGGAGACGACGGTGTTTATTGATTGCCTCTGTCAAGATCTTATTGTTTTCGTCAAACCAGTCCTGATGTTTCCGCAACTTTTGACCCAAAGTTACAGCGGCGGTGTCTATAATACAAGAAGACAATAACTCCCAGTCAGTATTAACATCACCCGTTTTTATTTGCAAAGGCATTAGGACAGTGCTCAGGGTTTCAGCAAACTTCGTCCTCGTCTCGCTGTCTTCAAGTGATTCAACATTCAGACGCTAAAGTTTTGGTCTATCTGATCTACGCAATCGACGAAAACGAATATTTAGCTTTATGAGTACAAGGCGATGGTCAGTCCAGCAGTGAGCACCGCGCATTACACGGGTAATCTGGACCTGAGATAAGTGTTCTTGCCGCACGATAGCATAATCAATGAGATGCCAGTGCTTAGACCGGGGGTGCATCCACGTCGTCTTGTGCTTGGCGGCTAGTCTAAACATAGTGTTTGTGATTGCCAGGTTGAATTGAGCACAGAGACTAAGCAACAGATGGCCGTTACTATTCATATTGCCGACACCGTGTCTGCCCAGAACTCGTGGCCAAGCATCGTAATCCCGACCTACTCTAGCATTAAAGTCCCCCAGTAGAAGGATCTGCTCTCTGGGAGGTATACAGTCTAAGCACCGTGTCAATTCGTCATAGAATTTCTCTTTCACTTCATCAGAATTGTCTAGCGTAGGAGCATAGACACTGATGATATTGAGGTAGTTGTCATGTTCCAAGTGGAGGCGCAGGGTGGTAACGCGATCGGAGATATGTACGGGATACTCCTTTAGTTGTTTCACAAACTGGTTCTTAACAGCAAAGCCCACACCTGACCTTCGCGAATCGGAGGCAGCGAGCCCTTTCCAGTAGAAAGTGTACCCACCACCGTGTTCCACCAGCTCCCCTTCTTCTGCTAGATGTGTTTCGCTGAGAGCAGCCACATCCACCTTATAGCGAAGAAGTTCCCGGGCCACAATAGCAGTCTTTCGCTCAGGACAGATATTTGCCTCACGGTCAATAAGTGTTCTAACGTTCCACGCGCCGAATGTCATCAGTTTTGATATTTTATTATTATTCCTGTAGCGTCGACCGCGAGTTAGAGATGCGGAGGCAGCCGCGGTTACTACTCTCCTTAAGTGTTGGGGTGAGCATTTGTTTAGGGCACCTTTTCTAGCCCCCTCCCAGGCTGAGCAGGGAAAGCAGTGCCTCCCTAAATAGGGCTGCTTTGTCACTCCGGGTGCTGCCAAGATCATTTTGTCCCCCCCGTGCAAAGCAATAACGACCACGGTGTGTAACACCCCCAGAGCCGCCTATGTGCAGATTTCAGACAAAGCCCAGCCTGCAGCAAGCTGGACCTCTCTACCTCAACCTATCGCCACCGGCCTTTGAGTAAGTCGGAATCCATATATACGGAAGCGGTCAAATGCGCAGGATATATTAAGGTGCACAAGCATACGCGCTAATACAGGTGCACTCACTCGTCTTCACCTCCCTTAGTCCAGCGGAGTGGAAGACCACTACAGCCAGAAAGAGGATCAGATGATGTGTCTGGCCAGCAGTAACTACGCCTTCTACTGCTGCCCTTGGCCATCCACCTTGCCTTGCTGGCCCGCCGGATACACCAAGCCCTTTTGCATATCTGCGTTGGGTTGCTTTCTCCATCGGGCCAGACTTTGAAAACAAGCGGGAAAGTTCCGCTGTCCCAGGATTACTAAAGGATAGAGGGAAGGGAAATTAGGAGGTTTGATAGGAATAAGGTTATAGGATACTGCTGCCTTTAGGAGTAGGGAGTGAAGTAGACAGACAGTAGCTGAGCAGCTCGGGGTTGCGTACCCGTGTCCACTGTTGCTGTTACGGGACACATAACAGGCAGTAGGACCTCTGAGTAGTTAGTAGGTGTATTCATAGACGAAAGTTTAGTATCTAGTTGTGTGTGGTCATTGCATTACTTGAAAAAGTTAATTGATATAAAAACTAGAAAAAGAAATAAATTTAACTAAAAAAAGACATAAATTAATTACGAAGACCCTATAGGGAAATATAAAAATGATAGTACGAAAAAAATTTTTCTTCGTCGGTTAACAAATGCTTTTTTTCTCTGCTTAAACATTTCGTGCACCCAATAAGCTTTCTTTTTTTTTGTTGCGTCTTTCATTTACTTCCTCATCAAGCGCGACAGCTATGAGTGCCAATTCAACGTTTGTAAAATTTGGCATTACGAAACACACGTGTAGACCTAGTGCCAATTGTTAACAGACTATTCGAAAATTCGTGGACCAAGCGACGTCCACTCGTTGACCGCGCGGCGTTCACTCGTTAACGGCGCGCGGTCCGCTGGTTGACCGCGCGGCGTTCACTCGTTGACGGCGCGCGGTCCGCTGGTTGGGCGCGCGGCGTTCACTCGTTGACGGCGCGCCGTCCGCTGGTTGACCGCGTGACGTCCACTCGTGGACGCCGTGCGGAGTGGGTGCCTGGTGGCTCTAATGAGCATTGACCTTTATGATACGAATTTGATCTCCACATAAAACTCTCGCTCAAATTGTCACTCATTTTGAAAAGCATTAAAATATTCATAGTATGGAGGACAATGTTATTTCTTTTTAATTTTATATTCTGGCAGATTAGTATACTTCATAATTGATCTAAGGGATACACATAATAAAAGTCACATAATAATTCAATTGTTTATTCCCAGTACATTCAAAGCATTGTCACGTGCCAAAGTCTATACTTATAAATATTATTTACATCTTACTGTAGTATTAAGTATTGAGATCACTCTATAATGTTCTGCCTTTGTTAGATATAGTAAACGTGGATACAAGTTTATCATGTGATACAAAAGAGACTTATATTAGGTACAAGATACATACAATCTGTTTAACTTTCTTGTATATATGATACATTGTAGATAAAATAATATGCGTACACGGCTTACAAATGTATGTTCTAAATTACTATTACCAGTGGTCAGTCTTTCAAACAAATAATATTCAGAAACATACTCCTTCCATCAAGCTCCATACTTAATTTTTGAGCTTGAAACTGAATGGAAAGAAACCTGCAAAAAAGATTCTACTACGACACAAAAATTTGCTCCTCACACTGAGCTGTAAAACATCAACATTTTCTTTTACACATTTGGATAAATGGATAGCTGTTACAAAAATCTGCTTTTGTAAATGATATTCTATCAACAGCAGAACACATAGGCTTAGCTTCGTACGTGAATGACGTCACACTGTCTTATCGTCCAAGCACCCGTGATACTATCCAATACTCGTTGATAAGGCCAAGCAAATTCAGAGTACTAGCTGTGGCACAATCCTTAGCCTTTATCGTCAACCATTTGAACATTATTTTCAACGCGTTCGTCTATTTTCGTATGTCTTTATTCTTATAATAAATAGAAATTTGGGTTCATGACATCTGACGGACTACTACTCAAAGTTAATCTAATCTACAATCTTATTCATCCAAAATTTCACCCAACAGAATCTAATTATTAAAAATAGTTTTTTTAATTTACATCTATTTTCGTGTAATGTAATTCTGGAACTGAAATATCAATTGTAAGTTCAAATGTTTCTTCAAATTTTTTAGAAAAATTACTGATGCAGATTTTGTTTATATCTCCTTTTGATATAATTTTTAAACTAAAACTTGATTACGTTAATTGTAATGCCTGAATAGAATATTAATAAGTATTTCAGCTTCCATAAATTTGTGAGACGAATAAAAAAATGTCTACTAAATAGTACATTAAAATGGTCGACGATAATAGTTTTAACTTACTAACGCTAGCGTAAAAATTTTGTGCATTTTCATATAAACCTCACCACACCTTGACAAAAATAGTTTGTTTCTCATTTCATTATTACTACACATCGTTTAAATTAGTTGTCTATCTAACAACACATCCATTTCGATAGCTCCAGAAAAGCTGACAGCTCTCAAAGTGGATGTGTTTCCTTTCACTTAACTACCTCGCGATATTGTCGGCATATCTAGAACTAATCTTCCAACAGAACTGCCAAGCGTTTTCTACTTGAAAATAAACAGTCACACTCAAAGTATCACACTCCAAAACAGATGGAAGTAATATTCAATGTGAAAAGATTTAGTTTACACATCTCACAACATAAATGTCTGAGTAATGTTAAAGACAAGCAATCATTATTATAGGCAATATTCAATTTGGTAATGATTTATTTTCAAATTCAAATGTTATAGAGTTTTAAATCCATCCAACAATTTTAGGTGTTTGATTTTGGATGAAGTATTTTGTAAAAATGATGACTGCTTGTCTTATTTGTTTTTCAAAAAAGACCTACATCAAATCAATACGTCTTCATAAGTATATGTTCAGCCATAGGCGTACCGATGGTAGCTATAACACTATTACTTTTCTTCTTATCTTTTCTATGCAAGGTACACTTTTTGTCTTTAAGTCCAATCTCTGATTTGTTATGAGTTGTTTTTATTTGTGATGAAACAGAAAGATTGCGTTGTTTGGTCCCGCACGGTGTATTGTCACTGTCTTTTTTATCACTACTGATTTTGCTTGCATTTTTTATGTCCACTTTTTTATTTTTATCCTCGGTTTGAGGTAGTTTGTCTTCTTGTGACGCGACCGCCAGTTGTGAGTGGTCGAAACATTTTGTTGATTTCTGTAAAAAATAACCATTTTAATTTTCGTATAACTGAGTTCAACATTCCATTTGGTTTATTTGAGTACATTTTGATCGTAAACAATATAAACGTGCTTTAATAAATACGTAATTATACGAAATAATATAAAAATTTGTTCCCTATTAACTAGTTTGAATGTTATACAGCACAGTAGAAACAATGTATAGTAAACAGAGTAGGTCAAACTTGATGAAATTCTCCAATTCAATACCCATTATCTACGGTCACCTGGTGACTCATCGAATTTTAGTCTTACTACTTTGTTGTCAGCAACATTGTCTTTACATATTATTCTAACTGAAGCAACATTGTAGTGGTTACAGTTTCATCCTAAGCTTGAATTCTAATGAACAGTATCAAAATATTCTCTTTCCATAAAGACAGAATAATATTATGTCACAACAAACTGATAAATGTTTTGCCTGAACTTTAATCAATTAATTTGCTGGGAATATGGGTATATTATATTTATTTGAATCAAAATATCAAGTATTATGTGTGATGATAATCAGCATAGTTTAACAGATAATTAAAATACAAAACTGAAATTAAAGTGTGCTGTTTACAAATACATACATACATAGACTCACGCCTGTTTCCTGGAGGGGTAGGCAGAGACTACGGAACGCCATTTGCAACAAGCCTGACATACCTCTCTTGCTTCATTTACTCCCATCAAATTTAACATGCATGCTCTTCGGTTAAGGATACTTCTAACCTGTCCTTTTTTAGGATGTCTCCAATCTGGTCAGAGAACGTCCGTCTTGATCTTCCCCTTCCTCCTGTCCCATTCACACTTGACTTATATAACTTCTTGGTCAGTCTTTCGCCATCGATCCTCTCCATGTGTCCAAACTATCTTAGTATACCTTTCTCAATGGTTGTCACTACATCTTCTTTTACCCCACAACACTCTCTTATCACACAATTCTTTACTCTGTCGTTCTAAGACACTCCACACATACTTCTCAGTGCTCTCATTTCTACAGCATTTATTCTACTTTCTTGTCTATTCTGCCATACCCAACTTTCACTACCATGCATAAGTGTAGGTACTAACACCCCTCTATGCACAGCCAAACGTACCTTTTTAGACACGTTTTGACTCTTCATAAATTTACTAATATGTAATTAATATCACTTAAACCTTGACTTACAGGAGGATTGACTGCCTTGGAGTAGATCTGTGCTCGACCTTCCAATTCCATCTTCAATCGCCAATCTCTCAAGTACATGTTTGCTGCAGCAGAACTTGGCCAGCCTCGACGCCAAGTATGCCACCTAGGACAAAACACCATATAATTTTGGTTGAGGTATCACTTTTTTTCCTTATTTTTGTGACATCAATCTTTTATTAGAAGTCTTTGCGTTTGAACTTGGCTTGTTGAACTTAGGCTGCAAAGGTTGGATGTTGCTCTTCGAAAACCCAATATACTGCAGGCATTCGTAAAAATAGTGAGATGACCTTGAAGTCCAATGCAAAGATCTTTGATTCGTCACTATCAGCCTTTAGCAGTCCACTGCTGGACTAGGCCTCTCCTTTAAAAGGAGGAATTCGCCTACTATACCACGCTGGCCAACCGGGTTGGTATAGGGTTTGTTTCGAGTTTTCCTTCTTTGATAGTGCTATTATCTGAATAATATGCTCCCTTTGTCGGCTCTTACGACACCCATGGGATGATATGGCGTGGTGACATTCCGTATTCTTAATCTGTCACCACATGGACGATTGAGATCTTTGATTGCAATTGACTAATTCTAAATTTAAGAAATATTATTTTATTTACCAACCTTGTCAGTAGCTGCAGTGTTCTTGATTTCTGGCCTAGTGACCGGTACATGAGAGCGGTATATCTGAGTGCGATAAGATCCGCTCTCACCGTCTGCTCTATACCGCGGTACCTGAAGCTTAATCTTGTCGCTTCCAGGTAGTACTTAGCTGCTGGTGCTGGTAAACCTAGAATAAAGTGAAGGATGCAGCAAAAAAATATTTATTATGCGACTAATAATTGTTTCAGCTTCACTAGACAGAAAGAGTGTTATTTGGCTAATGAATTCAGTAGTTCCTACTGAACATGTAGTACTCGTTGATTATTACGGATTCTACCACATACACCATTGAAGACCCAGTTTTCAATACCTAAGCTTTTCTTAGTTTCATTTTCATTACGATAGTATTTTGGATTGTGTGGACTAATATTCTTATTAACCCCTTTTATTGAAGTATATGTGCACTTGCAGTTTCTAAGATGGGAAATCTAATCTTATAAGTATTTGCATTTACCTCTACTTCTTAACCAGTCTCCATACAAAACGTAATGTTCCCAGTTTTTTGGCTCCAGGTCCACAAGTCTTGTCAGAATCGTTTGTTTCTCATTCTCAGGTTTCATTGTCAACAACTCCACGTGTGCTTGAACGAATCTTGGTTGCAGCCATATGCATTTTTCCAGCATTGTGATGGCTTGGTTGGTTCGGCCACTTTTCCTAAAATATTTTTTGACTATATTTATAGGTATACACTTCCTTCTTCTAATTTAAGTAAAATTATGAACTACGGTGATGCTGATAAAGTATAATATTGTGTGATAAGTAAATCCCACAAATTCATCATTCCAAATAATAAACTAACAACACAGCAAACCATTTTGTAACTTAGATTAAGTTTGTTAGATTTTTGTAATTCAGCAAAACTAACTTTGAGTGTTTTCATTGGTAAGGAGATTAATTATATCACTACGATATAATTTGTGAGTCGTTAATATTTTCATTTATATTATTGTATCTAATTTATTTGCTGCTTTGTTTTCCATTCAGTATCATTTCCTATTTTTTGTATGCAGTATTGCAAACATCATCAAACTTAAAGACTGCAAAATCTTTAAAATATATTCTAGCTGCTGACAAAGAATGTCCATAACTGGAGCTCATCTAGTGAAAAGTACTTACTTATAAAGCTTTCCTAGGTTGTAGTGCGCATTAACGTGGTACTTATTGAACTTTATGGCCTGCAAGAAATGGTGTTCAGCGTTATCCATGCCGGAGACTAGAGTGCCTATGTTGTTGTGGGCACTTGCGTAGCTAGGCCATAACCTATAACAAATAGGGCTGTTTAAAGTTGTGACGTCATTTGGTTGTAATAGTTCTTAAACGATGAGTATTTGTTTGATTGATAGAACACGCCATCTACGAGATATTGAAGTAAGTGTGTAAAGTTCCTTAAATTTAGCCTGTGACTAGCGTTGTCCATATAATTTAGTATTGATGCGGCTGGCCAGCTATTTTTAAACAATGAAGCTGACACTGGCGTATTACATTTATTTTAACGAGATTTCTTATACTGTTGTTTCAATGTCACATTTCAAGCTATGGTTCGGATAGACCAGACAGGCTATTCATTGACCTTTTTTTTGTTATTCTATTATTAAATACGTAAAGGTTTATTGGCTTGTGCAATAAAAAATTGTAAGACACCAATTTTTATCGTACTCTTAGAAATGATTGCTAAGAAATTAGTGCTTTTAGTCAATTACGTACATTATAAGTACAAGCTCACTCAATATCTACCGTCACCAAATACGCTTGATCCGTGTCGTCACTTTGCACACACACAGACTAACAGCTTGTAATCGTCCTCTCCTTGTGAGTAACAGCGGAACAGCCGCAGGGCAATCAAAGAAGATTGCCATTCAATTGCAAGATGACTTTGGCACTTATTGGAGTGACTAGATAACTGAGGTGCGCCTACAGTAGTGTATTGTGATTTTCAATGTATGCATGAATTTAGATTAAAAGGCTACTATCAGTTATGATTTTTTTACGGAATTAATTCTCGTTTAATTCTATCTCCAAATCTGGTATCTAATTTCCGCCCGACATGGTCTAAGATTTTGTGTCTAATTAAGTGGTCTAAGTTAAGACGAAGGTCTGCAGTCACCGGGGAACGCCACAACGTTGATAATCTTTACGACAAGCAATTAAAAAACTTGTAATACTAATTTGAACCACGTTAAACTGTTATAAAATAAAGTGTGTATGAAGTTGATGTTAAGCCTCGCACACATGAAGGACAGCTTAATAAAGTTTTGAGCGTTCCCGTGAAGACGAAATACATTCTTACCTCAAAGCTTCTTTGTAATGCTTGATCGCGCTGTCTTGTTGTTCAGTCTCTCGCAGAAAGTTGGCCAAGTTGTAATGCAGTTTAGCGTTTTGCGGCAGAGTCACTAAATCCGACCTGGAGCAAACAAAACACATTTGAGGTAATTTACACCGAAATACGGCACCATGCCGGGAATATTGCAAGTCTTGTAAATCGTGGTTACCATTTTGTGTCATGTTTAATATATTTCTCTTTATGTTTTTGGAAATGAAAATTTTCGAGGTGTTTTTCCGAAGTTATAAGTGTTTAGGAAATGATTTGTGTACCGGAATTGTGTTTGTTTCGTGAGAGGACGCCGTTCGAGTACATTTGTCATCTGGTTAGGGAAATATTGTTGGAGTATTCGAAGGTTTAATCGCTTGCAATGTAACGATATAATTATTATATCACATTAATATAATGAAGTCTCTGCCTACCCCTCCGGGAAACAGGCGTGAGTCTATGTATGTATGTATGGTTGTAATATTATGAAATGTCTATTAGAATTTTACTTTTTAAGAAAATAATATAACGATAGTGTCTGAATGAATAGTGCAAAAAATATTAAAGTCTGAATCGAGCAAAAAGCTAGATGTCAATAAGATACATTGAGGACATCGTAGTGGTGTTAATGAATAGACTTCGAACGCACTTCGTGTAGAGTTTTTCGTCTGCCCAAACTCGACAAATAAAGTGGTGAATGAGATGCTCCGTATGATTTTATGCTGGAACCCTAAAGCGTTTGTGAGCTTAATTATAGGCATCTATAAACATTCTTATCATCTATTAAAAGTTCAAAAACCACTTCAGACAGACAAAATCATAAAAAACTATTAAAATTTCTATCATGTAAATAACTATAAGCACTTGAGAAAATGTGCATACATACATAGATTCACGCCTGTTTCCCGAAGGAGTATGCAGAGACTACGGAACGCCATTTTTAACGATCCTGACATATCTCTCTTGCTGAGAAAACGTGATTCTATTAAAAGCACAGTCACACATTTTGATTTTAAGTTTATGAAAAAATAATCATATCTTTTTTATTTCTTTTTTGATTGGTTTTAATTGTTATAAATTGCATTAAATATATGTGCTGAACTATAATATTAATACTATACCGCCTACAAAATGAAACACGAATAATTTCTAAAATAAAATCACTATAATAATTATGCTAACATTCGCTAATGAACAATGATTTGATCAGACAAACCAATCAGAGTGTTTGGCTAACTCTGGTTTTGGAATTTATAGACTGCCTGAAAGTCCCAAACGGCCTAACAATTTTTTTCCCGAAATGAGAATTGGGGCCGACGGCTTTCCATGCCCACCAAAACACGCTAGATCATATTACGATACGATTATAATAATAACCAGACATTCTAACCCAAACAACTCAAAAGCACTCCTATTCAAAATAATCCAACTAAACTAAAGCATGTAAACTATCCGTGAAACGTATTTTATTTAAAAAGAACGTCGAAGTCTGCAAGACCCATTGAAATAGCAGCAAACTAAAATTTTCGGCTCTAAAGGAGTCGTTACAGAAGTTAATGTTGCACTTGGAATGTATTGAGTTTTCGCAGTCGAAAACTTTACTTGTAGATAACGACTGGTCAGTTTATACCTACGGTGCTATGTTACAGCAGTGTGGCCCACTCACTTTGTGAAAGTTCGCCGACAACTATTTAAAACAGGTTGGCTTTGGAACTATGTGTGTTGATACACTCCGTGAATGTTGGAGGGTTGTTTATGTAATTGATATCAAAGTTATTGTTTGTCAAGTATAATGGCAGAAAATCTATTTAATGATAAACATGTAGGCTTTTTAAAGTTCTGAGTACTTTCAGATGACTTTTTAAGGGTCTTTTTATCTTTTTCAATATAAATTATGAGGCAGTGATAAATTATAAGGCAGTGAAATATTTGACTGCACGGTTGGTGTAGTGGTTTAAGCGGCCGCCTCGCCGCTTGACACTGGGCCGAGTGTTGTGGGTTCGATCCTCACACGGGACAACACTTTGTGTAATTCATAAATTGTTGTTTCGAGTCTGGGTGTACATTGTGTCCGTTAGTTGTATGTTTGTAAAGTCCCCCGCGACACAGGATTTAATCCTAATGCGGGAGTTGTCTTTTAAAAAAGAGAAAGAGAATTTTTTGTCATTTAAAATTTATCTCCAGTTTCACGGTCCAATTTCGTATATTGCCAATTTAAGAAGTCGTTTATGTTTCTATTTAATAACGGTTTATATAATTGAAGTGCCATTGGACCCTTTCAATTTGGTAGGATTATACTCGCTAAAATTGTGATAATGGATGTTCATTGTTAGGTGTTTATTGTAAGCTTTTGTTGCGATATTTTAATAGGATAATAGATATTTTCACAGTTTATGTATTATTTATTAAAATATTATTTGTTTTGTATCAACACCATTTATATTATTTTACTTGCTGCTTTGAGATGAGTAAGATAAACATTGTGGTTCGTGTGTGAACAAAATTACAATTTTTAGATGTCCTTTCGTAGTATGCATCAGCATATTATCCTTGGAAATACGGGTTGGGTTTGTAATGTAAAATGTGCTCAAAACTAATTTCATCAATTATACCTAATTATAAAACAAAGCCAACATCGTCATTTAATAATTTAACAAATAGTCATCATAACATATATACAGACAAAATTATACATCCTTATCACACTTAAACCCTGGGTGGTAAACATTTAATCTTATTTTAGATTTCAATATTGTAAAGCTTTTATATGTTACTCTTTCTTTTACACAATATTCTTGGTACATAAAGATCAATTTTGATTCACTATCAATACCTAATTATTTATTCCATAACAAATATCTATGTTAACAAGAAAATATATATACATTATTCATTTTAAATAATTCTTAGAACTTGTTTAGTCTAATGAAACATGTATTTTTATAGAAAATAAACGGCGCATGTAGATAATTGCTCTAGTAAGATATTATCTTGTGATAATAGGTAATTGATCTCATTATTTCTCTGAACCCGAGGCGCATAATGAGGAGTCTGCCGATGCTGCTATAATAACAGTCATTAAAGTTAGACCAGTGAATTAGGTATTCATAGTTAAAAAGTCAATATTGACTTCGAAAAGATGACTTTCGCTTTATGGATAAATCTTGTATTGTGAATGATTGTGAAGGACACAGAAAGTGAGGATTTTCTGAAATGACGCTCACTACGCGGCAGCACTGAGGAATCAGGTCCAAAAACCTGTCAAAGCTGTCAAAGCCCCTATATTTTCGTAAGTCTGTGTTTGTTTGTATTATGTGTGTGTACGCGTCTGTACATATCTGACGTCAGTTTGGAGCTGACGCATACTAAGCGCCGTCTGGTGGTAGTAGAAATATCAGACAGCCTCATTAGATAATAACAATATAATAAAGTCAAGTCACGTAAATAACCTCACAAAGGGTTTTCTTGTATGAGACGAGTCTCATACAAGAAAACACCGAGAACCTTGGCAATAGAAACAGTTGGCAAACGGGGTCAATAAAGTCAATTCAAGTTATTAAAATATAATACAAATATGAAAGAAAATTCATAAATTTAAACGGCGTCAAGAAAGTCCCCTATATCGCCGGCTATTGGGAACGTGGCCAGAAGACTGGCAGCATTGCCACGCCGTATAGCAATGCTAATTTTTTTATAGATACATGGCAGTCTTCACACGTCACACGAGGCGTCGACCAGACGATTCAAATTCTTTATTATCTTTATGATTGCCCTCGTGTGGATAACGCGAGCAGGGGTACGGTTGCAAGACTTTCGCATGGGTACCCGGGATCAACTTTCTAATCTAACTAGGTTTGACGGAGCTTCTCCACACAGCCGACTTTCGTATGATCCCCGCAGCCCAAAAGGATAGCGATATTCTCTGGCTTAGACCAATTATTTCAATACATGCATGGGTAATTCCATTAATCATTGCCAAAGATCCTGATAGGCGGGACAGACGCCTGTATTAAAATGTGGTCTGCAGAGCAGAGCAATGAATTGGCACCCAATACCCAGATTATATGTATAATATGACCACCAATGACAGTATGTTAGTATCTCCATTAGGCTTTTGCTGCCTCGACTGTGAAGCAAATTAAAAAAATAAAACAAATAAAAATAACAAATTATATCCTCTGGCGTAATTTAAGTCATTATAAATTGTAACTTTCTCACTTTACACAAATTTAAGTACTTAATTTCGTTTCACGTTAAAATCGCACGCACAATTTTAGTTTGATAGATATTATTATAAACTAACAAAGCAATCTAATATAAGTTCTAAAACAATTAAATTATTATCATAATTGAAGAAATTGGGCACATAAAGCGAATATTTCCGAGCAATTAAATAGTTTCCCAAGTTGTAAACTAAGGTAACTAACTGACTTAAGTCATTATAGTCGTATTAAGTTTAGTATCGTGAGGCCATGACACCGTAGCCATACACTTTGTTATATTGAATTGATATTAATCTGTGCGAACTTTTGGAAAGTTTTGTAACTAGGGAACAGATAATCTGCTTTTAATAATTTCTTGGCATTATTTACACACGGCCATTAAAATATGTGAAACCTTTACTATGGTTACCTGTCTACTCATAGAAATACGCATAAATATTTTCGCAAGTCGACGATTAATACATACATACATATACTCACGCCTTTCTCCCGTCGGGGTGGCCAGAGATAACGGAACGCCACTTGCTTCTATCATTACAGACCTCACGCATTTACACTCATTACTCTTTTCATACATGCTCGCCGGTTTCGGGTACTTCGGACCTTGCCGTTTTTTAGGACGTCCCCAATTTGGTCGAGGAATGTCCGACAATTAATATACTTATTACATACATACATACATAGACTCACGCCTGTCTCCCCGAAGGGGTAGGCAGAGGCATATTAAACGCCCACTTTTCGCCAGTGTTTTGATCCCACGTAATAGGTGGCGAGCCTATTGCCGCTTATCGGGATATTTTGTTTGCCAGAGCCTCGTCCGTTGATCGGCAGGTGCACCACTGGCAGGTGAGGTTGGCTTGGGACCCTAAGTTCTTGGTGGGAACCCTATGCACCCATTATATACTTATTAAATAAATAATCACTTCTAGACTCAATCAGTCAGCAAGCCATCTTGCTAACGACACAAAAAATGTCCTGAGGTTGGAACCAATCCTCTGGCCTTTGTATAATTTTTTCAAACAACATAGTTGCGGCTGCATACACTAATAATGTCCACACACCATTGTTGAGAGTCGAATTCCGATGGTGAAAAAAGGCTGATAACTATTTAACATTTTAGGAAATAGTTACATGTTTGCAAAGCTATTTGGTTACTATTGGGTTGTTTTCATTGATTTCTACATGACAGAAGAGTCCAACGTGGCTTTTAGCGTGATCTGGATACCAGAGATCTTATAATAGCTAGCATTACACTACGGCTGGAGCACTGAAGAAATTAAGTAAAATGTATAGAGAAACATCAAGAAACTGCCACCAAAAGTGTACTAAATAACAATTTTGGGCACCCGTTCTAGTTATGAATACGACACAAAATAGAAATGTTGTGATTAAGACCCATAATTTTCCATCAAAAATTCTGCAGCTTACCTCAACAACGTCGCTCGGTCCCTCCAATCCGCGTTCCTTCTATACGTCCTGGCTACCCCACTAGCCGCCAGCACTGCCAGTCCTACCACCAGGAACACTTTAGTGCCAGGCTTAGAGCACCACATGAGTTGTACACCGTATGCTGTGATGATTACACTGCCCACACTAAAGAAAAACATCGTATATTAGATAAACGAAAGAATATTATAATAAGAAAGAGTTCAGTCAAAAATAATATCCGTGTCAAATAAAACAAGTCAGGGATAAAAAATACAGACATTGAATCGTGCCAAATAAGCCCTTTTATTTAATGTGAAACTTTATGACCTCTAGAGGACACACCGTAATAAAATAATAAAAAGATATGCAGTCACAGAGGAACAGTGGGTACAGTCGAACAAATGCCCGCTAGACCACCATAAGGGCGTGAATCGCTCAGCAAGACATCGTCGCTTCCAGTGCTACTTTACACACACATTGAACCTCGTATACAAAACCAGTTTCTAGTGTGATTTTGTCTAGATTTTTTTTCAAACTGGTCCAGCGCCGACTTGTTTGATTGTACATACATTTTCATTAATTCCGTAACCGCTGCTAGTGTACTCCATGTCAAAACTTCGACGCAAGTAAAAGATATTTCACTTCTATTATCGTATAATTACGCAAAATAGACCCGTACCTAGGTATGTACAGTACTCGCTCGGCAATAACAAATCCCACCGTCACCAGTAAGTTACTCGCTGGCACGAACGGTAGTACCATCAGCAGCAGGCCTATGACGGCTGGTGTGTGCTTCTGTACCTGATAACAAAAAGATCTATGATAAATATGAAGACAAACATTATTCTATGATTTAATATTTGCGATCACAACCTTATATTCGCCGTAAGAAGAATGACCCAAATATACATAAGTGGGCTTGTGCTCTAACGTTTTATGGTTTAAGGTAAATAAAATACGATGTTTCAAATACATCACCTTTTAACATCTGACTCAAAGAGCAACCGGACTCTTAACAACAAGGTGTGGATCATCAAAGTATAAGTAGTACCGTATAAGTAGTGAAAATTAATCCTCCATACCTACAACTAAACCTTCTTAGCTCGTAAAATATGTAAACAAATTTGCAGTCTAAATACCCATACAATATAACATTAATTCCAACTCAAAACAGAAGGTATTATGGCATTGCATTCACTCCGCTCGCAAAGCGCTGTTCAGAAGCAAACCTGTCAGGCATGCACAATTAAATCCGAGACGATGTTTACGTAAATTGGGTTCAAGATGTTCAAACTATATTGCAATTAATAGAATGCAAATTCAGTGGTGCTTTTCGTATTCGCATGGATTGTGGAGTTGAAATGTACCAAGCAAGGTTAAAATGTATGTTCTGTTTATCATTTTCACATATTGAAAATATATCATCATCATCATATCCCTAGCGTTATCCCGGTTGCATCCAAGACTTTCACGCCTTGGAACCCGAGGTCCGCTTACTAATCTAACCAGATATGGCAGAATATCAACTTTTCCACAGAGCGACTGCCGTCTGACCTCCGCAACCCAAAGGGATAGCGATATTTCATGGTTTAGACCAGTCAGTAGCCACCGTAACGACTGTCAAAGATCTTCATGACAGCCGGGACCGACGGTTTAATGTGCTCTCCGAGGCACAGGGCAAGCGATAATTAACAGTTTAATACACACTTAACTTCGAAAAGTCATTGGTGCGTGCCGTGGATTCGAACCCAATACCCTCTGCATGGCAGTCCGTTGGTATCTCCACTAGGCTATCGCTGCCTGTGCCCATATTGAAAATGTATTTGGCTAACTATAGTACCTTTATTTACTTATCCAGTTTCAAAATCAAATTTAAATTATCCAAAAACTCCCACACTATCTATCAAATCAAATTTCGCAGGCCGCTCCTTGACTAAAGCCAGGACCAAACCAACGCATTCAGCTTGCGCCCGCGGTGGCGTGCGCGGTGGCGATCAGATGTTGTGTACGAACTTATAGCATAGAGCATAAATATTTAATAATAGAGGCACATTTCTTATGGGCGCTCTGTAGACAAACTTTCTGTGACCAATGTGACCCATATTGCCGCTTGGCGGCGTGGCAGTCGTGCTGTGACAGCTGACTCTACGAGTGCAAGAGAGACGAAAGTTTCTCCTGTGTCACTTAACTACGAGAGCAAGAAAGACGGAGAACGACGCCAGCGCCGCCAACGGCGCCAACTACGTACTACACTGACAACCGTCAGTACGCCAACTTTAATCGGCACACGACATCCTTAAGAAATACGCTTCTATTATGTAAAATTTGTATTCATTGCTTATAGCGACGTGTTCACATCTACGCGTCCTCGGATTGGACGCGGCGTCCGATGCAGCGTCTGCACGCGGCGGTGGCGATCAGATCGCGCTTGTTGCGTTATGACGCTGCACGCAGCTATTATTTGTTGAGGAAAATGTGTTTTTGTACCTTTTAAATTTGGTGGAAACGGAAGAAATTATAAGTGAGGTCCACAAATACCCATTGTTGTATGATATGTCTCATTCTGACAAGGCGTTATCGAATGGTGGAAGGTATTTACTTCACTGGCACAGTATATTATACCCGTATGTCTTCAATAATAGCAGATAGAAGGAAAACTTCGTCATTTTCACTATCGGTATCAGACAGCATTTTAGTGACGCGACTACAGCGTGGTGAACGCGTGAACGAACGCGACAGTGTGCACAACTTTTGCACGCGCAATAATCGCCACCGCGCACGCCACCGCGGACGCAAGCTGAACGCGTTGGTTTGGTCCTGGCTTAAAGCCTCTCATAATTTGCGACACAGTAGCAATATGAGTAAATAGATGTCTGTTATTTGTTTTTCGTGTGAGTGTGTGGCCAACTCTCATGTTTTTCAGACCGCCCTAAGGCCTCCGACGTGGCCTAACGACTCTTATCCTAAGACAAGAACCGGGACCGACAGCTTTACGTGCCCTCCGAAGCACGGTAACGCTCAGATGTAAATGCCACACTTGGTCACCCATCCAACTGGCGACCTGTGCAAGCGTTGCTTAACTTTGCCGATCTGTTACGAACGACAAGCTAAGTCTCGCTATGAGCGCTACTGGTTAATAGATTGATTTGGGCTACTCTACGGCTCTGTCCGTCACCACACGGACGTCCGTATCCGTGTGGTGACGGATAAAGAATACGGAATGTCACCACCCCATATCATCTCATGGGTGTCGTAAGAGCCGACAGAGGGAGCATATTATGCAGAGAACAGCACTGTAAGAGAAGGAAAACTTGATACAAACCCTATACCAACCCGTTTGGCCATCGTGGTATAGTAGGCCAATTCCTCCTTTCAAAGGAGAGGCCTAGTCCATCAGTGGACTGTTAAAGGCTGATGATGATGATGATGATGACGGCTCTGTCCAGATAGGTTGGGATACGGTTTGATGTCCAGTTTTCCGTCTCACCGCAAAGACACAATTTGTTTCGTGCATTTTCCTTAGTTGACTTATATGACAACCACGGCATGTAATAGGGTAGTGACACTTCGTATTGTTATTGCGTCACCACACGTTATACAATACAGGTAGGTAAACAAACATTCTGTACTTATCAAACTAGAGGATGCCCGCGGTTACACCCGTGTTATTTAAGGCTACTGCTCCGCTCCCGTCGCTCGTAGCGCGATGTTATATAGCTTATAGCCTTCCTTGATAAATGGGCTATCTAACACTGAAAGATTTTTCAAATCGGACCATTAGTTCCTGAGATTAGCGCGTTCAACCAAACAAACAAACTCTTCAGCTTTATATATTAGTATAAGATATATAAGATTCTTGGCCAAACTCTAGTATTAAATAAATCTAGTCCCTACTAATATTATAAATTCGAAAGTGTGTATGTACCTATATATGTATGTTCCGTTTTCACGCTAAAACGGCTGAACCGATTTTGTTGAAATTTGATATAGAGATATACTGGACCATGGAGACGGACATAGGCTACTTTAAGATGTTAAAATTAAACTGGGAGGGATTGTATATCTTCCCGATAGAAGTTTGTTCGGCACAAATTTACCTCTTGGAAGTAAGAACGCATGCGCTATAATAATTGAGTGCGCATATGCGTATATCTGTCAGTACCTACTGACATAATGTCATATTGTGCACTGTGATTACATTGTTCGCATATATAAACTAATAATTACATAATACGCTGAAACGGCTGAAACGATTTTCTCTACTAATATTATACTTAAATGCGAAAGTGTTTATTGATATAATATTGGACATATTATATTGGAACATGGCTATGGCATTTGACTGTATGCAAGGCGATGTTATTATGTACCTTTTGGTAGATATAATGGTACGTATATAGTGTATGAATACTTACCGAGTTACTTTGTACCCTATAGAGTTTCTGAAGTCTCTAGAATAATCAGGAATGTCTTCACAAAACTTGAGACTGAAAGTAGACTTGTGTTACCCCGAATTTAATGCGCGTGAAGCCGCGGGCAAAAGCTAGTATTAAATAAATATGGAAACTTACCTCCATATCAGCAATAAACCGATAGCACAGCAGTAACAAAGCCCCAAATGCTGCGCAAGTGAGAAGGTTTCTGGGGTCCCAGCCGCTCGTGATGAGAGGCACGGAACCCATCTGCCAGTCATGGCTCAGCGTCCAAGGACACAGCAGTAGCCACCAGTTGAACGCCGCCAGGTAACAGAATGTCATCAATCTAGACAAAAAATAAGTCGGCATCAGTATAAGTTTTATTTTTTTCGAATTACAACTTCCACAATAGGACAAAATTCTGTGTCGCGGGGAACTTTACAAACATACAACTATCAGAATCAGTGACGCAACACTCAGGCTTTTATGAATCACACACAAGCGTTGTCTCGTGTGGAGCTCGAACCCACAACACTCGCCGAACTCGCACTCGCTGTCAAACAATGATATTTCAAGAAAAGGGTAGATACGTTACCTACGTAGTAATCAGTCCGTAGAAACGGTACACTAGCGCACACACCGATAACTCCATACTTTATTTTATTTTCGCTTGACAAGATGTGTCAGTTTTACTTTGACGCCGGCTTGCGACGTCACACACACATATGTCAGACTTGCCAACTGTCTTATGTTTAGCGTCGTGCTTTTGGTATGCCTATACTTGATACTTGATACTTGATAGCACGGGCTGTTTCCGCAACTCCACGTCTTGGCGCGTATTTTGCGTGCGGGTGGGAATGGTGTCTTCATTCGAGCCACCCCAGCTCTTCGAGGAAGGCCAGCAGACTCTTGATGTGGCCCACGGCCTCCCTCAGGGTGCTGTATCTGGTCAGGTACTGCTGCCTGTACTGTGCGACCTCAGGGCAGTCGAGGAGCAGGTGGGCTGCCGTCTCGTCTGCTGCCATACAGGCCCTGCACAGCGGGCTGTCGGTGATACCTATAGTAAATAGGTGTTTATTAAAGAATCCGTGTCCTGTGTAGGCGGCCGTGACTGTCCGTAGTTATTGTTTGGACAGCCGGAGGATTTGTTTGGCTATCTTACCGTCTACTGCGGGAAGAGCCTCCTTGGCCTGCCTACATGTTTCAATACCAATCCAGGACTGGTTGTGTTTGGTCCTGGTCCTATTTCTTACCAGGTTGCGATAAAAACCAGAAGGGAGGGGAATTATGGGCTCGGGTCCCACCACCTCTAAAGTGGCCCCTCTTCTGGCGAGTACGTCGGCTGCGTCATTCCCTCTTGAGCCACTGTGGCCCTTGATCCATTGCAGTGTTAATTTGTTTAGTTTACCTACCTCTGTTAGTTTCTGGTGGCATTCAAGCGTGAGTGCCGAGGTGATAGTATGGCTTTTGAGGGCTGAGAGGACAGCCTTACTATCTGAGAGGATCCTAATGGATCGTTCCCTTACCTCACGTGCCATGATTGCTGTGGCAGCTAGGATTATGCCAAAACATTCGGCCTGGTAGACCGTGTTGTAGGCTCCCAGCGGTGCTGCGATGTTGATGTTTAGGTCCTCGGAGAATACTCCTGAACCCGTACCTGTATCCGTTTTGGACCCATCTGTGAAGATCGTGAGCTCGTTGTGATTAACTGCTCCTCCGTGTAGATCCTCGTACAGTTGGATTTTGTATTTCTTGTCGAAAACAAATTGTTTCGGTATGCGGTCGCTTATTGCTTGTGTGATAGGAACTTCTTTAAAGAGTGTATTTAAGTTGTTAGTGTGCGGTATATTCGTGTCTTTCCAGAGCTTCAGGGCTCTCAGCCGGACTGCCGACATCGTTGCTTCCTGTTGTATGAACAGGTGCAATGGAGGCAGATCCAGCAACACTTCAAGTGCCTCCAACACTCCAAGTTTGGTATGCCTATAACATATCTACTTATTTTTACTTTTGTAACATCATTGCTGTCAAAAGCGAGGCGGCCCCTTTAACCATTACGCCAACCATGCAGTCGGTTAGTATCATGTATCCACCGTACATCCTGGTGTCATCATCATCATCGGCCTTTAACAGTCCACTGCTGGAATAGGCCTCTCCTTTGAAAGGAGGAATTGGCCTACTATACCACGCTGGCCAAACGGGTTGGTGTAGGGTTTGTATCAAGTTTTCCTTCTCTTATAGTGCTGTTCTCTGTATAATATTCTCCCTCTGTCGGCTCTTACGACACCCATGGGATGATATGGGGTGGTGACATTCCGTATTCTTAATCCGTCACCACACGGACATCCGTCACCATCCTGGTGTAATCCATGTCAAATTGTCGTTAGAAATAAAATTAAGGTATTTTCTTCCCTTAGGAATAAGGCTATTGAGACCGTTTCATAAATATTTTATATTTTGATAAACATCTTGTTTTTCTTGTAATCTCTATTTCTAC
Source organism: Euclidia mi (assembly GCA_944739405.2). Taxonomy (NCBI): domain Eukaryota; kingdom Metazoa; phylum Arthropoda; class Insecta; order Lepidoptera; family Erebidae; genus Euclidia; species Euclidia mi. The sequence continues at coordinate 95,148,398 of OX123185.2, forward strand.
CATTATTGTTGAAAAATCCATCCTCAATATATTCTCATAATGAATTAGTATTTCGAAGAATCTTCGAATATGTTGATTTAGTAAATGTATTATAAAATATTATTCACCTTTTTTATATTTAGATGAACGGCTTGTTTTCCCTGAAATCTCTATTTCTACGATAATGGTTGGAAAAACATCCTCAATAAATCATTATAATGAACTAGTATTTCGAAGAATCTTCGAAACTGTTGATTTTAGCTTATATTTCCTCCTAAAAGTACGTACATATATGTATATAAATAATTCAACCGTGTTCAAGTAAAATTTTGAGGAAATTATGAAAATTATATAAATGAGCACTTGCCTGAAATACCTTTCATCCTTTGTTACGATAAAATGGTTCTCATACATTAATTATACCTCGTTATTGAGTGGGAACATAAATTAGTATTAAATTGCCGGTAGAAGCATGAAGAAGGTTCTTTATAAGCTACATTAAAAAATAATACAACAAAGGCTTGTTCCTTTGTACACTATATTATTTCCTGGATATTTTTTTTTTAAATATTGATAATAATACCTCTTATAATATAAACAAGATGGACAATATTCATAAACACCTCGATTATTAACAAAAGCAAAGTACCTACTATGTCATGAAAAATCATGTTTCCGATTTGGCTTGATTTAGTGACAAAATTGGACTGCACGGTTGGCGTAGTGGTTTAAGCGGCCGCCTGATCGCTTGACACTGCGCCGAGTGTTGTGGGTTCGATTCCCACACGAGACAACAGTTTGTGTGATCCATAAATTGTTGTTTCGAGTTTGGGTGTTAATTGTCCTCGTTAGTTGTATGTTTGTAAAGTCCCCCGCGATACAGGATTTAGTCCTAATGCCTGTTGTCTTTCTAAAAAAGAATTCAAACATAGGACCTTTGTGATCTATGATACTATTAAAAGCAAGACGAATGCAAGAAAAGAGATTGCCCGTCGTGATGGGAACAGGACTTACTGAAGGTACTTAGGTGCACTTAGGTAAATAAAAATATTTACCTTACAAAAAAACTAGGATGAAATGCGGCAGGGTTATCCTGTGGGGAGAATGACGGCCAGGTGCCTTGCAGCAGTGCCAGCCTCAGGCAGACCAGCAGAGCCAGCGACACAAACACCTTGAGCGTCCGTATCGACAGCCCGGTGCATTTCTTCTCGATCTTGAAGGAACATATCGACCTGGAATTAACTTTAGATTAGTCGAGTTTGGTAGTAAAGATTAAGCGTGGTTGAGGGATATATATATATTTGTTTCGAGTTTTTACCATTTTTCTGTTTCCCTAGCTTTAATGTTGTCATATCTGAATTCTCTCGTTAGGCTGCCTTACGCTTTCTAAAGTAGCCCATGCTTCAAGTCTTAGGTGCAATCGGAATAAAGTTAGGATGATGATGACCTATACTAAGCATAACCTCCGCCTAGATGGTATCAGATGGCAGTGACTGGATCCGGGAGCACAAATATCCATCCCCAATTCATTAAAAAATAACCTGGCAAAACGCTATTTACACTTAAATAAACAATACTCAATACCCTTACATCTTAAAATAGATACACTAGTGCTTCTATATGAATAACTGAGTGTTATGTCATCAGTAGTATAAGTCTGTGACCATGCCACCACGTGCGTGAAAACCACCGACCTTTATGATTTTATTTCAGTTTAAGGGTACTTATCTTACAAAGATGAGCGAGCTAGCTAAACTGTGCAAGGGATATTTCCAAGAATAAGAATATTTTAGGAAACCTCACACAACATCTAGTTCCAAATGAAACAGAGTACGCTAACCAGACTAGTGGTTATTGAAACAACAATACTCGGTTTATTTCTAACCGGCGAGGCGCCAGCTTAAAAGCCATACGTGCAGTCGGTAATGGCTTCTTACGGCCCGGCCACGGCCTACAGCGGTGGCGGCAGCGTTGAGCGATTTCGATCTACATTGCACATTTCCTCTGACGCGACATCGGTCACCACGGTGGCGTAGCAAAGCCATGTATGGTATCTTTACTGCTAGGCAAAGACATCTTTTCAGCTACACATCTGCGTATAACATCTTTGCACATCTCTCACAGGCCCCACACATCTTTGGCCGATACGCAGCTTAACCCTGCGGGAGGCGGTTAGTCACCTACTCAACTTAGCATCGGTTTCTTTGTGGATATGGTTGATGAAGTGTAAATTTGAATGGAGTTCCGTTATGCTTGCGGTTGGACAATTAATAAAATCTATTAGCTTAAGAAAAGTTTTATGTAGTTTTAGATGCCAACGTATTTCAGCTTTGATGATGCTGAAAAGTTTTTTTAGGTGGAGATTATCAGTATTGCCACCTTGAATTGGAATACATATTTTGTCCGCGAAATATTAATCAGATTTTCCAGATGCATCGATCAGCCTCCTAAGATTTTTTCTATACGCAAGCGAGCACTAAGCCCTTGGTTTCGATCTTAAATGGCTATAAAACAAAATACAAAATTCCTTATTAGGTTTCTGTATTTGCGACGATTGAAGGTTAATTAGACTCTAGTAATTTGTTATCCGAATGCTTATTTAGCTCTTTCTATAGAGCCAATGGCAGCAAGGACACCTAAGTAAGAAAATAAAACCTTTATGACAAAGCCATATTGTTGTACAAGTCTTAAGACTTGTTCAGCTAAGAATGCTGCTGTAAACTTTACGAGGTCCATCTGATGTCGGACATTTATTATCCAATAAAAGTTTTAAATTCAATACCAATAAATATGTTACTAGCTTTGGAGATATTGGAGAGCATTATGACGTGTAGAATATTATATCGTCGTATCGGACGTATTTGCACCATATTTTTACTTTAAAAGGCAGCTTATATACTAGACTTTATAAAAAAAGCATTTAAACTCGAAACTAACATTTGTTTTTCACTATTCAATTTACTACTATTTAAGTCGAACTTCAAATAATTGGAATCATGGCAAGGAATGACGATAATTAATTTACAAAAGAATACCCAGATTAAAAACAGCACCGCTTAAATTCACATTTTTAAATTTTATTTTTGTCTTAATGGTTCTGTTTCTTAGTAAAGAATCAAATACGAAGCGCAACGTATTATCCCTACTTGGTATCTTCAAAACCTTAAGCAATCTACTAACAAAAAGTAAAGAAACAAACTTTTGCTATTTGTACATATGTGCCTAATAAACTAATATTCCTGTAATATATGGTCTGGGTTAACCATGATAACGGTTGGTTTAACTAATGCCTAAACTTCGGCACAAATAAAAGGTATTCTATCCTTACTTTCAAATATTTATGTTATCGGCATTCATAAATATCAACAAAAGATATAACTTCACAACCCTAGACAAAAAACTCTGTTATAAAATAAAAAAGGTCTTATTCATGTCTAGTTACTCAGTCTCATTCAGCATCTCGCGAAAGACTTCATAAACTACACCATTAAAGCATTCAAACGGTCTGAGCAAACGTTTGCATACACAAGCATTGTCAGAAAAACCCCGAGCTACAAATGAGAAGCAAATAAACGCTACAAGTGTCCAGCGGGTTGAAGTGAAACTAAAAAGGTCACATGTCGAGGCTAGGACTTGTTGAGCGGTTGTGGGGTTAAGTATTGTAGCATAAAGGATATGTCTACGTGTGAATCGACGATCGTATTGGATTGTATGTGTGAGATGATTCTAGAATTGAGACGTATGAATACACAAGAGTGTTGAATTTATTTATATACTTGAGGCATAACAACTGTGCATATACACATTTAATGTGTTGTGGATCCAATGTCTATACATACAAGGCAATACTAGCTGACCCCAAACTGTATTATTTTAGAGTCTGGGTCAACATTGTAAGAGTTTATTGAATGTTTGTAAAGCTACCGATATAACGATATAAAGTAAAGTAATAAGAGATATAAAGTTATTAAAATATTATTTTTTGTAATCATAACTGTTATGTCACTTAAAAGTGTACAATACACTTTTTACGGTTGCTCTTTACTTAACAAATACACATAATTATGTATTTATAAGACTCTTTACTTGTGGATTGAAGACAGTTAAACAATATTGTATTTTTCAAAAGATGTAAGATTTCAGAAGTATATTCAAATTACCAGTAGGTTTAAGTGATACTAAAAAGGTCGTATACCAAGTTTGGTACTTGTTGAGAACTTGTGGAGTTAAGTAAGCATTGAATGGATATGTATTGTCTTTGAGTGGGTGTGACATTTGACGACCTTATTTTGAACGCAAAATTGGTTTACATATTTTTTTTTATACTGATAGACGGCAAACGAGCAGACGGATCGCCTGATGGTAAGCAATTGCCCATGGACACAAGCATCACCACAGGAGTCACAAGTGCGTTGCCGCCCCTTAGGCTACCCTAAGGGATAGGAAGAGGAGTGGGATGAGGGAAAAGGAATAGGGGATAGGGCCTCCGGCACTCTCACTCACCGAACGAAACGCAACAGTTTAGGTATTGTTACTTTACGTCGATTTTCTGTGAGAGGGTAGTACATCCCCGGTCGAGCCGGCCCATTCATGCTGAAATCAGCAAAGCTCTACTACCATACATATAAAATGTATATGTATGTGTGCAAAGATGCAATGTGGTATTATTCAAGATTCTCAACTTTCAGATAGGTATATAATTCGTATTAATTAAATATTGTTGTATCTTAATCAAAAATAAAATAGTAATTAAAAAGCAATTAAATCTTGAAATTTTAATTTAGGTGCAAGAAATTCATAAAATATGAATCAATTATGATATGGAGCTAGAAAAGTATTTAATCTATGATCACTAAATCTCATTAAAATGTAAGCTCCCATGACCAAGTGTCTGCTCATGAATTAGTCATTACGCAGTGTTTGAAAACTATTTCAGACTAAGATTCTAACACGAAAAATCAATTTCACAGCACCAAATTTAAAAATTCAAGCCCTCTAGATTGCTTATTCTTCTAGTACATAAAATGTGCCCATCAAACAGAATTTCACAAAAGATTAAAATCTATTACAGTACCTTTTTACAAACGGCCAACATCTATAAAAGTCGAAGACTAGATTGAGCATAAATATCATGATGCCGGTCTCCTTGGCCAGCATACTGAGAGCTCCCAGCGCCACACTCAGCCAAACGCACTTCTTGTTACTGGTAGGCCTAGAAATAATGGACACGGTTTTATATGGTGTATTTATTAGGCTGGAGTTACAAAGAGGGCGGAAAGAAAATGGTATGACGCCCTCGAGATTTTATATGAGTTGTAAAACGAAGGTTTTATTTATTAATTTTACACGGCTTATAACTTTCAATTGGTACTATTTTCTATTATTTCATGTACGATATCACTGTTATAAAGAGTTAACAGACTCGCGATAAATATTTTGTTAGGTGTAACTGATGTGATATGATACGATGCAAGCTTTTTATAGGGCTCTACCAAAAGCAGCTGTGGACGTTTAGGTAGATACATTATCTTAATCGTAATTATGAGCCATGTAAGCTTTTTTTTTTTTTATTTAAAACCAATTTTCTATCATTTTAGCTTTATTGAACAGAATACGGCATGAGAATAGTGGTAAAATATCCCTTTTTAGATCACCCAAGACTGTTGTTTGCTTTAAAAAAGCTAGGAAGTTGAATTCCAAACGCGTCATTGTCAATCAATATGTTACAGTCACATCACTTCAAAACTTTCAGATTGGCAAAAATATTTTTATAAAGGGTCATTAAATCATTAAAACTATATAGGAGAAATACCTTTTAGTTTTCTGTACTTTAGCACAGGGATCAAACTAGCCGTGGTCACAAGTAAATCACCTTTATTTTTAACTAGAGAATCCCGGTGTACATTTGTTTTTATTACTTTTTTCCTGTCCGATCCTGTGCGCATTTTGGGAAATCCCTTATTAGTGCACTTCTACGGTCCCCAAGGAACATGCGTGCCAAATTTCAGCGTCTTACGTCTAATATTTTTGGCTGTGCGTTTAGCTTGGCTGTTAGTCGGTCAGTACTCGAAGAATTTTATTTATACAGATAAATGCGCGATTTATACCCGTTATATGAATATTATATTAGTTATTAATATTTTTACTTAATATTACTCTAAACTATGTCATAGTAGATGTTATATTATATATCATAATATTGAGATAATGTTGACAACTAGACGAGTATTTGACTATGGAGCATATCATATTGAACCTCCTTAACCTATCTCCATTATTGACCCAAATAGCCGCGCAACTTGATCCGCAGAGCTGACAAATCAATCAATACGCGCACTTCAGAGCTCCAAACTTAGCTAGTCACCTGATACTGTCTGAGACTTCAATGTTTACTATTATCGAGGGATTACGCAAATGTTTTTCATTGAGTAAAAACTTAAGAGGCTTTCGCGGAGCTCAGCAGACATACAATTTTCATGTTACTTTTTAAAATGTAGCACTGCTTTTACCAGTGCCATCTTTGACATCGAAAGTACTGTAAATACTTACCGTTGAATTTTCTTTTTATGTATTTTATATCACGAAGTGTGTTATGGTTTTTTTAGTTATTAGCCTTAAAGGAAAAGTGTTCTATAAAAGTAAAAGCCTAACTATAAAACACCTTATTTTATGTTGGTTATTTATTTTTATCATAGTTTGGTCTTCTAAGTTGTTCTTGCGTGAATTTTATTACTATAATATACAATTTATATACTATGTTTAAAATTAGCCCTTATTCTCAACTTGACCAAAAACTCAATCTTTTAGCATCGTGTGTAGTGTTTCAGACCTGGCAAACTGCGAGTAGGTAAACTGACTTGGCGGTTTTGGATATGTTTCTTAATTGTCAACCTGATGTGTCACCATAAAACTTGTCAAATCTTTATGTCGTTCCTCTTTCTGGGTTTTTCAAAAATAACAAAATGCCAACACTAAACTTAGTTTAGTTGCACATTAAAAATTACTGATAATATTTTACCTTATGTTCTAACTTAATTATTTAGTAAAGAATAGATCATTAGATCATATACTTTTCGATTTGGTGTAGACCATAAAGTGTACCTTATTACACGTTGTGTTCTAAACAAAATTGAAAAGTTAAAACAACAATAAAGTTTAGATTTGCACGAATCGTTTGGAACAATAACCTAAACTAAAAAAGACTAGCTTTTATATTCAGCTGGATCAAACGATTCGAATGTAAATCGCTGTATTCAAGTGTCTTGATCCGAAAACGCGAAATATATGTAGCCATAGGTGGGCGGCGGCAGCGTATATACAGTTATAGTCTTTAATGTATGGTCTCAGATAGCTGCGTGCTAGAAAAAATTTTACATAATTATTTTGACAAACATTACCATAAATAGTGGCTTATATGAGAAACCACAAAATAAGTTCTTAGTAATAAGATATTTTTACAAAGAAATTGTTTTTACAGAAGGTTTCTTGTTCAAACTCAAAGTTTTTGTATATTCAGTTATATGTTATTTAATGTAATGCCTTCTATATTATATTATAGTTCTGCCTCTATTATAGGTTCTTCTGATTTAATTCGTTGCGGATTTAAAGATCTTTTAACTTCCAGTGTGACAAACTCAGTCTTTCATGGTAGCGCTCATAGCGAGACTTGGCTTGCCGTTCGCAACAGATCGGTAAAGTTAAGCAACGCCTGCACAGGCCACTAATTGGATGGGTGACCGTGTGTGGCATTTACATCTGAGCGCTACCGTGCTTCAAAGGGCACGTAAAAGCGGTCAGTTACAGTTTTTGTCTAAGGATAAGGATCATTAGGCCATGTTGGAGGCCTTCGGGCGGTCTAAAACTCTGACACCAGAGTTAGCCACATACTCACACGAAAAACAAAACAACATGGTCACTGCTGTAGACCCTGCACAGGTGATAAGTACAGTAGGTAGAACGAACATAGCAAGGCTAAAAGAAAAGTGAAAATTATGTACATTGCAAATGTGTTTGCATACAAATATTTTAGTGTATATGACCACATAGGTATGTACTCGTATGATGTGAATGTAGGATAAAATTATAGGATATTATAAAAGTTCTGTTGATAACTTACCTATGGTAAACTAGCAGTGAAGATAAGAAGAATATACAAGCTAGTACGTCGGCTCTGCCCACTACTCCGGCTACCTGCCGCAAGGAAAACATATCATTTATTTAAATATTTCTAAATACATTAAGATAGGTACATTATTATTATTTCGCAATAAAACATTATAAGAATTTATGTTATACAATGGTAAAATTGATGACCTTATAGCTAAGATCAATCCCTTTCAGGCGACTTTATAGATATCAATATGTATGATCCAAAAATTTGTGTCTGTAAGATGTGCAGACCCAACCACACACTACAGGCTACTAAACTCTCACAGAATATCGATGTAATGTAACAGTATCTAAACTGTTGCGTTTCGTTCGGTGAGTGAGAGGGCCGCACGGCAGGCCTCCATTCAGTTTTACTTCTCCCTCATACCTCTCCTCCTATTCTTTCCCCAACCCAACGGATGGCAACGCACTCCTAATTCCTCTAGTGTTGCTTGTATCGTCGGCAGTAATCACTTAAGATCAGGCGATCCGTCTGCTCTTTTACCGCCTATTACATAAAAAAAACAGAAACATGACTGCCGATTGATGTCGGACTGCACACAAATTGCTATAGCCAATAAACTGAGATATTTTGTCAAAAAAGCGTTTAAGATTGACAGCGGTGATTAGGAATTCCAATGTGCTGCAGTACTTGTAACAGTATTTAGGTGTATTGCACTCAGGAATCACATCAAGTCCTGTCGTCTCTATATGCTATACAGGGTGTTGATATGCATTTGCAAAATATTTTCGTGGGTGAATATAGGTACTATAACCGAATACACAAAAAAGGCAATAAAAGTAAAAAAACATGTTCGTAATGATACATTTTAAAAAATCAGCTCGGTATATTGGCATTGCAGGTACCTAACACACACAAGCAAACGTACCTACCGTGCAGTCTTATTCTGCACGAGTCAACAGTTTATTCTGATTTACTATCTAAGTAACATTTAATGAAAATAGAGTCTTATATCAGCGCACACTGTGTGAAATAATTTTAGGCCAATAAGTATACTTTCTTAATGGCATTATTAAAATATTTTGCAAAACATATTGTATAAAAAAATATTGATAAAACGCTCACCGCCTCAGTATGCACTGGGTGCACAGCGAATAACAACGCCGCGAGCGCCGCGAAGGGACGTTGCAGCCGCGCGATCGTGACGCAGGCTCGCGCAACGAGCGCGCAACACGCAGCGTGTAGCACGACGTTGCAGAAGTGCCACCACCACGGCCTGAGGCCCGCTAGCGCGTGGTTTAGTCTGTAACAATTGAGAGTGGGTATAAATAAATTATATACAAAAAAGAACACCAGTTATACAATAATGGTGTTATTTTTCTAATCAATCAATACTGGGTGCCACAAGACCCATCACCAAGCCCAAGTCTACTCGTTTTGGACATCACGCCAAGTTATACGTACATGAAAGTCGTTTCCCAGGTGTTATTTTTGCCTACAAAAATAACACCTGGGAAACGACTTTTTGATTAGACACATTGTTTAAGCCGCAATTAAAAGTGTGCGAGTACAACGCTAAAGAAAAATTGGCGGGGGCATCGATTTTGTATTAGTAAAATTGTATGGTAACTTTGAACCATATGTCCTGAACCAGTAATTTTCCAGGAATGGAGCCAACCCCCCCGTGGGATCTCCACCTTGTCGTGGTGGGGGGGGCTCAGTAACCGTGGTGAAGCTAAGAGGGATCCAGGAGGGGACGCTCCTCGTGGGCTTGGAGGGGCCTGCGCAGGATGCGTCCAACGGTGCGGGTGCGGGGGACAGTTCTGTCTGTCCCTCGCAGTCGGGTGCGGTCGCGGGAGGAGAGGCGTGACGGTGTCGCGTTGCCGCGCGCCCTATCTCCCGCGACCAAATGGGGGCGCACCATTCGATGCGTCGCGGTGGGGCCGCAGAGGAAGAGGAGATGCGGTGTTGCGTTGCCGTCCTCCCTATCCTCTGCGGCCGCTGGGCGTTTTGGCGGCGGAGTCCAACACCTTAATCCGCCGCCAAGGGGGTTTTGTTCGGGGCCCGCCTGACCATCTGGCGGGCCAATACCCGTCGGAGGGTGGCGACGAGTGCTTTGGTGATGCCCCACCCTCCGACGCACGGGTACATGGTGGAAGTCGAGGTGGTTTTTAGTGGAAACACCACATACTCCGGCTCTTATTTCCCCCAAGAGTCGGAGATCCGAAGGGATTTTCCACCTCGTAAAACAAAAAAAAAAAAAGGAATGGAGCCAAAGTAAAAATATTTGTAATGATTGGTACAATATGAGATTTTAGTTTTCATTAAGGGTCTTTTTACACCCCTAATAGGCAAGATAAAAACTAAACTTTATTTTAAAATCTGACTTAGACCTTTTAGTGAACTTATTCGGATTCATTTTTCAAAAGTTTTGCTACCGTAAACAAGTTCCAGTATATTCTTCTGAAGAATAATATCACACCGATATCACCTACCAATTCTAATACAAACAACTTCCCTACCTAAACTCGAACAAACAGGATCAGTTTTCTAAAAATATAACCCTTTTATCGGTCATACAGGTGTCAGCGTAGCAAAAAGCTCGTATTTCTCCACCATTTTATAAGGATCGCACGTCTTGGAGTAAATTGTGGGGAAAAGGCCTCACCACGTAGTTTACTAACGGCGAATTATGTACGCACATAACTAACAATACAGACTTTAGGACGAAAGTGAAGTATCTTGCTTACGCAGGGCAAGTTTGGCGAAGAAGGCAAAAGTGCTGAGAAAAGCAATTTTAGCTTTTAAAAGGTACCTATTGTTAAAATGGTCACGACTACAGAAAAGATTTAAACAGATTAACAATAAAATATGTCATTATAATAATATGCATTACAACTATACTGAAAAATTAAAGCTCTCGTGGTCCTCAAGATCAGTAGTTATTCTACAGTTCAGCTCTGTATCCATGATCATAACGGACGTATCCAATTAATTCTTCCACCAGTACCAAAATATCGCATATTAAAACAATACAAAAACTTACGGATGCAAGCGATATATCGCTACTATAATTATTTAATAATAATATAATACTCTACAATATTCATACAACACCATCTAGTCCCAAACTAAGCAGAAGCTTGTTCTATGGGTACTAGTTAATGGATAAACATACATATATACTTTTTTTTGTAAATACATACATATTATACATAGAAACACCCAGACCAAGACAAACATCCAATCCAAACAATTTGAGCTTAAGATTGTTAACCTAATAATATTTATCTCATTCAATGAAAATCCTTTTATTTCAACATGTCCAACATTTCAGCAAAAAGGAATAAACTGTATACTTACAATGAAAACACAACAAAATACAGCACAATATTACACCATACTAACAACGACAACATTTCGGCTATCGTCAGTTGTACGTAATTGCTTCATTACGATTACACTATAATACTGGCCAGTAAACCGAGATTGTATCGTTTTGTGATGCCAATAAAAATAATAACGCTATCATGTACCACCGCTGTTGTGCTTCCTATCTGTTCAGATAAATCCCTATAGACATATCTGCTTCATCTATATCAAGAATTATGATTGGAAATAAAAATTGGCCGGATTTTTTTCGAAGAAAATCAGGGTTGAGTAAAGCAGGATTGTATTTTGTTGATTGTCTTTTTCGTGGTTCTTGAATGATGTTTGATGATATTAAATATTAATCAACGTATTTTATGAGTCTATTTATGGCAATATTGTTTTCAGTATTTATGGCAACATACCAACTATATGTGGTTTATTATTTAAACTGTAAATATTTTAGTATAGCAGGGTTATGATGAAGATTATAATACCATGTCAAAGGAGCTTTAAAAATAAGAATCATCATACTTCTTTGTCACCAGTCATCCGATCGTTTATCCCTTTCACTTTCATATCCATCCTTACACAGTCCATCCATCTTTTCCTTGGCCGCCCTCTCCCTTTGCGTCCTTCTACGTGCAAATTCATCACTTCCTTACCTACGTACATCTTATCTCTTCACATAACATGTCCATACCAGGCCAATCGACTCCCTTTTACCTCTTCATCAATGGGCACCACTTTCATACTATTTACCTCTAATGTAGTCATTCCTAATTCTGTCCATTCTTGTCACTCCACACATCCATCGTAACATTCTCATCTCAGCAACATGAAATCATTTCTCATCCATCTTCTTTGTAGCCCAAGTTTGAAAATAAGAATCAAACTTGAAAATACACGACTCTACCCCAAAAATAATTTATTTCACCACACACCAACCCAGCAATTACCAAAAAAACCGATGCCGTCCGTCCCCGGTCACCGATCCATTCACCGTTCAATAAAACTCCATTCAGGGAACACACGTTTATATGTAAAAACACCATTAAGTTTACACACAAAACATTGGTTGACCAAACGACACCATTACAACAATGGCCGATGTAAATACCCGCAAAGAGTTAAAAACAAAGCGTTTAAATGGCCCTGTCATTATAAAACATTTAAAGGCACGGAATATCACGATTTCAATGGAAACGGCTTGTATTGGAAATGGGCTGTCTACAGTGTGAAGTACGGTGAGGACGTATTTAAAACATATTAAAATACATTTAATGATTAACAGTTAGCGCCATATTGGAACACTTTTATCAAATGACTAAAGTATTAATGCAAAATTATTATATTAATTAGCAATTTGAAAATGCATTTAGTTAATCTTTATTTTTTTTTATTAAAAAAAACCTGTCAAATTGACGTCACGCTGCCTGATAGTAAGCTGACAGTGAAGTCCTATTGTGAAGGCCACCATCCCCAATTGCTGGTTAAGCAATGTGACATGGTGGCCCTCACTTTGACGGCCTTGAGCAAAGAAATATAACGTCTAAACGTAGTCCAATCTCTTTGGCCTTGAGAGATGCTTTTTCACGCCCCGCTTAACCTTTTGAGCTCCATGGTCACATATATGTGACAAGCGAAAACTGTTCCTGGACGCCAACGACACAAATACGTGACAGAAAAAGCGGTATACAAAAACACGAAATAAACAATTTGAACATTACTTTAATGCATGTTTATTTATATTACCTTAAAATAGAAATTCTAATTCTTGTTTATTTCTGTTAAACGAGTTAAATAGCATTATAGATATTGAAAAATTTTACGTTAAAAAGTAAGAAATAAATTCTTAAAAAAGAATGTTCTCACACGCCGCTGTCACAAATATATGACCGCTAGTGATGTAGCGCATGTTAGATAATATCAAAAATTTACATCAAAGATCGTTTTAAAACTTTCTTCTGCAATGTATTATTTTAGATATAATTTAGTACGAGAATAAAACAGCATTAGTTTTATTGAATCAGTCTTCAAAAACAGTTTAATAGCTACATAGTCGAAGATAAAATTGGTTGGGTCGAATTTCGATATTCGCTAATCTTGACTCAGGTGCATCCCTAACTCAACCCGAATTATCAGTGTCTTGTACGCCATTTTCACAAATAGACGACAATATCGTGACGTCACAAGCGCAGGCGATCAGAAATAGTGAAGAAAATAAACAATATTAAAATATTTATTATTTATTTTATACTATGTGACTTTTATAATGAGTGCGAATGTAATGCTACGGAGGAACTTCTTCGCATGTACCTACTGTAATTTTTTCTGCTTTTATTTTAAGCACACATTTATCTTATTAAAATTCAAGATAATATCAGTAGGTATGGGCCCAGTACGTGGTGTTAGTAGACCGAATGTTACTTATTTTTGTTAAAAATAAGTCAGATAGGTACATTTGGGAATGTTTTTTTTTTGTGAAACAACTATAGATATTTTTTATGTTAATACGTACCTATACATAAATGTACCTAATTAAAAGAAACGTGTGTTATTTATTTTAAATAATATTGTACGCGAACACTTCGATAAGCGAGATATTACGTTGCTACATCCTTATTTCGGAAGCGAAATAGTTATACAAATGGCGGGCCGTCCATGCCATGGTCACAAATAGAAGACAGCAGATAAAGAATAGTCTTGTGCCTATAGTTATTACATTTAATTATATAGTCGTCTCATAAATGTTATTACGGTGTTTTACAACTCTGTAAATTATGTATAACTATTACTATAGTACGAGGAAGTGTAATTAGGAATTAAATTTCAATGTTATAAGGACATTATATTCTGAAATCGGACACGAAAATAAAAATACAATTGAATATCGATGTAGTATTGAAATCCCTATTAATTTCGTAGGTATTTGCGCGGAATTTGTGGCTTGGCGTTGAGGGCAGGTTCATGTGTTTTTGCTCTGGCGTTCAAAAGGTTAAAGGACCCAGGATCAAGGGAGGAAGGAAACACGTGAGCTGGCCGTGAGTTCCACATCTTTATGGTACAGCAAAGATAAGATGTACCGAACCTTTTCGTACGTGACGGTATCTGTTCTACCGTGTAAGCGTGGCACCTTAACCCGGCACGTGTTGTTCGGGATAGAAAAGGAGAGGGTGGGATGAGTTGGATCTAAATATACTTTGTAAATTTCTGATGTCATACATGATTTTAATCAATTTTGTTTTTGTCATAGTTGGTATTGTTTGTATATCTGCTAACCCCGTTTAAAGTATTTAATACATACATACATAGACTCACGCCTGTTTCCCCGAAGGGGTAGGCAGAGGCATATTAAACGCCCACTTTTCGCCAGTGTTTTGATCCCACTTAATAGATGGCGAGCCTATTGCCGCTTATCGGGATATCTTGTTTGCCAGAGCCTCGTCCGTTGATCGGCAGGTGCACCATTTGCAGGTGAGGTTGGCTTGGGACCCTAAGTTCTTGGTATTATTGATGGAATGGGAATTTAAATAATGAAAATAAAGTGTTTTTGATACTAGTAACTGAAAGTAGATGAAATAACTTTATGATCGTGAAAGAATTCTTACACAAATTGAACAGTTTTAGACTTGTAGAATCCAAACGAACAAATATTTCTCAAAATTACAGAAGAGTATATTTTATCTCAAAAATTGACAAAGTATACTTTTTGTTACATGTTGTGAGTCACCCGTCTGTAAAGTTCAAGTGTTGGGTAAGAGGTGACTGCGCACCGGTAATGGGAAAGTTAGCACATCGACGGTAAACGTGAACGGACGCAAGTGATAATGAGCTTTTTATTTTAAACGTGCTGATGTTGTTACTATGTTTTTTCAGGACAAACCTTTATTTATAAAATGTACATTATGAAACTTTTAGATAAAAGCCTTTTTACTGATTTAAACATAAAATATTACTGTAGTTTAATTATTAAAATTTCCAAGCAGAAAATAGTTTTCTCTGAAGCGTACCATTACAAACTCATCCATAACCAGAACAGTTTAAAAGCAAAGCCGTTTAGAATCAAGCCCGTTTAGTGCTATTCAATAATTGAGTGCACAAAACCCCCGCGTCTTAGTTTTATAATTAATGACATTTGTTTGTTTGTTCACCAAACCGCGGCCATTCTCGACTCGTTAATTTAACTTTAAACTTTCCCTTGGTTAGTTGACGGAGGCTTTCAGATCAATTGCACAGCCTTGATAAAGGCCTTCCTTGAAAAAAATTGCCCTCAATTTACTAAAGTTACTAAGTTTAATTAAGTTGTTGGTAATTGTTTACTTATAGGTTTTGTTTAGCATAGGCTGTTAAGTGGAAACTTGGATAAGACTTAGCTTTTGTTTTGTACCGCAACGAAGTCTGTTTTAGTAGAATGTGGAAAGTAAGGATATGGTTTATATGTTAGTTAAAAATAATAGTAATATTCTACCACAATCACACAACACCATCTAGTCCCAAACTAAACAGAGCTTCTACTGCGGGATCTAGACTATGGATAAACATACCTATTATACCTCTTTTTTGTAAATACATATTACATATTAAACATAGAAACACTCAGACCAAGACAAACTGAATCAAATAGAAATCGAACCCGTGACCTTAGCTTTCACATTTGTGCAGTCGTAAACCCTATTTTGCTCAAAATCATTATCTCACGGATAGGTCAATCCAAATGATATCGGCACTTAGGAAATATAACTACTCATAAATATCTTAATATTTCGGTCTCGAAAATTATTACTAGAGGATGCCAGCATAAAAAATGCAAGCGTACATTTCTTTTTAATAAAATTTAACTATTTCTTCCTGATCCTGCCTATGTGCACCCTTACACTCTCCAAGAAAAATATATGCCAAATTTCAGCTTCTGGCAGCCAGTAGTTTTGGCTGTCCGTCGTCTATCAGTCTGACAGTTACGCAAACATTTTACGTATGATTCAGAATATGTATGTACATGCTACGATTATTGACATCGTAGTTAAATTGCTCAAATGTAGCAATTCATTCTGCGTGTTCCACTTACCTACACAATAAATTGTCATTGAAAAACAGGTTTTGTTGTCATGGGAATATACGCCGTATGTTTTCCTTACACGCATGGATTGTTTTATGTTGTAAGAAATATATAGGACAGTCATAAACATTATTATTCGAAGGAGACTTGTCACGTAATGGTGACGGTACTGACCAAAGAGTATACAAATACTGGTATTGACGATACGATAGGCAATATAAATAAGTACAAAGTTATGACACCAGAGGGCAACACTAGTACAAATAGTAAATCAAAAATTTTAATACGTTTTGATAAACGTAAAATCTTTTGGCTACCTGTCCACGAAAGCGGAAAGGTAGCCAAAGCCAAAATAAAATCAATAATAATCTATTAAAACTCCGCAGTGGAGTTTTTACGCTCCTCTATGGTTTGATGGCTTTATAGTATGTTCTAGTGGTGCCACGTGTTTGGCAAGTTTTTGACAGATTTCGTAGCTACTTTGACGATTTGTTTACCACATTTGCTTTAAGCACTTTCAGGGTAGAGTCCGGCGTAGAAATCTTTTTCAATCGGTTTGCAATGTTCATTTTGTTGTTTAACTTTCCTTGTACCCACTATAACGCTTTTTAATTATATCATTATGAAACCTTTGAATTTGCGGACTAAAAATATGAATGTGACGGCTCTCAACCGTGCAAGGACTTTAAAACAGAACATGCCTTGTTTCGTTCTAAACATCCAAATGTTTTATATTATGACGGAGAAATCAACGTACATACATAGAACAAAATATAAACTTGTCGAAATGAGAACCTCCAAAAATACACCAGCCGTAATCACAAAATAACTAATGTAAGTATAGTACATATCTAACGGAAGATGCTTTGCGTATTATCGGTCGCGTAAGCCAAAACAGACAAATGTATAATAAAACATTCAACCTTTCGCACCTAGCCGATTATGCGTTAGTGTGTCGAGCGTGCAGCGCCTGTTCCGTTTCCGTCAACGCATTGTCAGTCGACGTTGCGCGCGTCACACACCACGTGTATTTTGACTTACGCGTTGGGCGTTTTAAAATTCAATATCACACAATGCAACCGCACTGTAGATGCTGAACGCAGAAACTGACTAGACCCGTAATGTGGCAGGTCTAATTTGAGGGAATAGACGCGGCCGATGCAGATACGCTCGACGCATTTTCCGTCAGATATGTATCGACCCTTACCAAATTGACGTTTGTAGCAAAATAGAATATATAAAACAACAATTTCACAGTTATTGTAAAACAGCAGCCATTCATGAAGCCATTACTCTAACTATTGAGAGGCAATTGGCGTTAGCTTTAGAAGCTAGAAATAAAACGCAAATTTAACCTTAAATGACTAGGTTTATTATTTATAAATTAAACGAATCTGATGACTAACTTCAAAATCCCATTTTAGATTTATTAAATTAAAAAGCACATTTTTCTTACTATCTTCTTAACCCCTAATTTCAAACTCATATGCAATCTCCTGAATATCTGATGAAGGTAACAAACTAGTTTAAATAGAGTCGTCGTAGCGCAGTGTTCGTGATAACTAAATGCTAGTACGATCACGTATCATGCAAACACTAGGGGCCGAAGCTTGCTCAGATACCGGCGCCTATTAAAAAGCAATCAGTGGACACTCCGTTACCCTCAGCAGTGTAGAACCTTTCAGTTGTATAAGTGAAATCGCCATATTGGTTTTGTTTATATGTGATTTTGTAATATGAATAGGTGAAGAGAATATTTTTTTTATTTCGTAATGCTTGTTGCTTATATTTTTTAAGTTATAATTTGTGAGTAAAATTATTTACCGATTTAAGGTATAAAAAGTTATGTCCGGTACCTGAAAACCTTAGATTTGTCTAATCTCTTGATCTTTACGTAATGTGAGAGCTGAATACCGAGCTGGCTGCCAAGTCAAATATGAGTAAGTACTTTAGCTTTAAATACGCTAAAATACGCATAATAATGACTCTCGCATTTAAGCATCTTTAGAACTTATATAGAAATATTAGTTAGTCGCAAATCCTTAATCAAAATGTTAACTAGGATATAAAAATTACCTAAATATTAATCTGTGTGCAATATTTTATTTATAAAAGCGTTTTCCAATATATATTATTAAAATCTACACACCAATGAATAATTAAGTACCTTTGCTGGGGTATGTTTATGATAATATTGGACATTCCACGAAAATTTAATAGATAGGCTAAGCATGATAACTGTTTCCTGAAACTGGTCAAATAGAGCATTCACGAATTTCCGGATTTTGTTAGACCTTTATTGGCTATTTCTATTATGAAATTACTGGAAACTCTATAACTCCTTTAGTTAGTCTCTGAACTGATAAATATGTGGCTTAAGTATTATTATAATATTTATAGCAAACAGTAAAACTTCTCTTGCATCAATGTATAACAACTAGTTAAGTAATATTTTGACTTAACGGATGAAGGTATTTCATATTAAATTATTTAAGCTGATTTTCCAGGAATACTTCATCGCACAAATAATTATATAAAGAAATATTTAAAAAATGTATTCTAGAGTACCAATACGTTCTAATACGTACCTATTTAACTGAATTTTAAAATGCGGTTATTTGCTGTTTTTATTTTTATTACTCTTTATATACTCTCTCTCTTTACTATTTCATGCGCGTTTCCTCTCGCCATTATATTAACCGAAAACCAATTCGAATATGCCATTCTAAAATTATACTCAAATCAAATTAAGAACTCCAAAAAGCCACTTCCAATTTCGAAGCACTTACACACGAACGCAAGACGTAATTCTAGTACACAAGCATTTTGCAATTCGAACTTAATTGCAAAGCTTTGAAAGAGTGGGTCCGTTGAAGCTCGATGTCAGCGCATAGGAAATATTAATTTCATCGGTATCACGCGATGCCTCACCGTCTATTAAACTTTCAGAAACAATAAAACCTAAGTGAACGCCGATTTGAGGGGAGTGCACCCTATGAAAAATGCCGCAGCATTTTTTAATTTACTGGGCTCGATTTTGTGAACCCTTTTTCTTTTCGGTTTCTATTTAAGTGGAACTTGAGCCTGTGAGGATTTTTTATGGTTTTATGATAAGAACTTTGAATACATATGTAACATACTTTTTATTACAATCGGTTTTTGTTATATCGGCTTTACTTAAGTAATATTCAAAATATATTTTTGAATAGTATTATCATTTGCTATTAATTTAGCATCAATAGTTCCAGTAAATCGTTGAAAATGTAACAAACAGACACTATGATGAGCACGTCACTAACATCTGTGTTATTTCAGCATATCACTATTACTTGTAAAGAACATAAGATTTCATTATAAGATCTTTTTTTTTAAGAAGTCTTAAAAAATATCGATCAAATATATAAACCAGTATTATATTGCGCACCCGCTACCAAAATAATGTCTATAATATAGACATAGAAATAGGACAATTATAAACGAAAAATAGAGATCAGCAAAACCGACCAAAGAAATAGGCAAAAATAAAGACCAGCAAAAAGGACAGTGAAACGACAATCCAATAAACAATACTAAAAAGAACAAAATTCCAAACACTCCAAACTATATTACCGAGCTCATTAAATCGGATCCTCTCTTCAAGCGATACTCGGATAGTATCTGCGATTTGCACCGCATCCGTCAGATCTGAATATTGAGCAATAAAACTTGAGTCACTCGGGTGTAGAGACCAATAACGATGAAACATGAGATTGAAACTTGAGAATAATAACGCGCAGCATTTTGGCTTGCGGTATTTGGTATTTTGTCATTCTGGGGAGTGACAAATATTTCGGTTTAGCTGTTCAAAATGTATCTTGACAATATTCATGTACAAAATTCATGCGGTACTTACTGACAGACAGCCAATGCTCAGCCAAAACTATTGGCCGCAAGAAGCTGGCATGTATGCTCCTTGGGACCATAAGGTTCATAAGAAGGTATTTTGCTAAATTCCTAAGGCATCGGGCAGAAACGGTTAATTTAAAAAAAATGTGCGGGTGTAGCTACTGACCTCCTCTTCTACGTTGCAGCTCATCTGATTTCAAGTATTAATTGTATCTATATGATGGACTAGCCAATGCTTATGTTTGGGGTCGAGCATACCATACCACGCTGTGGTAGATTTGCGTAATTTCGCCACTAAGGGTAGTCGAAAACAATGTGGTGGGTTTTAGGCGTAGGCCAAACATGTTTTGGAAGTTTTACGTAGTCCTTTCAACATAGTTGTAACTCAAATTGGTGGTGGAGGGAAACCCACTACAATTTCGTTTCCATTGCGTGGAAAAGTCTTTGTTAGTGTACTGGTAGTTTGTTTCTACACAAGAATACAATATTTTCAATACTTGTTTTAAACAGGTTTGAATGAATTTTTGATGTTTAGTGATTGCCGCAATCTTATCTAAATTACAAAATTGACAGCAGAACAGTAAATCTCCAACACTAGAAATTCTTTTCTTAGATACCGCAGCTGAAGATACGAATGTGAGCTGCATTCAATATTGATCGAGCAATGGAACGCACTCAGGCCGATAGTAACAACGGTTCGGTATAGATTGGTAGCTGAGCATTGTTCGATGTGGCATTCTTATTGCAGCCTATCTTGTAACTGGCCGAAAAAGTTAATATTTCTTGAAAAAATGAGTGTTATGTGGCTCATAAATATTGAATTTATTTTGAGGTTGCCCACTGATCGTGAAGCAGAAATGATTTATTTGGGAATTCATCATCAGGCTATCTGGCTGAAATATGTTCTTGAATATAGTATGTTTTTTATTTATTATAAGGCTTTATCGCTTAGCGTCCATATCGCCAAAATCAAAGTGAAATTCAAATATATTAGGTATGAGAGTATGCGAGCGAGTAGCGGTCATTAACGGAACAAATTGCTAATCTGGACTTTGTGTTTATGTACTGAATTTCGATAGCGACAAGACCTTTAACTTCATTAAGAGCTCTTCTAAACAAAATTTCATACAAGTCATAGAAAAATGACCCCTAATGAACACGGCAAAGTTTGTATCTAGGTTTGAAAAGATAGTAGAGCTATGAGAAGAACTGAAAGACTCTCACGACACTCTTCGTTTTAGCCAATTTACATGCTACTACCTTATAAAGTAATCACGTCGGCTATTACGATTAAACACAAAAAAACCGAAGATCATGTTCCGAAAACAAAGATAACTTGTATCTTAAAAAGAGAGGCAAGACACTAATGTTATTTAGTGTTTTATCCCTTGAGAGTGGTACTGGTGAAATTAGATTTGGTCCATTTCTATTAAACGGCAGACCCATGTCACAATCAACGGATAGTGGATGACTGTGTGGGTTTATGGTGATGTTAACCTCCTCTCTCTGTTTTAGAGGCTTTTTACTACGAATAACTTGGCCCTAATCTATTGTGCAGTACATTCAGGAATGAGAAAGATTGTACGGTAGATCGAGACCAAGAAATGTGTTTAGTTTTTAAGGACAACCGTAATCTTCCATTCTAAGTGGATCCTCCACAGTGATCCCATGAAATGTTCATAATAATTATACCACCTAAGTCAACATTGTGGAAACCAATAAACGATTGAGTATTAAGTATTGAATTCTATTCGCAAGGTATTATATATTGAAATGTCGTTGAAGATATTTTTAAGTGGACGATATTTGATTTTCACCGTCAGAACTACTGATATAACCCCACTTCTAGGACGAGTATAATTCTCGTTTATTAATTAACCTCGTTAAAGGAAACATGGCAAAGTTCGTTTATTGTATCAAGTGATGGCCCCCAAGATATACAATAAGTTACCTAAATGTATACAAACTGCTTAAAGTTTAAAACTATTCAAAAACAAATTGAAAGAGTTTCTTATAAATAAAGCCTATTATTCCGTTGATGAATATTTAAATGACAAAATAATGTAATACAATTGCTATAATTTTAATATGATATAACTAACTCCTTTTCACATTCAACTATTACTTTTGACATTCAGACAAGAAAATATGAGAAATTCCCAAAAATACAACAATAATAAAGATATAATCTTTATTATTGTTGTATTTTGGGAATTTCTCATATTTTCTCACTATAACTGTGTCCCTAGTCTTTGAAATGAGCCAGGCTTTGGCACAGGGTCTGATTTAGTACCAGTATATATAAATTTAGAGAAAAGTCGCCTTTTTTGTCGATAATTCATCATTTCGTCTATGAATTTTGATATCTCTAATAATTTACCTTCAGGAGTCCTCTGAAATTTGGGGCATTGCAGAACACTTTACAGTATACTCAGGCTGGGCAGACTATCAACTTCAGATGCCCAGAGATAGAGTTAGTATTTTTTTTCAATATCAGTTTTTAGGTTCATTGTCATGAGTGAAAATTGGACCTTATATTTTTGTTTAGTGTCAAGTTGGAAGACCGGGTCTTGTTTGAAAGAAGAAAAGACAAATTAAATGTATTATTTAAATTTGTTTTTTATATTTGTTGCAAATTTCATTCAATTTTCATTTGTAACTTTGTTATCTTTCATTTTATGGCAAAATGCTACGGAATCAAAGTTGTAGAGAATTTAATTTGCAACAAAACATATTTAGATTTTTTACTGTGCGGCCAATAGTTTGCCAGATAAACTAGAAAACCCATTTGTACCAGTCTTTTCAAGATGGCCGCCGCAGGACAAGGGCTGCGACCCCACAAACTTGGACTTAACCTTGTACCAACCCCCTCTAGACATCTGTGAAATAAAATTGCGTCCTCTGACAAATGCACGCTAAGACAAATGGACTACTCGTTTTTTAAATGTATTCTTTAGTGGAACAAAAGCACTAGAATATATAGAACCATATTGTCGTAAACAATAGAACGTTATTTCCATCACTCAATAAAATGATACACTTCAATGCACTGCAACAATCCAATAAGCGGTTATTCTGGTGAGAGGTCATTAAACTAACTGCATCCTGCATTCGGCGATATCAAACGAAATAGGAGCGAAGCAATATCGGCGTTTCCTTTGTACTACGAGCAAACCATTTTAACGCCTGAATTATCCATTTGTCGTGAATCGTACATGCCAAATATATAGTGGCGCACCCAATCTGAGAACAGCCAAGATACAAGAGACAGCGGTCGTTGTATACGACGTATAAAAGTCTGGCTATAAACTAGTTGAGGGACAGCAAGCGTGCCGTTTTCTGGAAATTGATGGGCGTGCGGATTTGTGATGATCGTGCTTATATTTCGTTTGTAAGTTACAACTATTTGTCTTTTTTTCTTCGTTTTGGGCTCGAGTGATATGTGTTTTAGCTTATGCTAATGTGGAGCGTTTGGCCGGAGAAATATAGGTACCTATACTATATGTATGTATGATAAACAAGATTATACTATAGTATAATCTTGTTTTTATCGGATTTTCCGCATATTCCAAATCAAAAGAAACTGCGATATGGGTATTGCGTTTTTGTCATTCTCTTCAAAATATAGTGTAATTATTGTGGTAGCGTCACGCTTTTTACTGTATGGACTGGTCAAATCAATGATAGGATTTATTGCCATCCAACAATATACCTAATGCTACATTTAATGATAAAATCTTCTTTTATCATGCTTTTTAGGGTTCCGTAGTCCAAAAGGAACCCTTATAGTTTCGACATGTCTGTCCGTCTGTCCGTCCGCAGCCTAGCTCAAAGACGCCTGGTGCTAGAAAGCTGATATTTGACATGAATATAGACATAAGATATTGCAACAAAACTGTAGAATAAAATTTAGGAAAATATTTTTTTTAAGGGTATCTCCCCTACATATATAGTGGGTTTGAATTTTTTTTTTGGTTGAGTACCCCATTTTGTGGGGTATCATTGGATAGGTTTTAAAAAAATATTATTAGTTTGCTCAAATTATTTTTCGATCAAGTGATTGGTTTGTCAAATATCAAGCTTTGAAGTGAAAAAAATTGTTAGACTCAAGTGTCCCCTCCCTCTGCCGGCTAAACTATTAATTTGGAAGAGGTGAAAAAAATCGCAAATGTAGTACATATAATGAATTTAAAAGGAAAACTATCACGGCTAAGTAGATATCACTAGTTTACGAGTAATCGTCGGTTAACTTATAAATACCTATTTCTGTGAGTTTACATTGGGCGCGCTGGCTTAATCTTAAAGATATACGTACTTTGGTATGTAATGTACTACGGTACTACGTATGTATAGTAGTAGTATATCTTGGAAACCACATTTTATGTTTACAATACATAACTGGATACATACCTAGTATTTTTCTAAACAAAACTTAGGTTCTTATAATAGTGTTATTAAAATTATTTTTTCAGCAAAATAAACAGTCGGATTTGTTGTACATTAATACCCTTTGCAGCAAGTCATTATGGGCAACCACGGAACCCAACATTGCGCATGGCCCGACACGCACTTGGCCGGTTTTTGACGAGGCAATGAAAAGAGTGCGGTCTGAAAGAAGACGTTTAGGATACCTTCTCCTACTTATTTTTATAGGGTAATCATGTCGGCAGGATGTGTAGTGGACACAATCACCGTTTAAGGGCTAGGGTACGCCACCTATCATCTCACGAGTTTTAGCTCTTTTGCTGTCTGTATATGAAAAATTATACAGTAAGATTAACTAGCGTGAAATTAGATCTGTGGTTTCGCCCCGTGAGTTTCGGTTGTCAGGCCAAAAGGTAATAATGTTCACGTATAGGCTACAAGTAGCAACATTACTGCAAACCTTCATGTTTGTGCATGAAAAAGTAACATAAATCCATGCTCACAAATTTTCATTATAATATTTTTGTGTATGATAGTACCTACTAAGAATTACAGTATTAACATTTTTTTTTTATTGTCAATTGATTTCATACAAAAAACCTATGATAAGAGACGTAAGATTGGAGCGTGAACAACAGACAACTGACCTAAAACAACTATCAGCAATCGCTGCACTTACATTCAGCACATTATTAATGGGCGCAAGCACTTTACCACGCCACACTGCACTCAAATTTATTTGGCCACACTTATCTGATCTAATATCGTGTTCAAAATTAAACTGGATGAGATTAAAATCACACAAAGGGGAAGGCAACAGCTGAATCTAACTGAACTCACTTAGTTGGGAAGTTTCGTGCATTGTTTCTTTTTTCTGTGATTGTGTGGTCTGGTGTCGGAGTGTTCGGAGCCTTTTTTATAGTAATAGGCGGCAAACGAGCCGACGGATCGCCTGATGGTAAGCAATTACCGCCGCCCATGGACACAAGCAACAACACAGGAGTCACAAGTGCGTTGCCACCCCTTAGGATTGGGAAAAGGGATAGGACGAAAAGTGGGATAAGGGAGAAAGAATAAGTGATAGGGCCTCCGGAACTCTCACTCAGCGAACGCAACGAAACAGTTTAGGTACTGTTACTTTACGTCGATTTTCTGTGAGAGGGTAGTACTTCTCCGGTCGAGCCGGCCCATTCATGCTGAAATCAGCAAGGCTCTACTACATGTGATATGGGCTAATGATTTTTGTCCTGAGACAATAATCGGGACCACAGCGGAGTCTCCGAAGCACGGTAACGCTCTGATGTACCTAAATGTTACTCGTGGTCACCCATCCAGGTGGCGGCATGTTCAGATGTTGCCGACCGAACGAACCGATGAACGGTAAGCCAAGGTTTGGGTGGTTAACACTCAAAATAAAAACAACAGCTATGACCCTTCATCTGGGTCAAGTTTATTTTTAAGAAATACAACTGTACTGCCTCCGTGGTCCAGTGGGTAGCGTATGCGACTGCTGAGCGGCGGTCCCGTGTTCGATTCCCGGTCAAGTGTTACTAGGTTTTCCAAATTCTGAGTAGCAGCACGGAGTCTGGTGATGTGCTTGGTATCGGCAATAGGCTCGCCCCCTATTACGTAGGACCCTAAAATTCTTGGCGAAATATAGGTGTAATATTACACCTCCGCTACCCTTTCGGGAATACAGTCGTGAGAGTATAAAAAAAAAACTGTAGTGAGTTAGGTGTATGTCTCAACGCTTGATAGTGCGATGACTGTCTCGGGTTCAATACGCTACGTGTACTGTTTGTTTTTTGTTTAGGTGCTATTTGTGAGTGTTGTGTGTATAAGTGTCTGTTTTTTTTTGTTTATGAATATTATACGTGTCGTGACTGTCGTAGTTTTAGTAAAATTCCCGGAATTAGTTTGTGATTTTTTACTAAAGCTCATACTTAAGTAACCGAAAGATAAGCTACAGACAAGCTAAAAATAAAACACAAAATACACGTGCGAATTCTTTCATCTATTAAGCAGACCATGTCCAATTAACCTTTCAACACTCGCAAATTAATTTTGAAAACTCAAACGTTCACAATTTGCGTGGTCTGACCATCCAACTGGTTGTCATCGTTGATTGGTTTTACAATTAATTTGTGAATCGCACACGTCGCCATGTTTTCGGAACTTTCCACGTTAGTGTAAATTGGTTATTGCAATTTGGTTTCAGAATTGTTCAGTAGGATCACTATAGATATCGCTCATGCAGCGTTTATAGTGTGTCTTCACGTTCGTCATAGATCGGCAAGGTAAAGCGTCGTTTGTAGGGAAGACAACTTTTGGATGGGTGACCGGTGACTGCTTTTTGTAAACTGAGGGGCAAATTGATATGGCAAATGAGAAAAGTACTGAAAAAAATATGAATTATTGGGTTTTTTGAGTCTCTGGGGAGAGGGAGGAGGGGCAGCTGCCCCCTCTGCTCCCCCTCGGCGACGCCCTTGGTGCTTTTTTTGTCTGATTTTTAATCTTTTAAATGCCTCAATGCCAGACACAATAGAAATCTATTATGTGTCGCATTGATCAGTGCAACGGCAGTCGCAAAAACCACTGCGCCAACCGTGCAGCCAATTTGGAATGAATAGCAGCTATGTTTGATTTGAGCGGGCATCGAAGCCCGACCCTTCGGTGAGGCAGTTAATTACATTCCCGCTACGCCACAGGATCGTCTTTGTTTGAAAATAATTATTTACTTGGTGGACCGTGCATAGAAAGGTTGGATTATAGGCATAATGATTTTGTGTAACATGTTGCTATGATGATAAAGTAGCATACTTAGCTTACCACATAAAAAACCGTCTTTTACATCCCGTGTTATGAGCAGTGAACAAAAAGTTCTATGAATTGTAGATTAGGCTAAGATCTGAGATTCAAAAACTAGACCTCACGATCTAGGAATATATCTTCTTTATTATTCCCTAGCGCGTTAGGATCAGCTGGCAGTATTACACGATCCGGCCGAGTATTCGTTTTTCAAACTACGAGACCAACTAAATTGATATCAATATTCTAATGTTAGAATTATATTAGTAGGTACTAGAAGCAGCAGCTTTTAATCTCTATTTGCATTTTTATAAGTAGACATTGAACATAAGCTATTCTTTAATGCCTATGTCTCAAAAGTAACACTGTCAGCAGTACTTGTTTCAATAGTTTGGATTGGACAATGCATTGATATTTCTTTAAGGGCAAGTGGTTTTATATACCTTTAGCTTCTGGACGCATGCTTCGCCTGTTTTTACACGTGCATTCGCACTTCAGGCTAAAATGGCAGTAAACAACGTCTCTAGTTCATCAGGCTGCAAGAGTTCACTGCTGGATATAAGCTTCTCCAATGGCACGCCACTGAACCCGACTTTTGGCTTTTCGTGTCCAGCCGCTGCCAGCCACTTTGCGTATATCGTCACTCCACCTAGCCGGAGGGCGTCCTACACTACGTTTGCCAAGGCGCGGTCTCGTCTCTAGAACACGACTACTCCAACGGCTATCGGCTCTTCGACAAATGAGGCCGGCCACTGCCACTTCAGTTTGCTAGTCTCTAGTTTTTGAAGCTAATACACGCTACGCGATGCACCACGCATAGCTTATAGACATAATTAGGTATACTACTTCTTAACGTTTATCGCTACGGCAGGTCTGTCAAACGAATTATCACTCAAACAGATAATATAATCGATATGAACATTCACGTGTCTGCATTTCAATAATTGCTGTTCATTTCAACGGGTATTAACATTCGCATACATAATAAGCGACGATGCTTCATTCACCAATCATCGTGTAATGTCGACGGACTGAGCTCATTCATTTTGACTAAATAATATACGAGTGCATTTCTGCCTGCTGGCATTTACAAAGTAAAATTATTAATGGTATTGAATGTATACATAATATAAAATTAAGTCCTCTTTTTGTTCTCTCTGTATACGCGACAACTCAAAAGTACATAGGCGGACTAAATGCTATGGGCATTATCTACCAGTCTACCTTAGAGGGGCGCAGAGAGGAAGAAGTAGGTGTATTATGCTGTTGTGTATTATAAAGTGTAAAGAGAGTGTACTAGTAGTTTAATATTGAAGATTTAAGTTTAAATGTATAATTCGTGGGCAGAGCCGCGGGAGAAGTCTAATAAATAACAATTATATTAAATGTTTTACCTAATTCTAATTCAATTTACAAAATACAACCAAGAACTTGGCAGAGCAAGCAGTCAGACAACTACAAAACATACATAATAATATAATATTTAATCATCATCTACATAATATTGCTTATCCCGACTGACATATCCTCGCATAGCTCAGACTACTGAAGCAAGAAACATGACATTGGGAGAGTGGGTCCCTTTATAAAGTAGGCCACGAAGGAAGGATGTTCAAAATTTTATACAAGGTTATTTAGCGGGTCTTACTCGCCATCAATAAGATATTTAAGGCATAAATACCTCGGTATTTGTCAACGTTAAGGCCGACTTGCTTCGGCTTCGACACTGAAGCAATTATCTTATTTATAGTGAGTAAGACCCGCTAAATAACCCTGTATAATGTAGACTAATCGGGCAAGTTTCAAATCGTTTATGTTTCATTTCGCGATGCTAAGATTCTAACTAGCGACTCTGGCAGCGAAATTTAGACCTTGTCTATATACGACTCTTTCACAGATCACAATCTCAATACATAAGCAAAGTTGTATTGAAAGCTGTGAAAAGTGTTGTACATTGATAACTTCTAAATTTCGCCGCTAGAGGCGCGCGGTTAATCTTTGCATCGCCAATACGTCACACATAAAGAGGTGCTACTAAATTAAGTAATTACTCTTTTCGGGGTTTCACATTTTCGCTTTGCTCTATAACAAATATAAATGTAATTCACATATGGTTGCTTAAATGGAATGCTCTTTGTGTTCGTTATTTTAATATTTAAAAGGGTTCTCCACACGGCTTTTCGGGGTATAAAAATAATTCTTAATGCGGCTTAACGCGGTGTTTAAAAATAGTTAGGTGCGCGTCAAGTTTCAGAGTTGTCCTTGGAAAGGCTCAAAATAATTATTTTTCTGGGTTGTTTCATTTCTTGCATTGAAAGTCTTAAAGCAAGGTGTTAAAATAATTGAAAACTTATAACTACACTCACTTAAAACGATACACACATGAATTTATCATTTTCAACCCACTAGTAAGGATGGCTCGTCAATATAATGAACTAGCAACCAGTAATTCACATTTAGATATTTTTAATCCTGAATTTAGATCTTATACAAAAAAATTTAAAGAAATCCTCCAACCAACCACATATATCGCAACCACAGCCTTCTCAAACATCGCAATAATTTAACTACCTGAGAGTACCAATGTACTCTTTTATATCTGTATATAAATAAATAAATACAATTTAATTGTGCCAAATAATTTGTTTACAGAAAGTTGAAGTTGTATATGAACTTGTTTTTCCTTACCTTTCTTATTGTATGTTGTCTTCCTTTGTTTTACTATATGCACATATATGAGTTACTATTTATATTTAAGCTACATTTTTTTATAATAAACTGAGTAATAATTTAAAAAAACTTGTTTTGTACAATCAATAAATGAAATAAATAAATAAAATTGGGACAGGACGCAACTTTTGTGTCACTCTTTGCGTAGGCTGTTTGGGTAATAACAAATTTGCAGGAAGACCATATATGGCTGGTCCGTATTTGTTTCAGTACTTTTATGACGTAGCTTTATGCAACTTTCTAGTGGGTTTCATGAGTTTCAGGAACGCGTAGGATACATGATTTAATGTCATTCAATGGCTTCTGCTTCTTTGCAAATTAAATTGCAATAAAGGGCCATGAACTTATTAGGTCAGAATAAATACAGTGTTTACACAGAATTCACAACTTATATATTTTTAAGAATATTTACTTTAAAAAGTAATGAGCTGTATTATTGAACAGTATTATTGAGAATATACATAATAGCGGCGATAGCCCAGTACACCACTGGGCTATCGCCGCTATTATGTATATTAACGTAACGGACTGCCGTGATGATGGTCTCGGGTTCGCTCCCAGGTACCCCGGGCACACACCTCTGACTTTTCGAAGTTATGTGTGTATTAAAAATGTTAATTATCGCTCACTTAACAATGTGCCCGATAGATGGCAATAGGCTCGCCCATAAGGGGCGAAACATAACTGGCGAAGTGTGGGTGTGTAATACACCTCTGCCTACTTTTCGGGGATAAAAGGCGTGAAGTTATGTTATTATTGAGAATATTTTCCAGCAAATAAGTCTCATTATCCGGCCAGTTTTATGAACAGCAATGTGGGAAAAATACATTGAAACAGTTAATATTTATTTGACTAAAACCGTATCTGAAAACCCTATTTTTTTAGATATAAGCATTGTGCGTACGCGATCCTAATAATACGTATAAAGCCTTACTATTGTTACGTCGTAGCGTACATAATGGCTGCTTTTCAACGCTTTAAACCCAAGACAGGTCCTATAAGGATGCATTTCCTTTCAACTTGTATTTTTCCACGTCCTTTGTTTCAAAGTGAGGTTTAAACTAGGACAGATGTCGCCACCTACTGAACACTCATTTATCAAAAACGTGACGTTGTAACGACTCATTGTACCGTTGATGGAACAATAGCTTTGCATAAAAAGTCTATTTATTTTGTCCTTTGTAAAGTACTTCGGGTTGAGATTCGGGGAAGCTATTTGTCTTAAGCAATTTTAACGGTTAAAAACGTCATGGAAATTGCACTACGGCTAAATGTGAGTTGGCAGGCTTCATTTGACATAAATAGTGTAATGGGATAGGAAATGTGTATTCTGGGAAGTGGTTATGAACAGGCAAATTTACACATCATTATGTAGTACATTTTGGAATAGTTCTGAGAATTATTACTCAATTACTCACATCAAAGTGAATCGTCCATTTGTAGTAGCTCATTTTCCATTTGTAATTAGAAAACGTTGTCTATCATTTTCGATGAACCCTGTTGATAAGTTATATAATTTATATTATTGAATCTTTCATTTTAGAAAGACTGACAGCACTGCTAATTTAAGTCACTGCACTTAATTTTTCTATAGTGCAGCGGGACAAATAAGTACATCTACCCCAAAAAAGTGAAACGATTGAAAAACATTTCATACAAAAAAACTTTATCGTAACGTATATCATATCCCGTCATTCAAAACATAATAGTTCATTGTCCTTCTTATTTTCCTCCAATGGTTAAACCAACAAAAATATCCAATGTCGTATGACAACCATTGTAACTAGTGACGCATGAACCCACACATCGTTTAGTGACACGGTGAAAAAGTAAACATTTATTTACACACAAAACAATTTTTCAAACACTCAAAGTAAGCAGGCAAACTCCACAAACGTAACCACTGAGGCGCTAAAATAACGTACAAGTTATTCACAGAAGGTCAAATATGTACGTTGAAATTTTTTATGGAATTTGTCCCACTTGCTATCCCGTTACTGCTTCACTTCTTTTTATTTCTTTTCTGTGTACGTGTATGGCCAACTCTAGTGATGGAGTTTTTAGACAGTCAGTAAATGACATGACATGGCCTAACGATTCTTATCCTGAGACAAGAACCGAGACCGACAGCTTTACGTGCCGTCCGAGCACGGTAGCGCTCTGATGTAAATGCCATACACGGTCACCTATTCATGTGGCGAACAGTGCAAGCCTTGCTTAACTTTGAAGATCTATTACGAACGATAAGCTAAGTGTCGGTATAAGTGCTACTGCTTAACTGGTGAATGGTGAATCAAGCGAAGTGCATGAAATTGTTAGCTGAGTTTCACACTCATGAAATTCCGTAGAATTTTTAATGAATGTAATCCCCTGACTCTGGTGCCGGAAATACGTAATATATTCATTAAAGCGATTTCGATAAAAACAATACAAAGGTACTGCGAGTAATTTAATGTCTATTAAACTTCTGTCACGTTTTTGTATAGTGGAACATGTTAAGGTAAGTTATTTTTTTGCGAGCACGGCGGTTCGCTTGATAAACGAGCTTTGATTTCACGTGCCACTACGAACCGAGTGACGGGAAAGATCGAGAAGCCGGCTTTCCCGTGACGGATATTCTATATAAATATATTCTTTATAATGCTACCGAGTTAACTGTTGCGTTCACTGTGGCGCCACTGTCTATGGGAGCCATCAGTTTATGTATAAAGTATGTTTTAGTTCCTTTTTTGACCACCTGCCTGTTGTTTTTGTAGAATCAAGCTTGTTTGAAAATGGAGTGAATGTCGTGTAATTTTGTTCGAGGTATGTAATAAATGAAGTGAAGAATATTGTGGAAATGATATTTTGTTTGATCGATGAATAAGAGAGGGCTGGATGGATGAGATTCTTATGTAGTTATTATTAACTTGTTTATGCTTATACTACTCTATAGCATCAACAACTACTGGTAGGTAAGTGCGTTTTACTATAAATGTTCTGTATACCAATATTTTATATACCTACAATATGTAATATTTTATATACCTACAATATGTAATATTTTATACAATATGCACATAATATTTTCTTCCTATTAAAGACGACATTACTACTCACATTAGTCCATCTACTATTTTCGGGCGAAAGTTTGTGAGGATGGATCAGTATTTTTACTCTTTCACGTATTGTAAAATGGATTTTGATGGAACTCTGTATAGACTCACGCCTGGATCCCCGAAGGAGTAGGCAGTGGTGTAATATTACACCCGGTTTACTATTGTTTAACAAAAAACGTATGACAAAAGATCATTTTACAAACAACGTTTGAAAAACTAATCATTTGACAAACTTTCATTTCGCAAACATATTACTTTAAAAACAATCATTTGACATAATACAGGTTTCGCAAATGTGTTACTTAGAAAATAATTTAAATGTTAAATAATTATTTTAAAAATAATCATTTGACTAAATAATTCGTTTGCCAAATTGGTGATTGTACAAAAAGTTAGAAGATTAATTATTAGTTTTTAAAAATAACTAATTTCTAACCATTGTTTACGCGCAATTTTGAAAAAATTTAATTGCTTGGTTGCAATTTTCATCTTGGACAGATTATTTATAGGCAAGTAATAATTTTGTATTAATACTAATTCCATAGAAACTTAAGTCTTTAAAAAAAAAATACACACTGCCTGAATTAAGCGAAATAAGTAGAATTCGGTTCTGGCACTCGCCGGCCGCTGTCGCGGCTCGTGCGTTGTGGTCGCAGTTCTAACCTAACCTAACCAGCCATTGTTTCAGTTGACCCTACACAAAGATTGTTCTATTATCGTAGATTTAGGTTGATAAAATATTTACCAAGCAAGGCATTTTGTCAAATGTTATTTATGCTTTACGTTGTTTTGCCAAATAACATGGTTAAAAAAATAATCAATTTGTAAATTAATGTTTTAGCATAATAACTTTTTAATAGTAAATATATTGTCTAATGAGTAGCTTATTAAACAATAGTTTGTAAAATAATAAATTTATCAAGTATAATTTTGTCAAATGTTATTTGTCAAATGAAAATTTTTCATTTGTTTTTTGTCAAATGATCGGACACCATTACACCCACGTTCCGCCATGAGTTTTTAGGCGCACGTAATAGGGGGCGAGCCTATTGCCGTTACCGGGCACATCACCAGACTCCGTGCTACTACTGAGAATTTCGAAAAACCCAGAAATTTGGAGTAATTTTAATAGTTTATATACATTCATGTCACAAAAATAAATGGTGCGGGCAACGGACAGAACATTCATGACAATATACATATATTACACTTTTTGGAACACTTAATGGTTGTCATTATTATCGATAATAAAACATTCAGAATAGTTTATTTTAACAATGATATCATTTATACAAAACGCTTAAAAGAAAGCTCTCCTTTTACACATAGCACATATTCAAACAAAAAACTCAAGTTATCTCTAATGACGATACTGTTTTCTTCTAACAACTTGTAACTACAATATATTTATAAAGAAGTATTCTACAAACAACTGTGTAATTGGCAGTTTTTGTTGAACAAGCTAGTGCTGCTAGGCCGCGCTTTGAACAAAGATATGCGAAGTAAGCGTAGTAGTGCATGAGTGCTCTGACCAATGTTAGGAAAGTAAAGCTAAGACTAGTATTCTTTCTTTCAATTCTGCGTGGCCAGACTCGATCAGGTTTTTTTTTCATGGTAACAGGTCTCACAAAATGCTTTGTACCATGGGGCTGGCCACATTTGGCCTTGTCCATTCGTGTGAAGCCCAGCGTAAGCTTAAGACTCCAAAAACCCGATCTACTACAGTCTTACAAAATGTGAACAAAATGCCCTATCATACTATTTGCCTTCCGTGATGCTAATTGTCCATTTTTAACAACGAGCCTTCATTACTAGATATCTTCAACTAAGCGGTATTATTAGAAGCGCGTCTATAATCGAAAATAATAAAATAGCCTAACCAAATAAAGGGTAGACAGATGAAGTTTTCTTAGCATACCGCTCAGATCTTTCGCTTATCTTTGTTGAATACGCAGTATTACAGCGTAAATAAAATGGTAGA
Organism: Euclidia mi; assembly: GCA_944739405.2. Lineage (NCBI taxonomy): Eukaryota > Metazoa > Arthropoda > Insecta > Lepidoptera > Erebidae > Euclidia > Euclidia mi. Next base: position 95,183,842 of record OX123185.2, read on the forward strand.
TGTGAGGCTCAAAGAACGCGCGTAATTGCGCTCACAATGGTGACATTAAAGACGCGCTTATTAAAAAAGAACAATGCCGACTAACTTCCGAGATTGTGGAGCTAAGATTTTAGTTTGTATGTTTTTAGATGTTTGGTTTTGTGTGTTTTTGACTGGCTTTTTCATGTTGTAAGCTACATAAGTCTCATGAAAATTTGTTTAGAAGTTTATTTGTTTAAAAAGTAACGTGCATTAATACTTCCATCCATCCTACTAATTTTTTTTTATTTATTAAAAGAAGATAATAAGAAGTAACATTGCATATTAATGTAGTATGTCTTTACATATAACCTCACAATCACAATGGAGTTTTTCGTTTGTTCTTCACAGGATTTATTTTTGTAAATCATAGGCTTCAAAAAAATTTCATACCTATGAGAGCCATGCACAGATTCAAATGATAATATTTTACCACTTTATTTATGGCAAATAATATTCTACCACTTACACACATCACCATCTTGTACTATGGGTACTATATAATGGATTAACATACATATATACTTTTTTTTAATACATACATATTATACATAGAAACATCCAGACCAAGACAAACATCCGTGTTCATGCTCACAAATGTTTGACTAGAGGGGATAACCCGCCAACTCCGGCGTAGCAGTCGCTTACACTCCCGCTGCGCCAACCGGTCGTCAAAATGTTTCAAAGACAATTAGAAATGAAAGTAAATCATTTCAAAACACCAAAACCACATTCCAATACATCTTAAATAACATTCTTACTCACAAGAACTTGTACTAAAATCTTTGCAATACTTTCCTGTCGCCGTAGTGGGCAATAGTGGCCAAAAGATTGGAACAATTCTTTTTATATTTTGATTTACAGTTATTACTTGGAACTACCTCTGCGTTCGATAGGCCATGGCCTGTAGAACAGCGAACGATATGGCGATTGTAGACTTTAAAAGGAAATATTGAGAATATATTGCATTGATTTTGTTACGGATAAGAAGTTTTATGACGAATTGAACTTTCATGGTTCTTTATGTATCACGTCTTCTGTTTTAAGTATCCGATAAAGGCAATGAGCCTAACGCTATTCTTTTTGCATTACCATGACTTAAACAGTGTCTGTATACTCCTAACTCGTCAGAGATCTTCATGACAGCCGAGATCAACAGTGGCCATAGCCAAGAAAAACCCTATAACACTTTGTCCGACCCGGGAATCGAACCCGAGGACTCCCAATCCCACGCGCACATTCATGCCACGAGACCAACGAGGCAACCTGTGTTTATACTAAAACTAGATCCGCCCGCAGCTCTGCCGTTGTGGATCGGTCGGCGACAAAAAGCCTATGTGATGATATATACATATTACTGCTTACTGCAAAGTTTAATTAAAATCCGTTCATTAGTTGTAGTCTGAAAGAAGGCCAACATACAGTTTGTGTATTATTTGTATAGATAGTATAAGTACTTTACATACCTATTGTTGCCTTGTAGATCACATCATACATAAGTCACTGCTTAGTAGGTTTATATTATGAAGTCAAGAAACCATTGAATAAAAATAGCCCTATTTAACTTGAAAGCCCTCATCAAAGTACATCCCTATTGATCCCTGTAATATTCATTTAGAGTAACTGGTGTAACCGCTTTGTGACACTGACATGGACGTAGAGCCATTAATATAGCGATTTAATAACTTGCCAATTCATTCATGTTATATTCTGTTTAAACAATAATAACTCCAGTGCAATTGTGAATCAAAATCATCCAGAAAACAACTCAGATATGGAAATATACAACATGTTTGTATGAGACGGCTCTGTGCCATATTTTTTTACAAAATCTCGTCATATTATAAAGTATCCTTTTCTTCCTGTCTGTTTGTATGAACGCGATAAACTCAAGAATACTGACAAGATTTATAACTATGATACGACGTTTTTATCGATAGAGGAAGGCTTAGACAACAGTAACAATTATAACAGTATATTTACCTAAGATAAGTAAAAACAGGCAGCCCAAATTAACCGACATTATAACCAAGTGATAGCCATTTGCATGATTTTCATTTCCATCATATCTTGTTTAAAAAAAAATCTCATTTAGTAGGTTCCTACACCCATTCCAACTTTAAGAGTATAGTTGAACAGTTCATGAACGGAGAGTAATTTTAATTAAAGTAATTTACGTCGCTCGCTTGTTGCCTGGCCCTGGTCTTCCATTCGGCTGATGATTGCGCAATTCCCCGACGGTTATTATTGGCATTGTTCGGAAATTTAACGTTCTACTTTATTTTTTATTGGACCCGTTTGTCATAGAAGCTGTAGTTTAGCTCAAACAATAGCCGATATGAATCAATACGAAGTTATGACACTGAAATATTTTTATTTGTTTTTTCATATTTAATGTTGCGAGAAAGCTCTCGGCAAGGTCGTATTTTTTTCGTTTTTGTTCTGTTTTTGTGAAAACATTTTCCTGTTATATTTGAACTTTATCATCGTGTATTGCTTTTATTATTTAATGTTAATAATTGAGTAAGAGATGGAGGATTTGTCTTAGTTGTTATATAGGTACCTACATTTGTTGTTATATGTTACGATTTCAAAACACGTCTTGTGTCCTTAATATTCTGCTAGTTTTGTTTAAGTACCTCATTGGTAGATGCTGACAACACTTGGAAACTGGGCTGTTGGTCTAGTGGTTGGCCTTGTTAGACTATGACTGCTAATCAGGAGGTCGTTGCATTCAATTCCAAACTCGGACAAATCTTTGTATTATCATCATCAGCCCTGTATTTAGGTATAAACTGTTCCACTGCTACGCACAGACTTTTCACTATTAGAAGGGTAATGCCGGTCTTTTAATGATGAGCAAGATTATTTTTAATTTAACCGTTTCTTTCTAACTCTTTGTGAATTTTGGTAAATTCCTACTTGCCTTAAGTAACTTACATACCAAATTTTAGCTTCATACGCCCAATAGTTGTCAGTCGGTTAGTAACACAAGAATTTTATACATACATATTGGACTAAGAACAAGCGTGACAAATTAAATATGGCAAATAATAATAATCAGGAAACCCCAAAGTCCCTGTTGATTCGTTTAACAGTAGAATAAGCTATGAAAATTATAATGTAATATTTTAAGAGAAGTAGGGAAATCGAAATCTTCTATTAAACTTTCACAAGCTCAACTTTGATTGGAATTTTATACGGTTCTTCGGTGCTAGCTGAGTATTATCTAGAAGTCTGGTAGATTCAAATACTTCAATGTAATAAGCATTTTCATTGAAAATATTATAAGGCTTTTAATCGTAAAGCAGCTCTAGTGTTTACAATAACAAAGCAAAATGAAGATTAGTTTATTTATTATCATAAATAAACTAATCTTTCTATCGAAAATCAACAGCGTTTTACATTATCATGTAAGTGGAACTCCTCTGCTTTCCATTGTAACCAGATTTGACTGCACGGTTGGCGTAGGGGTTTAAGCGGTCGCCTCGCCGCTTGACACTGCGCCGAGTGTTGTGGGTTCGATCCCCACACGAGACAACACTTTGTGTAATTCACAAATTGTTGTTTCGAGTCTGGGTGTTCATTGTATCCGTTAGAAGTCCCCCGTGTCACAGGATTTTGTCCTAAGGCGGGAGTTGTCTTTAAAAAAAAAACCAAAAAAAAGCATTACAGACAATAAGCAAATAAGATTTTCCATAGAGCGTTTGTCCTCCGTAATCCAAAGAGATAGCGATATTCCATGGTTTGGGCCAGTGTCAGTATAACCAAGGGTACTTTCCATAACTCCATCAGTATCCAATATAATCCACAACAAACTTCATGACAAACTTACAATTATACAATCTTCAACTCCGTGATTGTAAGAAAACAATTATCCAAGGACTTGAGACGCTTGGCTACTGTGATGTAGAGAACTTACTATTAAAATATGAACTATAGATAATGCATGTTAGATCTTCTAGTAATACTTCCATCACAAAGTCACGCACAGATACACACACACACACACACACACACACACACACACACACACACGCACGCACGCACGCACACCTAGGGATACTGGTAGGTATTCTTAGTTTTCGACCAGTGACTAGTGTCTCTTTTTGTGGCTGTCTGTCGATTTACCAATGGATAAAGAGGAAGACTGACAAAGAAGAATCTAGGCGAACGTTATCTGGCCAGATTGGAGACATCCTAAAAAAAGGACATGTCAAAAGTACCCTAAACAGAAGAGCATGCATGAGAAACTTGATGGGAGTAAATGAAGCAAGAGAGGTATGTCAGGATCGTTGCAAATGGCATTCTGTAATCTCTGCCTACCCCTCCGGGAAACAGGCGTGAGTCTATGTATGTATAAAGAGGAAATAAAATCTTTAAATCATTTTGGACTTTAACTCAACGGATGTAGTCCACGTTTTTAAATTCAAAGCGGAGTTGAAAATGAAGGGTAGACCTTTGCCCAACAATGGGACAGAAAAGTATAAAAAAGGAATAATTGAAGTAATAAAATATTTTAGCTGAAAATTCTAGACTCTGATGTATTCAAAATTAAGTTACACGAAATAATAGTCACACTGTTCGCTAACTTTTAATTTTAACAAGCTGAATAAAGTTATGAATGAGTTGCTAAACTAAAATAAGGGTACTATTTTCTACTGAGCAGGTGCATTAAAACTATTTTAATTAACCGTTTCGCTCTAGATTGTTTTGCTTTCAAGCATTTTTTTTTTCTTTTGTGTCGGGTTGGAAAATTCTCATGGAGTCCCTCCGCCCTGGGGGGCAGGACGAAGGGTACTGTCAGACTCTTACTGACTAAAAACCAACCCGTGCTCCTCATGTACCCATGTGTCGGAGGGTAGGGTTTCACCGAAGCATTCCTCGCTACCCCCCGACGGGTATTGGCCCGCCAGATGGTCAGGCGGGTCCCGAACGAAACCCCCTTGGCGGCGGATGAAGGTGTTGGCCTCCGCCGCCAAAACACCCAGCGGCCGCAGAGGATAGGGAGGACGGCAACGCAACACCGCATCTCCTCTTCCTCTGCGGCCCCACCGCGACGACGCAACGATGGTGCGCCCCCATTTGGTCGCGGGAGATAGGGCGCGCGGCAACGCAACACCGACATACCTCTCCTCCCGCGACCGCACCCAACTGCGAGGGACAGACAGAACTGTCCCCCGCACCCGCACCCTGGGACGCATCCTACGCAGGCCCCACGCAAGCCCACGTCGAGCGTCCCCTCCCGGGATCCCGCTTAGCTTCACCGTGGGTGTTGGACCACACCCACGGTTACTGAGCCCCCCCCCCCACCACGACAAGGTGCAGATCCTACGGGGGGTGCTTTCAAGCATTTGACCCAATTGTTATTTCAGGATATAACCCTTTTTTACATAATGTTATTTTTTATTCAGCCTCATTCTGAGAGTAACTTTAATCATCTTTTAAAATTAAATATTGGCTGATATCTGAACATTGGAGGATATGAATGTGCAAAATGTGCACTTATTTTAAGTAAAATTACATACATAACATCGCTATAAACAGGTGCTGTTACTCAGGAACTCTCGAAGTGTCACCTATTGACATCACCTTCCTTATTTATAATCTGTCCCACTAATGGGCACAGACCTCATAATGAGAATTATAAGGCCATAGTCCACCACGCTGGCCAAGTGCGGGTTGGTAGACTTCACGTGTCTTTCGAAAACATTATGGAGCAATCAGTCTCAGGTTTACTTAAAATCACACCCTTCACCGTTTAGCGAGCAATAATTGACAATTTGATACGCACATAACCTCGAAGTAAATGGTGCGCGCCGTTGATTTGAACCCGCGACCCTCTGCATGGCAGCCTTTTAGTCTTTACTATGATACTGCCTAAACATAGATTATTTAATAACTCATATTTTGCCAACGTTTCAATCTTCTCACATCGACCGTAATCAGGGATAGACTGTGTGAACTCAATGTCTTCGAAAATAATTATGTTAGCAATTGCAGCAAAATAACTAAGAAAGTTAAGTGTATGGTGTTCTTTAACCAATCACGAATGTTTATTATACATTCGTTGTTCTGAAAACCCTATTTTATAGAACACGCGGCAGACTAATAGGTACATCCTAGAACTTCGAATCTTAAGGATGGATCAGCTAAAAAAGAAGTTCAAAACGTATATACAAAGAACAGACAAATGGATATAATAATTCACTTGTATATAAACAGACTCAGTATTTAATTATAATGAAATAAATACGCAACGTTAGTTAATCTGAAATACTAATTGAAATATGTTACAAATTTGTTAGAACTCATGAATTTAATGAGCGAATGGTTTAAATTATCTCCTATAAATCATAACCTGAATTACGCATGATGCTTCACAAATTGATTTTGAAATATATTAAAATCCTGATAAATATTTTTGTCAAGCTTAATTAAAAACTTAGATTGTTTGAAGAAAATAAGTCACAAATCATTTTATAAATCAAGGTCAAGATGATTTACTTAGGTCACAATATAGCTCTTGTAAACATTATTTTTTAATTTAAAAATCATCACACTGTACAATCAGCAGTGTCAGAGAAGAAGAAAGCTTGGTTAGATTGGTTGGCTATCAGAGCAAATGAAAGAATGGGAAAAGCAACGAGCGAGGACATAGATGAAGCAAGAAAGGAGTTTGATAGGTCAAAAAGAATAGTGAAAGAAATGGTTAAAAGGAAAAAAGAGGAAAAGAAAGATGAGTTTGATAGCAGATTATCTGACGATTTCCGGAGAAACATTCAGTTTTTCTGGAAATCCGTTCGTGCAGTTCGAGGAAGAACTCAATCCTCAGAATACACATCGATCAGAGACAAGAATGGAAGTATAGTGAATGGTGAATCGTGTGTGCTGAAGAGATGGAAAGTGTATTTCGAAGGGTTTTTTAAAAGAACGGCGATAGAGACACCGATCGATGAAATGAATGGTAACGATAGCAATGATGAAAGCGTTATTGGCTTGGATGAGATTGTGAAGGCACTGGGCAGTATGAAAGTAGGTAAGGCTGCAGGATATGATAGGATTACAGTCGAAATGCTGATGGCTGGACAGGGCATCATAGTTGGTCAGTTGCAGCGGTTATATAACTTGTGCTGGAGCACCCTCCGAGTAACTCATGACTGGGCCACAGCTGTAGTTGTGCCTCTTTATAAAGGAAAAGGCTCGCAACAAGACTGCAAAAACTATAGAGGCATTAGCCTACTCAGCATTGTTGGCAAATTCTATGCAAAGGTACTGATTGAAAGAGTTATGAAAGTAACCGACAAGGAAATATGGGATGTACAAGCGGGATTCCGAAAGGATATGGGATGTACGGATCAGGTTTTTTCCTTGCGAAGCATAGCCGAAAAGTTTTTGGCCAAAGGTCAAAAGGTCTATTGCGCATTCGTGGATTTGGAAAAGGCTTACTATAAAGTGGTGAGGAATGAAATGTGGTCGGTGCTGTCAAGGAATGGGGTGGACAGCAGCCTCATTCGAGCTCTGAGATCCCTTTATGAGGATTCTAGGGCTTGTGTGAGGATAAACGGGGCATACACTGACTGGTTTACCATCGAGAAAGGTGTTAGACAGGGATGTGTAGCGTCGCCGTGGCTGTTTAACCTCTTCATGGACAGTTGTTTGCAAGATTTAAAACATAGTGACTGCGGATTAAGGATGAATGGGTTACTCGTCAAATGCCTCCTTTATGCTGATGATCAGGTAATACTTGCATCTTCAGCGGAGGAGTTGCAGGAGATGGTAACAACCATGCATGGTGCGTTAGAGAGGAAAGGAATGAAAGTGAATGTAAGTAAAACGAAAGTTATGGTTTTTGAAAAGGAGGAATGCGGATGCGTTACGGCTTGTTATGTTTTGATCGATGGACAGCGAGTGAAACAAGTGAATGAGTTTGTTTACTTAGGTACGGTGTTTACAAGAGATGGTAAGAATGAAGAAGATATTGAAAGAAGAGTTAATGCAGGTAATAGTGTGAATGGAGCTCTGAAGGCGTTTATGAACAGTCAAAACGTGTCCAAAAAGGCGCGTTTGGCTGTGCATAGAGAGGTGTTAGTGCCTACCGTTATGTATGGTAGTTAAAGTTGGGTATGGCAGAAGAGACTTGAAAGTAGAATAAATGCTGTAGAAATGAGAGCACTGAGAAGTATGTGTGGTGTGTCTTTGACCGACAGAGTAAATAATTGTGTGATACGAGAGTGGTGTGGGGTAAAAGAAGATGTAGTGACAAGCATCGAGAAAGACATGTTAAGATAGTTTGGGCACATGGAGAGGATGGATGACGAAAGACTGACAAAGAAGATATATAAGGCAAGTGTGAATAGGACAGGACGAAGGGGAAGACCTAGGCAGACGTTCTCTGACCAGATTGGAGACATCCTAAAAAAAGGACAGGTCAGAAGTACCTTAAACAGAAAAGCATGCATGAGAAACTTGATGAGAGTGAATGAAGCAAGAGTGGTATGTCAGGATCGTTGCAAATGGCGTTCCGTAGTCTCTGCCTACCCTTCCGGGAAACAGGCGTGAGTCTATGTATGTATGTAAAAATCATCGCAGTATATAGATTATGTAATAATATTTCACCGTTACAACATTTATTTTACTACTATTATAAACTTGAATGTTTGTGTGTATGGGTTGATATAGGAAACTTTGTTTTTAGTCTCGCAAAAAATGCAGAAGAGATTCTGAAAATCTTTCAGAATTATGTGTATAGGTTGCCTATCTTTTACCGCGATCACCGAACGCGGGTGGAGCCACAGGTAGAGACTAGTGATTAAAAATTTTCATGTGTGCAAAACCGATGAAAATATCAATAAAAGTCTGATGTCAAATTCACAAATGGAATAACTATATTCCATAAATACAAAATTTATGTTATTACAACTAAATCTATTTAAATTATATCCTAATTAATTTCAAAGCAGAGTAAATAATGGTTCGTCATTAGTAGGCTGCGAGAGATTATAATAATAATTGTCATTAATACGAACACGTTCACGAATTAATTATTAATTGTCAGCGTTAGATTTGTCACATAATAATTATGTAGATTGACGGCTTGACCTGTGATGTATGTTTACTTTACAAAATATAGTGAGATCATAGGTTTAATAAAAAAATAATAATAATATTCTACCACTTTCTCACATCACCATCTAGTCCCAAACTAAGTAGAGCTTGTATTATAGGTACTAGATAATGGATAAATATAAGTAAATTTGTATTTGTAAATACATACGTATTATACATACATATATAGATAAGTTTCTATCCTAAGTTTAAAAAAGAGCAACATCAATGCTAAAATCCATTATTCAGAAATGAAATCATGAAATTTTGTTTATTATTTGGAAATACTGATAAAAATCAGTGGGATTTAGAAACTTAAAATTTTAACAAAATACAGCGTTCTGCAATGTGGCAGAATACTACTTTAGATTGGAACTATACTTTTTCATATTCCTTATAACTGAATTCAATATTCAAATCAAATTATAGATAGATCTGTAGATTTTAGATTCGTTTTTGACAGTTTTTGACATAAGCTCCATACAAAATAATATGTCAAACACGAATCTAAAATCTACAGATCTATCCATAGTTCGAATATTGAAAATGGCCGTTAATAAATTTAGTTAAACAGCATAATCTAAAGCAAAAATTCAACCATGCATCATCAAGCTACCGTTTGGCATCAATTTCATCTAAAATTTCAAATCAGGACGTCCCAAAGCTTCAAATTTCGTGATGACTTTACACACAAATCCGCAGAGCAAACGTCAGCAGTTGCCACTCCACAAGTCCATTTGCCTGATGATACTATGCAATGAAAATACAAAGCGGGTGCTAAATTATTACGTAGGACATGCACCCAATGTGAGGTGGCGCTAAAACTGGTCGTAAAACACTGGCTATCTTGTCAGGACTGCGCGATGAAGCTTGGAAGAATATTTTATAAAGGCTTTGAAAATTTGAACATTGGAATTTAAAACGGATATTGGGTCTGTGGTGTATGGTACAATGGTGATTGAGCCGACAAAGTAAGGGTTAAAGTTGCCCCGAGGGCAGGTGTTCTGTAATGTTTGAAACGCGTATGGCTCGTATATATGTATATGTACCTACGTGTATTGTCTAGAATTACCGTAGCCAGGCAGGAAGGTGTATCAGAAGTGCGCAGTGGAAGATGTAATACATCTACCTGACCACGATAGACAATGATCCAGACACAATGCACTGCGTTGCGCAGTGATGACCTGAAATCAATCAATATCAATACTGTGCTTCACTTACCCGCTATCCTGGCTGATGTCAGGCTTGAGCTAAATTAGACACATTCATACAAGTATATTGGCCAAAATAAATGAATGAAGTATCTTATACTTAGCTATTAAGCTTCAAACGCGACGTTTTCAGGACACGTTGGCACGTGGAAGTCGATACCAGATTCACAATTTTCACAAATATCAATCAATAGTTCACAATCAATTTACCGTTGCCAGCACTAGATCAGGCGGCGTTCAAAGCGGTTTACTTATTCGCGTAGCTACAATGATGTGCTTTTCAAAAGGCGAACAATTATTCTACGTACGAGTCGACAACGTGGTAATTTCTCAAGGAAGCGAACGGAAGTGACAGTTCAGTGTGACCATTGTCAGAAATTTTCAATAGACTAAACAAAATGTTACTCAATCGATCTAATCGATTTGTCTTATAATAAAAACGAATTCTATTTCAAACATCCACCCGCCCCGGACCGGCCTACCGGTCCGCTAATCGGTTGGTAGACGTGACAATGTTGCAACCGCTCTCCTCAGAAGCGAACCGTCCACCAAGACCTCAGCAAATCGGGGAACTCCATCAGCCCCAGTTACCAAATGAAGGATGCGCCCCCTGCGCCATCTGAGTGGCGGAAGGTTAGCCTCCTTGATCAAAACGAGGTCACCAATCTTGGGTGGATCGGTCTTGTCGGTCCACTTAACGCGTTGCTGGAGTATGTGCAAATATTCCAAGTTCCAGCGTTTCCAAAAGCTCTGAGTAATCTGGCGTACCAATTCAAAACGCGAGAGACGACCAGGTCTCGTATCAATATAGGGGTACTCAGGCAAGGCGACAAGTGGGCGACCAATCAAAAAATGGCCCGGCGTAAGGGCCTCCAAATCATTCGGATCTGAGGAGATCGGGCACAATGGCCGAGAGTTCAAAACGGCCTCAATCTTACAAAACACAGTTGCGAGTTCCTCAAATGTAAGGACAGATTCACCGATTGTCCTGCGCAAGTGTGTTTTGGCCGATTTTACGGCGGCCTCAAATATACCACCCCAGTGTGGACAATTTGGTGGGGAAAACAACCAATTTATCCCACGTCGGGCAAGCCTATCACCTATATCAGCCTTGTTGGTTTCAAGGAAATTAACAACGTCATTCAAATAATTATAGGTGCCCTTGAAGTTAGTGCCGCAGTCAGAACGGATCAAGGAAGGCAGCCCCCTGCGGGATACAAATCTGTCAAATGTGGCTACAAACGCCTCGGTCGTAAGCGAGGAGACCAGTTCTAAGTGTACGGCCTTTGTGGAGAGACAAACAAAAACGCACAAGTAGGCCTTGACAGTCTTGCTGTTTCGAAGTGTCGACGTTTTTACCAAAAAGGGACCTGCGAAGTCCGTGCCAACACCGTCAAATGTCCTGCTCTCAGTTACGCGATCTGCCGGTAAGTCCCCCATCAACGGCTGCATGGTAGAAGCCTTGAGCTTATAGCAAGGGATGCAGCGAAAGACTACACTCCGAATAATTCTTCGGGCAGACAAGATCCAAAATTCGCGTTGCAAAATGGCCAACAAAGCATTACAACCAGCATGCGAATTTTTAAGGTGACGGTCAGTTACCAACAAGCGTACCAAATGGCCGTCCTTAGGTAACAAAAGGGGGTGACGTGCCCCGTAAGGGAGGTTGGCGTTCTTGAGACGCCCTCCAAAGCGCAAGAGACCCGTATCGTCCAAAAAAGGGTTCAATTTAGATATTGCTCCCGACAATTTCGATTTCCCTGACTTAAGGATAGCAATCTCCTTCTCAAAATGCGCCAATTACCACAGAACGAACCCAAAAGGTGAGGGACTCCTGTCGTTCCTGTGGTGAGAGAAACGGTGTCAGACGTTTCTGTTGTGGGTGCCTAAAATTAAAAACAAAACGCTTTATCCAAGCAGTAACACCTAACAACTTGTCGAGGGAGCTGTAACGATTCAACAGGAAATCGGGGTCGAAGGCGCATTCTACCTTCTCAAGAGCGAGTGTTCGTAGACCCGGCAAATTAGAAGTATTCAAAACTGGCGTTCGAGGCCAAACAATTTCTGGTCGCGTCAACCATTCCGGACCCCACCACAGCGATAGACCTATCAAACTAGGCGTCAAGCATCCGCGCGAGGCACAATCAGCGGGGTTGAGCTCACCTGGCACGTGTCTCCAAACAAGTTTGACTTCGGATTTCTGGATTTGGGAAACGCGATTAGCGACAAATACCTCCAAGGTGTGGACAGAAGCCTTCAACCAACAAAGAACAATTTGGCTGTCTGTCCAGGCGTAGGTCCCATTAATGCAAATGCTTTTACCCAAGGTACTGGACACGTGATTCAACAAGCGTACAAGTAGGGCTGCTCCCGAGAGCTCCAATTTCGGAATGGTCAGAGATGTCCGAAGGGGTGCAACCTTGCTCTTCGCCATGATCAGGGAAACTCTCACCTGACCTGAGGCACTAACTGTGCGCAAGTACACCACGGCCGCGTGACCACGTTCCGAGGCATCACAAAACCCGTGAAGGGTGGCCTTGTACTTCCCGGGAGGAAGGATGGGACGAGGCATGGAGACCTCGTTTTGATCAAGGAGGCTAACCTTCCGCCACTCAGATGGCGCAGGGGGCGCATCCTTCATTTGGTAACTGGGGCTGATGGAGTTCCCCGATTTGCTGAGGTCTTGGTGGACGGTTCGATTCTGAGGAGAGCGGTTGCAACATTGTCACGTCTACCAACCGATTAGCGGACCGGTAGGCCGGTCCGGGGCGGGTGGATGTTTGAAATAGAATTAGTTTTTATTATAAGTCAAATCGATTAGATCGATTGAGTAACATTTTGTTTAGTCTATTGAAAATTTCTGACAATGGTCACACTGAACTGTCAATCTTTTCGTTCATTGTCGTTTCCCGCGGTCAGCGAAAAAACCTAGCTCTGGATAGATTTCGTGTGTGAGCGTTTTGATCTTGTATTTAGAACCCGTTTGATTGCCACTTCCTTGATCAATAACTGGCACCGGTTAATTGTGATAAAAATAGTATTTTAACGAACATTGTAAAACTTGAGTGAATCCGATGCACGTGGTTGGTGCCGGAAGAATTTGCTGATTGAAGACGCTGCGTGGAGTCTGGTAAAGTAAAGATAATTCACTTGCTAATATTGGCCAATTTTAGTCTCGTGTGTGTCTAACTTGCCTCCAGGACTCCACTCAAGAACATCACCAGGAGATATTTGGTAAGACATTTGTTTAATTCTTAGCGCCAAGAAACTTGGCCCATGTGTTAGATCCTTTGTCTTGGGCTAAGACTGGATGAATCAATCGCTTCCACTGATCTATGTTAAAAAATACCCATTCTTAGCCCAAGACAAAGGATCTAACACATGGGCCAAGTTTCTTGGCGCTAAGAATTAAACAAATGTCTTACCAAATATCTCCTGGTGATGTTCTTGAGTGGAGTCCTGGAGGCAAGTTAGACACACACGAGACTAAAATTGGCCAATATTAGCAAGTGAATTATCTTTACTTTACCAGACTCCACGCAGCGTCTTCAATCAGCAAATTCTTCCGGCACCAACCACCCGGCAAATTAGAAGTATTCAAAACTGGCGTTCGAGGCCAAACAATTTCTGGTCGCGTCAACCATTCCGGACCCCACCACAGCGATAGACCTATCAAACTAGGCGTCAAGCATCCGCGCGAGGCACAATCAGCGGGGTTGAGCTCACCTGGCACGTGTCTCCAAACAAGTTTGACTTCGGATTTCTGGATTTGGGAAACGCGATTAGCGACAAATACCTCCAAGGTGTGGACAGAAGCCTTCAACCAACAAAGAACAATTTGGCTGTCTGTCCAGGCGTAGGTCCCATTAATGCAAATGCTTTTACCCAAGGTACTGGACACGTGATTCAACAAGCGTACAAGTAGGGCTGCTCCCGAGAGCTCCAATTTCGGAATGGTCAGAGATGTCCGAAGGGGTGCAACCTTGCTCTTCGCCATGATCAGGGAAACTCTCACCTGACCTGAGGCACTAACTGTGCGCAAGTACACCACGGCCGCGTGACCACGTTCCGAGGCATCACAAAACCCGTGAAGGGTGGCCTTGTACTTCCCGGGAGGAAGGATGGGACGAGGCAAGGAGATCTCGTTGACGGCAGGAAGTGAGGATACAAAAGAGGTCCATTCCTCAACAAGAGAGCCGTGTAGAGGTTCGTCCCAGGTCAATCCTGCTGTCCAAAGCTTCTGCAAGAAGCATTTTGCCCAAAATATAATTGGACAGATCCAACCGTTCGGATCAAAGGTTCTGGCGACAGTAGACAATACGAGACGTTTAGTCCAAGAACACGGCAATTTCAAGTCTACGTTATATGTAAAGATGTCTTGGACTGGTCTGTACTGAACGCCGAGAACAGCCATCATGGCGGGGTTGTCAACAATCTCAAACAAATGTGGATCCTGCTGATGATCCTCTGGCAAGCCTTCCAAAAGCGCTGGTGAGTTGGAAATCCATTTGCGCAACTCATAACCAGCGGAGGCCAAAATACCTATCAATTCGTCCCGCAGGAGGATCGCCTCGTCCGCTGTGGAGGCGCCCGAGCAAATGTCATCGACGTAAATATCGTCCTTCAAGATGGCGGAGGCTCTTGGGAAACGTAGGCCTTCGCGGTCTGCGAGCTCCCAAAGAGAACGTATTGCCAAGTAGGGGCTTGACCTTAACCCGTACGTATTTGTATTGAGCTCGTAGACGACCATGGGATCGCGAGGAGACTCTCTCCAAAGGATCAGCTGGAAGCGACGGTCATCAGGGTGGATAATCGTCTGCCTGAACATCATTTTTATGTCGGCCACAAAGACAACCTGATGTCGTCGGAAGCTGGTGATGACGTCACAAAGGTCCTTGACCAACTTGGGACCAGAATGCAAGCACTGGTTCAAGGATACGCCTGTTGAAGTCTGCGCAGAACCATCAAACACTGTGCGCAGCTTGCCAGTCGATGGCTTCAATACCGCATGATGCGGGAGAAAGTAATGCTCCACCGAACGCCAATCCAAATTTGACACAGACATGTGTCCCAACTGTTCATATTCCCTCATGAACTCAATGTACTTCTGTCTGAGCTCCGGATCACGACCCATGCGGCGCTCCATGGCCAACAACCTCTTTTCGGCTAAAGGTCGTGACTCACCAAGCGGAGGCCGAACAGACAGGAAGGGAAGCCTCGTAATAATCCGACCAGAACGGAGTCGACCAGTGTTGTTCTGGAAGAACAGCTCGCACTCCTCATGTTCTGGATTCAAACGGGCAGCTTGAGGGGGCTCCTCTACTTCCCAAAACCTCTGAACCGCATCAGAGAGAGCAGAGCCTACAGCCAACAAATTATCAAGTTCAGGTGGAGGGGGGTCCCTAGGTACAGGTCCCATCAAAGCAAATCCAAATATGGTCGGGATGGCAGTCAAACCATTTGGCACCAAGACCCGTTTCCCACCAATCAAAATTCCACCGAGGACATCAGAGCCAATCAACAAGTCGATTTGTCCCGGTGTGTCAAATTTGGGGTCTGCCAGTTCCAATCCCGATGTCAAATTCACTACAGCAGCGGGTAGCTGTTTCTGTGGATGCATGCCCAAAATATTCTTCAACACAATAGCCGAGGTTTTAATCCTCGGGTGTGAAGATTCAACAGGGCCAAACAAAACCTTAACTTGCCCTTCAACATTAGAGGCTACGTCACCTATGCCCCGAATACAATTTGGAAATAAACCCATATTTAATTTAAGCTGCCTTACCAAATAAGTGGAAACAATGCAACCTTGTGAACCTGTGTCCAATATAGCACGGACAACAACAGAGGTCCCCGTGGGTCCCCAGACCCTAACAGCAACCGTTGGTAGGATAACGGTCTCAATGGGGGAGGTTGGCGTTATAGGGCAGGGGTCAATGACCTATTGTTGCCTAGGCGGCGACCGTTGGCCAGGACCAGGCAAGTCAAAGCGAGGGTGCGGCCTGAAGTCCTCAAAGGCGCGATGACTCGATCCGCGTGCCATCTGTGGGGGGTCATAATGACGCACCCGCCCAAAACGAGGTGGGCGCGAGTCAAGGCGGGGACGCTCCGCCAAAGGAGGGGAATACCTGGGGCAGCAGTCATGGTGCTGGTGACGCTGAACAGCACATTCAGGTGCGCGAGAGAGAGGAGGCGTGCGCACGCTACGGTTCTCCAAGCGGGGTGAGTGGCGATCAATTGAGCGAGGCGACTCTCGGCTACGCGCCGGTGAGCCTCGGCTGCCACCTTCAAAACACCCGCCCGTGCGCGGCGTCGGCTGGTTGGACAAGTGGCCAACCTCTCTGGCATTCATACAGAGAATGTCCAAATGCTGTCCTCCACAGTGAGGACAGGGGCGAGAGTTTGGGCAGTCTCGCTGGTAGTGGGACCCCAAACAAGAGAAGCAAAGGCGGCGGGCATTCGCGATGCGCCTACGAGAGGCGACATGTAGGTCCAAGAATGCCCTACAATTGGCCGTTCTGTGCCCCGTGACCTTGCAGTAGGAGCACTCCGCTGGGCTCTGCGTGACCGCAAAGCGAGGAGGGCGCCGGTCAACATTGGCTCGGGTGTGAACGCGAGCCTGCTCCTTGACCTTGGGCGGCTGCGACTTAGCCGGCGTGTCACCACCGGAGTTGTCCAAGACCCGGCACTCATCCTCCAGGAACTTCTCCAGGTCAGCAAAGGGGGGCAGATGGGTCGCGCTATCCCCACCAAAGCGCTGTTCAAAACGCGACCTCAGGTCGGCAGGCAGCTTCTTCAGCACAATGTGCACCAATAGATAAGACCATTGGTCTACGGGCAGGTCAAGGCACTTAAGTGCGTTGATGGCCACCAAAAGCGGGTTCAACAGTTGGGTGCGCAACCCAGAGACCCGGGTGAGCGTCGGCAAGCCCAAAATCTGCTCAATGTGCGTGTCGGCGAGGCCACGCTTATTATGGTACCTACGGGTGATTAGGTCCCGAGCCGTCTGGTACGCCTCGTCAGACACGGGCAGATGCTGGATGAGGCCCTTTGCCTCCCCATCCAGTACCGACATTAGATAGGCCAACTTTTGTGCCGGCCGAAGGTCAGCCCTATCATGGACTAGGCTGTCGAACAAATTAACGAAGCCCAGGTAGCTTCCTAGGCAGCCATCAAAATGGGGGAGGTCCAAAGTAGGGAGCCTACTCACCAGCCCCGGTGCTGACCTAGAAAGCTCCTGCTTCAGGCCGGGTTGCCCTTCCCTATCGGCAACTAGTTGTCTCGCACTATTGGAGACAGCATCATACAGGTCTAAGACCTGGGCATGGTCTTCGCTGACCTTATTTCGCTGGTCAGCAGTGAAATCAGTGACTGACACTTCGAGACAGCAAGCGCTGAAAGTGCGGAACTGCTGTTCCACACTTGCCAGGCGATCATCGATCCGCTCGTACCTTTGAAGTAAGGCCTGCTGGCGATCAGGCCGGTTCACTAAAGCACTGGCTGAGGCAAACCAGCGCAAATCTGATGCAATAGCACCAGCAGCCGCACGCAAGTCCTTGATAGCTGACATAATCAAAATTTCAAAAGAGCCCGGACAAGCGTTAACCAATATTAACAATCAAAACTTAATTTTTTCTCAATTCTTTGAAACCAACAAAGTATTAGCCTGTTTACTGCAAGTGCAGGCAAGTGACAGGTATTTACTGCCCAACAAAATTAAAGGTTTCAGTATATTGAAACAAACACAAAAGTTATCAAAGTTATAACTTATAACAAATTAATAAAGTTGAAACTTCAACTTAATTAATTAATTATTTGCAACAGACAGACTAACTGTGTTATTTATGATATACAATAGGAAGTAAGCACAGAATATGTGTTACCTAACAATATTATCTATATTATAACAAAACAAAGTTTATTAATGTGACCCGCCCAAGTGGCAAGGTCAAGTTTGATTATTACAATGTTTATGAATATATGCAATGAACTAAATTTACTAAATTTATTGATACATACAGCTGTTATGTATCCAAACAAACTGACTTATTAATGCAACAACAAATTTAAGTTAGATTTTCCAACAATACAAATCAACAATTACTGATTGAGGTTATGTGACAATGTGTTTCAAATTATCTAGGTCAACTTATACAATTAAATATTATGTATTTTAGACAATAACTGACCTGACAAACACTACAATACTGTCTACAAGGTGATAAGATACAAGCTCATACCAATCTGAGTTTATACTCAGTAATGCAACAGCGGCTAAATTTCAACCACGCTCTGCTACCAAAAATTTATGTGTAGAATTCGGGCTAAGAATGGGTATTTTTTAACATAGATCAGTGGAAGCGATTGATTCATCCAGTCTTAGCCCAAGACAAAGGATCTAACACATGGGCCAAGTTTCTTGGCGCTAAGAATTAAACAAATGTCTTACCAAATATCTCCTGGTGATGTTCTTGAGTGGAGTCCTGGAGGCAAGTTAGACACACACGAGACTAAAATTGGCCAATATTAGCAAGTGAATTATCTTTACTTTACCAGACTCCACGCAGCGTCTTCAATCAGCAAATTCTTCCGGCACCAACCACGTGCATCGGATTCACTCAAGTTTTACAATGTTCGTTAAAATACTATTTTTATCACAATTAACCGGTGCCAGTTATTGATCAAGGAAGTGGCAATCAAACGGGTTCTAAATACAAGATCAAAACGCTCACACACGAAATCTATCCAGAGCTAGGTTTTTTCGCTGACCGCGGGAAACGACAATGAACGAAAAGATTGACAGTTCAGTGTGACCATTGTCAGAAATTTTCAATAGACTAAACAAAATGTTACTCAATCGATCTAATCGATTTGACTTATAATAAAAACTAATTCTATTTCAAACATGTATAGTAATAGCACAACGTGGTTTTTGTCTCCATTCAACCATTAAATAAAGTTGTAGTCCATGAAAATATAGAAAAAAAAGGTTTTGCTGGCACTAGATGATATTACAGATTCCTTATGTTTATCAAACATTTTATTAGTTAAATTTACCACCTACTACACAAATGCACATTCACAGAGAGAGTGGAGTGTTAGTGATGTCATTAATATTGTATATTTACTTAAAACGTAACACTTTACTAGACACGACAAACCCAGCCAATAACTATGTGATAAAAAAACCGACAAGGTTAACCCTAGTGATTTTTAAATACCTATCTAACCATACCCGATACACTTTTGTAGAAAACTAACAAAATCGCTTTCTCACTTAGATGTATAGGAGCTACCATACCTATATATTGTACAGTTTACACGGCTGCATTGTATAACTATGCCAAATTTCAGCTCTCTAGTCGACGGACGGACATTGCGAAACTATAAAGGTTCATTATAGTTTATTACAGAATCCTAAAAATCGGTATCTTAGGAGTAACACAGTGGCATTGGTCAATATAAATCCATAAATACAATTGGTTGAGTACACCACACCTCTTGTGACTCAATAAATAGTCTAAAATATCACTAATACATTAGACTACCACTCCAGCTGTCATCGGATGTCGCTAAATATAGAGTATGTTCCATTCAATGTCAACCAACAATTGCTGATGTCATGAATTGAAAACTAGCTTAAATAGTTTATCATCTGTTCATAGTTTATATTGAAGCTAGCTGTGTCCCGTAGCTTTGTGACATTTTTAGTTCCTGTTGTCCTGGGATCATAGAGAAATATTTTATAACCCATGCAGGTTTAAATCGGGAGAAAGAAAACATCATGAATAAAATAATTATGTCCAAAAGTTCTTCAGTAAATATTGTAGGATAAATCTGTCAATCGTAACTAGAAAAATTACAATTCGAAGACTATAATATTCTCTTGTCAACAATGGAAAGACTTTATTAGAAAGGTTATTACATCAAGGGCAACTTTACTTAACGTTCAATAAGTTCTTTGTACTGGCTAAGGACAAAGAAGCTCAGACAATATTATACTGACTCCGTGGTCCAATGGATAGCGTATGCGTCATCGGAGGTCCAGGTTCGATTCCGGGGTCGGGCAAAAGCCCCTGTCCTGGGAATGTCCCTAACCCTAGCCATTTTTTGGGGATGATTATCCGATAACTGCTGGTATAAACTAAGCTGTGACGTCAGGAAAATAGGAGTTACTTCACTTTATTTTTTTATATAAGAACGCGATTAAGACCTATTACATAAAAATTTGTATGTGTCACAAATTCCAAACGTCTAAAATTATTGAATGCAGTTTGTACTTGGAACTAAACAAAATATTACATCCTATCTAAAGTTATTTCAACAAAATCGTATATATGCGCAAACCCTTCATAAATTTAAAACATAGAGCCTTGCACCATATAATAATGAAAATAAATAAGTGAGAATTCCCCAATGTCTACTTTCCACTTCGTACAATCTACAGAGCACAATGTATAGTTATTGTTGAGCGCCGCAAATGTACCGCGAATTGTACGAAACTACCTTTGAACAATGGTCATTATAGTAGTTTAGGCAACGACTAAATCCCACTTAAATAATGCCTCAAATGTTTTATAGGTACGCCTCTATTGTTCGCTGTTTTGTTTTTAATTTTAAAAGTATTATTATATTACTTTTACTACTGTGCTAAAGCATTTTCATGGATG
Source organism: Euclidia mi (assembly GCA_944739405.2). Lineage (NCBI taxonomy): Eukaryota > Metazoa > Arthropoda > Insecta > Lepidoptera > Erebidae > Euclidia > Euclidia mi. Next base: position 95,204,849 of record OX123185.2, read on the forward strand.
GTAGTGTGGTAATTAGAAAAGAGTTATATATACATATATTGCTAGTGACTTTTTATACGCAAGTAAAATAAATGTAGTTTAGTCCTCTCTTGTTAAGTGTGTCCGCGTGGTAATGAATTAACAATATTAAGTGACACTAACCATTTTATTTAGGCGGTGCCGTAAGAGGCGTCGAAGGGAAATCATCTTCTTGCCCTGGTCGCAATTTATGTATGGTCAGCGCAGTACGTACTTCGCTTCCATTCTTCTGTCGCCCGTCATCTGATCATTTACCCCTTTCTCTTTCATATCCATTCTCACACAGTCTATCCATATTTCCTTGGCCTCCCTCTCCCTTTCCGTCCCTCTACCTTCGTATTCATCACTTGCTTACCTACATACATATCATCCAATACCTACATACATAATTATGTCCCTACCAAGCCAAACGACTTCCTTTCACTTTCTCGTCTACAGGCGCCACCTACATACATATCATCTCTTCGCACAATATGTCCATACCAAGCCAAACGACTTCCTTTCACTTTCTCGTCTACAGGCGCCACTTTCAGACTACCTCTCACATATTCATTCCTAATGTTATCCATTCTCGTAACTCCACACATCCATCGCAACATTTTGGCATCGAAGGGAAATGCAGGAAGCAAAAAGTATCTTTGCAAAGAGACGATAAAATGGACATCAAACCCTGTACCAACCCGTCTGGCCAGCCTGGCATAGTAGGCCAAATCCTACTATTGACTGCCGGTGCCATTGCGAAGGAAATCTGGAGAGACTGAAGTTGAGCTGGAGACTGTGAAAGGCTGTAGACTTGTCAGTAAACGGAGTACACTGCGTCAACTATCATACCCTACATTTGAGATTGTAATCTAATTTACTTACCGTTTGTTGTTGTGTTAACAAACAAAAAAAAAGGATTTATGACATAGTTCAAGGGTTAAATATTATTTATAATTTTTATTTATATGCAAAGTTCTATGGTGGATCTTTATTTTTGCAGCGTAATATGCGAAAGCCGGAATATCGAGGTTATACGCTAAGAAATTCATTAAAATAAAATAAACTTTTATCAAGTGACTATAAGCCAGATTAAACTTTTGTTCACAGAGAAAAATCCAAGCCCAACAATGAGACAACTAGCAAAAATAACACGAAGAACATTCAAATAAATATAAGAAAACACCACAAAAATACATCTCAATCGGCTTTCCGAGCACTAATCCCACGCCACGTCAATAATTGTAGCAATATCTATCTCTGATAGCTTTTACAAGCCGCGTATTCAGCGGCAGACAACTATTTCGCCCGACACATCCATCCACGTCAAAATATCCAATACATATTTTTCTTTCACAGCAATTCTGTAAGCAATACACTACACACAATTCACCTCGTCGGAAAAAAAGTATATAGAGTCGCGCCATTTACGCCAAATGCTGCCTCAACGCAACGCCTGCGATATTTTATGCGATTCCGTGCGAACGCTATCGAACGTACCTACGTATGTAATATGTTACCGTGTCATCCAAATAAAACAAGTCATGTGATAAAGTAGGGTCATTTTCTTTCCTAAAGAGGTGTACATTCGTCATGCGGCGTTACCCAACTTTTCATCCAAATCCCTTAGCTGAAGACTTGTAAGAGACTCACGTAAGCCGATATAAATCTGTTTGCGAAGACTTCCGATGCCTTTGTTCGACTTACCTGTTGATGTTCGTAATTTGTTTGATTGCTTTTTAATGTGGTGATATAATCTTTATCAGTTCGTTGCTATTGTTGTTTAAAATGTTAGTTGTAGAACGTATTTAGTTTATTGTAGAACTATTTTTACTTTGACTTTGCTTGTCCTGACACTGTAAAACTTTAGTACTGTAGAAGTTCCAATATGAAATCATTACTTATTTACATATGTGATTTATTATTACTGTCTGAACTCTGATTAAATGTACAAAACGTCAGGCCAGGGAATAATAAAATATTTAAAACGAATATTTATTTTCAATACAATATCACCAAATACTGAAACAAATTTTAATAAATTTTGTAGCTAACAGAAATACCCAGAATCAACTCTGGTCACGAACGGGATACGTAAACTGAACTTGCGAGAAACGTGCCCCAGATTACTTCACTCAAGTCCTACGTAACAAATAGTGCACATAGGAATTGAAATAAGGTTCATGAGGTATGGGCACATGTTAAACTGTGTCCTGACGTTTAAAAGAGGCATATAATATGATATTATGTCAAAGTCAAAATCCTTTATTCATTTAAGTCACAATGTGACGCTCATGAACGTCAAATTTAGAAATAATTGCTTAAAGATTCTACATTTATATTTACTGCCACGTTCGTAAAGCAAGGGCGTAGAACTATGAGAAGAATGGGCAATACAAGTCATGGTCACTCTTATTTCCACCGTACTTATTAACCTGCTGACAATAGGCATTATTGTCATTATTCAGCCTTTCACAGTCCATTACTGAACATTTGACCTCCTAATTTGCGTAACAATAGAATTTGAACCAAAACGAGAATTTGGCCTTCTACACCACACAAGTCAGACGGCTAGATATAGGATTTATTGTTGTGTTTTCTGTCTATTCTCAAAGATTCATGTCTCTTCTTTAGCACTTGTTACGACACCCGTGGCATTAAATGGTTTAGTGACATTGTATTCTTAATTCGTCAGCGCACAGAAACATGGCGCTATTATAAGAAACAATGATAGCACAAAAATATTCATAATGACGTAAATAGGGTCTTCCAAGGTTGAGTATAATTTTAGCATCTACTTGACAGAGATATATTATTTATGACTAATTGCTGCTAGTGGCCTCGATATGTCAAAAATATTAGGTTCATTGTACTGAATACAAATGATTCAGTTTCACGAGCATAATAGGTTTTATAACGGCATGGAAAAATTATAAATGAGATAATTCTCTCTTCTTTTTCTTTCTTAAAACAAAACACCACTGTAATTAGGAATAAAATCGTCTGTATCGCGGGGGATTTCACAAACATACATAATAACTAGACTCAGAGAAAAATGTAGATCACAGTCACAAAGTAGTCTGTGGGAGTCGAACCCACATCATGGCAGACGACGAAGGAGCTGCTGTAGCCAATACACCAACAGTGCATTCAAACTATGTATGTTTATTGCTCTGCATATAAATATTATCTTTATTTTCGTGTATATGCTTAGGGATGACAGCGATAGCCTATTGGATAGATTAACATACATATTAAAAAAAAATAAAAGAAAAGAAAAATCTAAAGTAATATTACTACTCAGAGGTTCTTTTATTCAAGCGCACGGCTCACAGCGTCGCCATTTTTTAATTATTTGCGTATATGATTGGTCATTATTGCTTGCTAAATGGTAAAGGAAAACATCGTGAGTCATGTTTCAGAGACATGAGAAGTCTGCCAATCCGCGCTTGGTCAGCGTGGTGGACTACGGTCGCACCTATTTCATAATAAGAAGATGCCTGTGCTCACCAGTGCCACATATTATCAGCAAAGCTTGTGATGACAAGCTTTATCCTTCTCCTAGCGCTATCCCAGTTACTAACTGGGGACCGCTTGCTATTATCAATTCAATAATAACAATACTAGAATGTTATAAAGAATTAAGTACCTTAGTACCTACTTACCCAACTTAATATCAGGTTGAACATTCTGTTGTGCCTATGTATACACACTTTTAGATTTTATTTATTTTGTGTACTTTTTTACTTAGATGTAGTCGATGTTGTCCGGTACTGGTGATGATAATATTGTGTCATGATTATAACATAAGTAATGTGCGAATTGAAATGTTAAAATTTTATTATTAAATAACCATAACCTTTGTTTGTTTGACGCGCGGAAGGTAGTTTAGATAGAACTAGAACCGCTGTTGGCGTCTATGTACATCTCGCTCTCTAAGGCATTGTCTCTTTTCAACATTGTTATTGTTTGTCACAGTTCAGGATGCAATGATTATGTAACCTAGTCGTTTGTTTTGATATCGATTACGTAACGTGATCGTGTATCTGTCATCTGTCATTTCATAAATGTCAATTGTGTCAATGTCAGAAATGAGCCCAAAAGTGCATTTATTAATTGTACTTATGATATAAAAAAAAAAATATTGTCTTTGGATTTTCGTTTTTTTTTTTGTTTCTTTATCATGTGTAAATGTTATATTCTAACCAATTATAATATATATAGTTAGTAAGTATTGCTCTCTGGTTTTGACGTCCGCGTCTAATAAGGAGCCAGTTGAAAACCAGCGCCGGGCACATACAAATGTCCGGCATTATGCTGAACTGGCCTCCTATTTTTGTACAGACGACGGGCGTGCAAGTTTTTGTTCCTAGTATGTTATTTTCCTCATTGTTTATATAATTATGTCCATCGTCTGTTATAAAAATAAACGTATTTTTATTTATTTATTTATTATTTATTTACAATACGCATATAACTCCAAAAGGTCAGTGGTGCGCGCCGTGGATTCAAACCTGATACCCTCTGCATGGCAGTCTACTAGTAACTCCAGTGGCTATCGCTGCTTGCCAAATGGTGAGATAGGTGAAAAGCATTTTCTTAAAAAAGTTTCAGCTATGTTTAGTGCACAAGAACGTTAGTATATACGAGTAGTAAAGCGCATTTCTGAACATGTTGTCTCAGCGTATACCGCACGATGCATTCTCACTAGAATGAACTATCACACTGGCCGTTCTTTATTTGACGTATATTATGATAGCATGTAACATAAGCGTCTGCTCTCCAGAGTAGCAGGTAAGAAATTTTATTTCTAAAACAACTGAGAACAATTTTGTGACTTCTTTTATGTGCTTTATTTTGTACTAAGTTTTAAGTAAAATGGTCAAAGTTTTTAAAGCCATTACCTACTGTGAAAGCTTAAATAAGTAAGCACTAGGATTTCATGTGGTCCCTTTGTATAACCCAAGGGACCACATGAAGTCTTAGAAGTACTGATGACGATTGATATACCTAAGCATTTGAGGCAACTAACATTGTAGGACTTATACCATTTAAAAATAAATAACATCCACTATAGACCACTTTTCTGGCATATTCCCTTATTAATAACATATAATTATTATAATTTCATTAAATAAATGATGAGGTCGGCATTTTACGTTATTTTGTCATTTGACCGGACCTAATTATTGATAATTCAATGATTCCTCCACTGGCTTTTCGAGTTCGAGTAAACTAATGAAGAACCGAATATGCTACGAGGATTTCCTCTCATACTAATTTTGGACAGAAGGCCTGACAGTAAAAACTGCCCAACCAACTTCAGTCAAACATAATTTGTAACAAAACAATCTACCTTACAGAACTGCATCAGGATAATGCTCGTAACTTATCATGTCTTCACATTAAAAATGCAATGAAATTTCCCTCCAGCAGATTGTCTTATGGATGGAATCTGCATAGCAAAGAGACGTTATTCAAAATAGAAAGAGAAATTTTAAAATATGTACAGTGAAAAATTGATGCTTCCGTCCTGTTTGCTAATGTATTATGTGTTGGTGAGGCATCTTGCTTAGAGAATATATTAATTTATTTATTGAATGTAAATTACTTCGATAACTAGAAATTATGTTTTATTGAAGTTATTGATAGATATAAAGGCAGGTGTATTGATAATACTTTACTGTAAATCAGATGCACTGTGATGATACAAATACAAAAATAATACCTACTCATAAGAAATAACAGACGGCTTTTAAATAACCTTGAAGAAGCTGTCATTATTCTAAAGTGAAACATTACATACCTACTTGTGAAGTAGAATGTCTGTGTAGTTCTGTCTATGATAATGTAGTCCGCCATTAGAGGTTTTCTAAATAGTATTTTTTACCTAACATAAACGTTGGTTGTGAAGCAAATGAAGTAAAGTCGATCAAGGCTTGTGAAAGATTTTTAAATATTACGATTGCAAGCAAATTCACTAGCAATGTCACGTACAAACCACAAAGTTAGTTTTTACTCATTTGATATTTTAACTTAGCAAGCGTATTCCTTTTAAAAATACTTACATGATTTTATTGTAAAATAAAGAAGTCGTGCCCTTTGATTGGAAGCCTATACACGATGCCTTCTTATCTCTAGCTACGTTAATCCAATTAATTTATAAAATTGAACAAGAATATTAATATAAGAAATATATTTTAATTTGAATTGTATTTATGTTTGAATTGAAAATGATCAAAACAGCAATTCTTATTTTTATTTTTATCTTAATTGATGAATGAAGTACCAATTCAGTCGTTAAGTAATTTTATGAAATTACAACCAGTAGCGGCCTTCCCGTCTGTGTGAACTTCATATACTCAAAATCTACCGGATGGATTTTTGTTTTCACATAATATAACAAAACTTCACGCCTCAAGGGGTAGGCAGAAGTGTATTACACGCACCACACAATTTTTGTTTTCGGTTTTCACCATTCGATAGTGTGATTCCTGATGAAGGTTTAGGTGTATAAACTGTATTATTCACGCAGGTGGAGTCGCAAGAGAAGGCTAGCGTGCTTATAAAAAGTGTACGTTTTACGCTAGTAAGGTATTTCCACCAATTCTTTTCTTTTCTTTTAAAAAGACAACTTCCGCACTAGGACTAAATCCTGTGTCGCGGGGGACTTTACAAACATACAACTAACGAATTATTCCCAGTAGTCCCCTCTAGCCCTGTCCACCGGGGTGACAGCTGGGAATTGTTTTCCCAGTTGTCACCAGGGTGACAATTTATGCCGTCTGTTCCCTTTGAAAGTTGACTAGAGGGGACAAATGGGAAGTATTTTTCTCAGTTGTCACAATTGCTACGATTCCTTCCCAGAAAAAAAATGTAATTACCATAAATTTCTTTTTTTTATTTGTTATGCTACACAGAATCAAATAAAAAAATAACACAATGTCAACACGCATACAACAGTAGAAAAATAAACTATTAAGTAAGTAAATAAAAATGTCATAAGAGTTATATAGAATCAAATAAAAAATATCAACATTATATTTCTTTTAAAAGGTACAATCACGGATTATTAATTTATATTAACACCAATCGTTTTTTTTATTTTATATAATTTACGCGCGCTACATTACGCGCTTCAAAAAACCGAACTCGTGTAAATATTTCTGAATGTTCGCTCGAAATGGTAGTGAAATCGTGTCAGTGTCAACATGGACTCTGACGGATCAAGCAAGTCTTTCTGAGAAGGAATCGTGTCACCCCTCCGGTGACAACTGAGAAAAAGACTTCCCATTTGTCCCCTCTAGACAGCTTTCAAAGGGAACAGTCGTCACAAATTGTCACCCCGGTGACAACTGGGAAGACAATTCCCAGCTGTCACCCCGGGGGACAGGGCTAGAGGGGACTACTGGGAATAATTCCAACTAAGAATCGGACACAATGAACACCCAGACTCGAAACAACAATTTATGGATCACACAAAGTGTTGCCTCGTGTGGGGATCGAACCCACAACACTTGCCGAAATGTCAAGCGGCGAGGCGGCCGCTTAAACCACTACGCCAACCGTGTAGTCGAACCAATACCAGTAGTCCCAGCCAGGTGGACACGAAAAAGGTGGATACGCCAGACGGAGTAGAACAGCCGTACTACAATATATATATTTCAAAGCAACCCTTATTTATTTCTCTTTGGTGAATTAAGAATGAAATTGTATTCGCGTACATTATACACTGTAAGGAATTTTTTTGAACAGCTTGTTTTGGTTTTGATTTTAAAATTAATGAAAACTCAACAAATCCGTAACGTAATGTTAATTTGGAAACAATCTGAAGAGTTACAGTTTTAATTGCATACATACTATAAAAAATAAAGACAAAACAAGAAATTATAAATAAATAAGTACCTAATAATAATATTCTACCACATTCACACAACACCGTTTATACATTTTATTTAAAAGCATAGCTTGTGCAATGGGTACTAGACAATGGATTAACACACATATACTTATACTTTTTTAAGTAGATATTCGAAATACGTCTGTATTTCAGACATCTACTGATAAACTTTATTTCAGCTAAAACTATGATTCGTTCCAAACATTTATCAGCGAACTTTATCCGTAGCCCAGTGAGCCGGATCGCTTAAGCACTCTGAATCACAAAGTCAAACGCTGACGGTCGGTATTGACAGAGGGACGCCCTCCATTATACTCGTCAACATCAACGAGTTTAACTTGCCCTCTATGCGTTTCAAACGGTAATACTGGATTAATCGGGAACTGGAATTTAGTGGATAAATGATATTTTCTTTAAAGACAGTATGCTAAGCTAGGCTACCTAATGTTGAGACTAATAGTCTGCTAGGCAGAGGTTAGTCTATACATAAGGTCTCCAGTTTCAAATCAAAGGCGCGCACCAATGACTTTTCGCAGTTAAGTACGTATTCCATTGTTATTAGGATAATCCTGAGGAAACCTGTATTCTGTCTGAGAATTCTACATTCCCTACAGCTTTTGGCAGTCTACTGCTGGACTTAAGATTCTCTCAGTTTGCTACACAGTAGCACTGTGTATCAGTAGGATAATTTAGCTTACCATACTACGCTGAAGGAAAACATCGTGAGGAAACCTGCATGTCTGAGAGTTCTGCATAATGTTCTCGAAAGACATGTGAAGTCTGCCAACCCGCACTTGGCCAGCGTGGTGGACTATGGCCTTACCTCTCTCATAGTGAGAAGAGGCCCGTGCCCAGCAGTGGGACAGTATGCGGCTGATGATGATAATGATGATACTACGCTGACGTTATGGGTTATTATAGGGTTTGCTGTCGAGTTTTTCATCTCTTTGCAATGATACCATTTGTTTCGTGTGTTTTCCTTAATCTCCACTTACAACACGCACGGCACTAAGAGGGGCAGTGACATTTTGTATTCTTAATCTAATCTAATACTAATATATAAAGCTGAAGAGTTTGTTTGTTTGTTTGAACGCGCTAATCTCAGGAACTACCGGTCCGATTTGAAAAATTCTTTCAGTGTTAGATAGGTCATTTATCGAGGAAGGCTATAGGCTATATAACATTACGCTATGAGCCACGGGAGCGGAGCAGTAGCCTTAAATAATGCGAGTGTATCCGCGGCCATCATCTATCCTTCATAAAATTTCGATTTGATTAAATGATTGCCCTCACAAATCCACAAAGCCCACATCCTTACGCGCCAATGCATATTATTTTAGAGGTTTTGATTCTTCAAATTTACTACATCAAACGCGTAGATCTTTTGTAATATAGTACTTCAAAAAGAAAATATTAAGTCTAGAAATACAGCACAAATGTTCAAACGAACACCTATCAAGGTTCGCTCCAATACAGCCTTGTCTTTTCCATTCCGGACGGAGAGTATCTTTAAAAAAGCAATCTGTTCAGTCGCGACCGATCGACCGACAAATTGTATAGGGCAAAGTCCCCAACGTAGCAATAAGTAAAAGTCTAACTAACGAGCCGGCCCGTTCCGATGGATCGTCTCTGGAATTGCAATCGGTACCGTCTTGATTAGATGTGTGATGAAAATTGGAAACAGCAACAATTTATTGTAAAATTGCTTCGGATCGCCGCATCGCACAGTGGTATGTCGTAAGTGTACTATTGGTAAAAACGGATGTGAGCCGATTTTCCTGTAATCGTCACCATTCTGGCACTATACCGGTTTTATCCAAGGTTGTCTGTTCCAGGGCCCGGAGATCGCTTTTTAGACGTACCAATTTTTTTTAATTTTTATTTATAGACTCACGTACCAAATATAAACCAATAATACCTTTTTTACAGAGAGACCATCTTAGTTACCCAACTTGAGAGGAGGGAAGCATAAAACTCAAGGGCACAGACGACTATCAATGGCAAAATGGCAACGGCTTAACGTGCTCGCTGAGGCATGGGACAAACAATAACTAAGTATTTAATATGTGTGCATGTGCATGTGCGAGCTTGAAAAATCAATTCATTATGACGATGTCCTCCCCAAGGCAGTCTGTTGGTATCTCCACTAGGCTATCACTGCCTTCTTTCATCCATCATATGCAGCTTAAAATATATCTCTTTGAGGATATAGATAAGCGTAGTAAGTAAATATTTTTTTTGTATAGACTCACGTCTGTATCGCCGAATGGGTAGGCAGAGGTGTTATATTACACCCACATTTCGCCATGAATTTTTAGGTCCCACGTAATAGGGGGCGAGCCTATTGCCGTACCGGGCACATTACCAGACTTCGTGCTGCTACTGAGAATTTCCTAACGGAAAAAGCCAATAACACTTTGCCCGACCCGGGAATCGAACCCGAGACCTCCCAATCCCACGCGCACATTTATGCCGCGAGACCAACGAGGCGACCAATTATAAATCAAGTTACAAGAATAATAAAAATATACCTTAAGATACTTTTCATTTGTTATAATATGCATCCTCAGTGCTTCTACTAATAACTACACTTTTATAAGCAAGCTCTTGTTACGCTAAAGAAAATGTTGGAGAAGCTTTGACAGTTGTTTCTTGTTGGAAATAATAAGGGTGGTCCAATTATGTGGAAACAGCTAGAACTGTAATAAAATACGAATACACTAGCAACAGGTATTTATTAAAGACTAGAGGACGCCAGCAGCTACGCATGTATTTTTTTTTACTTTACCCGTTTTGGCCGTTCCTGTGGGAATTTCGGGAAATCCCTTCTTAGTGCACCCCTACGGTCCCCAAGGAACATACATGCAAAATTTCAGCTTCCTGCGCCTAATAGTTACGGCTGTAGCGTGTCTGTCAGTCAGTCAGTAACGCAAGGATTTTATATATTAAGATTTTGAAATATCGGCTATTATAAATACAAGGCAAAGGCCCAAAGACAAAGTTGCAATCACTAAAATGATTTTGAATTTGAAGAAATGAAGCGCCATGTTCACATGGCGCTTACAAAAGTGCCAAAATATCGGTTACTCTAAACAAAAGTACGTGGTATATCCCGAAAGAGAATTTAAGATAAGTTAATATAGTAAGTAATTTTATTCATTTATGACCACGAAAATTTAATTTCCTACACTGGAATGATGTCTGTGATGATCTTGAAAGTCTAGAAGCCGTACTTATATTTAAATCAATAGTACACATGTATGTTCTATTTTCAAATTGTTACGTCTGACCTAAACTTAATAATTTTAGCATAGAAATAGATTAAGCCTTGTATACGGATAAAGGGTAAATTATACTGCCAAACTTTAATTTCATGAGGTTAAATGACGTGGCAAAAGCTTCTACGAGGAATCTATAATTTATTAAATAGGGATACATTCTGTTTTACAGGGTGTAACAATACCTTTAACGAAATCTGAAATCCCATATAGTACCAATCATTACGAAATTTTTTGACTTCGGCACCATGCCTGGAAATTCTCTGGTTCAGGAGATATTGAGGCTCAAAGTCACCATACAAGTTTTTCTAATTAGGTACAAAATCGATGCATTTACTTCGTCGATGTGTTCTATAGATGTTCCATGACCCCACGGATAAGTAGGTATTTCAAGCATGGCAACGAACCGAAATTTAAAAAACGAAAATTCTTAAAAAATATCGTTTCCTAGTTATTATTTTTGCTTAGTATGACTTAGCATGATGTCCAAAACAAGTAGACTTCGGCTTGGTGATGAGTCTTGTGACACCCTGTTTATACATTTTGTTATAGATACATTTGACAAACATTTTATAGATACACTAGTCGACGCCAGCAGCTACGCCTGTATTTTTTTTAAATTTACCAACTTTGGCCGATCCCGTGGGAATTTCGGGAAATCCCTTCTTAGTGCACCCCTACGGTCCCCAAGGAACACACATGCCAAATTTCAGCTTCCTGCGCCCAATAGTTTCGGCTGTAGCGTGTCTGTCAGTCAGTCAGTAACGCAAGGATTTTATATAAGATTTTAAAAACCGTTTATCCGCGTACGTATGTCACGAGCTCAAACTTGCCAAAAATATAATACTCTTTTATTAGCTAGTAAGAAAATATATCTCCATATATTTGTCAAAATTTTTGTAAATAAATCAAAGGTGTCATAAAAACAAAGTCCGTTTTGTCTGCGCAATTTCCACACAAAGATATTGGTATAAGAATGGGGTTAGTTCGCGGAAAACAATAAATTCTCCTCATTTTACAAGCGCTGATATTTTGGAATAGTATATCGAACGGTGTCAACAACGTTTGGATTTCAATAAAACTTTGTAATGTCTTTTAATATTTTGGTACAATAGAATTGGAGTCATGAGACAGGTAGAGATGATAAAGTTTCCCACGGCTGGGCATGGTGTTTTTCTCACTATGAGAAGAATTAGGCAAATATGTACCACGCTCGCCAAATGTGGGCAAGTAGACTTAACTTGATTTTACCTTATGATATTTTACTTCATCGTTTAGCAAACTATAAATAACGATTTCATACGCAACTTACTTTAAACATTAAGTAGGGTTTACACGCCGTGGTTTTGATCTTGAGACCATCTTCTCTTCGTAATAGAAGTTTGTTAGTTTCTCACCTAGGCCGTCGCTACATTTTCCTACCAAACAACCTGTGGCATACAACAAACTACATGCAACTGAAAATCCATTGCAATTCTTATATCGAGACAAAAAGGTTCATACTGCGCCAAATTAAATGCACATGGTTGGTTTTCCATGCGATTCTCGGTAATTAGCGGATTCTCATGAGATAAATATGAAAGTGTTTGATCTAACAATAGCTATTGTCACAAACCTCTGCATCACACGAAGGGAGAGGGGACGAAAGGGGAGGATTGATGTGACAATAATTAGTGGTGGTTTTGACGAACGAACTCTTGTAAAGTTAATGAATGCTTTCTATGACGGTAGCTATACTTATAAAGGTATGTGCATAAATAGTAGCACTCATAGCGTGAGTTGGCTCGCTTCGTAATAGATCGCCAAAGGTAAGAACTCTTGCACAGGTCGCCACTTGGATGGGAGACCGCGTGTGTCATTTATATCAGAGCACTACTGTTTTTCAGAAGGCACATGTAGCGGTTGATCCGGTCCTTGTTAATGCTTAGGACATATCGGAGGCTTCGTTTTCAGACCGGCAAACTCAAACAACATAGCTGGGCACACACTCAAACGAAATAACAAAAAGAAAAGTTAATGCAACACTGTACAACGGTAGAGGGGGAGGTACATTGTACGTTTCATCTATATACTCGTGACTAAATGTATGGCATAGAGGTTTTGCGCTACGCAGAGTGTTGTGTAATCAATCATCCCACGGAACAAAACTATAATTATGTTACGGGTTAAATTTTTGCTTCATATCTGTATGTTCTTTGTGTTCTTTATGTTTGTAACACCTTGCAACAGCGGATTAATTTCATCCCTTAACTTATATTTAATTTGAGCTGGTTATATTTTTGAGTAAGGCCTTTGTCCAGCAGTGGATGTCTATAGGCTGAAATTATGATGATATTACTTATGATTTAAATAAAAAAACCGAAAGTTACGGTTTGCAAATTAAGCTTTACATTTTGTACTCGAAAGTTGAAATGGAATTATCTGGTCGTTAGTCGGTCAATATAATTTTAAACTGTAAATCCTTGCGTCGAATGTGCTTAACACGTTTACAAAGTTCTTTTTTCTTATCTCGAGTTATGTACGTGAATTCCTTCACAAAGATACACAAATTTAGCGTAGAAACCATCTTATAAATTTAAATGTGTCATACTCATAACTTTATATCGCTTTACTTTCCCAACGTTTTTAGAACCAAGCAACGTCTTAAATCACTCCAATGCCAACCGCTCTTAAAAAAATCTTGTCTTACACCCACACATTTAAAAAGATATGTTAGCTTGTAGTTAAAATTAAGTATATATCTTTATATTACAAAAGTATAATTCACATTTACATAAAAAAACATACAACATGCCTAACACGAGATACAAATCTTACGACATATTAAGAAAATCATATTTACACTTGTAAGTAGGCGGCGTATTCAAAGTAAGGCGTACGTAGTAAGCGTTGTACGCCACGTATTTACTTAAGCGTAAGCACGCCGAAGCACTGGCGTATTGGTAAGTACGTAGCTCCCAATTCTTCGTAAGTCAAGTGGCTCCCAATTCGTCTTCGCAGGAATACTCACATTCTAACATTACTTTATAATGTTTTATTTAATCCCAGTACTCCCTTTTACCTCAAAGAACGTTTTAGGTTCCTTCATGACACACATATAAGGTCCTTGAGGTCGTCTGAGAATTTGACCCTGGCGATGCCAATCCATTCTTGCAATTACTACGGAAAATCTTTTACAGTTCAGGCTGCACGCCTGTGGAATGGATTGCCACTAGAAATCCGTAAAGCCAAATCGCTTAACATATTTAAGTGTATGTTAAAAAAACACTACCTGTCAATCTAACGCGAATCACAATAAATATAGTTAATTTATCATATATTGTATAGCTGTCGTTCTACAAGTGTTCTGTTCACTGCTTCTTTATACATAATCACATTTTATCTAATGTATTGTATCATAGTACCTATACTTATGTATATTATGGTAGTATAATATAGTATGTAAAGTATAATGTATATATATATATATATATATTTATATATGTATATACATATATATTGTAGTATGTATAGTATGTATAGTATAATATAGTATGTATTTATGTAAGTGTACATTACAATGTGTATATATTTAAGTACTTATTTATGAATATTATAGATTACCGACGCTACACCATCAATGAACATGACTATTAACCTACATCATTTCTGTCCATCCGCGGTTGCCTGGAAGAGATCGCTCTATTAGCGATAAGGCCGCCAATTGCACACTGGTTTTATGTTATATTCTTATGTAAATACTTTGTTTGTTTTGGTGTTCAATAAAGTGTAATCTATCTATCTAATCTATCTATCTACGTAACACTCGAGCTCCAAGTGGATATTGTTTGTCAGGAGATTTTAGGGATGTTGTAATGGTTTCTTGTTAGGTAATATGGAGATTTTTACCATAGTCATGTCTTTATATAACATGTGCCAAGATGTAGAGGAGTAAATATGATGTTGCCAGCTACGTTTAACCAGGTCTTACGGTACGAAAAAAAGGGAGTGAATCAAATTTCAAACACAGTGAATTGATTTATTTTATTTTTATTTTTTTATATTGGTTTTCCAGCGTGGCAATGCTGCCAGTCTTCTGGGCACGCTACCAGTAGTCAGCATTGCGGAAGAATTCTTGGCCGCAGTATAGCAAATATATTATCATATATTTTTTTCGTTTTCGTTCTTTATCTTTTGTTCTTTTTTTTTCTCAATTATAGATTAGTTTTAGATTTAGATTTTATATTTAATTATAACATTGTATATATATGTTTTGTACCTATTACGCAATAAAGCACTTCCATTTTATCATATTTCTATACAGATTAGTAGTACGGAGAACATCATTGACTGTCTGTTAAACTAGTTTTATTGTTAGTCACCATAACAGCTTAGTTGGAGGTCGGACGAAAATTTATATATATTTATAGCATTGTTCATAGGTTTTCTAGTTGCTATGGTTAATACAGTTGAGGGATCAGGTGGCCTCATGGGATAAATTTTTCAAGGATATTATCATTTCTTACTACAACTAACCAGAAAATAAAACTCCTGACTCTACGATCGATCCTCAAAATATTATACGTAATCTTATGTCAGACAAAACACGTGCAAGTCAGACTACTATAATAATATCTTACCTTTTCTAGGTCGTCTACAAATTCATCTTACTTTTATAAGCATTTTGCGTAACTTCGACAAAAGTTTCTAAGCAAAAGGATCAGCAGATATTTGCTAGGCACGTACCTATTCCATTCTCAGACAATACAGTTTTATTTGCGCTATGCTAATAGTTTCTAGATAAGCGCGCTCGCAAATGTAATTTTAGTTTAGGTGTACGAACCTAAAATATAAAAACATATAGACAGTTCGTTTTCGCTCGGCTATCAAATGTCAAAATAAAATCAATAAGTAGATTTAAGGTTTATTCTGCCGTAAAGAGGCCTATAGTTTTGCTGTCTAAATAAATTAAGCTGCGTAAACTGTCTTGGATGTAACAGGATAAACGCTAGGACGATGATAGTGATGTTTTAATTGCGTAAACTAGGATGCGAACCTATTACTGGATACTGCGCATGGATCCGTAGGTTCAGCTACTCGTAGCATAGCGGCTGATACTATTTGCGATTTTATGTTTTGATCCGTGGCTAAAACACCACGAAGTAGATTTATAATAAATATCTGATCACTCAGTTTACTTCTAGATAATTCATCTGTACGAATCAGTTACGAGAAACAACAGCAAATAATTATAATTATAATTCTTTAAATGTAAACATTAAACAACAACCGGAATGTCTACTAAGCCCTTTAGTTGTGTTTCGCTCCATCACTACATTGCAGTCAAAAATCCTATAACAGAACCACACAATACACGATACAACCACACATATGAGCCGTAAGACGTTCACTGCTGGACATAGGCCTCCCCCTAGGCTCTCCAGATGCACTGATCTCGAGCAAACCGCATCCATCCGCTACCCGCGATCCCAACGCAATCGCAATACTAATATACAACTTACACCACTAAAACTTAATCTTTCACAACTCTATCACACAGTAATTTACAACTCAGAGTTCAGTTTCCGCTTTGGTTTAGACGTCGCTTTGGCTCATGTGCTCAGCTTATTAACACACTGATCATTTGAACAACCCGACAAACATACTGAACGCATCGGCAACGCGGGGGGCAACTAGAAAATTAATTTCACGCATCGATATTGGGTAATTTGGAGGCGAACGTTTTCGAACTAATTGCACACAGTCGGAGAGCCGGTGAATTGGACGGGTTGTGTTCGATCAATGAGTTTGTGTTTGTGGGAAGATGAACGGTGTGGATTTGTGGGAAAGTATGTGTTTGTGTTTGAATGGGGAATAGTTCTTACTTGCAGGGTGTTAGTTTTCCTTTTAGCTTTGGAATGCTATCAGTAAGCTGTAGCATCTTTTTTAATATTGTTTTCGTACTGTACATTTCTGTTGCTCTGGGAATCGGTACATACTTATATACCACACGCAACTCGAAATAATTAAGAGGCAAGTTACTCAACTAATATAGTTAGGCAAGTGGAACAATTTAAAGATGTGCGTGATTCGAATGTTCTCCAATGATTTTACAGAAGATCATAGTCAGGATATCTTGTGTCGCAACCCTACTATAAGATTGATTTTCAGGATTACAAGGTCTAAATAATCAGCCCGAAAACACTTAGCTCAATATACAGGGTGATTTGTAATTGCTCGTATTCCCTTCTGGAGGTGATTCTAGGGCCAAAGTGGAGTATTTTTACTCCCTACATATGAGGGTCCAAAATGCACCATTTTGAAATGAAACGGCTTTTAAGATTTTTTGAGCAATTTCCAAATTTTTGTTATAAACATCTTCTAAAAAATTATTCTGACTGTTACTGGCAGCAAATTGGGTCTTATTTAATGGAAAATTAATTTGGGCTACTCTTAAATAGCCAATATTTTTACTGTTAATATTATGTCTGAACATAATATTATGGTGGATTTCTTTTGGAAATATTTATATGTATTACGTTATTAAAGTATATCAAGGAACACACAAATCTTATATAACATGTGTATTATTTACACAGACAACCTCATTGCATATATTATAAAGTATATTCATCCTATATAAAGCTGATATAATAGTGTTTATAGTGTCATTTCCACAGCAAGTGTCGCATAGTGCCAACTTGTACCGCTCTAACTGTTCTAAGCGTTTACTGACAAGAAGCACGCAATGGCAAGATACAAATTTATATTTACGCTTGTATTATGAATGTATCGTATGATTGTGTATCCAGCCCATAGCTATTAGGGTTATTATTTTTTTTATAACTTACTATTATGCTTATCAACAATCTTCGATCAACAATCAACAATATTCCTAGTGAGTTCGTATTCTGTCGTATGCGTCATTGACGATGACAAGTGTAGGCCTGCGCTGTGCGAGAAACCCGTAGAAGAAACCTAAAACAAACCAAGAGGTTTAATTATATTTTTCCGCTTCAAGGTCTCGCTGTCTGTAGGTACACCGGAATGGATGTATTAAATAATACTCTCACTACTACTCATAATAATTATGAGCAGTTCACCTCACCTGTAGGGCCAACTGGCACTCGAGCCTGTGTCGATACATATACCTATTAGGTTGTTCTATTGCCGTGACTTCCCAAATAGCACTTGTTTCTGGTACTTTTCCCGTGTGAATCTGAAATGTTATAATTATGTAATCAATAGAAATGTGAATTTAAGTATGAATCTACTGCAGGATAATTTATCATATTATATTACATGTTAGGTAAGTATATAACGCACTGTACTTACCGTAATGGTTGGTTTTCATTTAAGTATAATGCACTGTCCGTTACTTATAGGTAAATTATATACACGCATCGTTCTGAATTACCGGACGCGCGCCATATGCTCCATGGGATCGGTACAAGCAGATTTGCCGGTGGTGATACGGCGACTGGCGGGTGGCGAAGGCTTTGTTTACAACACGCCCGCGCCACCCGCCGCCCCGCCTTTCTGGCGCCGAAAGATCACGGCGCGCGAGCCGCTAGTACATCGCACAGCACTTTTAATGTACATATTATGTATTTATGTAAATATACTATTTAACACTTTTATGACTATATGTATTAGTTAATATTTAGGTATATTGTATATATACTACTTTATCTAAATACGTATCATATGTACTTATTTATTTTTAGTTTATTTGGTTCTGCTTGTGATGTTTATGTTTTTAATGTAATATGTATACCTATCTTGGCTATCTTTTACTGGTATCACATGCGTGACTCACCGGAGGGCCTGGTTGAAAATCGGTGCCGGGCTTTCGCCTAGCTTATGCCGAACCAGGTCCATTTTTGGCTGCACGCAATAACTTACTTCTGTCTTCTGTCTTTATTTTGTTTTGTCATGTATTTCTTTATGTTTTTTATTGTTTTCTTGACTTGAAAGTTTTTGTTTGATTTATATTTCTTTTCTTAATTTTATATTTATCTACTTTATATAAATTGTTTCCTTTTATGTTCATATTTATGTCTTTTATGTGTGAGCCAGAATAAATAAATCTTTATCTTTATCTTTTATCTTTATATATAAATCCTTCGTTGTAACAGTACGGTGAATGTATTTACTGGACTGTAATATTATGTTAGTTTATTTTGTTAGATTTGTGATATCGACATTTTTTGTTTGTGAATTATGTGATATTAGAATTTCAAATTGTTTGCAGATAATTAACAAATGTTTTACTCAATATACATTATATTTCGCATATAACGTTTTCACATATCTGTATATTCCGTGACTGAATGACTGACAGACAACGCACAGCCAAAACAAATGGTCGCTTAAATTTGGGATGTCTGTTCCATGGGAACCGTAGAGATAAAGTTTCTAAATTGCAGAAGCTGCTCAATTAAAAAATGTGTTGGCGTAGCTGCTTGCAACCTCCAGTTTATGTATAAATATACAAAACAAGCAGTGATATAAAAATATATATATCACTACTGATTGTGTGTGGTATATTCTCGAATGAAAAAAGAATGATTCAGTATCATGTCAGTATTCTAATACGAGAAGCTACAGAGGTAATAAAACCCCATGCAAGCAAAACTGTCAGTAAAATTTTAGCACAACACCTTGTAAAATAAAATAAACACAATATAAAAATGAAATCCCGTCGAGTTTGCATGTGAAACGCGACGTGGATTGTTTGATTCAAATATTTGTATGCGACAGACGCACACGGGAAATGATGTGAGGAATCGAAGAAGGGGCTGTATTATTTACGGTAATAGCAATTCATTATTATTCAACGTATACCTTTGTGGATAACCAGTAAATAAGGAAGCGTGACTTTAAAATATACGTAGCCATTTTTGTTTCTGATTCTAATAAAAATATATTGATCTGAATACACATATTTTTTTTAAATTACAACTTCAGTTTAATAAATATTATTTAGTTCTTGAGAAAAATAATTAATTATAGAGGCAACGATAGCTTAGTGAATCCAACCAATAACCTGCCGGATATGTGCCAGAGGGTATCGCACGGTTTAAATCCAGTGCGTGTTCCACTGACTTTATGAATTAAAGCTTGTCCTGTGCCTGGGAGAGCACGTTAAACCGTCGCGCCCGGCTGTCAACACAGTTGTCATTCGTAAAGGAGAGTCTGTAACCTCAAATAAACTGATATTGGTTTAAACTATGCAATACTGCTATCCCTTTGGGTTACAGATATCAGACGTCAGTCGCTCTGTAGATAAGCTAATATTTTGTGATATCTGATAAAATCGTTTTTTTTTTTATAATAATATTCTACCACATTCACACAACACCATCTAGTCCCAAACTAAGCAGAGCTTGTACTATGGGTACTAGACAATGGATAAACTTACATATATACGTTTTTTTTGTAAATACATACATATTATACATAGATTAATCTGACTGCCTCGTTGATCTCGCGGCATAAATGTGCGCGTGGGATTGGGAGGTCTCGGGTTCGATTCCCGGGTCGGGCAAAGTGTTATTGGGTTTTCGTTCGGCAATTCTCAGTAGCAGCACGGAGTCTGGTAAAATGCGCGGTGCGGCAATAGGCTCGCCCCCTATTATGTGGGACCTAAAAATGCCTGGCCAAATGTGGGTGTAATATTACATCTCTGCCTACCCCTTCGGGGATACAGGCGTGAGTCTATAAATAAAAAGAATAAAAAATAATCACATTATACTAGAAATTCGTATAAAATTTGTTAAACTTTCAGTAATTTCTTTACATACGTATCTAAAACTGTCCTCTAACCGGCGCTAATGTCACACGAGACGCACATATCAAACAACTCTGACTTGGTTGCCAAGCCTCGTAAGTGCCAAAGCACCTTGCATTAGGTACCTTTCAAACTCAGGGCAAGCACCTCAGCTTACTAACGGCTATTTTCAATATTCGATTCATACATGGATTTTGAGATTCGAGATTCGTGTTTGACATATTTTATGTCAAAAACGAATCTAAAATCTACAGATCTATCTATGGATCGAATATTTAATTCCGTAGTAAATGACGCATGTATTTTATATCAAATGGTATATCAATGCATTCATATCTCTGAAGTTCGTCTAAAGAAGCAAAATAATTCTAGAAACTTTATGATGTAAGAATGAAGCCCTAAAAATGCCATCAAAAGACATTGAAATTGAAGACAAAAAGTTCAACGTTCACGTTACAAATCAAGGACGTAATTAGCAACTTTCTCAATATTGCCTTTCTCGTAGTGAGTCTAAAAACCTCTAATCCTTTTTTCCTACAAGTCCTATATTAATACCTTTGTAGGAGAAACCAAATAGTTACCTTTGTCCTCTATGCGTTTCGAACGGTAATACTGGATTAATCGGGTATTGGAATTTAGTGGATAAATTATATTTTCTTTAAAGACATTAGTATGCTAAGCTAGGCTACCTAATGTTGAGACTAACAGTCTGCTAGGCAGAGGTTAGTCTATACATAAGGTCTCCAGTTTCAAAACAAAGGCGAGCGACCAATGACTTTTCGAAGTTAAGTACGTATTGCATTGTTATTAGGATAATCCTGAGGAAACCTGTATTCTGTCTGAGAGCTCTACACTCTCTACAGCCTTTGGCAGTTTACTGTTGGACTTAAGATTCTCTCAATTTGCTACACAGTAGCACTGTGAATCAGTAGGATAATTTAGCTTACTACGCTGAAGGAAAACATCGTGAGGAAACCTGCATGTCTGAGAGTTCTCCATAATGTTCTCGAAAGACATGTGAAGTCTGCCAACCCGCACTTGGCCAGCGTGGTGGACATAGCCTTACCCCTCTCATAGTTAGAAGAGGCCCGTGCCCAGCAGTGGGACAGTAAGCGGCTAATGATAATGATGATACTACGCTGACATAATAGGTTATTCCAGGGCTTGCTGTCGAGTTTTTCATCTCTTTGCAATGATACCATTTGTTTCGTGTGTTTTCCTTAATCTCGACTTACAACACGCACGGAACGAAGAGGGGCAGTGACATTGTGTATTCTTATTCCTTCACAAAATTTTGATTTGATTAAATTAATTGCCTACGCAAATCCACAAAGCCCACATCCTTACGCGCCAATGCATATTATTTTAGAGGCTTTGATTCTTTAAATTTACCACATCAAACGCGTAGGTCTTTTGTAATATAGTACTTCAAAAAGAAAATATTAAGTCTAGAAATAAAACACAAATGTTCAAACGAACACCTATCAAGGTTCGCTCCAATACAATCTTGTCTTTCCATTCAGGACGAGAGTATCTTTAAAAAAGCAATCTGTTCAGTCGCGGCCGATCGACCGACAAATTGTATAGGGCAAAGTCCCCAACGTAGCAATAAAAAAAAGTCTAACTAACGAGCCGGCCCGTTCCGATTCATCGTCTCTGGAATTGCAATCAGTACCGTCTTGATTAGATGTGTGATGAAAATTGGAAACAGCAACAATTTATTGCAAAATTGCTTCGGATAGCCGCATCGCACAGTGGTATGTCGTAAGTGTACTATTGGTAAAAACGGTGTGAGCCGAATTTCATTTTATTGTCACCATCCTGGCGCTATTTCGGTTTTATCTAAGGTTGTCTGTTCCAGAGCCCGGAGTTTGCTTTTTAGACTTACCAAATATAACACAATAATACCTTTTTTACAGAGGGACCATCTTAGTTACCCAACTTGAGAGGAGGGCAGCATAATACTCAAGGGCATAGATGACTGTCAAAGGCAAAATGGCAACGGCTTAACGTGCTCGCTGAGGCGTGGGACAAACAATAACTACGTACATATTTAATGAGTCATGTGCGAGCTTGAAAAATCAGTTCCATATGACGATATCCTCCCCAAAGCAGTCTGTTGGTATCTCCATTAGGCTATCATTGCCTTCTTTCATCCATCATATGCAGCTTAAAATATATATCTTTGAGGATATAGATAAGCGTAGTAAGAGTAACAAGAAAATATTAAAAATATACCTTAAGATACTTTTATTTTGTCATAATATGCATCCTCAGTGCTTCTACTAATAACTACAGTTGTATAAACATGCTCTTGTTACGCTAAAGAAATTGTTGGAGAAGCTTTGACAGTTGTTTCTTGGTGGAAATAATAAGGGTGGTCCAAATATGTGGAAACAGCTAGAACTATAATAAAATACGAATACACTAGCAACAGGTATTTATTAAAGACTAGAGGACGCTAGCAGCTACGCCTGCATTATTTTTAAATTTACCCGTTTTGGCCGATCCCGTAGGAATTTTGGGAAATCCTTTCTTAGTGCACCCCTACGGTCCCCAAGGAACATACATGCCAAATTTCAGCTTCCTGCGCCCAATAGTTTCGGCTGTAGCGTGTCTGTCAGTCAGTCAGTAACGCAAGGATTTTATATATTAAGATTTTGAAATATCGACTATTATAAACACAAGGTTTTAGCCCCAAGACAAAGATGCAATCACTGAAATGAAGCGAGTTGAATTTGAAGAAATGAAGCGCCATGTTCACGGATGTACTGGCCCATCAGTACATCCTTGAACATGGCGCTTACAAAAGTGCCAAACTATCGGTTACTCTAAACAAAGGTACGTGGTATACCACGTACCTTTGTTTTTTAAATTCTCTTTCGGGATATATCCCGAAAGAGAATTTAAATTAAGTTTAAATGACCACGAAAATTTAATTTCCTACATTGAAATGGTGTTGTCTGGAAAGTATAGAAGCCGTGCTTATATTTAAATCAATAGAGCACATGTAGGTATGTTCTATTTTCAAGTTGTTAAGTCTGACCTAAATTTTAGAAATAATTTTAGCATAGAAATAGATTAAGCCTTGTATACGGATAAAGGGTAAATTATACTGCCAAACTTTAATTTCATGAGGTTAAATGAGGTGGCAAAAGCTTCTACAAGGAATCTATAATTTATTAAATACGGATAAATTCTGTTTCACAGGGTGTAACAAGACCTTTAACGAGATACGAGAGAAAAAAATTCGTAATGATTGGTACAATATGGTATTTCAGTACCATATTGTACCAATCATTACGAATTTTTTTGACATCGGCACCATGCCTGGAAATTCTCTGGTTCAGGAGATATTGAGGCTCAAAGTCACCATACAATTTTTTTCTAATGAGCGCCAAAATCGATGCATTTACTTCGCCGATGTGTTCTATAGATGTTCCATGACCCCACGGATAAGTAGGTATTTCAAGCATTGCATGCACGCACGTAAATGGTGGTTTAAAAAACGAAAATTCTTAAAAAATAGAGTTTCCTAGTTATTAGTTTTGCTTAGTATGACTCGGCATGACGTACAAAACAAGTAGACTTCAGCTTTTGATAGGTCTTGTGACAACCTGTATATACATTTTGTTATAGATACATTTGACACGATGTAACCGTTTATCCGTGTACAATGTCACGAGCTCAAGCTTGCCAAAAATATAATACTCTTTTATTAGCTAGTAAGAAAATATATCTCCATATATTTGTCAACATTTTTGTAAATAAATCAAAGGTGTCATAAAAACAAAGTCCGTGTTGTCTGCGCAATTTCCACACAAAGATATTGGTATAAGAATGGGGTTAGTTCACGGAAAACAATAAATTCTCCTCATTTTACAAGCGCTGATATTTTGGAATCGTATATCGAACGGTGTCAACAACGTTTGGATTTCAATAAAACTTTGTAATGTCTTTTAATATTTGGTACAATAGAATTGGAGTCATGAGACAGGTAACGATGATAGGGTCCCACGGCTTGGCATAGTGCTTTTCACACTATGAGAAGAATTAATCAAATAAGTACCACGCTCGCCAAATGTGAGCTGTTAGACTTAACTTGATTTTTCCTTATGATATTTTCCTTCAACGCTTAGCAAGCGATGATTAACAATTTCATACGCAACGCAACGCAACTAACTTTGAAAATTAAGTATTGCACGCCGTGGTTTCAAATTCAAATTCAAAATCCTTTATTCATTTGGGTCACAATGTGACGCTTATGAACGTCAAAATAATAAATTTATAAAATAATTACTTATACTCAAATTTAAAATATTATTACTGTATGCTTCTACATTTAGATTTACTGCCACGTTCGCAAAGCAATAGGTAGAACCATGAGAAAGAACGGGCAATAAAACTCACGGTCACTCTTTTTCATCGCCAGGTTTTGCATAATACACAATTTACATTTTGTAAGGTGCTGCAACTGTTACACCTTCTATATCACTTGTATATATTTACTGTACATAATAATACTCAAGCATAATAGTTTTGGTTAGCCTCCTCAGAATAGACATGGTGAACAGGAGCATCCACTTACATTATATATACCTAATAATGCAGGCAATCCGCGAAAGTGATCAGAACCATGATGGAAATGATGCAGTTAAATATTAAAATCTAATACCAGCCCGCAAGACCGTCATCGACCAGTCATCGCAAGTAGCACCCGTTCACGAGTATGACGCATGTGCCAGCCATCATCCCTCTCGCCATATTAGAGGGACAGGGATGACCCGACACACGACGCCACGACAAGAAATGACATTTTAGTGAGCATGACGACAACGGTATACGAACCAGCAGTAAGAAACAATTTATTGGTATACTGACCATGACCGCCAATTACCTCCACTTTCCAGATTGTCATTATTAACATAAATTAGTGAAACGCGTGAAGGAATGCAAATGTAGGAAGAATTTTGTGAAGGTCACAAGTGAACAATGATATGATCAGGGATAAATAATGTTAAACTACATTCAACAAATCATAAAAATATCCAAAACCTGCAAAAATCATGTGTTCACGAGGCACCTCCACTTAACATGTAAATAAAATAATCGTGAGTTAAACAAGCCTAAGCCTATCCCCACGGTGTCTTATCATTTAAAAATTCCTTAATAGTGTAATAACCCCTTTGTAAAAGAAAGTTCCTAATTGTCCGTTGGTATTTGTGCATGGGTAAATTCATTATTTCAAGAGGCAATTTGTTGAAAAATCGTATACCAATCCCTGCAAATGAGTTCTGAACTTTATGTAGACGGTAGTTAGTTCCCACCAGTTTATGCTTATTCCTTGTGTTCAATTTGTGCAAATCACTATTTTTGCGGTATAGAATTAAGTTTTTCTTAATGTACATTAAGTTAGCATATATATATTGCGATGCAACTGTCAATATATCTACTTCTTTAAATTTATCACGCAAAGAATCTCTAGCACCTAACTTATAAATTGCACGTATGGCCCTTTTTTGAATGACAAAAATAGTCTGTATATCAGCAGCTGTACCCCTTAACATTATTCCGTAAGACTTTACGCTGTGAAAATAACTAAAGTAAACTAGTCTAGCAGTATCTATATCTGTGAATTACCTAACTTTTCTAACTGCAAACGCTGCAGAACTAAGTTTTACTGCGAGACAGGATATTTGGGCGCCCCACTGAAGCTTACAATCTAAAGTTACACCTAAGAATACGGTTGATTCGACTAGTTGAATTGTTTCCTTATTTAAAATTATATTAGTAGGAACACTTTTGACATTAGGCAAAGAGAATTTAACACATTTGGTTTTGCTTGAGTTGAGTACCAAATTATTTGTCGAAAACCAATCTAATACTTGTGCAAGAGTGTTATTGACGGTATCAAAGTAACTTAAATTACGATCAACTTTAAAAATTAGTGACGTATCGTCGGCAAACAAAACAATATCACATAAATTTTGTACAAAGAACGGCAAATCATTAATATATATTAAAAAAAGAAATGGACCGAGAATAGAGTCCTGTGGAACGCCCATTCCTACTGGCAAACCTAGAGACCTACTCCCATTAACATCTACATACTGAATTCTATCACTAAGGTAGCTGGCAACAAGATTGAGTGCGGTGTCTCTAATACCATAAAGTTTCAATTTAAGTAAAAGTGTATTATGTTCCACACAGTCAAAGGCCTTTGATAGGTCACAAAAAACACCAATGACATCCTTCGAGTTTTCCCAAGCACTAAAAATATGCTTTAACAAAGTTACACCGGCATCAACGGTGGAGCGACCCTTAGTAAAGCCATACTGTTCACTGTGAAATAAATTATTTGTGTGAAAGTGGCTCTCTAGTTGATGCAAAATAATCTTTTAAAAAAATTTTACTAATAACAGGCAAGATAGAAATTGGCCGAAAATTACTAGGGTCGCTCTTTGATCCCTTTTTGAATAATGGTATTACTTTACTGTGTTTCATTAGATCAGGAAATACTCCTGTATCTAAGCATCTGTTGAATATTGCAGCTAAATATGGAGCTAAGCTAGAAATAATTTGTCGCACAAGTTTAACAGAAATGCCCCATAAGTCAACAGATTTTTTATTATTGAGCGTCTTGAATACCTTCAGTGTGTCATTGGTGTCAATATATTTAAAATTAAAAAGCACATCACACTCATTCACATTGCCCCTAACCAACATTTCTGCTTTGCTTGGACATGAATCTAGACAGCTGGTTGTGTTCACTGGTATGTTTATGAAGAAATTGTTAAATGTATGAGCAACATCAGTTTTCCTAGTAATAATTTCTCCATTAAATTTTAATTCATAATTGTTATCTACCAATTTAGCTCGACCAGTCTCATTGTTAATAATGCTCCAAGTAGTTTTAATTTTGTTCTTGGATTCTTTGATTTTATTGCTTAAATATAAGGATTTGGCTAAAGCACATGTCCTCTTAAAAACCTTTGAATAATTTCTAAAATATTGAATAAATTCAGGATTAAAATTGTATTTCTTCATACCATATAGATCATACAACCTAGCTCTACTTTTGTATATACCTACTGTTGCCCAATCACAAAAATTTACTTTAATGCTCCTTGCAAACGTCTTCAGTTTAAAAATGTTATTGTACTCATCATTAACAATTTTAAATAAGCATTTATATAATTCATCGGGATCATCAACGGTTAAGTCAATACTGGCGATCTTGGCAGTAACATCATTACTAAAGTGTTTGAGGCGAGCAGAGGTCATTGGCTTACATGTAATTTCTTGTACTTTAGGGGTTGTATTAGTTGGAATTACAACCTTTTGCCCGCAGTGATCCGATGTCAAGTCAGTTAAAACAGCCTTACTTAAATAAAGACAATTGCAAAAAACATTATCTAAGCATGTAGACGAATGTGAGGTTATTCTGGTTGGTTCAGAGAACAAAACATTTAAATTAAATGACCTAAATAAGCTAACTAACCTAGTACAAATTGGTGATTTTTCTAACAAATTGACATTAAAATCGCCGCATACGATTATAGACTTCCTACTAGAAATTATGTGTTTTAAGACATCCTCTATAATGCTTTCAAACTGAGTAAAGTCGCTTTGAGGTGGTCGATACACACACACTATAATATGTTGTTCAAACTCAACACAAGAAATCTCAGCAGTGCGCTCGATAGAAAGTTTAGCTATATCCTTACGTTCTTTACATTTCAAACTATTACATACATATATTAGAGAGCCACCACGAATAGCCTTATTTCTTACGAATGCACTTATAACTGAGTAATGTTGATTGTTAAATATTAATTGGTCACCTCGCAACCAATGTTCTGTAATACATAAGATATCAATCTTATGTTTATTTAAAAATAAATCTATTTCTAATTCTTTGCCAGATAGGCCTTGTATGTTTTGATGAACTAAGTTTAAAACACATGAATGCCTATCTGTTGTCTCATAAAATCAAAAAAATCATTTTGATCTTGAGACCCTCTTCTCTTCGTAATAGCAGTTTGTTAGTTTCTCAACTAAGCTGTCGGTACATTTTCTTACCAAACAAATAACCTGCGGCATACAACAAACTACATGCAACTGAAAATCCATTGCAATTCTCATATCGAGACAAAAAGGTTCACACTGCGCCAGATTAAATGCACATGTTTTTTTCCATGCGATTCTCGGTAATTAGCGGATTCTCGTGAGATAATATGAAAGTGTTTGGTCTAACAATAGCTATTGTCACAAACCTCTGCATCACACGAAGGGAGAGGAGATGAAAGGGAAGGATTGATGTGACAATAATTGGTGGTGGTTTTGTCGAACGAACTCTTGTAAAGTTGATGAATGTTTTCTATGACGGTAGCTATAGGTATAAAGGTATGTGTAGTGCATAAATAGTAGCACTCATAGCGTAAGTTGCCTCGCTTCGTAATAGATCGCCAAAGGTAAGCAACTCTTGCACACGTCGCCACTTGAATGGGAGACCGCGTGTGGCATTTATATCAGAGCGCTACTGTTATTCGGTGTGCCTACATGCAGCGGTTGATCCGATCCTTGTCTTAAGACATTAATTCTTAGGACATATCGGCGGCTTCGTTTTCAGACCGGCAAATTCCAACAACAGAGCTGGGCACACACTCAAACGAAATAACAAAAAGAAAAGTTAATGCAATACTGTACAGCAGTAGACGGGGAGGTGCATTGTAAGTTTCATCCAAATGTATATGTATGGCATAGAGGTTTTGCGCTGCGCCGAGTGTTGTGTAATCAATCATCCCACGGAACAAAACTATAATTTTGTTACTGGTTCAATTTTTGCTTCGTATCTGTATGTTCTTTGTGTTCTTTATGTTTGTAACACCTTGCAACAGCGGATTAATTTCATCGCTTAACTTATATTTAATTTGAGCTGGCAATATTTTTGAGTAAGACCTTTGTCCAGCAGTGGATGTCTATAGGCTGAAATTATGATGATAATACTTATGATTTAAATAAAAAAATCGAAAGTTACGGTTTATAAATTAAGCTTTACATTTTGTACTCGAAAGTTGAAATGGTATTATCGGATCGTTAGTCGGTCAATATAATTTTAAACTGTAAATCCTTGCGTCGAATGTGCTTAACACGTTTACAAAGTTCTTTTTTCTTATCTCGAGTTATGTACGTGAATTCCTTCACAAAGATACACAAATTTAGCGTAGAAACCATCTTATAAATTTAAATGTGTCATACTCATAACTTTATATCGCTTTACTTTCCCAACGTTTTTAGAACCAAGCAACGTCTTAAATCACTCCAATGCCAACCGCTCTTAAAAAAATCTTGTCTTACACCCACACATTTAAAAAGATATGTTAGCTTGTAGTTAAAATTAAGTATATATCTTTATATTACAAAAGTATAATTCACATTTACATAAAAAAACATACAACATGCCTAACACGAGATACAAATCTTACGACATATTAAGAAAATCATATTTACACTTGTAAGTAGGCGGCGTATTCAAAGTAAGGCGTACGTAGTAAGCGTTGTACGCCACGTATTTACTTAAGCGTAAGCACGCCGAAGCACTGGCGTATTGGTAAGTACGTAGCTCCCAATTCTTCGTAAGTCAAGTGGCTCCCAATTCGTCTTCGCAGGAATACTCACATTCTAACATTACTTTATAATGTTTTATTTAATCCCAGTACTCCCTTTTACCTCAAAGAACGTTTTAGGTTCCTTCATGACACACATATAAGGTCCTTGAGGTCGTCTGAGAATTTGACCCTGGCGATGCCAATCCATTCTTGCAATTACTACGGAAAATCCTTTACAGTTCAGGCTGCACGCCTGTGGAATGGATTGCCACTAGAAATCCGTAAAGCCAAATCGCTTAACATATTTAAGTGTATGTTAAAAAAACACTACCTGTCAATCTAACGCGAATCACAATAAATATAGTTAATTTATCATATATTGTATAGCTGTCGTTCTATAAGTGTTCTGTTCACTGCTTCTTTATACATAATCACATTTTATCTAATGTATTGTATCATAGTACCTATACTTATGTATATTATGGTAGTATAATATAGTATGTAAAGTATAATGTATATATATATATATTTATTTATATATGTATATACATATATATTGTAGTATGTATAGTATGTATAGTATAATATAGTATGTATTTATGTAAGTGTACATTACAATGTGTATATATTTAAGTACTTATTTATGAATATTATAGATTACCGACGCTACACCATCAATGAACATGACTATTAACCCTTAATACACCACCCTGAGTTCAAGGGAGTCACCACTGTTTTTAAACAACGATAATCAACTGTATATTTTATTGTTTGGAGTCGGGCGATCCAGTACCTTTCCGCAATGAGGCGCGGGACGCGAGGGTGAACGGTCGTGTGCGCACGCCACTTGTAAAGGTTAGTTTTGATCAAGCGTGAGTCCCGGGGACTCATGGTAGTGTTTTGTGTTACAATTATTATTTTGATTATTCTTTTATTTATGTGTCTTGAATTAATTTTAGGCTTTCATCATGGCATTTTACGTCGTAAAATCGATTCTGTAAACCTTGCACACACTTCTGCCTCAGAAATAATAAATAATTGGCTTCAAGAAGACGACGAGTTCGACGATGGAGACACTGGTGGCGGTCATTCAATAGACTTTGATCCTGAGCCACATTCTGACAACGACAATGCTGATTTTATTGTGAGTGAACACGACACCGAGTCTGAATGTTCTAACTGTAAAGAACAGGTCAGTAACTTTGAAAATTGACCTACTTCATCCAGTAATTATTTGTATGGCAAAAACAGATTCAAGTGGTCAACATCTCCTGTTGCACGTTTTGAAATTTTATATTGTGCCATTATCAGTTCTACTATTTTTTGTCTTCTATAATATGTTATTTTGAAGAGAAATACTTTTGTTTTTAGTTTTATAAGGATTACATATTTTTTTTTTAGGAAAACCTGATGTATGATTTTTTAAGACTGATTATTGTAAGATGTAAGTAAACTCAAAAATCGTCTGGTTTCAGCTGAGTTTCAAACAAAATATTTTTAGTTTATAATAATTACCGCTTATGTTAACTAAAAAGATAATAAAAAGAACTAAATTAAAAGAAGATGAGTTTTTATTTCAAAAATCAAAATATGAGTCCCTGGGACTCATGGTGGTGATTAGTGGGATTTTAATACGGGTGGTGGATTAAGGGTTAACCTACATCATTTCTGTCCATCCGCGGTTGCCTGGAAGAGATCGCTCTATTAGCGATAAGGCCGCCAATTGCACACTGGTTTTATGTTATATTCTTATGTAAATACTTTGTTTGTTTTGGTGTTCAATAAAGTGTAATCTATCTATCTAATCTATCTATCTACGTAACACTCGAGCTCCAAGTGGATATTGTTTGTCAGGAGATTTTAGGGATGTTGTAATGGTTTCTTGTTAGGTAATATGGAGATTTTTACCATAGTCATGTCTTTATATAACATGTGCCAAGATGTAGAGGAGTAAATATGATGTTGCCAGCTACGTTTAACCAGGTCTTACGGTACGAAAAAAAGGGAGTGAATCAAATTTCAAACACAGTGAATTGATTTATTTTATTTTTATTTTTTTATATTGGTTTTCCAGCGTGGCAATGCTGCCAGTCTTCTGGGCACGCTACCAGTAGTCAGCATTGCGGAAGAATTCTTGGCCGCAGTATAGCAAATATATTATCATATATTTTTTTCGTTTTCGTTCTTTATCTTTTGTTCTTTTTTTTTCTCAATTATAGATTAGTTTTAGATTTAGATTTTATATTTAATTATAACATTGTATATATATGTTTTGTACCTATTACGCAATAAAGCACTTCCATTTTATCATATTTCTATACAGATTAGTAGTACGGAGAACATCATTGACTGTCTGTTAAACTAGTTTTATTGTTAGTCACCATAACAGCTTAGTTGGAGGTCGGACGAAAATTTATATATATTTATAGCATTGTTCATAGGTTTTCTAGTAGCCATGGTTAATACAGTTGAGGGATCAGGTGGCCTCATGGGATAAATTTTTCAAGGATATTATCATTTCTTACTACAACTAACCAGAAAATAAAACTCCTGACTCTACGATCGATCCTCAAAATATTATACGTAATCTTATGTCAGGCAAAACACGTGCAAGTCAGACTACTATAATAATATCTTACCTTTTCTAGGTCGTCTACAAATTCATCTTACTTTTATAAGCATTTTGCGTAACTTCGACAAAAGTTTCTAAGAAAAAAGACCAGCAGATATTTGCTAGGCACGTATTCCATTCTCAGAAAATACACTTTTATTTGCGCTATGCTAATAGTTTCTAGATAAGCGGGCTCGCAAATGTAATTTTAGTTTAGGTGTACGAACCTAAAATCTAGAAACTTATAGACAGTTCGTTTTCGCTCGGCTATCAAATATTAAAATGAAATCAATAACTAGATTTTAGGTTTATTCTGCCGTAAAGAGGCCTATAGTTTTGCTGTCTAAATTAATTAAGCTGCGTAAAGTGTCTTGAATGTAATAGGATAAACGCTAGGACGATGATAGTCATGTCCTAATTGCGTAAACTAGGATGCGAACCTATTACCGGATACTGCGCACGGATCCGTAGGTTTCAGTTACTCGTAGCATAGCGGCTGACACTATTTGCGATTTTATGTTTTAGCTCCGTGGCTAAAACACTACGAAGTAGATTTATAATAAATATCCGATCACTCAGTTTACTTGTAGATAATTCATCTATACGAATCAGTAACGAGAAACATCAGCAAATAATTATAATTCTTTAAATGTAAACATTAAATAATAACCGGATTGTCTACTAAGCCCTTAAGTTGTGTTTCGGTCTATCACTACATTGCAGTCAAAAATCCTATAACAGAACCAACTTACACTCATCATCATCATCATATGAACCGAAAGACGTCCACTGCTGGACATAGGCATCCCCCTAGGCTCTCCACATGGACTGATCTTGAGCCAACGGCATCCATCCGCTACCCGCGATCCCAACGCGATCGCAATACTAATATACAACTTACACCACTAAAACTTAATCCTTCACAACTCTATCACACAGTAATTTACAACTCAGGGTTCAGTTTCCGCTTTGGTTTAGACGTCGCTTTGGCTCATTTGCTCAGCTTATTAACACACCGATCATTTGAACAAACCGACAAACATACTCAACGCATCAGCAACGCGAGGGAAACTAGAAAATTAATTTCACACATCTATATTGGGTAATTTGGAGGCGAACGTTTTCGAATTAATTGTACACAGTCGGAGAGTCGATGAATTGGACGGGTTGTGTTCAATCAATGAGTTTGTGTTTGTGGGAAGATGAACGGTGTGGATTTGTGGGGAAGTATGTGTTTGTGTTTGGGTGGAAAATAGATCTTACTTGCAGGGTGTTAGTTTTCCTTTTAGCTTTGGAATGCTATCAATAACTTGTAGCATCTTTTTTAAATATTGTTTGCGTACTGTACATTTCTGTTGCTGGGATTCGGTACATACTTATATACCACACGCAACTCGAATTAATTAAGAGGCAAGTTACTCAACTAATATAGTTAGGCAAGTGGAACAATTCAAAAATGTGCGTGATTCGAATGTTCTCCAATGATTTTACAGAAGATCATAGTCAGGATATCTTGTGTCGCACTCCTACTATAAGATTGATTTTCAGGATCATAATCAGCCCGAAAACTTAGCTAAAGATATAATTGGAATGAAAAATATTAATAAGAGACTACTCTTAAATAAACAATATTTTTCTGTTAATATATCTGAACATAATACGCTGGATTATATTTGGACATATTCATATATATTATGTTATTAAAGTATATCAAAGGAGACACAAATCTTATATAATATGTGTATTATTTACACAGTCAACCTCATTGCATATTATAACCCATATTCATCCTATATAAAGCTGATATAATAGTGTTTATAGTGTCATTTCCACAGCAAGTGTCACATAGTGCCAACTTGTACCGCTCTAACTGTTCCAAGCGTTTACTGACAAGAAGCACGCAATAGCAAAATACCAATTTATAATTACGCTTGTATATATAAATCCTTCGTTGTAACAGTACGGTGAATTTATTTACTGGACTGTAATATTATGTTAGTTTATTTTGTTAGATTTGTGATATCGACGTTTTTTGTTTGTGAATTATGTGATATTAGAATTTCAAATTGTTTGCAGATAATTAACAAATGTTTTACTCAATATACATTATATTTCGCATATAACGTTTTCACATATCTGTATATTCCGTTACTGAATGACTGACAGACAACGCACAGCCAAAACAAATGGTCGCTTAAATTTGGGATGTCTGTTCCATGGGAACCGTAGAGGTAAAGTTTCTAAATTGCAGAAGCTGCTCAATTAAAAAATGTGTTGGCGTAGCTGCTTGCAACCGCCAGTTTATGTATAAATATACAAAACAAGCAGTGATATAAAAATATATATATCACTACTGATTGTGTGTGGTATATTCTCGAATGAAAAAAGAACGATTCAGTATCATGTCAGTATTCTAATACGAGAAGCTACAGAGCTTATAAAACCACAAGCAACGAAAACTGTCGGTAAAATTTTAGCACAACACCTTGTAAAATAAAATAAACACAAAATAAAAATGAAATCCCGTCGAGTTTGCATGTGAAACGCGACGTGGATTGCTCGATTCAAATATTTGTATGCGACAGACGCACACGGGAAATGATGTGAGGAATCGAAGAAGGGGCTGTATTATTTACGGTAATAGCGATTCATTATTATTCAACGTATACTTTTGTGAATAACCAGTAAATACGGAAGCGTGACTTTAAAATATACGTAGCGTGTTTCTGATTCTAATAAACAAAATATTGATCTGAATACGCATATTTTTCTTAATTACAACTTCAGTTTATTAAATATTATTTAGTTCTTCAGAAAAATAATTAAATATAGAGGCAACGATTTCTTTATTTTATTTATTATTAGTCTCACGCCTGTATCCCCGAAGGGGTAGGCAGTGGTGTTATTACACCTCTGCCTACCCCTTCGGGGATACAGATGAAAAATTCATGGCGAAATGTGGATGTAATATTTTACACCCACATTTCGCCATGATTTTTTTAGGTCCCACGTAATAGGGGGCGAGCCTATTGCCGTACCGGGCACATTACCAGACTCTGTGCTGCTACTGAGAATTTCCTAACGGAAAATCCCAATAACACTTTGCCCGACCCGCGAATCGAACCCAAGACCTCCCAATCCCACGCGCACATTTATGTCGCGAGACCAACGAGGCAGTCGAGAGGCAACGATAGCTTAGTGAATCCTACCAATAGACTGCCGGATATGTGTCAGAGGGTATCGGGTTTAAATCCAGTGCGTGTTCCACTGACTTTATGAGTTAAAGCTTGTCTTGTGTCTGGGAGAGCACGTTAAACCATCGCGCCCGGCTGTCAACACAGTTGACAGTCGTAACGGAGAGTCTGTAACCTCAAATAAACTGATACTGGTTTAAACTATGGAATATCGCTATCCCTTTGGGTTAGAGATCAGACGTCAGTCGCTCTGTAGATAAGCTAATATTTTGTGATATCTGATGAAATCAGATTCATCTGATTATACTAGAAATTTGTATAAAATTTGTAAACTTCTAGTTATATTTTTTATATAAAAAAGAAGACAATTTTCGTTACCTATATAGGTAACGAAAATTGTCTTCTAACTGGCGCTAATGTCACACAAGACGCACATATCAAACACGCTGACTTGGTTGTGAAGCCTCGTAAGTGCCAAAGCGCCTTGCATTAGGTACCTTTCAAACTCAGGGCAAGCACCTCAGCCTGCTAAATGACGCATGTATTTTATATCAAATGCTGCTAAAGTTATATCAAATCATTCATATCTTCGAAGTTCATTTAAAGAAGCAAAATAATTCTAGAAACTTCAAGAAGTAAAAATGAAGCCCTAAAATGCCATCAAAATTCATTGAAAGGTTCAACGTACACGTTACAAATTAAGGACGTAATTAGCAACATTTCTACTACTGCCTATTGCGCAGTGAGTCTAAAAACCTCTAATCGTTCTTCCATTTTCATACCAGTCCTATATTTATTCGTTTGTAGGAGATACCAAAAAGTTACATAGGTACGTTATTTTCATAAGCAATTAATTTCACATTAGTTAACTCAGAATGCAACTCACCGCGGTAACCTTAGCATATAAAAGTATGTGATCTGTGGCGGTAACCATATTTTGGTGACATTACTATAGTATGTACATTTTTGAGTATCATCTTATCTCTCATCATCGGCATCTTACAGTTTAAGCAATACAAAGGATGACAAATAATAAAGTATAACCGGAACTCCTTCTATAATCGTGAAAGTTTGTGAGTGGTGGTGGATGGTTGTTCAACTATTTAAAAGTAAATAAATCGAATATTGATTTATTGCTTGTGGCTAAGGTAATTGTTCACAGGTGTATAGGCTGTATGCTCATTTGCTACGAACGTTATAAACGATATTATGTCCAAAATGATTTGCATTCAATAATATTCTTTCACATCGTTACATAGCGCACCTAGTTATAATACTTATATCGCCAATAGAACGATCCAATAATTCAAATTAGTTCAATGCTATGTTTAAAATAATTGGCAGCAACATTTCAATACCCGCATTCATCGCCGCTCCGATTAGGCTTTGCAAATGCATTGTCCATTGCAAGCATTCAAAGCACTACAATGCATCGTATATTTACGTAAGCGTGTAAAGTTTTGTTAGTTGTGCGGTACGCCCAAAATGCGTGAAACGCAAAACAAATGGAATGTAAATTTGTTCATTTAAAAACCCGTATATATGATGTGTATGGTATTCGCGGTATGTGAATTTATAGTTCTTGTTTAATGAGCATGAGAATATTTTGGATATTCAAATTCGTGACTTCGTTTGAATAAAATGTTTGTGAAGGCATTCATAATAGAGTAATCGACATTAATCAAAATGGTAAATAGTAGTCTATGACAGAAACAAAAAGCTATGTAAATAATTAAATCAAGAGCGTTTCAGACAAGCCCATGAAGGGTTCCGTAGTAGAGGTATCCACTAAACATACCCATTATCTTCACCTACTCATATACCACTATAACTTTTTCACCAGGCGAATAACTTTGATTTCCATAATGTTTTTATAAAGGACAAAGTTATATTTACGGTTTTTGAACATGTGCTATATCGCAAAAACTGCGGAGTATTGTTAAAACCAATTTTCTTTGGAAGTTTTTATTACGATCTGCAGCATATATCTTTTTTAGATTCGTCACTCTCTTACTTTAAAAATTAGATGTGGGGAGGACTCATTTCACCACTTTGGAGGCGTCTATATTTTAAATGATTGACTTTAAGAAACAATGATTTCATTAGTTTCGGTTAGTTGGTTAGTTTTGGAATAAAATGGCTGTGACATACGGACGGACAGACAGACATACATGGTGAATCTGTAAGGGTTCCGTTTATGGCCATTTTTGGCTACAGAACCCTAAAAAGTGTAACTGAAAATGTAAGGGCATGCCTGGAAGGGTTGAGAAAAAGAAGCAATTGGTGCGACTAAGCTGCTATGGGACTTCGAGAACACAGTGGTAATTTAAATGACTTGGCCCCAAACGCCTTTAGTGGAGAGTCTGAAACACCGCTTCTACTTGTCCCAAACTCGGTAGGATCCCTCGGGTATTTTCCCCACGTAAATAAAAAAAATAATTTGCAAATCTAGTTTTACCTCTCTACCATCGTTGGAATATCGTGAGTTCATGTACTAAATAATCCTCCATATTTCAGCCCCATTAATCGGTAAAGAAAAACAAACAAGTATACCGATATAAATTAAAATTCCATGACATAAATTGGATAGAACGCAGAGGGAATGATCAGCAAACACTAGAGGATTTACAAGAATATTTCTGTGACTGTCACTGGGTGGCACACGCGCGCTACGACACGGTAAGAACGACTTTTTTCATGTGGTACAATTTATAAGCGTTTAAAAAGCACAATAAAGAAAGATTTCGTTCGTAAGTTCTT
This sequence comes from Euclidia mi, assembly GCA_944739405.2. Classification (NCBI taxonomy): domain Eukaryota; kingdom Metazoa; phylum Arthropoda; class Insecta; order Lepidoptera; family Erebidae; genus Euclidia; species Euclidia mi. The sequence goes on from OX123185.2 coordinate 95,243,972, forward strand.
TTTTTACTGTTTTGGCTTGTAGAGATATACTAAAGTAATATTTCAGCAAGCAGCAATTATTGTTAGAGAAAACGTCACAACACTTCAAATTACACGGCAAGATTACGAACGGGCACTGTTCTCACACGATCGCTTTTGTTTTTCGCATTCGTTTTTTTACCTAGCAGTACAGTTGCGGTTGATAAAAAAGTGGAACTAAAAAGCGCTATTGTTGTTCAAAGTAATGATTTGATGCTCAACTGAGCATAACTGTAACTTAAATAGCCAGCAAAGCCCCAAAGGAAACTCAATAAAGTGGAAGGATAAAAGAAAGAACTTAAAAAATTTACATAAGATAAAGTGTCATTCCATTTCGAGCCCCTAATAGCTAAGTACAAACTAATAACACAAACGGTTATTGAACACAGTGGCCACATATACCAAACCAATTTGCAGCAAAATGTATCCAACGCCCGTCGCTTCTAACTTGCACCACATCATAACATAAAAAGAAGGTTCGCGTGATCCCGACCATTAATTTAGTGCGTGAAAAGAACGAGACGAGGTACGGAGACGCGACTCTTTCAATGATAATGGATGCCCTTTGAGCCGAATTATACGACTAATATTATTACTACACCGGGTTGCGAAGGTTGGCTTTATGCTGGCGTTTGTTACATTGGGAATTTGAATTTAATATTTTATGAATATTATGTATTTGTTGTAGGTAAATGAGTGGAGTATATTATTGAGTTTGAAATTTTATGGCTGTAGTATGAAAAGAGAGCCAGTTAAAATAGTAAGCATTTCTAAACCAAAATAATTCAAATATGTTTCTCAATAGAGAACCAGACAGATACACATTTTAATATTTAAAATTCAAACTAATTATAAGCAGCGACCGTTTATTATCGCAAACACGAGATGACTCCAATTATTATTTTTCTTTAATGAAAAAGATCCGCTGCTAGTCAGTTTATGATGTCATGCCTTCTATTAGGCATGATTGAGTAGCAGCAACCATTTTTAACCACCACCGTACCACGCCCTAAACAATCTTTCTGAAAAAATCTTTCAATAGAACAAAATTGTTTCACCCAAGACTGTTACCCTTCACACTAACACGTCACGAATCGAAAACACAGCCTTTTTCAATATTAGTTTACATATGTCTTCATTGAAAACCTTGAAACGTATATGTTGTCTGACCCGATAATAAAATATTCATGTCCCCGTCACTACACGTTGTAGGATATTTAGACAAATGTCTAGACATTTCGGAGATCGAATATCGTTCCTAAGTTTGGACATATTATTCATAGATTCATAGGTTTAAAATTTAGGTTCGATACACAATAATAGAAGGGCAAAATATTGAGCTCAGTGGTGTGCCTTTGTACAGGCGTATATTCAGCAGTAGACTGCGACAGGCTGATGATGATGATACAATACTAAATTCCACACACGACATAGTCCACTTGGGTATGTGCTATCTTGACAAAAGGTAGCCTTTATGTTATTTTTATAAATAAGCTATTTTATTGCAAAGTTTCGCCAAACGCATTACAGCAGTTTCAGTGTGAAAGAAGAACATAAAAACACAATTTCGAATTTATAATATTCGTATAGATGTTATAAAGTGCGGAATAACTTTGACTAAGCTTTAAGTTTTGCCACGATGTGAGCTCTCTTTACTAAAACTTCGTTCGCTATCGAGTGGTCCTGGGCAGCCTTTAGAATATTGAAACTAAATAATACTTATATTTGATGATATAAACTAAATAATAATAATAATATGTCTACTGATTTCTTTGTAACGGGTAATAATATTTATTATTGTCATGTTGATATTCATAAGAGAACTGTCATTTGACCAATACTTTATTATGAAATCTACGCACCATTACAGGGTCACGATAAAAAATCAGTCAGACAACTCACACTGTTAGTTTTCGATGAATATTTGAAACGGTCATTATTTTAATAAGAGCCTTGAAGGGCTCGGGGAGGTTCGGAGGCATTCGGGTGAGTTCGGGGGTTCATTAAAATAATGACAACTCTAGTGCCCTTAACTGGTTAAAACGTACTCTCATTAACGTCGACTGAATGAAGAATATCGGTCAAGTGTCATATTTTATGACTATGAAAATAAAATTGTAGCTTTTGATGTGATTGCTTTGGCTTTTAAAAGAAATATAATTATAATTATATGACTCGTTAGGTACAGGTTGTCTAGCAAAAAGGCGGAAGGATTTTACTTTTAAATAGTAACGAATACATCATCAGCTAAGTAAATATTCCATCAAACCTGCTTGGACTAGAAAGGGGACCAAGCTCCAAGGCGAAAAGGCGAATGTCTTGAATGCAATCATGATGACGCTAATACAATGATGATAAGAGGCGAGAACATATTTAGTTATTTGTTTATACACAAAATTGCATGGAAACCAAGTTACAAGTAAAGATTAAACATAATTGTCAAACCAACTTCAATATTTCTGAAGAAATGCAAGTTCGATACACTACAACCAATCTTTAATATACACTCCCCCTGAGACCTTTAAGAGAATATCGTATATGTTAGCTTAAATGATAAAGGCGATTGGTGGTGAAGTAGAAAGAAGTAGACTTCCATGTACTTTTTTTATTAATTTCTTAATTTCCTTTAAAAAGTTTAACAATAATATAGGAGACCCTGGATCGGGCATTAGGATGCCCTGTGTTGCAATATCCAGTCTCTTTCGACAAGTTTCTTTACAAAGCTTATCGATTTAAGTACAGCGATTTTACTTTAACTATATATAGTCCATTATCAGATTAGGTAAGGATGATTACCGTTTTGTGTATTATCCTTTTTGCGTCCAAAGTTTTCACCTTAGACGCAACTTTAATACACACATATAACTTCGAAAAGTCAAACAATCTGTTGGTATCTACACTTATCGCTAAATTCAATATTCCATCTATCCATTTTTTGAGATTTTCGATTTGTATTTGTCATAAGCTCCATACAAAATATGTCAAAAAAGTATCTCGAATCTTCAAATCACATGGATAGATCGAAAATAAAAACCAGCCGTTAGTGATCGCCGCCCCAAGAATTTTATTTATATATACAAATCTATTCATTGAAGGCTAGAATATATACGTATATTTCTTAACCTTAAGCCCTTACTAATAACGTTGTTAAGATAATTTTCTCAAGCTGAAAGCAAAATACAAATAAATTAGCCTTTCTTCGAACTACGCGTCTGTTATTTTAAACACAGTATTTACGTACATTTCGACCTTGACGGGATAATTATCCTTCCTTTGTATCTTCACTAATTAACTTTATGTTCGAGCCTTTAATTTTGTAGCCTTTCTAGCGGGCAAATTACGGTTTTATCGATTTTATACTTTAAGCGTAACATCGACCCTTTGCTGTCAATTGCCATGTGCGAAATATAATTATGGGCGGGTATTTTCGTATGTTGTTTTTGAACGAAAATAGAATAGCTTTGGATTTTCTTCCCGTAATAAGTTTACTGTAAATGATTGACGTGAGATTTTTTGGAGTAAAAATATTTTGCTTTTTAACTGTCGCTGTGAAGATATTTTTTGTATCTCAGGGGATATCATAGACATTTTCTGCACAGCGTGGTTGCTTAAACTGTCGCCTTGACTCAGTGAGAATGATACAGGATGTATTCAATGCTGGGAATTTGACATTTAAAACAAAATCTATTGCATGATTTGTAGAAACATCCATCTATCTTACATGGCAAGGCATTAGAAATTCAAAGCAACCTACTAAAATAACATTCTATATACCATCCAAACCTACAACTCACAACGAAATATAGTCGAAATAAAATCTGTCAACTCATTCCCCAACGAATTTGAATTTAACAGAAGGCAAGCTCAACATTTTAGTGCCTACATTCACTCGCGAATGTCATTATAATCCGAACAATTACGGCAAGTCATTGGTGCTGTTGTAAATTTTGTAATTACGCGCTGTGGTAGGCCGTGCCATGTACGGGGGGCATAACCCGACCGTGTAGAAAACATATAAATCTTATTATTCAAGATTTAGAGATACTAAATGTGACTTCATTGTAATACGCTGCGTAATTGTTGTGAACTGCGCTCTATGTTAAAGATGAGACAAAACGAAAACTATGTTAAAAATGTTTAGAAAATGTACGTACGTGGGCTCAAACAGGCTGATGACATTGAAATTAGTTCTTTGGTAAAAAATACCGGGTGTAAGGAACGGTGCGGTGTACTGAAAACTGATACCAGTGATTCAGTACATTATACTGAGACCCTTTGCGGTCGAATTTTCCGGAAAAATATAAGAACTCGACAATTTTCCAAAAAAATTGCGATGTAAATAGGAACACGCATACTCGCACTATCAGCTTTTACGGCCCTACAGCGGCAGTGATTACGATGGACTGGTGCGCTTACTGTGCTGCGGCCGCGCACCGATGCCACAACAGAGAAAACGCGGCATGTACATGTTTAATTCTTAGAATTTTACAAAAATACTAATGTGGGTAGACTAAAGTTACTATTTCATTACATTATATGGCAAAAAATGCAAAATAAAAATCGGAAAATGCATGAAAAATGCCGGAAAATTCAACCGCCAATGGCCTCAGTATCATGTACTGAATCACTGGTATCGGTTTTCGGTACACCGTCCCTTACACCCTGTATATCTATTAAAATGAATAGGCTGTTTGGCTAGTTAGTGACCCTAACTGCATCGCCAGTGATCAAAGTCAAAGTCAGATGATTGTAGGTTGTTGGTTTACAAGTACAAGTCTTTGTGTGAGGAGCATGATTTTTTTTTCTATATCTATAATATTATATAAAATCAGATGCATCCTAATCTTATAGCAGACCACGAGCTTTAAATCTAGAATACAATTGGGATAACACCGGTCGACGATTTACACTCAGGAGTGATCTTTGTGTAATATATAAACAATGATTACTTCCATACGTTGATGGATTTTGATATAAAAAATAAGTATATTTAACAGTTGACTAATAATCACATACTTCGTCTAGTTTAGAACCAGATGGTCTTATGTAAATTTAGCCCAGCATACACCATTATTACACAACCAGACGGATCATATCCAAAGCACAGTATATAATACTGTTAACACTACCTAGTTAACGGAAGCTAAATGGAGTTTGTCTATATTTAGTCACCACCGTCGGAGTAAGTGCGCGACGACATGCAATCTCCACAAGCCATCGTTTATTACGACTTGTGTCACGTATTTATCATCCATCATAGTTATAAACAGTCAGAATAATCAGCTAGAAACCGGAACTGGTTTATAAAACTATTATTGTCATTTGCGAGCTGGTCTTGAGTAAAATATTCTACTGGATACTAGCCTTTGGTTGCGGCTCCGCCTGCGTAGAAAAAAATTATCTCCTTAGAGAAGAGTTTTCAATCATTTTCTCTCAATAGTCTTCTACGCTCCCCAAGAACAAATATGTGAAATTACAGCTTCAGTAACGGAAGAGTATTATATTTATTTATATTTTTATTTATAGTCTCACGCCTGTATCCCCGAAGGGGTTGGCAGAGGTGGAAATATTACACCCACATTTCGCCATGAATGTTTAGGTCCCACGTAATAGGGGGCGACCCTATTGCCGTTACCGGGCACATCACCAGACTCCGGGCTGCTACTGAGTATTCGGAAAACCCAGTAACACTTTTGCCCGACCCGGGAATCGAACCCCGGACCTCCGATCAGCAATCGCATACGCTATCCACTGGACCACGGAGGCAGTCAAGAGTATTATATAATAATTATATTAATGATTTGTCTATTATAAGACAAGCCATAGTTTAGTTTGCTATTACCAGAAATAATAATAAAATAGCAGGGACAACTCACACATGCTCACCTAATCGTTGCATCAAAATAAATTGATAGAACAATCATGTTTTTTAACCATCATCCTGACTCCAGAGATCGCCGGTCTCTCTCTCGGTATGATATTGTTAATATTGTTGACTTTTGGTAGATTTAAAAAGAAAAAGTTATTCTTCATTTTTAAGCTACCAAAGGTCAACATTTTGGTCTAATTCTGGTTCTATATTTAGACCTTTATAATTATGTAAAGTTTGATAGAAATGTTTCATATGTAAAGATTTGTTACATAAATAATCTGATGTTAAACTTATCATGAACGCTACAATATGAAACATAAAGCTGTTAAGTCGATTTTCATCTAGATATAAATTGTACAAAATGATAACCATTCACGCACGAGAAAGACAAGCCGCTACAAATTTCTGCAAGGATAGCCTTTTCCTCGTTAAGTCACATCTGACACGATTAGGGGAAACAGAACTCAGATGAGAAATGTATTATGAGCCTCTGTGTAGACTGCGTGTACAATCAAAATGAGCGAGAAGGATAAGCGGTGTATAAGGAAGACATACGCCAACAATCTTACTGATAATAATTATACAGTAGTGTACTGTCTCACTGCCACGCTCGGACTTCTTCTCAAGATGAAAAGGGTTAGATCAGAATCCACGCTGATCAAGGGCGGGTTGGCAAACTGCACATCTTTTTCACGAAACGGAAAAATCTCAGATATGCGATCAAGCGATAACGTTATTTGTATTAATTTATATTTTTATAAAGACTACGCCTGTACTGAAATAAATCTTTTATCGCAAGCTCTTTTCAAACATTCAATCAAAGGACAAAAAGAACAACGAGACTCTAACGGCCATTTTCAATATTCGAACTATAGATAGATCTGTGGATTTTAGATTCGTGTTTGACATATTTTGTATTGAGCTTATATCAAAAACTGTCAAAAACGAATCTAAAATCTACAGATCTATCTATAATTCGAATATTGAATTCCGTAGTAAGTGACACACAGCACTATCTCATCTGGGGATCAAACTTTAAACACTCGACGCATAAACCAAACTCAGGCGGCCGCATAAACCAATAAACCATATGAATAAAGAATTTAATACGTAAATAACTTGTATAGTCTGCTACCATCCGTGTAACAAACTGTTGAGCTCTCCACAAGGCTATTACTGCCAGATCATCCATCAATAGTATTTCATTATTTCCCAAGGCTCCTCGCGATAGTTTCCCTCGCTCCGCTTGCCTCGTACATCTCCCGATCTACGCAGCTTATTCAGGAGTCGTTTTATTTCTCACTTAATATAAACCTGTCTCGTTTCTACACGATATTCTTGTACCGTCTAGACATGCATACGTAAATGTTATTTTATATGAACGACGTTAAATGTGCGTGTTTATTTATTTATTTAAACGGAATGCTTGAGGCTGTTCCTTTATATACGAGTAGAAACGAGGTCTAAAATCTTCTAGAGTTTATTTCACCAACATCCTGTCTAGGTGGCATTAGACCCATGTTTGATGGTTATTTTTAAGGCTTCTTGTAAAGGTAAAGACGATGACAGGTACATTACTACCTACAGAATTCAATATTCGAACTTTAGATAGATCTGTAGATTTTAGATTAGTTTTTGACATAAGCTCCATACAAAATATGTCAAACACGAATAAAAAATCTACAGATCTGTCTATAGTTCGAATATTGAAAATGGCCGTAAGTAAATTAGACGTTATGGGACTGTTAAACCTCTCTTTGTTGCCACCTATTATGATGATAAACATGTTGAATTTATTTGAAATATTTTTAAAACAGTGACATACAAATAACTTCTTCCACATTAATTCGTTCTAAGAGAGAAATGATAGGGATCTATCATTTCCTACTTCGCACCAATCCTTCTTGAAGGAGTCTAGCTAATGCCATCATCTCTTTCTAGTGCGTTCTGCCGCGATATCATTTAAAGACTGATGACTCATAAAAATATAATATAACCTCACAAAGATTAAACCATTCTATATCGCAGGGGAATTTTAAAAATTAAACCAGCGGCCTCGAGGAACACCCAGACTCAAACAGTTTGTTAATCATATCCAGTATTGTCCCATGTGGAGTTACTACTATCATTCTAAATACATATTTATATGAGGAAACACAATAACCGTTAAAATTCATAAAATAACTTTTGAAAGTAGTACTCTCTGGCTGTCTTCAAAGTCAAAGAAAGTTTGTTTATTTTGCAAAACGTGTTTCATATTCATATCTCTTCATAACTTGGATTCTTTCGAAATTACTTTAATGGTATTACGTTATTATTTAAGAAATAAGTTGCTAACTAGAACTTTCTTTTTAGTTTCACTGTTGCACATCTAACGGAAAATGCGAGGCATATTTATAGATCCCGAAATTTGAGAATATGATGAAACTTTATTTACTTATTGAAATCTCTCTCCTGATAAATGCATTCTTAGAGAAAATCATAAAGAAGATAGCAATAAAAATAGTTTATTGTTACATTCTAAAACATATTCAGTGTAAACATGCTTAACTTAAAATAATTTAAGTATATGTAATGTACACATATCATAGCTAAATAGATTATTGATCAAATGAATAAAATTATCTTTCAAACAAAAAGCGAAGTATTAGTTACCGGTTGCCAGAACAAGGTCCTTTAGAATCGGGCAGTGTCCATGTCATATATTATCCAGAAAATTTAAATGCCATAGCAAACTGAAGCTTAAAGCCATTTTACGGTCAACATAAAACTAAACAATTCTAATAGCAAAGTAAAATATTATACCCAAAGTAAAATATTAAAATACATCTCCAAAACTTACGAATATCCCAAGCATCAGACCCAACAGACTTAGTAACTAACCCAAGAAAAAAGTTCGTATATATCAGAATAAAACCTAAGTAAGAACATTTTTTATTCTCCAAGCAGAACAAACGTATTGTCGTTGGAAACAAAAAGCCAACAAAAGCGAACAATTTGCAAGTAGAACAAAATAATAAATAACATGTATAAGCATTGTAGGGATTAAAATAACCTTTTGGAAGGCGCCCCGTACGAGACTTTATGTTATGTTTTATTGTACACAAGATCCTCAGGGAATGCCTTCGTAGCCTCGTAGTCTTTCGTAGCTGTTTCGTAGCACGCGTAGTGCTACGGTATTGATTTTAGTTTAGTTTTATTTCCAACAGATATGTTGTAGTTTGTATTTCTAAAGTTTTGTGTAATGGTTTTTGAGATACTAGTTTTTTTCCATAGAAACATAGATAACATTTACTATTCCCAAAACCTCATGGACATTCAAGTCGTCTCAAACACTATCTATGATTTTGTCCTAGTATCCAGTATTATACAATTATACAAAAAATATTGTATAAAGTTGTTTAGTTTTTTTCAGTTAAATGTCCGCATAGCCTCTAGGGATATTAAATTTATTTCTAGCACCACATTTCTATATAAAACATCGTTACAACCAGAATCTCATTGTCATGGCAATCCACTACATTACACAATACGTTCTAAATCCTTATTACATTACAAACAATCAGAAATTCCATTTCCAACTAAGATTGCACTTAGTTCAGGTGCATCTAATATACAGTTCTTAATAATACCGCAGAGTGTATATTCCACCAGTCATTAGAATATTACAAATCGCAACTATATCTTATTAAATGAGGATAAACTCCGTCGTAATGAAACTGTAGGAAGACCGCAAACTACGAACTTATACCAGTTCTACCTGGCATAAAGGATGAGAGTATACCGACTATGTTTCATTCATGATGGTGCAAGTTATGAGAAACTGGCGACAAACGTGAAAGTTTGAGTACTAGTTTTTACTGTTTATGGTATCGTTCTGTTCAAAATAGTAATAGTAATATCGTGGAAAACTTAAACAAAGACAAGTCAATCTCAAACTACTGGATTTATTTTTACTATGTATTACAGTACTGATAGCAAGATTGGTAGTAATAAGGTTACGATATTGGCCCATATTACTAATGCGTAGTAAGTGGTAACACGGGCAAAAAACCTGTGGTATTACTAGTTTCAACTGTTAGTAACACGAGTAACGAAGACATAAAGACATATTTATTTCTGAATTTTGATTGTTTACAAGACTTACACAAGTCAAAACTCTAGTCCAGATGACGGCCTTTCGTAGCTAAATGACTTCTGGAGAAGAGAGGCCGAAACAAAATCAGAATCATTGCTTATTTTTTCCGTCATTTCAATTTCTTTCATCTGTTGTTGATATTTTCAAGTCCAGACAAAATGGGTTTAGTATGCGAGTACAATGCAAGATATTGTCTGATGCTGACTGACTCAACTACTGAGGGCCCGCAATGAAAAGTATAAAAAGTAATTCGCTTTATTTTTAATTGAGCGAATCTTAGTTATCACGATACAACGCCATACCCTGGGTAGGAATTGGACAACTAAATAATGTAAATCCAATTTGGACTCCTAATTTACGCTGGCTCTTTGCATGGAATACACCAGCAATCGTCACGGTATAACCGTTAAGTACCTATAACACACATACATACATATGTAAATATGTATACTCACGCCTTTTTACCATCGGGGTAGGCAAAGACAAGAGACCGCCACTTGCTTCTATCCTTCTATCTTTGCCTATATTTTTTTATAATTTCGTTTGATAAATATAAGTTTATGTAAAATATATATTGTAACCGTTTAAAAGTATGAACTATAATAGTTCACCCGCTATTATCTTTTAACTTACAGTCACATGGACCCCAGAGCACTTAGGTATATAATATTTTTATTGCTGCCCCGGCCCCTCGGATAGGACACAACTAAATAAAAATATATATCCCAAAGAACGTTTGTATTGTGGTAAAGTCACTGAATTTCCTATGGCGCTTTGAATGCTTTCATTATTTTACATGACTTTTTCCAACATAATACGATTCTTGACTGAGTTGTTCGTTTATAAAACTTGTCAACTGACGTAAGTGAATTGTTTCAAAAGACTTATGTTCCTTTTTATGATGTTGCTTTTCACAATCTTTCTGGGTTTGAAAATAATTGTGGTCATTACTGCTTACGCAACTATTGAAATAACAGATATAGGTAACACTGAACATTTTTAGATAACATATTTAACCACTAAAGGCTTTAGAACGAATTCTTATAGTAATTAATGTAGACACCAAAACACCATTCAAACTATATTTTGCCGTTCATGTATACTGGTGATTATTTTATTATATATGATGCAACGAGTAAATCCCAAAACGAGATCTCTCACTTGCAGCATGGGGTGCAAGTGGGGTGGCTCCAAGCTTTTGTCTTTAAACGTCTCAAATACTTATTTCTCCTACGATAGTACTTTCATAGATAAAAATAACTAACTGTATTTATCTGCCATCTTCCTAGCACCATAATAACAGTAAGACCTGTGGCTGAAAGAATACAGCCGAAGCGTATCAGCAAATTGCACTTTTATGGGCCACATTAATATTTTAACCGAGCTTTATAGCTCCAGTTTACATCACGTACGGCTTGTGAATAATAAAATTGTGTTTAACCCGACTTAACGTGGAATTAAACTTGTATGGAGGAGCTGAATAACATTGATTAGAATTAATCTCGGGTCATGAGGGATGGGTTAAACTGTCCGTTATAGAGCTGGTTTGAAGTCCCGGGAGAATGTTGTATAATTGCACAGCGGGCTCACGGCAATTGATGTAAAGATTGGTGTGACTAAAAATCAGCTTGATAATTAATTATGTCAATGATTTAATTAGTTCAAGAAATGTTTACGTATTGCTGTTTTGTGAAGATCTTAGTTTATAAAATAATCTTAATTTGCCACCTAAAGACTGAGAATGTGGTCTTGGAATTCGCTTCTCACATATTACACAACAGGATGCCCGCAGCTACGCCCACACTTTTTCAATTTAACTATTTCTTCTTAATCCCGAGGATATTACGAGTCCCTAAGGAACATACATGACTAATTTAAGTTTCTTGGGCCCAGTAGTATTGGCTGTCAGTAATATAAGAATTTCTCTCATAGAATTACAGCTTCAGGGCTAAAAATATATTTCATACTTTAATACCCAATAAAACCGCACTAACCAACTCCAAACGTAGGTAAGGTTTACTGTTGGGACCATGTTACATATAAAAACTTACTAAAAGCTACAAGTAAGCTTAACGTTATAACTAGCTATTACGTTTACTGAGATGACATTTTATGTGAAATTATTTCTGTAATTTTGATGTAAAACATATTACGGAACCCAGTTTGATAAAATTTTGAAGACCTGATTTGAAAGTATAGCGTTACAAATAGCAAACATGAATAAATAAATGCCTATTATTCGCAAAACCCATGGATTACATGTATCTAATTCATCATCATCATCCTCTTAGCGTTATCATAGTTTCAATCTGGGGTCCGCTTTCTAGTCTAACCGGATTTGGCTGAATATTAGCTTTTCCACAGAGCGACTGCCTGTCTGACCTCCGCAACCCGAAGGGATAGCGATATTCCGTGGTTTAGACTAGTGTCAGTTTGTTTAGAAGGTACTGACGCCTTGTAACGACTGTCAAAGATCTTCATGACAACCGGGACCGACGGCTTAACGTGCTCTCCGAGGCACGGGACAAGCGATAATTAACCATTCAATACGCACATAACTTCGAAAAGTCATTGGTGCGCGCCGTGGATTCGAACCCGATACCCTCTACATGGCAGTCTGTTGGTATATCCACTCGGCTATCGCCGCCTCATTTTTATTCGGATTACATGTATCTAATTATTATTGGGTTACTGCGTAGAGCAATTATTTAAATAATGTAGTTTCTAGATCATTAGGTTTAAACGAAATGTCAGTAAAACCAAAATATAACGACAGAATCGGTAAACCGTAGTTTGATTACAAAGCAAATATTTTTGACTGTTTTCAAGCGTTATTGCTCATCAACAATTTATTTAAACTAACAGTAGTGTTATAAGTACACAACCCAGACAATCAAAACCATTAATTTCAACTGACAGTTATGTTGTAAGTTCACAAATAAGACAATCTCAAACACACACGAATATGGACTCAGACATTATAAGTTACATCTAAAACCACACAAGAATTCATACTCAGACAATATAAGTCCACTTTCTCATGTAGTACTTGACATCGATCAGTTAGTTCATTAGAGTAACAAGCCAAGTCCGCATAAAGCTAACACATATTTGCCAATCAGCAAACACCAATTACCATCAATCAGGTGGAAAAAAATATCTCCCGAACTTGACCTTACGTAGATCAACGCCTGTCGACATTCCTCTAGTTACGCACTTATGTTAATGTGGTATATAACTTATGTATATACGTATGGAGTTGAGAGATGGGCAAAGAGACTTGTTTAATACGGTGATGATAATTTTATGATCGAGTATACCTATAATTGCTCATAAAATAATTATTTAGAGGAGATACCAACAGACTGCCATGCAGAGGGTATCGGGTTCAAATGCACTGCGCGCAAGACTGAGTTTTCAAAGTTAAGTTCGTATTAGATTATTTATTTATTGCATAATTCGCTAGCCTCGTGCCTCGGAGAGCACGTTATCATATTACACTACAGGATGCCCGCAGCTCCGCCCACACTTTTTCAATTTAACTATTTCTTCCCAATCCCGAGGAAATTACAAGTCCCTAAGGAACATACATGGTAAATTTCAGCTTCTTGGGCCCAGTAGTGTTGGCTGTCAGTAATATAAGAATTTCTCACATAGAATTACAGCTTCAGGGCTAAAAATATACTTCATACTTTAATATCCAATAAAACCGCACTAACCGACTCCAAACGTAAGTAGGATTACTGTTGGGACAAATGTTACAAATAAAAACTTACTAAAAGCTACAAGGAAGCCCAACATTATTACTAGCTATTACGTTTACTGAGATCACATTTTTTGTGAAATTAGTTCGGTAATTTTGATGTAAAATATATTACAGAACCCAGTTTACGTTACAAATAGCAAACATTCCCAAACCCCATGGATAACATGTGTCTAATTGTGATTGGGTTACTGCTAAGAGCAATTATTTAAATAATGAAGTTTCTAGATCATTCGGTTTAAATGAAATGTTAGTAAAACCAAAATAACACGACAGAATCGGTAAACCGTAGTTTGATTACAAAGCAAATATTTTTGACTGTTTTCAAGCGTTATTGCTCATCAACAATTTATATAAACTAACAGTAGTGTTATAAGTACACAACCCAGACAATCAAAACCATTCATTTCAACTGCCAGTAATGTTGTTAGTTCACAAATAAGACAATCTCAAACACACACGAATATGGACTCAGACATTATAAGTTACATCTAAAACCACACAAGAATTCATACTCAGACAATATAAGTCCACTTTCTCATGTAGTACTTGACATCGATCAGTTAGTTCATTAGAGTAACAAGCCAAGTCCGCATAAAGCTAACACATATTTGCCAATCAGCAAACACCAATTACCATCAATCAGGTGGAAAAAAATATCTCCCGAACTTGACCTTACGTAGATCAACGCCTGTCGACATTCCTCTAGTTACGCACTTATGTTAATGTGGTATATAACTTATGTATATACGTATGGAGTTGAGAGATGGGCAAAGAGACTTGTTTAATACGGTGATGATAATTTTATGATCGAGTATACCTATAATTGCTCATAAAATAATTATTTAGAGGAGATACCAACAGACTGCCATGCAGAGGGTATCGGGTTCAAATGCACTGCGCGCAAGACTGAGTTTTCAAAGTTAAGTTCGTATTAGATTATTTATTTATTGCATAATTCGCTAGCCTCGTGCCTCGGAGAGCACGTTAAACCATTAGTCTATAATCTTTAATAATCCTTACGAAGAGTTACTACCCCCACATAAATTGATACTAGTCTAAACCATATTCCTATTCCTTTGGGTTACAAAGGTGAAACGACAGTCGTTCTGTGAAAAAGTTGACATTCTGTTATATTATTATCTGGTTAGACTGGTATGCGAACACCGAACTGTGAGGCGTGTAAGTCTTGGTTGCAACCGATAACTTTAGGGCGATGATGATATTTTTTATACCTAGACAGATAGTTAAGTTAAGGTAGACTGCCTCCATAGTCCAATGCATAGCGTATGCGACTGCTGATCGAAGGGTCGGACAAAAGTGTTACTGGGTTTTTCCGAATTCTCAGTAGCAGCACGGAGTCTGGTGAAGTGCCCGGTAACGGCAATAGGCTCGCCCCCTATTAGGTACCTACGTGGGACCTAAAAATGCATGGCGAATTGTGGGTGTAATATTACACCTCTGCCTACCCCTTTGGAGATACAGGCGTGAATCTATAAATAAAATAAATAGACAGATAGTTAATTTCTTTACATATCTGATTTAGCCTATTACTATACCTAAATGAAATAAAGTACAATGCCGCACCACCGATCCAAGCATTCATTCGAACTCACTAACTCTAATTGCTTCCACGCGCATCGTTTAAGCGTATTACATAGGACGCGTTACAGCAATAGAAATGGAACGCAATGCAGCGCAATTGAACGCAAAACAGAGCAATACAGGGCAATAACGCGACACGGTCGGGGTCGCGTTACCTAATGCGTGTAAACGTGTGCGGTTTGTTGCAAATTGCGTGCAGATCCGTTCGGTTTGAATGTAATAAGACTGTTTGGGGAAATGCTTCTTGTTTCTCTGATGTTATGTGATGTTGTCGTGTAAGTTATTAGTCGCGGGACGTGTTGTATTATAATAATGGATGTAGTACATGATAATTATCATTCATGTATTCTGGTTTGAAAGACATGTGGCGCTGAGTTTTATTGCCCGTTCTTCCACATGGCTCTACGCCGTTGCATTGCGAACGCGTCTCTAGATGTAAATCATCATCATCATCATCGCCTTAGCGTTATCTCGGTTGCATCCAAGACTTTCACGCCTTGGAGCCCGAGGTCCGCTTACTGGTCTAACCAGATTTCACAGAATATCAACTTTTCCACAGAGCGACTGCCGTCTGACCGCCGCAACCCAAAGGGATAACGATATTCCATGGTTTAGACCAGTATCAGTTTATTTGAGGGTACTGACTCCCCGTAACGACTGTCAAAGATCTTCATGACAGCCGGGACCGACGGTTTAACGTGCTCTCCGAGGCACGGGACAAGGGATAATTAACAATTTATTACGCACTTAACTTCGATTGGTGCGTGCCGTGGATTCGAACCCGATACCCTCTGCATGGCAGTTCGTTGGTATCTCCACTAGGCTATCGTTGCCGTCTCTAGATGTAAATGTAGCATCTAAATTGACATTTATATATCGGAATGGTCATCAGTACGGGACGCCAATTGACTACGAAACGTAAGTGTGAAGATGGCGCGCTTCGACAGAGTCGAGTGTGACGTTCGCTACAGTCGAAGAGGGGGGTGACGGTTGACATTCAATGGAGCGACGCAGCTATCACTTCTTTTGGAGACGCCGGGTGGACAACAAGTACCTAGAAACTGTCACTCGTTTCGTGTTCAGTAATCCAAAATAATTATAGTCAGTTTTGTTAATTTGATTTGGTGTTGAACTTATAACAAATTGTGATGTGAAGTGTTGATACCGGCGAAAAATCAAGCAACCTGCCGACATATAAGTGTCACAATATAGCCTTAGTAAATAAATGTTTTTCTTTGACCTTGGGTCAATTCGATACTCGAAAGACAGATTTTAATAATGAATGCCGTAGGCGGAGAGCTCTGTGAGACATACCAAGGGCAAAACAGTAAAACAAATAATTAATACAACATTTCGACTCCAAACGTTGAACTAAACACTTGGCTTAGTTTCGTAGGTTCGACTCTAAACAAATAATTCACTAGACAATCTCTTAACATTGAGAAGAATTTTTATCAAAGTCATGAACCACCAGTACCTCAAGCACGGATCCTTTTAGAATCAATAGACCCTAGGTTATGAAACCCTGACTTAGATATTGGAACCAGAGCAGTCAGCATATAAAACCAGGCAGCACAGTGACTATTTAACCGGGACAACAATTAGGCCATAAAAATAAAACAACAACACAAACATCAAAAACTCAAACACATCTTCCGTATCAGCGCTGTTTAGAGCCAGATGCAACCAAATTCATCACCAATAAACTTCATAGAGTATTAAGTGACAAAGATTAATATACAGCAATTTATTCGGCCACCGCTGCGGTTTGTGGTCTCCTCAATTCCGTCGGTTTACGCGGTGGCCGCACGCCCCGGCTTCCTATTTATCAAAGTAATAAATATTTTGGGTTGCGTCTTTTTAAAGAGGAAATTTTGTTGAGGTTTCAGAGTACTATGGTAAATAATTATTTAATGCGATAACCACGACGTACATATAATATTATGAGAAACTTTAGGTATTTTACCTTAAGAAACCTTTTGGCAATCTTTTAGATTATTCATCATGGTCCTGACGTTATCCCGGTGCATCCCATACTTTAACATTGCAGCCTAGGGTCCGCTTTCTAGAGGTAAGCATATCCACAGAGCGACTGCCATCTAGCCTCCACAACCTAAAAGTAAATGCAAGGATACTGACTTCGCATAAAGGTTGTTTGTTTTATGGAGTCAGATTATACAGTACGAACGCCGTTATATACTCCGCGAGGCAAAGCACATGCGATAATTAGCTATTTAACACACACATGAAGAAAGGGCCTCCGTGGTCCAGTGGATAGCGTATGCGACTGCTGATCGGAGGTCCCGGGTTCGATTCTCGGGTCGGGTAAAAGTTTAACTGGGTTTTTCCGAATTCTCAGTAGCAGCACGGAGTCTGGTGATGTGCCCGGTAACGGCAATAGGCTCATCCCCTATTACGTGGGACCTAAAAATTCATGGCGAAATGTGGGTGTAATTATAGTACACCTCTGTTTACTCCTTCGGGGATACAGGCGTGAGTCTATAAAAAATATATATATACATGCAGAAAAAAGTCAGTAAACCTTCTGCATTGTATATCAATGTTGGTCTCATAAATTGATCAATATCATCATATGAAAGAATCTTCATTAAGCCGAAACCATCATGTGGCTTGTCGCTCAGTTTCACGCGTAGGTAGAAATATAATTAATAACACCCACTTCTTGTCAACTATAATTTTAGAGAACACGTAAGTGGGATGATGTTTAAACTTGCCTTATAATCGTGGTAGTGTTCTTGTAGCCTTACAAAGCATGGAAATAAAATTCAAACCATTACCTACTGGTAAGAAATAAGAGAAAATTTGGAGCAAACAAAATACCTTCGCCCGAGGGATGACGGATTAAGAATAGAAAGTGTCACTACTCCATTTTATAGCCAGGATCTCGTATGTAGCGACTAAGGAAAATACACAAACCTTATAGTATTTTTGGGAGGAGACGTAAAACACGATATTACAGTTACAAAGAGTTACAGAATTTGATTCGAAATAGAGCTTATAAATCAAATTAGGAGAGCTCTATTTCTAGCTGTCGTCTACGAGAGGCCATACAGTCTTTGACAAGAAAGCTGATATGCTACCAGGTCTCTAGTGCACCGAACGAAACGCAACAGCATATGACGTTATTTAACGGGCTGTGATTGCGTTGCAAACTACCCGTGATTACAACTGAAGCAAGCCGGCTGGGACAAAGATAAAGTGGTGTTAAAATTTATTTTTATTGACTTGATTACGACTCATTGATTAATATCGTTTGATGTGTAAAAATTGCGACATTCTAAAATACAGTCATTAATTCTAAATGTGGTCATGTGCAAGTCGCTGGGAGTAGAGAAAACTTTTCACTGGGTATATCCTATCAAGTTCTTCTCCAGTATCGGGCTAAAACTATGAAATAAAATTTCAATAGTACCCAATCGATATTTTTATCTCTACTCAAATCACGGCACTAACACGAATGATACGTAAAACTATCAATGTAACACTTATCTTCGTTTTATGTCATGTTATCGTACACATTCCGTGTGTGACATTTAGGCACTATAAGTTTTTATGCACAGATACGGCAGATAAAATATTTTATTTTATGCCTTGCCTATTACAACCTTTATATAGTATTACTGCGATAAGGCTTTAGTAAGCGAATGTACTTGTACACAATGTACATGGTACTTTATGTCAGACGCAATGAAGCTGTTTGCTATGTACCTACAATGACGTCAATGTTTTCTATACGAAGTAATTTTTTTATCTTATGCTTGTGAACTTCAAGACAGGCATTCAATAAACCACGCCAAAACAATTTCACATTGAGTAATTTTTAATATGTGAAGACATAAAAATAAATTCTAATATCAAACCCTATCGTGAACACAAATAATTTCAAAATGTTTCGCGAACCGATCCCCACACTATTATCAATAAAAACAGCGCGATAAAGTTGTAGCACACCCAGGCATTCACACTATCAGATGTAAGGAAATGTTCGCATTTCTATAAAAAATAAGATTACACGACCTCTATGCGTCTGCCCCTCGGGTGTTCATCTGCTCTAGTGTTGGCATAATGTCATAATCCCGGGGCGGGAAAATTTTCCGGGACTGTGCGGCCCGGCGGGTACGTGACATTTTTTGCCGTCTGTACTGCGTGGTTCTGTATCAATGTGTTAATTCTATATAATACAACGTTGATTGTTAGTATTATTTGTGTTGTTTCCATGTTTTTCGTACATGAAATTTATTTGTTTGTCATGTTGGTTTAACTTTATGTTTATGAGTTTTCATTGAAGTGTTTTATTTGTTTGGATGTTTATATAATATCTATGAATGCTTATACAATACATAGTTTTACAAGGATTTTACTATCACTTTTGCCGTCGCCATAGCTATTTTCGGGGATTTTAAAACTTTTTAAATGACTACTATAAAATCATGCTACCCTGGAGTGCGAGTCCATATTTACACGATAGCACAACAAAACTACTTTGAACTAACAAGTAACGTACTCCCAAAGAGCATATCAACATTCGTCGCCAATCTTGAACAACCACTAAGAACGAACTTGAATAATACAGAAATATTGCAACACAAAAGCGAGTTCCTCCGCTGGTATTCTTGGCGGGCTCTTTAAATACCGCATTTCCCGGGTCCCGGGGTACACAACAACACTACTCAGTCTCCGCTATTGGTTTTTGCTGAAAAGCGCCTCCGTGTAATCCGATTTCGGGCGCTTTTGTATTTGTTTTCATAGTCTTAGCAAAGTTATACGTTTTGCGTTTGTTTTGCGGTAGTTTAAGTTTCGAAAATATAACGTCGTATTCATGTGGTGGTTTGAGCGTGCGCTAAGTTTTTCATTTATTAGCTTCGTATGAAGTTTTTAGGAAAGTACTTTGGTAATGTGACTGGTTTTATTTAGTGCATGAAGTTTAATGTAGAAAGTATATTTTGAAGCGGCTACATGATTTTTTATTAGATAGACTTGCGTCTTCAGCGTGTTGTTTGATTTACGACTAATGTTGAATTAAAGCATTCGAACAATACTGTGCTTCGTCTATAAAGTTATTATACACAACTTTTGTAAAGCCTGTTGATTGCACAAAATTATTTATTTTTGAAAAAAAAAAAAAAAAATTGAAAAAGCATTTATTTTTACAATATACACACATCAGTATGACAATTTACAATTTGTGACACAGTTCTTATCCAAGAGGTATATTATAAAAATGAGGTTACCATTCAGGCTTATGTTGGTTGAGGTATAAGCCTCAAACCAACCCTGATATTAGTTGGCAACCCCAAGTGACGATCACAGAAATCAAGTCCATGTACATAATCGTCTATACAAATACCTACTCATACTTATACATACACAAAAACATGCAAACATTCATAAACTTAAAATATGGAATTACATTCATTGGTATAAATTCTACCTAACAATAAGGAGAAAAAAAATAAAATAAAAAAATAAGATCTTTAAATACCTATCCTGATCGTTTGGCGTAATATCTTGGCGAACCGGTTTTAAGGCAGTTTGTCGCGCATAATTGCATCCTGCTTGCGCCCACAATAGCATCTCACTCATCCGATTATGCAATTACGAGCGACACGTTCGGCATCACTCAGCCACCGCGCTGCCCGAGAACGGCCGTCGCACGACCAGAGTATACATTTTACAATAAACAGTTGAGGCCATGTGTAGGTACGAATATCTTAATAATGTGACTACGGCGGATAAACATAAAGACATGATTATTGTATTGATACGAGAACTTATCACTCAATGGAAGCAGGTATGTATTACAGTTTTGTTACCTAGATCTAGATATTTATTTATTAGATATTTATTTATTTTTTTCTCGTGAGATTTCTATGCAACACTAAGCAACTAGCATCTATGATCTCCTATAACCCTTCTAGCGATATCCCAGGCTAAACCCAGCGTCCGCTTCCTAGTCTAACCCTATTTGACTTAATATTAGCTTTTCCACAGAACCATTGCCTGGCGGACCTCCGCAACCTAAAGGGATAGATTTATTCCATGGTTTGGACTGGTGTCAGTTTATTCTGAGATACTGACCTATAACGACTGGCAAAAAATCTGCGTGACAGCCGGGACGAATGGCTTAACGTGCTCTCCGACGCAAGGGGCCAGCGACAATTATAATAATTCAGTATGAACATAACTCTGAAAAGTCAGTGTTGCGTGCCTTTCGAACCCGATACCCTCTGCATGGCAGTCTGATGGTATCTCCCTTAGGTTCTCGCTGCCTTATGTATCACGTAATATATTGCTACACGTCTTTGCATCTTGAGATCGACTTGAAAAGGCACTCGCCATAGGTAAATAAAATAACTACTTTACTGTATTTATTGCAAGTTTTATATAAAAATATTAAACAAAAAACGACAGTAACTACTTTACTGTATTTATTGCAAGTTTTGTATAAAAATATTAAACAAAAAACGAAAGTAATGGTTCGCAAGGTTAAATATGTTTGTTGCCATCTGCTTAAAAAATAGTTGACAGGCCATAATATTAAAACGTCCCAATCAACGGTTTTCATGGAAAGATTTTCAAGACAACTAGAACTGAATCCTTTATGTCAGACCTTTCAGATAGTCAGTGCTATCAACTATCATAATACTGATCTGAACTACACACGCTACACGTTATAAATTATTACGTTGCAGAAGTCAGAAAACTATCGCTCTGAGGTTAATTGCACATTATCAAATCGAGTTACACTAGAAAGTGTTTTATTTATTGTTCGTATGAGTGTGTGGCCAACTCTGGTATCAGAGTTTTAAGAGCAGACAAAGGCCTCCGACATGGCCCAACGATTCATGTCCTGACAAGAGCCGCTACCGCCAGCTTTACGAAGCACAGTAACTGTAGCGCTCTGATGTATACGTAAATGCTACATGCTGTCACCCATCTAAGTGGTGACCAGTGTAAGCGTTGCTTTAATTTGCCGAACCTGTACGAAAGGCAAGCCAAGTCACGCTATAAGCGCTAGTCTTCTATGATCTCACGGAAGTAGAGCCTTGTTGATTTCAGCATGAATGGGCCGACTCGACCGGGGAAGTACTACCCTCTCACAGAAAATCGACGTAAAGTAACAGTATCTAGACTTTTGCGTTTCGATCGGTGAGTGAGAGTGCCGGAGGCCCTATCCCCTATTCCTTTTCCCTCATCCCACTCCTTATCCTAACCCTTTTCCCTACCCCAAGGGCCGGCAACGCGCTTGTGACTGCTGTGGTATTGCTTGTGTCCATGGGCGGCTGTAATTGCTTACCATCAGGCGATCCGTCTGCTCATTTTCCGCCTATTACAATAAAAAAAAATGATAATGATACTAACTACCAACGGTCTTTTTTGCGATAAAACCGCGAACATCTTTATTTTGCCCTAGTTAAAGAGAATAAAACGTTAAATATTGTATGGTTAGGTGCAGTAAAGCCGTTTATGAACTAACTTGGCTGTCTTATATGAGCAAAATTGTAACTTTGTCTTCAACGTGTTAAAACTTTAACATGGCGGAGTTTTAGTACACAATTTCTGATATTTTTATACGTTAATTTTTGTTACAAAATTAGTTTTAGTATGTTGCTTAATCGTTTAGGTAGCGTAATACTATTAAGAGTTTTAACTAAGACATAAAGTTTTACAAGTTTTGCGAGAAAAGCTATAAAATATTTGTTTATAGCTATAATCATTTATATAAAATTCTTGCGTTACTGACTGACTGACAGACAACACAGCCGAAATTATATTATACAAGTCGACGCCAGCGGCTTCGCACGCACATATTTTCGAATATACCGTTTTGCCCGATCCCGTGGGAATTTCGGGAAATCCCGTCTTAGTGCACCCTTACGGTCCCCAAGGAACATAAATGCTAAATTTCAGCTACTTGCGCCGAGTAGTTTCAGCTGTAGCTTGTCTGTCAGTCAGTCAGTAATACAAGGATTTTATATATACAGATTGGACCCAAGAAGCTGAAATTTCGCACGTGTTTATTCCTTGGGGAGTGTAGGGAAGAGTAAAAAATGAGGGTATATTTGAAAATGCTCACCCTATGGGGGTAAAATAGGCGAGCAGAGTCGTGGATGTAGTCTAGTAGTATGTACAGTCAAACAACTTCCCGCTAGACCACCATAAGGACGAGAATCGCTCAGCAAGACATAGTCGCTTCCAGTGCTACTTTACACGCAAATTAACACTCGTATACAAAACCAGTTTCTAGTATGCCTCGACTATATGAGCGAGCCAAAAATATTTTTTTCATAGTGGTCCAGCGCCGACTTGTTTGATTGTACATTCAGTTAGATTCATAACATCAGTGGTTTTTGTATCTATGGGTCTAGTAGAGACTTTGACTGAATGACTTAAATCATTGCGATTAGGATATCGTTTCGTCTCTGTCTACCGCAATACATTTCTATTATGTACAACGCATCTGTACATCATCATCTTCCTAGCGTTATCCTTTCACCTTAGACGCAACTTTAATACACACATTTATGTATCTGTTGGTATCTACACTAATCGCTAAATTTAATATTCGATCTATCCATTTTTTGAGACTTTAGATTCATATTTGACATAAGCTCCATACAAAATATGTCAAATATGTATCTCGGATCTTCAAATCCATGGATAGATCGAATTTTGAAACCAGTTGTTAGTGATCGCAGCCCCAAGAATTTTATTTATAATTATATACAAATCAATTAATTGGAGACTAGAATATATACTTATATTTCTTAACCTTAAGCCCCTACTAATAACGTTGTTAAGATAATTTTCTCAAGCTGAAAGCAAAATACAAATAAATTAACCATTCTTCGAACTACGCGTCTGTTATTTTAAACACAGTATTTACGTACATTTCGACCTTGACGGGATAATTATTCTTCCTTTGTATCTTCACTAATTAACTTTATGTTCGAGCCTTTAATTTTGTAGCCTTTCTAGCGGGCAAATTACGGTTTTATCGATTTTATACTTTAACCGTAACATAGACCCTTCGCTGTCAATTGCCATGTGCGAAATATAATTATGGGCGGGTATTTTCTTATGTTGTTTTTGAACGAAAATAGAATAGCTTTGGATTTTATTCCCGTAATAAGTTTACTGTAAATGATTGACGTAAGATTTTTTGGAGTAAAAATATTTTGCTTTTCAACTGTCGCTGTGAAGATATTTTTTGTATCTCAGGGGATGTCATGGACATTTTCTGCACAGCGTGGTTGCTTATGTATATGCGGATGTATTCTATGCTGGAAATTATTTGACATTTAAAACAAAATCTATTGCATGATTCGTAGAAACATCCATCTATCTTACATGGCAAGGCATTAGAAATTCAAAGCAACCTACTAAAATAACATTCTATATACCATCCAAACCTACAACTCACAACGAAATATAGTCGAAATAAAATCTGTCAACTCATTCCCCTACGAATTTGAATTTAACAGAAGGCAAGCTCAACATTTTAGTGCCGACATTCACTCGCGAATGTCATTATAATCCGAACAATTACGGCAAGTCGTTGGTGCTGTTGTAAATTTTGTAATTACGCGCTGTGGTAGGCCGTGCCATGTACGGGGGCATAACCCGACCGTGTAGAAAACATATAAATCTTATTATTCAAGATTTAGAGATACTAAATGTGACTTCATTGTAATACGCTGCGTAATTGTTGTGAACTGCGCTCTATGTTAAAGATGAGACAAAACGAAAACTATGTTAAAAATGTTTAGAAAATGTACGTACGTGGGCTCAAACAGGCTGATGACATCGAAATTAGTTCTCTGGTAAAAATACCGGGTGTAAGGGACGGTGCGGTGTACTGAAAACTGATACCAGTGATTCAGTACATTATACTGAGACCCTTTGCGGTCGAATTTTCCGGAAAAATCTAAGAACTCGACAATTTTCCAAAATAATTGCGATGTAAATAGGAACACGCAAACTCGCACTATCAGCTTTTACGGCCCTACAGCGGCAGTGATTACGATGTACTGGTGCGCTTACTGTGCTGCGGCCGCGCGCCGATGCCACATCAGAGAAAACGCGGCATGTACATGTTTAATTCTTAGAATTTTACTAAAATACTAATGCGGGTCGACTAAAGTTACTATTTCATTACATTATATGGCAAAAAAATGCAAAATAAAAATCTGAAAATTCATGAAAAAATGCCGGAAAATTCAACCGCCAATGGCCTCAGTATCATGTATGATCACAATCACTGGTATCGGTTTTCGGTACACCGTCCCTTACACCCTGTATATCTATTAAAATTAATAAGCTGTTTGGCTAGTCAGTGACCCTAACTGCAACGCCAGTGATCAAAGTCAAAGTCAGATGATTGTAGGTTGTTGATTTATAAGTACAAGTCTATGTGTGAGGAGCATAATTATTATTTTTGTTCTATATCTTTAATATTATATAAACTCAGATGCATCGTAATCATATAGCAGACCACGAGCTTTAAATCTAGAATACAATTGGGATAACACCGGTCTAACTGAAGGTCGTCGAACGGTGGACGATTTACACTCAGGAGTGATCTTTATGTAATATATAACCAATGATTTCTTCCATACGTTGATGGATTTTGATATAAAAAATAAGGATATTTAACAGTTGACTAATAATCACATACTTCGCCTAGTTAAGAACTAGATGGCCCCATGTATATTATCCCAGTACACCATTATTACACAACCAGACGGATCATATTCAAGGCACAGTATATACTCGTAATACTGTATACACTACCTAGTTAACGGAAGCTAAATGGAGTTTGTCTATATTTAGTCACCACCTTCGGAGTTAGTGTGCGACGACATGCAATCTCCACAAGCCATCGTTTATTACGACTTGTGTCACGTATTTATCATCCATCATAGTTATAAACTATGATGATACATTGATAAAACGTTATCCTGGGGCCCCCAAATTAGGGAGGTCAGTAAAAAATTGTTTTCTGCGGCTGGGACGTTGTGAAGACTGCGAAACTTTCTGCCGACTGTTACTAAGATTGCGCTTGCAAATTCTCTTCTTCTACCTATCCTTGACTATGCTGATGTCAGCTATCTAGATCTCACGGAGCAGCAACTTGACAAGCTTGAGCGCCTTCAAAATGTATGTATAAGATTCATATTTGGATTGCGTAAATATGATCATGTTTCCAATTTTCGCAATTTGCTCAAGTGGCTCCCAATTTGCCTTCGACGGAATACTCACATACTTTCTTAACTTTATAACATTCTCTTTAATCCTTCTACTCCCCATTACTTAAAAGAACGCTTCGAGTTTCTTTCTGACACGCATTCTAGATCTCTGAGGTCATCAGTGAATCTGAGACTGGCTATACCAATGCATTCCAGTAGATTTTAAGATAAATCCTTTACTGTCCAAGCTGCTCGCTTGTGGAATACATTGCCGATGTCAATTAAACAAGCTCAATCAGCAACATCGTTTAAAAAGTTACTCAAAGAATACTACTTGTCTCTTTAATCTTACTACTTTTGTAATTCTTATTTTTCTATTTTTCCTTTCATATATTTATCACTAATTTATGTATCAATAATATTAATATTTATGTATTTTATAATTATTTATGTATGTATATCGTTATGTATGTGTGTATTATAGTTGTTTATCTATGTATATAGTTATGTTAATGTATGTATTTAATACAAATCTATTTCGGTAAAGATCGCCAAACTACCCTTTTTCTGAATCCGTGTTATTCTTATCCATCCAAAGGTTGCATGTAAGAAATTGCTTAATAGCGATAAGGCCGCCTATTGTACTATCCGTTATTTTCTTAAATTTCATTATTGTAGTTTCTTTGGCATTTGTACAATAAAGATGATATACTTCTATACTACTATACTAAACAACCAGAATAATCAGCTAGAAACCGGGTTTATAAAACGATTATTGTCTTTTGCAAGCTGGTCTTGAGTAAAATATTTTACTGGATACTATGCCTTCGGTTGCGGCTCCACCTGCGTAGAAAAAAATTATCTCCTTAGAGAGGAAGTTTTCAATCATATTCTCTCAATAATCTTCTACACTCCCCAAGAACAAATATCTGAAATTTCAGCTTCATTAATGGAAGAGTATTATATTTATTTATATTTTTATTTATTGTGCCGTGTGGTTGACGGCATAGAATACAAGTGTCACCACCCCCTATCTTCCCGTGGGTGTCGTAAGAGGCGACTAAGGGATAACACGATGCAAATACCATCTTTACGTAGAGACGGAAAACTCGACATCAAACCCTATACGACTGCCTCGTTGGTCTCGCGGCATAAATGTGCGCGTGGGATCGGGAGGTCCCGGGTTCGATTCCTGGGTCGGGCAGTGTTATTGGGTTTTTCTATCACGAAATTCTCAGTAGCAGCACGGAGTCTGGAAATGTGCCCGGTACGGCAATAGGCTCGCCCCTTATTACGTGGGACTAAAGTATATCTGGCGAAAAGTGGGTGTAGAAATACACCTCTGCCTACCCCTTCGGGGATAAAAGGCGTGACGATATGTATGTATGTATGTATTTTTATTTATAGTCTCACGCCTGTATCCCCGAAGGGGTAGGCAGAGGTGTAAATATTACACCCGCATTTTGTCATGAATTTTTAGGTCCCACGTAATAGGGGCGACCCTATTGCCGTTACCGGGCACATCACCAGACTCCGGGCTGCTACTGAATATTCGAAAAAACCCAGTAACACTTTTGCTCGACCCGGGAATCGAACCCCGGACCTCCGATCAGCAGTCGCATACGCTATCCACAGGACCACGGAGGCAGTCAAGAGTATTATAGGTATAATTATATAAATGATTAGTCTATTATAAGACAAACCTTAGTTGAGTTTGCTATTACCAGAAATAATAATAAAATAGCAGGGACAACTCACACATGCTCACCTAATCCGAAGTAAGCTGCGCCTTCCTTAAGTTGCATCGAAGTAAATTTATAGAACAATCATGTTTTTTAAGCATCATCCTGACTCCAAAGATCGTCGGTCTCTCTCTCGCTATGATATTGTTAACAATGTTGACGTTTGGTAGATTTAAAAACAAAAAGTTACTCTTCATTTTTAAGCTACCAAAGGTCAACATTTTGGTCTAATTCTGGTTCTATATTTAGACCTTTATAATTATGTAAAGTTTGATAGAAATGTTTCATATGTAAAGATTTGTTAGATAAATAATCTGATGTTAAACTTATCATGAGCGCTACAATATGAAACATAAAGCTGTTAAGTCGATTTTCATCTAGATATAAATTGTACAAAATGATAACCATTCACGCACGAGAAAGACAAGCCGCTACAAATTTCTGCAAGGATAGCCTTTTCCACGTTCAGTCACATCTGACACGATTAGGGGAAACAGAACTCAGATGAGAAATGTATTATGAGCCTCTGTGTAGACTGCGTGTACAATCAAAATGAGCGAGAACGATAAGCAGTGTATTAGGAAGACATACGCCAACAATCTTACTGATAATAATTATACAGTAGGTAGTGTACTGTCTCACTGCCACGCTCGGACTTCTTCTCAAGATGAAAAGGATTAGATCAGAATCCACGCTGATCAAGTGCGGGTTGGCAAACTTCACATCTTTTTCACAAAACGGAAAAATCTCGGATATGCGATCAAGCGATAACGTTATTTGTATTAATTTATATTTTTATACAGAATCTTTTATCGCAAGCTCTTTTCAAACATTCAATCAAGGGACGCAAAGAACAAGGAGACTCTAAGTAACACATAGCACTGTCTCATCTGGGGATCGAACTTTAAGCACTCGACGCTTAAACCAAACTCAGGCAGCTGCCTGAACTAATAAACCATATGAATAAAGAATTTAATACGTAAATAACTCGTATAGTCAGCTACCATCCGTGTAACAAACTGTTGAGCTCTCCACAAGGCTATTACTGCCAGTTCATCCATCAATAGTATTTCATTATTTCCCAAGGCTCCTCGGGATAGTTTCCCTCGCTCCGCTTGCCTCGTACATCTCCCGATCTACGCAGCTTATTCAGGAGTCGTTTTATTTCTCACATAATATAAACCTGTCTCGTTTCTACACGATATTCTTGTACCGTCTAGACATGCATAAGTAAATGTTATTTTATATGAACGACGTTGAATGTGCGTGTTTATTTATTTATTTAAACGGAATGCTTGAGGCTGTTCCTTTATATACGAGTAGAAACGAGGTCTAAAATCTTCTAGAGTTTATTTCACCAACATCCTGTCTAGGTGGCATTAGACCCATGTTTGATGGTTATTTTTAAGGCTTCTTGTAAAGGTAAAGACGATGACAGGTACAGTACTAACTACAGAACTCAATATTCGAACTATAGATAGATCTTTAGATTTTAGATTCGTTTTTGACATAAGCTCCATACAAAATATGTCAAACACGAATAAAAAATCTACAGATCTATCTATAGTTCGAATATTGAAAATGGCCGTAAGTAAATTAGATGTTACGGGACTGTTAAACCTCTCTTTGTTGCCACCTATTATGATGATAAACATGTTGAATTTATTTGAAATATTTTCAAAACAGTGACATACGAATAACTTCTTCCACATTGATTGGTTCTAAGAGAGAAATGATAGGGAACTATCATTTCCTACTTCGCACCAATCCTTCTTAAAGGAGTCTAGCTATTGCCATCATCTATTTCTAGTGCGTTCTGCCGCGATGTCACTTAAAGACGGATGACTCATAAAAATATAATATACGAGTACCTTCCTCACAAAGATTAAACCATTCTGTATCGCAGAGGAAGTTTAAAAATTAAACCAGCGGCCTCGAGGATTACCCAGACTCGAACAGTTTGTTAATCATATCCAGTATTGTCCCATGTGGAGTTACTAATATTAATTCTACATACATATTTATATTAGGATATAAAAAACCTTTAAAATTCATAAAATAACTTTTGAAAGAAGTACGCTCTGGCTGTCTTCAAAGTCAAAGAAAGTTTGTTTATTTTGCAAAACGTGTTTCATATTCCTCTCTCTTTATAACTTGGATTCTTCAGAAATAACTTTAATGGTATTACGTTATTATTTAAGAAGTAAGTTGCCAACTAGAACTTTTTAGTTTCAATGTTGCACATCTGACGGAAAATGCGAGGCATATTTATAGATCGCGTAATTTGAGAATATGATAAAACTTTATTTTCTTATTGAAATCTTTCTCCTGATAAATGCATTCTTAGAGAAATTATAAAGAAGAAAGCAATAAAAATAGTTTATTGTTACATTCTAAAACATATTCAGTGTAAACATGCTTAACTTAAAATAATTTAAGTATATGTAATGTACACATATAATAGCTAAATAGATTATTGATCAAATGAATAAAATTATCTTTCGAACAAAAAGCGAAGAATTAGTCACCGGTTGCCAGAACAAGGTGCTTTACAATCCGGCACTGTCAATGTCATATATTATCCAGAAAATTTAGATGCCATAGCAAACTGAAGCTTAAAGCCATTTTACGGTCAACATAAAACTAAACAATTCTAATCTCATAGCAAAGTAAAATATTATACCCAAAGTAAAAATATTAAAATACATCTCCATAACTTACGCATATCCCAAGCATCAGACCCAACAGACTTAGTAACTAACCCAAGAAAAAGGTTCGTATATATCAGAATAAAACCTAAGTAAGAACATTTTTTATTCTCCAAGCAGAACAAACGTATTGTCGTTGGAAACAAAAAGCCAACAAAAGCGAACAATTTGCAAGTAGAACAAAATAATAAATAACATGTATAAGAATTGTAGGGATTAAAATAACCTTTTGGAAGGCGCCCCGTACGAGACTTTATGTTATGTTTTATTGTACACAAGATCCTCAGGGAATGCCTTCGTAGCCTCGTAGTCTTTCGTAGCTGTTTCGTAGCACGCGTAGTGCTACGGTATTGATTTTAGTTTAGTTTTATTTCCAACAGATATGTTGTAGTTTGTATTTCTAAAGTTTTGTGTAATGGTTTTTGAGATACTAGTTTATTTTAATAGAAACATAGATAACATTTACTATTCCCAAAACCTCATGGACATTCAAGTCGTCTCAAACACTATCTATGATTTTGTCCTAGTATCCGGTATTATAAAATTATACAAAAAATATTGAATAAAGTTGTTTAGTATTTTTCAGTTAAATGTCCGCATAGCCTCTAGTGATATAAAATTTATTTCTAGCACCACATTTCTACATAAAACATCGTTACAACCAGAATCTCATTGTCATGGCAATCCACTACATTACACAATACGTTCTAAATCCTTATTACATTACAAACAATCAGAAATTCCATTTCCAACTAAGATTGCACTTAGTTCAGGTGCATCTAATATACAGTTCTTAATAATACCGCAGAGTGTATATTCCACCAGTCATTAGAATATTACAAATCGCAACTATATCTTATTAAATGAGGATAAACTCCGTCGTAATGAAATTGTAGGAAGACCGCAAACTACGAACTTATACCAGTTCTACCTGGCATAAAGGATGAGCGTATACCGACTATGTTTCATTCATGATGGTGCAAGTTATGAGAAACTGGCGACAAACGTGAAAGTTTGAGTACTACTTTTTACTGTTTATGGTATCGTACTGTTCAAAATAGTAATAGTAATATCGTGGAAAACTTAAACAAAGTCAAGTAAATCTCAAACTACTGGAAGTATTAATATTAATAAGGTTACGATATTGTCCCTACGGCGTAGTTAGTGGTAACACGGGCAAAAAACCTGTGTTATTACTAGTATTTCAACGGTTAATAACACGAGTAACGAAGACATCAAGACATATTTATTTCTGCATTTTGATTGTTTACTAGACCTGCACAAGTCAAAACTCTAGTCCAGATGATGTCGGCCTTTCCTAGCTGACTTCTTGAGAAGAAAGGCCGAAACAAACCCAGAATCATTGCTTATTTTTTTCGTCATTTAAATTTCTTACATCTTTTGTTGATATTTCAAAGTCCAGACAAAATGGGTTTAGTATGCGTGTACAATGCAGGATATTGTCTGACGCTGACTGACTCAACCTACTGAGGGCCTGCATTGAAAAGTATTAAAAGTAATTCGCTTTATTTTTAATTGAGCGAATCTTAGTTATCACGATACAACGCCACGCCCTGGGTAGGAATTGGACAACCAAATAGAGTAAATCCAATTTAGACTACTAATTTATTATAACACACATGCATACATATGTAAACTCACGCTTTTTTACGGGGTAGGCAAAGACAAGAGACCGCACTTGCTTCTATCCTTCTATCTTTGCCTATATTTTTTTAATAATTTCATTTAATAAATATAAGTTCATGTACAGTATATATTGTAACAGTTTAAACGTATGAACTATAATAGTTCACCCACCATTCTCTTCTAACTTACACTCACATGGACCGCAGAGCACTTAGGTATATAATATTTTTATTGCTGCCCCGGCCCCTCGGATAGGACACAACTAAATAAAAATATATATCCCAAAGAACGTTTATATTGTGGTAAAGCCACTGAATTTCCTATGGCGCTTTGAATGCTTTCATTATTTTATATGACTTTTTCTAACATAATACGATTCTTGACTGAGTTTTTCGTTTATAAAACTTGTCAAGTGATGTAAGTGAATTATTTCAAAAGACTTATGTCCTTTTATGATGTTGCTTTTTACAGTTTTTCTAGGTTTAAAAATAGTTAATTTGGTCGCCACTGTTTACACGACCATTAAAATAATAGATCAAAGTAACAACCGAGGCTTACAGCGGCCATTTTTGATATGTCAAAATAGCAACAATTTCGCTTTGAAACGAGTTCTATTTCAACTAAAGCTATATTTTTAGAACCCATAGCACAAGCTCTGCTTAGTTTGGGATTAGATGGTGTTTGCGTGTATTATTTGTATTGTGTCTATATTTATACTTATAAATAAATTGAATTGAATGAATATAAATATTTAAATACCAAACAAAGTAGATTCTGCTGTTCATGAATAAAATCTTTCCGTTGATTATTTTATTCATCATCCTCTTAGCGTTATCCCAGTTTCAATCTGGGGTCCGCTTCCTAGTCTAACCGGATTTGGCTGAATATTAGCTTTTCCACGAAGCGACTGCCTGTCTGACCTCCGCAACCCGAAGGGATAGCGATATTCCATGGTTTAGACTAGTGTCAGTTTATTTAGAAGGTACTGACGCCCTTTAACGACTGTCAAAGATATTTATGACAACCGGGACGTGCTCTCCGAGGCACGGGACAAGCGATAATTAACAATTCAATACGCACCTAACTCCGAAAAGTCATTGGTGCGCGCCGTGGATTCGAACCCGATACCCTCTGCATGGCAGTCTGTCGTTATATCCACTCGGCTATCGCTGCCTGTCTGTTGATTTTTTTATTACATATTCTATATTATGCAGTGGGTAAATAAAAAGAGATATTCTTTATGATGCAGTGGGTAAATCCTAAAAGCAGATCTCGCACTTTAACCATCAAACTTTCATCTTTAATCGTCTCAAAAACGTAACTTCTAGGATATTACTTTTATAGATAACAATAACTGACTGTATTTATCTGCCATTTTCCTAGCACCATAATAACAATAATCTAAGACCTGTGGCTGAAAGACTCTTAGCCCAAGCGTATCAAGCAAATTGCACTTTTATTACGACCACATTAATATTTTAACCGAGCTTTATAGCTCCAGTTTACATCACGTACGGCTTGTGAATAATAAAATTGTGTTTAACCCGACTTAACGTGGAATTAAACTTGTATGCAGGAGCTGAATAACATTGATTAGAATTAATCTCGGGTCATGAGGGATGGGTTAAACTGTCCGTTATGGAGCTGGTTTGAAGTCCCGGGAGAATGTTGTATAATTGCACAGCGGGCTCACGGCAATTGATGTAAAGTTTGACGTGACAAAAAAATCAGCTTGATAATGAATTATGTCAATGATTTACTTAGTTCGAGAAATGTTTATGTATTGCTGTTTTGTGAAGATTTTAGTTTATAAAATAATCTTAATTTGCCACCTAAAGACTGAGAATGTGGTCTTGAAATTCGCTTCTCACAAGGGTGCCCGCAGCTACGCCCACACTTTTTCAATTTAACTATTTCTTCCCAATCCCAAGGAAATTACGGTCCCTAAGGAACATACATGGAAAATTTAAGTTTCTTGGGCCCAGTAGTGTTGGCTGTCAGTAATATAAGAATTTCTCACATACAATTACAGCTTCAGGGCTAAAAATATATTTCATACTTTAATACCCAATAAAACCGCACTAACCGACTCCAAACGTAAGTAGGATAACTGTTGGGACAAATGTTACAAATAAAAACTTACTAAAAGCTACAAGAAAGCCCAACATTATTACTAGCTATTACGTTTACTGAGATCACAGTTTTTGTGAAATTATTTCTGTAATTTTGATGTAAAACAAATTACAGAACCCAGTTTACGTTATAAATAGCAAACATGAATAAATAAATGTCTATTATTCCCAAACCTCATGGATAACATGTGCCTAATTGTTATTCAATCAATCAATCAGCCTATCGCAGTCCACTGCTGGACATAGGCCTCTCCCAACACGCGCCACAGTACACGGTCCTCAGCCTTCCGCATCCAGTCTGTCCCAGCCACGTTTTTCAGGTCGTCGGTCCACCTAGCCGGGGGCCGCCCTACCTTACGCTTGCCAAGACGTGGTCTCCACTCTAGGATACGCTTGCTCCATCGGCCATCAGTCCTTCTACGGATATGGCCAGCCCACTGCCACTTGAGCCTACTGATTCTGTGAGCTATGTCGGTAACTTTGGTTCTTTGTCGGATTACTTCGTTTCGGATTTTATCCTTCAAAGAGACGCCAAGCATAGCCCGTTCCATAGCTCGCTGCGTGACCTTTAGTTTGTGGACTAGTCCCACTGTGAGTGTCCACGTCTCGGCACCGTACGTCATAGCAGGTAGGACGCATTGGTTGAAGACTTTGGTCTTCAGGCATTGCGGTAGGGGCGAAGAGAAAACTCGACGTAGCTTGCCAAACGCTGCCCAACCCAACTGGATCCTGCGGTCGATTTCTTTCTCGAAGTTGTTTCTACCAAGCTGGACTACTTGCCCAAGGTAGACATACTCTTGAACAACTTCGAGCATCGATCCGTCGACATAAACCGGTCCCGGCACAATGTGTTCGTTGAACATAATCTTGGTTTTATCCAAGTTCATGCCGAGACCGACCCGTGGAGAGGCTCCATTTAGGCTGTGCAGCATCTCGCTCAGCTCTTCCAGGCTCTCTGCCACGATAACGATATCGTCGGCAAACCGAAGGTGGGATATGTACTCGCCATTAATGTTTATGCCCCGTCCAGTCCAGTCCAGCGTCTTAAAGACGTCTTCGAGTGCGTTGGTGAAGAGCTTAGGGGATATAACATCCCCCTGCCTCACCCCTCTACGCAACTCAATGGGGCTGGTTTTACTGTCCTGGAGCTGGACGGTCATAGTGGCCGTGTCGTACAAACATCTCAACACCTCGATGTAGCGCCAATCGATGCGACACCGCTGCAGAGCATCCAGAACCGCCCAGGTTTCAATGGAGTCGAAGGCTTTCTCGTAGTCCACGAAAGCCATACACAGCGGCTGATTGTATTCGTTGGTCTTCTGTACAATCTGCCGAACAGTATGGATGTGGTCTACGGTACTGTAGCCTTTTCGAAACCCGACTTGTTCCGGTGGCTGGAAGTCGTCGAGTTTTCTGGCGAGGCGGTTTGTTAGGACTCTCGAGAACAACTTGTAGACGTGGATCAGGAGTGAGATGGGTCTGTAGTTTTTCAGCAGGGTTTTGTCTCCTTTTTTGAAAAAAACAGAACCGCTGCACTCCCACTCTACGCCTGAGGTGTTAGGCCTTGGTGGATAACGGAATTAAACAGGCTCGCCAGCTCTTTCAGAACTGCTGTCCCACCTGATTTTAAGAGCTCTGTGGTGATTCCGTCATCCCCTGGAGACTTGTTGTTCTTGAGCTGCTTAAGAGCCACTCTTACCTCGCCCTGGTTGACATCAGGGATGTCCTCCGTGTAATGGCGCGTTAGTTGGGCTCTGTGGTCATCATCGCTGGGTCTCGTGGGTTTAAGCATCCGTGATGCGTACAAGTCCTTGTAGAAACTCTCAATTTCAGCGAGAATCTCGAACTTGGAGGTTACGGTTTTGCCATCCGCAGTATTGAGTTTTGACAGATGAATTTTACCAAGCTGGCGAGCGAAGACTTTGGTGCCTCGATTCTGTTCAATCGCAGCCGTAATGGAGCGGGTATTGGAACACGGAGGTCACGTCGCACGAGCTTCCGGATCTTCCGGGTTAGGTTTCTTCCATCTGTCGAAGACGTCTGCGCATATGACATTCCCCTTCTTTGCCTCATAAGTTTGAGAGTCTCGAGTGAGAGTTTACTTTGCTTGTTAACTCTTTTTTCGGGAAACACATTCGAGACACATCCTGTAGCGGTTTGACCACAGCGTCGGCTTTCTCGTCAACAGTGCCATGTGTTTCCAGCAGTCCGAAACGGTTTTGAAGTTCCAGTTGAATTTTTTCGGATCCTACTGCTAGCTGAGGCGCAGTAGGTCTAAGAGTAGACTTCATCATGCGAAACCTCTCAGCTCTGAAGTCTATATTTAGAGTGCCTCGGACAAGTCGGTGATCGCTACCGGTATTAAACCTGTTGATCACTGAGACGTCTCTAAATATATACCTCCGAACAGACATGATGAAGTCTATCTCGTTCCTTGTCACAGTATCGGGGCTTCGCCATGTCCACTTTTTATGAGGCTTCTTCTTAAAGAAAGAGTTCATTAAGAAGAACCCCTATGACTCCAGAAAGTTGACCAGCATTTGCCCCCTGTGATTGCGGCACCCCACGCCATAGGATCCGATTCTCGTTTCGCCGCGTTCTTGTACTCCCACTTCGGCATTAAAAATTATTATTAGGTTACTGCAAAGAGCAATTATTTAAATAATGTAGTTTCTAGATCATTAGGTTTAAATGAAATGTCAGTAAAACCAAAATATCACGACAGAATCGGTAAACCGTAGTTTGATTACAAAGCAAATATTTTTGACTGTTTTCAAGCGTTATTGTTCATCAACAATTTATATAAACTAAAAGTAGTGTTATAAGTACACAACCCAGACAATCAAAACCATTAATTTAAACTGACAGTAATGTTGTAAGTTCACAAATAAGACAATCTCAAACACACACGAATATGGACTCAGACAAGTAACATCTAAAACCACACAAGAATCCATACTCAGACAATATAAGTCCACTTTCTCGTGTAGTACTTGACATCGATCACTTCATTAGAGTAACAAGCCAAGTCCGCATAAAGCTAACACATATTTGCCAATCAGCAAACACCAATTACCATCAATCAGGCGGAAAGAAATATCTCCCAAACTTGACCTGACGTAGATCAACGTCTGTCGACATTCCACTAGTTACGCACTTATGTCAATGTGGTATATAACTTATGTATATACGTACGGAGTTGAGAGATGGGCATAGAGACTTATTTAATACGGTGATGATCATTTTATGATCGAGTATACCTATAATTGCTCATAAAATAATTATTTAGAGGAGATACCAACAGACTGCCATGCAGAGGGTATCGGGTTCAAATGCACTGCGCGCAAGACTGAGTTTTCAAAGTTAAGTTCGTATTAGATTATTTATTTATTGCATAATTCGCTAGCCTCGTGCCTCGTAGAGCACGTTATCATATTACACTACAGGATGCCCGCAGCTACGCCCACACTTTTTCAATTTAACTATTTCTTCCCAATCCCGAGGAAATTACAAGTCCCTAAGGAACATACATGGTAAATTTCAGCTTCTTGGGCCCAGTAGTGTTGGCTGTCAGTAATATAAGAATTTCTCACATAGAATTACAGCTTCAGGGCTAAAAATATACTTCATACTTTAATATCCAATAAAACCGCACTAACCGACTCCAAACGTAGGTAGGCTTACTGTTGGGACAAATGTTACAAATAAAAACTTACTAAAAGCTACAAGGAAGCCCAACATTATTACTAGCTATTACGTTTACTGAGATCACATTTTTTGTGAAATTAGTTCGGTAATTTTGATGTAAAACATATTACAGAACCCAGTTTACGTTACAAATAGCAAACATTCCCAAACCCCATGGATAACATGTGTCTAATTGTGATTGGGTTACTGCTAAGAGCAATTATTTAAATAATGAAGTTTCTAGATCATTCGGTTTAAATAAAATGTCAGTAAAACCAAAATAACACGACAGAATCGGTAAACCGTAGTTTGATTACAAAGCAAATATTTTTGACTGTTTTCAAGCGTTATTGCTCATCAACCATTTATTTAAACTAACAGTAGTGTTATAAGTACACAACCCAGACAATCAAAACCATTCATTTAAACTGACAGTAATGTTGTTAGTTCACAAATAAGACAATCTCAAACACACACGAATATGGACTCAGACATTATAAATTACATCTAAAACCACACAAGAATTCATACTCAGACAATATAAGTCCACTTTCTTATGTAGTACTTGACATCAATCAGTTCATTAGAGTAACAAGCCAAGTCCGCATAAAGCTAACACATATTTGCCAATCAGCAAACACCAATTACCATCAATCAGGCGGAAAGAAATATCTCCCGAACTTGACCTTACGTAGATCGACGCCTGTCGACATTCCTCTAGTTACGCACTTATGTCAATGTGGTATATAACTTATGTATATACGTACGGAGTTGAGAAATGGGCAAACAGACTTGTTTAATACGGTGATGATCATTTTATAATCGAGAATACCTATAATTGCTCATAAAATAATTATTATGATAGGGCAGCAATAGTTTAGAGGAGATACCAACAGACTGCCATGCAGAGGGTATCGGGTTCAAATGCACTGCGCGCAAGACTGAGTTTTCAAAGTTATGTTCGTATTAGATTATTTATTTATTTCATAATACGCTAGCCTTGTGCCTCGGAGAGCACGGTAAACCATTAGTCCCAGCTGTCATGCAAATCTTTAACAATCCTTCCGGGTAGTTATTACCCCCACATAAATTGATTCTAGTCTAAACCATGGAATATCGCTATTCCTTTGGGTTATGAAGGTGAAACGACAGTCGTTCTGTGAAAAAGTACATATTCTGTCATATTATTAGGTATCTGGTTAGACTGGTATGCGAACACCGAACTGTGAGGCGTGTAAGTGTTGGTTGCAACCGATAACTTTAGGGCGATTCGCCCCCTATTAGGTGTGACCTGCCTACCCTTTCGGGGATACAGGTGTGAGTCTATAAATAAAATAAATAGACAGATAGTTAATTTCTTTACATATCTGATTTAGCCTATTACTATACCTAAATGAAATGAAGTACAATGCCGCACCACCGATCCAAGCATTCATTCGAACTCACTAACTCTAATTCCTTCCACGCGCATCGTTTAAGCGTATTACATACATAGCACGCGTTACAGCAATAGGAACGGAACGCAATACAGCGCAACCGAACGCAAAACAGAGCAATACAGGGCAATAACGCGCCCCGGTCGGGGTCGCGTTACCTAATGCGTGTAAACGTGTGCGGTTTGTTGCAAATTGCGTGCAGATCGGTTCGGTTTGAATGTAATAAGACTGTTTGGGGCAATGCTTCTTGTTTCTCTGATGTTATGTGATGTTGTCGTGTAAGTTATTAGTCGTGGGACGTGTTGTATTATAATAATGGATGTAGTATATGATATCATTAATGTATTTTGGTTTGTAAGACATGTGGCGCAGAGTTTTATTGCCCGTTCTTCCGCATGGCTCTACACCGTTGCATTGCGAACGCGTGTCTAGATGTAAAACATCATCATCATCGCCTTAGCGTTATCTCGGTTGCATCCAAGACTTACACGCCTCGGAGCCCGAGGTCTTACTGGTCTAACCAGATATGACAGAATATCAACTTTTCCACAGAGCGACTGCCGTCTGACCTCCGCAACCCAAAGGGATAGCGATATTCCATGGTTTAGACCAGTATCAGTTTATTTGAGAGTACTGACTCCCCGTAACGAATGTCAAAGATCTTCATGACATCCGGGACCAATGGTTTAACGTGCTCTCCGAGGCACGGGACAAACGATAATTAACAATTTATTACGCACTTAACTTCGAACAGTCATTGGTGCATGCCGTGGATTCGAACCCGATACCCTCTGCATGGCAGTCCTTTGGTATCTCCACTAGGTATATAAATGTAGCATATAAATTGACATTTATAAGTGTCACAATGTAACCTTACTAAATAAATGTTTTTCGTTGACCATGGGTCAATTCGATACTCGAAAGACAGATTTTATTAATGAATGCCGTAGGCGGAGAGCTCTGTGAAACATACCAAGGGCAAAACAGTAAAAAAAATAATTAAAACAACATTTCGACTCCAAACGTTAAACTAAACATTTGGCTTAGTTTCGTAGGTTCGACTCTAAACAAATAATTCACTAGACAATCTCTTAACATTGAGCAGACTTTTTATCAAAGTTATGAACCACTAGTACCTCAAGCACGGATCCTTTTAGAATCAATGGACCCTAGGTTAAGAATCCCTGACTTAGATATTAGAACCAGGGCAGTCAGCATATAAAACCAGACAGCACAGTGACTATTAAACCAGGACAACCATTAAGCCATAAAATGAAAACAACAACACAAACATCAAAAACTCAAACACGTCTTCCGTATCAGATGCAACCAAATTCATCACCAATAAACTTTATAGAGTATTAAGTGACAAAGATTAATATACAGCAATTTATTCGGCCACCGCTGCGGTTTGTGGTCTCCTCAATTCCGTCGGTTTACGCGGTAGCCGCACGCTGGCTTCCTATTTATCAAAGTAATAAATATTTTGGGTTGCGTCTTTTTAAAGAGGAAATTTAGTTGAGGTTACAGAGTACTATGTTAAATAATAATTTAATGCGATAACCACGACGTACATATAATATTATGAGAAACTTTAGGTATTTTACTTTAAGAAACCTCTTGGCAATCTTTTAGATTATTCATCATGGTCCTGACATTATCCCGGTGCATCCAATACTTTAACATTGCAGTCTAGGGTCCGCTTTCTAGAGGTAAGCATATCCACAGAGCGACTGCCGTCTATAGCCTCCACAACCTAAAAGTAAATGCAAGGATACTGACTTCGCATAAAGGTTGTTTGTTTTATGGAGTCAGATTATACAGTACGAACGCCGTTTTATACTCCGCGAGGCAAAGCACATGCGATAATAAGCTATTTAACACACACATGAAGAAAGGGCCTCCGTGGTCCAGTGGATAGCGAATGCGACTGTTGATCGGAGGTCCCGGGTTCGATTCCCGGGTCGGGTAAAAGTGTTACTGGGTTTTTCCGAATTCTCAGTAGTAGCACGGAGTCTGGTGATGTGCCCGGTAACGGCAATAGGCTCACCCCCTATTACGTGGGACCTTAAATTTCATGGCGAAATGTGGGTGTAATCGTACACCTCTGTTTACCCCTTCGGGGATACAGGCGTGAGTCTATAAAAAATATATATATACATGCAGAAAAAAGTCAGTAAACCTTCTGCATTGTATATCAATGTTGGTCTCATAAATTGATCAATGTCATCATATGAAAGAATCTTCATTAAACCGAAACCATTATGTGGCTTGTCGCTCAGTTTCACGCGTAGGTAGAAATATAATTAATAACACCCACTTCTTGTCAACTATAATTTTAGAGAACACGTAAGTGGGATGATGTTTAAACTTGCCTTATAATCGTGGTAGTGTTCTTGTAGCCTTACAAAGCATGGAAATAAAATTCAAACCATTACCTACTGGTAAGAAATAAGAGAAAATTTGGAGCAAACAAAATACCTTCGCCCGAGGGATGACGGATTAAGAATAGAAAGTGTCACTACTCCATTTTATAGCCAGGATCTCGTATGTAGCGACTAAGGAAAATACACAAACCTTATAGTATTTTTGGGAGGAGACGTAAAACACGATATTACAGTTACAAAGAGTTACAGAATTTGATTCGAAATAGAGCTTATAAATCAAATTAGGAGAGCTCTATTTCTAGCTGTCGTCTACGAGAGGCCATACAGTCTTTGACAAGAAAGCTGATATGCTACCAGGTCTCTATTGCACCGAACGAAACGCAACAGCATATGACGTTATTTAACGGGCTGTGATTGCGTTGCAAACTACCCGTGATTACAACTGAAGCAAGCCGGCTGGGACAAAGATAAAGTGGTGTTAAAATTTATTTTTATTGACTTGATTACGACTCATTGATTAATCACGTTTGATGTGTAAAAATTGCGACATTCTAAAATACAGTCATTAATTCTAAATGTGGTCATGCGCAAGCCGCTAAGAGTAGAGAAAACTTTATACTGGGTATAGGATATACCAAGTTCTTCTCCAGTATCAGGCTGAAACTATGAAATAAAATTTCAATAGTAGGTACTCAATCGATATTTTTATCTCAACTCAAATCACGGCACCAACGCGAATAATACGTAAAACTATCAATGTAACACTTATCTTCGTTTTATGTCGTGTTATCGTACGTATTCCGTGTGTGACATTTAGGCACTATAAGTTTTTATGCACAGATACGGCAGATAAAATATTTTATTTTATGCCTTGCCTATTACAACCTTTATATAGTATTACTGCGATAAGGCTTTAGTAAGCGAATGTACTTGTACACAATGTCAGACGCAATGAAGCTGTTTGCTATGTACCTACCTACAATAACGTCAGTGTTTTCTATACGAAGTAATTTTTTTATCTTATGCTTGTGAAATTCAATACAGTCAATAAAAAAATACTCGTCTGAAGATTGTATAAAGTTTGA
Source organism: Euclidia mi (assembly GCA_944739405.2). Classification (NCBI taxonomy): domain Eukaryota; kingdom Metazoa; phylum Arthropoda; class Insecta; order Lepidoptera; family Erebidae; genus Euclidia; species Euclidia mi. Next base: position 95,287,402 of record OX123185.2, read on the forward strand.
TATCAAAACCACGCCAAAGCAATCTCACGTTGAGTAAACTTTAATATGTGAAGACATAAAAATAAATTCTAATATCCAACCCTATCGTGAACACAAATAATTTCAAAATGTTTCGCGAACCGATCCCCACACTATTATCAATAAAAACAGCGCGATAAAGTTGTAGCACACCCAGGCATTCACACTATCAGATGTAAGGAAATGTTCGCATTTCTATAAAAAATAAGATTACACGACCTCTATGCGTCTGCCCCTCGGGTGTTCATCTGCTCTAGTGTTGGCATAATGTCATAATCCCAGGGCGGGAAAATTTTCCGGGACTGTGCGGCCCCGCGGGTACGTGACATTTTTTGCCGTCTGTACTGCGTGGTTCTGTATCAATGTGTTAATTCTATAGAATACAACGTTGATTGTTAGTATTATTTGTGTTGTTTCCATGTTTTTCGTACATGAAATTTATTTGTTTGTCATGTAGGTTTAACTTTATGTTTATGGGTTTTCATTGTTAAGTGTTTTATTTGTTTGCATGCATATTTATATAACATGTATGTAGTACATGTACAATACATAATTTTATAGGGCTTTTGACTACTATGAAATAATACGACCTTCGAGTGAGAGTCCATATTTACACGATAGCACAACAAAACTACTTTGCACCAACTAATAACGTATTCCCAAAGAGCTTATCAACGAAACAGTCGCCGCTCACAATCTTGAAAAACCACCAAGAACAAACTTCAACAAAACAGGAATATCGCAACACAAAAGCGAGTGCCTCCGCTGGTATTCTTGGCGGGCTCTTTAAATACCGCATTTCCCGGGTCCCGGGGTACACAACAACACTACTCAGTCTCCGCTATTGGTTTTTGCTGAAAAGCGCCCCCGTGTAATCCGATTTCGGGCGCTTTTGTATTTGTTTTCATAGTCTTAGCAAAGTTATACGTTTTGCGTTTGTTTTGCGGTAGTTTAAGTTTCGAAAATATAACGTCGTATTCATGTGGTGGTTTGAGCGTGCGCTAAGTTTTTCATTTATTAGCTTCGTATGAAGTTTGTAGGAAAGTACTTTGGTAATGTGACTGGTTTTATTTAGTTCATGAAGTTTAATGTAGAAAGTATATTTTGAAGCGGCTACATGATTTTTTATTAGATAAACTTGCGTCTTCAGCGTGTTGTTTGATTTACGACTAATGTTGAATTGAAGCATTCTAACAATACTGTGCTTCGTCTATAAAGTTGTTATATACAACTTTTGTAAAGCCTGTTGATTGCACAATATGGTTTTTTTCTCGTGAGATTTCCAGGGAACACTAAGCAACTTGCATCTATGATCTCCTGTAACACTTCTAGCGTTATCCCATTCTAAACCCAGGGTCCGCTTCCTAATCTAACCGGATTTGACTTAATATTAGCTTTTCTACAGAACCATTGCCTGACGGACCTCCGCAACCCAAAGGGATAGAGTTATTCCATGGTTTGGACTGGTGTCAGTTTATTCAGAGCTACTGATCTATAACGAATGTCAAAAATCTGCGTGACCGCCGGGACCAATGGCTTAACGTGCTCTCCTACGCAAGGGGCCAGCGACAATTATAATAATTCAGTATGAACATAACTCCGAAAAGTCAGTGGTGCGTGCCTTTCGAACCCGATACCCTCTGCATGGCGGCCTGATGGTATCTCCCTCAGGTTCTCGCTGCCTCATGTATCACGTAATATATTGCTTCACGTCTTTGCATCTTGAGATCGACTTGAAAAGGCACACGCCAGAAATACAATAACTACTGTGCTGTAGTTATTGCAAGTTTTATATAAAAATATCAAACAAAAAACGAAAGTAACGGTTCGCAAGGTTAAACACGTTTGTTGCCATCTGCTTAATAAATAGTTGACGAGCCATAGAACGCCCCTATGAACGGTTTTCATGAAAAAGATCTTCAAGACAACTGTAACCGAATCCTTTATGTCAGACTTTATATATAGATAGTCAGTGCTATCAACTATCATAATACTGATCTAAGCTACACACGCTACACGTTATAAATTATTACATTGCAGAAGTCAGAAAGCTATCGTTCTGAGGTTAATTGCACATTATCAAATCGAGTTACACTAGAAATTGTTTTATGTATTGTTTGTATGAGCGTGCGGCTAACCCTGGTCATCATCATCTTTTTAGCGTTATCCCAGTTTCAATCTGGGGTCCGCTTACTAGTCTACCCGGATTTGGCTGAATATTAGCTTTTCCACAGAGCGACTGCCTGTCTGACCTCCGCAACCCGAAGGAATAGCGATATTCCATGGTTTTGACTAGTGTCAGTTTATTTAGAAGGTACTGAAGCCCTGTAATGACTGTCAAAGATCTTTATGAAAATCGGGACCGATGGCTTAACGTGTTCTGCGAGGCACAGGACGAGCAATAATTAACAATTCAATACGCACATAACTCCGAAAAGTCATTGGAGGCCGCCGTGGATTCGAACCCGATTCCCTCTGCATTGCAGTCCGTTGGTATTTCCACTCGGCTATCGCTGCCTTATGGCCAACTCTGGTAACACAGTTTTTAGAGCAGACAAAGGCCTCCGACATGGTCTAACGATTCATGTTCTCAGAAGAACCGCGACCGCCAGCTTTACGAAGCACAGTAGCGCTCTGATGTATGCGTAAATGCCACATGCAGTCACCCATCTATGTGGCGACCTGTGTAAGCGTTGCTTTAATTTGCCGAGCCTGTACGAAAGGCAAGCCAAGTCACGCTATAAGCGCTAGTCTTCTATGATCTCACGGAAGTAGAGCCTTGCTGATTTCAGCATGAATGGGCCGGCTCGACCGGGGAAGTACTACCCTCTCACAGAAAATCGACGTAAAGTAACAGTACCCGAACTGTTGCGTTTCGTTCGGTGAGTGAGAGTTCCGGAGGCCCTATCCCCTATTCCTTCTCCCTCATCTCACTCCGTATCCTATTCCTTTTCCCAACTCCAAGGGCTTGTGTTTATGGGCGTCGGTAATTGCTTACCATCAGGCGATCCATCTGCTCGATTGCCACCTATTACAATAAAAAAAAGATAATGATACTAACTACTAACGAAACGGTCTTTTTTTTGGAATAAAACCGCGAATATCTTTATTTTGACCTAGTTTAAGAGAATAAAACGTTAAATATTGTATGGTTTGGTGCAGTAAAGCCGTTTATGAACTAACTTGGCTGTCTTATATGAGCACGAAAATTGTAACTTTGTCTTCAACGTGTTAAAACTTTAACATGGCGGAGTTTTAGTACACAATTTCTGATATTTTTATACGTTAATTTTTGTTACAAAATTAGTTTTAGTATGTTGCTTAAACGTTTCGGTAGCGTAATATTATTAAGAGTTTTAACTAAGACATTAAGTTTTACAAGTTTTACGAGAAAAGCTTTAAAATATTTGTTTATAGCTATAATCATTTATATAAAATGCTTGCGTTACTGAGTGACTGTCAGACAACACAGTCGAAAGTATATTATATTGGGCCCAAGAAGCTGAAATTTGGGACGTGTATGTTCCTTGTGGAGTGTGGGGAAGGGTAAAAAATGAGGGGATTATTGATAGCAATATTCCATGGCTTAGACTAGTGTCAGTTTATTTAGAGGTACTGACGCCCTATAACGACTATCAAAGATATTCATGACAACCGGAACAGACGGCTTAACGTGCTCTCCGAGGCACGGGACAAGCGATACTTAACAATTCAATACGCACATAACTCCGAAAAGTCATTGGTGCGCGCCGTGGATTCGAACCTGATACCCTCTGCATGGCAGACTGTTTGTATCTCTACTAGGCTATCGCTGCCTTTTACAATGCATCTATATATACAAACATCAAATTGAAATATCTGTCTGGCAAAAAACTGTATGTCTGTCTGTCTATCTTTTTGTTAGTCCAGGGTAATCTCTGGAATGGCTGAACAAATTTTAATGGGACTTTTGCTGGAGAATAGAAGACTTCGTAGGGCAGCATATAGGCTATAAATTGACCAGGTCGCTGGCGCTGTTGTCGAGATACCTAAAATAACGGGTGAAACCATAGGGAACAGCTAGTTTAGTAATATATTTCTAACAATAGATCCTATATTGAAGTATACATCCTACGATCAAAAGCTATTTTGATGAATACATCAAGTGAACCAATTATAATTCAACATAATAACATCGAGTTTGTTGAGGTAAATATAGCTTGAGGAAAGCATTCACAATACCATTGTTATGTTGAATACAATGCTATTTCTGAACAATTTGATTTACTAATTGAAATATTATGACGGTACTGTACAGTAGATAGTAGATATAGGTTGCGGCACAGAACATCAGTAACCTTTTAAACGTTAAGAAACAAGCAACCCGCACTTGACTAACGTGGTGGACTATGGCATACCCTTCTCATAGTGAGGAGAGCCCAACAGTAGCACAGTACATGTATACATACTAATGGGCATTTTTTTTTATTTTCATGTCCATTGATCAATGTATATTTACATTATTATTAATTAAAATCAACCAGGTTGTCAAGTACTATGTAGTTCGTTTGTCCTTGAGGTGTTTGTCATTTCCATTGAGAATAATAAGGTTCAATACAATTTAAATATGGTAGTGTAGGCAATGAATTCATCAGCGCCCCGTTTTGTTTTTAATGTACTTTTTCTGTTGAAAGCACTGTAGTTTTACATTTAAATGCTAAATAATTCTTTCCCTTTTCTTTGCGCAATTTTCTTTTATTTTTCCTATAAAATTTGGCTAGGCTTGCAGAACCAAGTTTAATAGCCAACTCAAAGTGGTTGAGTCTGTTTCTTAGTTTTCTGTTGGCTATGATAATCCTCGCCCATGTTTTGTGCATATGAGTTACAATTCTCAGAGATGTGTCGTCCAGATAAGAAAATATTTTCCAAGTTATTGGCAAAGAAAATATGGCATTTGTGTTTGTGTCTCTCTTACATGCTTCTGTGCCAAATACGCTATACAGTAGATGATTATGATGAGTAAATAAGCCTCAAACTCAGTTTCATCATCGTATACCTACATAAAAACACTTGCAGAGCCTAAACTAGCTAGAAACACAAAACTTAGACATTGTGTTTATTTACTAGCTGTTGTCCGCGGTTTCACCCGCGTCCTGAGGCAACTACTTCGCGTACCTGGTTAATAAGTTACTCATTAGTACATCAGCTCTCCGCCAATGAAAATCCCGTCAAAATCGGTCCAATCGTTCCAGAGATTAGCGAGAACAAACAGACAGACAGACCGACAGACAGACAAAAATTGAAAAAAATGACATTTCGGTATATGTGCCGTGTATACATCCATATGAATTTAGTAAAAAGTGGTTATTTTAATAATACAAACAGACACTCCAATGTTATGTTTGTGTATAGATTTATTTTACACTTTATTGTACACAATTAAAAACATTATTATAAATCTTATAACTAAGTAGAGTATAAAGGGTGGCCTTATCTACGAGGCAACCTTTGAATGTAGATATTATTGGTAGGAGAAAACGTATTATCACGAAATGTATTTATTACGTATGAAACGTATTTATTACGTAGGTTCCCATTCATAACGTAATTTAAAAAATCCTAGGACAAGGAATAAAATAGTAAATATGTGTTATTCAAAGGAGAATATTATAGTAAATATGTGATATCCAAACTACGTTTCCAAATTAATCTGTACCTATTGTATAATAATTTTTGCATTTAAATTTCGAATTGGCTAAAAAGTTTTAAAGATAAAAAACAAGTAAAATTCTGTGAATATATAATATTCTGGTAGCAAACAAAAATTCAATTACTTTACGTACGTTACGAATAATGTTAAAATATTGTAGTGGAATTCATCATGTTATCATTCATGTTCCACATGTTCCATAATGGCTTAATGTTTTTAAGAGACAAATAAATGTATGATACCAAATAAAATGTAATATAATTGATATAAATTTTAATATACGTGAGTATTTGGACTATTAAATCATTTTTATCGCCCATTTAAATTAACATGAATAATCCGCGTAGGGTTTTAAAAGTTTATGCCAAAGCTTGCTGTCATATATTATTTTTGAATAACATAGTACACAATTATTATTTATATACACAAAACAAATAACAGTAAGATGCATCTATGGTCTGTCGGGTTATCCAATCCAGGCTATTGCTTTAAAACACAACGACTTTCCACTAAGTCGTCTTTTTAAACGCAAGATTGATAAAAAACATAATTCATACCGTTAGTCCTCAAAAAGCTCTACGCTTTTCAGGCAATGACCAAATTACAAAACTCCAATTCTATTAATTTGATGATTTTTGACTCAACTCACAAATAATTACTAAGGCAAGAAATAAATGCTTATAATAATAATAAAAAATATTTATTAAAAAACTGTACATCAAGCCAAATATAATATTCGTTGCCTACAATAGTACAAAGTCGATATGGCCGAACAAAGGACGAGATAACACAACCCATTATTATATGGGACGCGAAAAAATGCTATAAATTTACATTTTTGGTAAAGTGCGAATATCCACAGTGAGATAACGTCTTTTGGAGCGCCGTCGTAATTTAGAGCCCGGGCTGCCCCGTCGACAGAAAAAGAACAATGTGATATATCTATTATGGACGACCGGTTGGCGCAGCGGGAGTGTAAGCGACTGCTAAGCCGAAGGTCGCGGGTTCGATTCCCACACAAGTCACACATTTGTGTGCATGAACATGGATGTTTGTCTTGGTCTGGGTGTTTCTATGTATAATACATACATACATAGTCTCACGCCTATATCCCCGAAGAGGTAGGCAGAGGTATATTGCTACACCCACTTTTCGCCAGATTTATTTTAGTCCCACGTAATAGGGGGCGAGCCAATTGCCGTACCGGGCAAATTACCAGACTCCGTGCTGCTACTGTGAATTTCCTAACGGAAAAATCCAATAACAGTTTGCCCGACCCGGGGATCGAACCCGAGACCTTCGGCTTAGCAGTCGCTTACACAATCCCAATCCCACGTGCACATTCATGCGGCGAGACCAACGAGGCAGTCTATGCTATGTATAATATGTATGTATTTACAAAAAAAAGTATATAAGAATATTTATCCATTATCTAGTAGTATAGGTATAGTACCCATAGTACAAGCTCTGCTTAGTTTGGGACTAGATGGTGTTGTGTGAATGTGCTAGAATAGGTAGAATAGGATGTTTTAGAAAAGTTTCGTATAATGTGCTGAGTAAATTTTCGTTTACACATAAAAACGGTGTAGTGGCTTAAGAAGCAGCTTATAACATCCTTAGTGTCGTGGGTTCAATTTCCTCCCGGCACAACACTTTGTGCGATGCAGTAATTATTGTTTCAAGTATTTATATAGGTATTTTTTGTCGACAATATATATAGGTATTCTTCGTCGCCGTTGCAGGATGTTTGTAAAGTTGCCCACGAGACATGCTTTATAATAAATGCGGAACTTGTCTTCTGTCATTATATAAAACAACAAATATGAATGAAAAACATGGACGCTCTTTTTTCAAAATGGTGAGCAGAACATTCGAATTCAATTTTACATAAACCTTATGTGTCACAAAGTACATATTATCACAAAAACTTTCGGGCGGTACGGAAACTCTTATAAACTTGTTCGTTTTAAATAACAATATTCTTTGAATTTAACCCGGTGAGTGAGAGTGCTTGCTGCCTAATCAACGGTCCATTCACCATTCTGCTCCGTTTTCCTCCTCCTTCTCTTTCACTATATGGAGACAGTGTTTTGAATCTGTATCCCTAACATTGCTATTTTAATATCATGAACCTTTTCACACATACATACATGGACTCACGCCTGTTTCCCCAAAGGGGTTGGCAGAGGCATATAAAACGCCCACTTTTCGCCAGTGTTTTGATCCCACGTAATAGGTGGCGAGCCTATTGCCGCTTATCGGGATATTTTGTTTGCCAGAGCCTCGTCCGTTGATCGGCAGGTGCACCACTTGCAGGTGAGGTTAGCTTGGGGCCCTTAGTTCTTGGTGGAAACCCTATGCACCCCTTGCCTTTTCACACATTTATCCATTTACACAATCTGTTTCAGACAGCGAAAAGTAATCAGTCAGGACTTCGTAACTGACTTAGCCCTCGTCTCCACCTGCATGAAATTATGGCCCGCGGTTATCACGGTGAAAAATAGCCTGCGTCACTCTTCCGAATTTACACCACTAGAGAATGTTCGCAGCTACGCCTGCATAGACGACCGGTTGGCGCAGCGGGAGTGTAAGCTACTGCCACGCTAAAGGTCGCGGGTTCGATTCCCGCTCAAGTCAAACATTTGCGTGCATGAACATGGATGTTTGTCTTGGTCTGGGTGTTTCTATATATAATATGTATGTATTTACAAAAAAAAGTATATATGTATGTTTACCCATTGTCTAGTACCCATAGTACAAGCTCTGCTTAGTTTGGGACTAGATGGTGATGTGTGTATGTGGTAGAATATTATATTATATTATTTTAATTAAATCGGGAATTTCGGGAAATCCCTTCTTAATGCACCCCTGCGGTCCCCAAGGAACATACATGCCAAATCATAGCTTCTGGCGCCCAATATATTTGACTGTGCGTTATCTGTCAGTCAGCCAGTCAATAACGTAAAATTTTTAAATATATAACACCAAGAACGACAACCCGACAAAGACACTTTCACAATTATAATATTAGGACGGATACAATGGAGACTTGATGCTTCTGTTAAAAAATTCTTCATCTTCTTTTGACCAAAAACTACATACCGCTGTAGTATATATCAGACCTCCACAATATATTCAGCAAAGTATTATGTATGCATATGACGATATCAAATAAAACTCGCATGTTTTCCCCGACCTTGGACCTCACTACATTTATTTATAAGTTTATATTGAAACGTGCTTCTATTTTAGAAGAAAGTACGCAGTGAAAAGAATAGTTGTCTTTGGTCCTGTCATAGCCGACGTCTGGTTGTTTCAGGTCATGATTGAATTTCATTATAAACAATTCGAATAGAACAAGGCAATATATGGGATTTTGGAAGTTTCTGATTATATACCTATTTGGGTTTTAATTAAATTACATTTTAAGAAGGAGGCATAATAGATGGAGTCACTCGTTATCCATGGATTTGGCTTCCTGGGATACATATACTCACGCCTGTTTTCCGTCGGGGTAGGCAGAGTCAAAAGAACGCCAGTCGCCACTTACCTCTATCCTTATGATCCTCACGCGCTTCCTCTATACCCATTACTCTTTTCATACATGCTCGCTGGTTTCGGGTACTTCGGATCTTTTCATTTCTTACTTACTTCTTCTGAGATACATAATAAGCAAAGTATGTCAAATATGTATCTCTTGTTGATAATTCCAAGGATAGTTCAAATATTGGCACTGGCCGTTAATGTTATGAGGTCTTACTGACACAAGTTCGATAGACAGAAAGACTACATCATCATCATCATCATCCAAAGCCCGACTGTGTCCACTGCTGAAAATAGGCCTCTCTTTGTTTTTGCCATTTCCCTCGATCTTGTGGTAATCTAGTCCAAGTTCGGCTTGCAATTGCCACGATATCGTCGGCCCATCTTGATAAGGGACGGCTGACACTTATTTTACCCATCCGTGGCTGCCATTCTGTTACGGCCTTACTCTACCTGTTATCACCCCGTCTAGCCAGATGTCCTACCCAATTCCATTTTGGCGTTATTATTTGAGTTCCCACGTTGCGCACCTTTGTGCGTTTCCGAATTTCAATGTTGGGAACTCGGTCAATCTGACGGATACCAAGCATGGAGCGCTCCATGGCTCTTTGTGCGACTCTCATTCGGTATATCGCCTCTTGTGTGAGCGTCCATGTCTCGGCACCGTAGGTCATTGTGGGGTCACACTGGTTATAGACTAGAAAGACTACACTACCGATAATTAGAAAATAACTTTAAATAGAAGGATTGTATTACGTTTATATGACAGAAAATCTCAAATGCAATACTCATGTCCGTATCGAGAATATACAGTACGTTGCACGCACAATTGCACCTTGGCACTGCTGCCATAACACTGGCATACAACATGGCACTGGCAATTATTGCGAATCGAAATTTGTGCTGGCAATAACAAAAACTTGGCAATGGCAAAAACTTGGCACTAGTTGCCAGGTCAAATATGAAGACATAAATTTCAGTTTCGCAAACTCATTTCGTCCGCTAGTATCGTTTTGCTGTGTTTAGTCGTAAAATTTATGGGTATTGCAAAAGAAATCTCAGTTTTAGTATGCATTTCATCCTTGCCTTGAGAAAGACTACCCCCGCAGGAATATTAATTATGTACAGTAACAATTAAACAAATATTCTCACATTGAAACAGCGACTATTCAAATAGCAATTTAGTAACGAACATCTAAATATCCTCATAATATAATCGTCATAAAATATAATAGCAATGAGAAGTTTATGAATTTCATGACGCGAATTATTTTTTTAATTTTTTATTTTTTTTATTCTTGAGCACCAAAACCATAAAAGCGTACGAAGTGCAAGGATTACTTTTTCTGGCTAAAGGCAGTGACCCAAAAATAATTGTTGAAGCTACAAGTTATTAAATATCGCTTTGACTATAATTATGTTGAAGACCCTAAAGAAAAGCTAGTCACTAACACTGACTGGTATAAAAACCATGGAAACATTATTCACACCTTGTAATTGGAAGTAAGTATTTCAAAAAACATTCAATGATCGAATCAAATAAGTTATATGTTCAGATCCATAGACACGTCAAACTTAAAACACTCCTATATTTCCGGTTATATAAAATAAAATTTAATGCAATATGGCATATTTATTTTAAAATATATACGAGAATAACACTAATTATGTTAGCGCTCAAATTGCTTGAAATAACAAACTCCGTGACTGCGCAAAATATTTAGAGATTGCACTAAATACTGAAGTACCTACTCGAAATAAGTATTTTAGCAATCTTAAACTTGTAAGTTAGCTGAGTAAAGTTTAAAATAAAGTGAAATTAGAGCAGACTTAATCTTCTTAACTTAATTTATTCATTTTTTAACAAAGATAAGATAAGGTTATGAATATTAAAATTTCTGTTCATAAAAACATCTGTATAAATTCAGAGACTTAAATATTCAAGCTTTAGTGTACCCGTTCATTGTTCTAAATTATAATTAAGTATTAATGATGGGAGTCTGAGTCGTATTAGTTAAAAAAATATATATGTAGGTACCTTATAGGTACTATTTTGGTGATGTACTTACTTTATAACTGAATTCTTAGCTTTAATGCGTTTGCCGAATGTATTGTTGCAAAAGAATTGAACGTAAATCGGCACAGTTAAACCAAATACATCAACAGACAAACTACGTTCGATCTTTAATCGGCCGAATTCGGCCTAACGAAACAAATGTAGATAATTATATTTAAAAATGAGACGCCTATATTACCCCAATGACGGCAATGGCATAGTGTCTCAATGAATCCTCATCCAGTAACAAACTTTTGTATCAATCGAAATTGACCGACAACGCTCGAACATACTTCGGTCAACGACGGATTTGGTGCAATCATAGCGCTACTTCAAACCCGTCGATGTCAGTCGACCTCGAAAATGTCAGTTTTGTCGCAAAACTCAATCCAACGAACGAAAACAAACGCGTCATCGCTATAACATATCTATTGACGGTCCTGTCACACTGGTTTAAATAACTTTCTATATTATTGCTATAGGATAATGGTTTATTTTAGAACTGATCTTAATTTGGATGTAATTACACAAATCTTTCTCTATATAAGGAATGCTCCAAAGGGGTCTTATTATCCAACGAAAACTTTAACACGTAGATATTGCGAAGAAATTCGAAAACACTCATCTACTTGAAAAGAAAAAAACACTTACCTAAAAGACAGCGTAGTCAGCGGCCTGTACGACTTATGACTGTTGGCATCAGCCATCGGCATGCCCCAGTAGTCGTCCAGAAACAACTGCTTCAGAGAATTGGAGCCGATGACATCACCATTCGTCACTATCGCCGGTATGTCATCATGGACGAAATCGCCGTTCAGACAGTTGATGTAACTCAGTACGGCTGTGGTAGTCACCATGGCGTATATGGCGAAATCACTGCACACTGTCTTCGACTGTGCGTCCTCTCGCACGTTGGTCAGCGAACGCCTCTTCATTTTCGGTGCTTTAAATTTTAGTGTTACATTTCTACATCTGCACATTTGTTACCTGTAACAAGGGAAATTGTATTATAATAATAATCTCTGTAATAAGCCAGGCTAGTAGCAATCCCCTGACGCCTGATGTATCTATACAACGCTTCATATTTCTTTGTGTTCGTTCCCATTATAAAAACATGCCTATGTAGGACTAGATAATAGACTGCAAGTACAAGTTTACGTTATAATCATCAATTTATTTAAAATTCGTCTCTAAAATGTCTAATCTGGGCTTATTGCTGGATTTGATTAAAATCAAAATAGATTTTGCTTCTCTCCTAGTTTGTTGGCTTTTCGTAGAAAATCAGATTTGCCAGCAAAACTTTAATGTCTTCTTCAAAGTTTTGTTTACTGTCACTAAAATTTTGGGTAAAGGTATAAACAATCTTGGAATAGGTAATATTGTTTACTATGATGTTCACCGAAACTGATTTTATATCTATGTAATTCTTATTGATACCATTTTTACATGCCAGAGGCAATTTTTAGGATAATTTCAGTAATTAACAAAATATTTAATCAGGATTCTAAGAAAATCATAATTTCCCTTTAATATTGAAGAGTTTTCAATACCTTCCTTTTTGGCACGAAATATATAAGATATAATATTCAGATATCAGTTATATTAGTTTTTATATATTGCTTATGCGTGAAAAGATAAACAACTCCGTTTTAAGGAAAAAAATATTTGGTAAATTCTGCTACGTACGTAAGTAAATGAAATGATAAACACCTTTACCGTCATATTACAGCGTAAAGTAATATTCAGTATTCATACGACGATTTTAATAATACATAATAAAAAAATATTTTCCAGAAGCGTAGACATACCTTTGTCGTGAATGATTGCGTATTTAAGAAAAAATCTGTCTCTGTTTATTCGCGATAAAGTTAATTTCAGGAAATGCTGAACTAATTTTCATGTGGTTTTCACCAGTAAGCCGAAGGGTTCATGACGCAGGTTTACATGTGTAATTTAAAAAGGATTTTATCAAATTATATTTTATACTACCTGTGTGAAACCAGACTGGTTTGTAACTTTTATAATGCGTTTTTCTCTGCCAGTCTCATACTTTAGTCCTCTAATCTAAAAACATATTTAAACTCCAGTTCTGAAAATAATCCAAAAACAAAAATCGTTTTATTATTATTATTTCACTTATCGCCATTCATATCGCAATTTCTTTTTATTATTAGACTGACTCAATGGCTCGACAGATAAGATCGACAAACATACAAAAATCGATGTCGTTTGCACTAATTGACACTAATAGATATTGTCAAAATTATAATAACTCGCCTGAGTAGGTATCCGTGGAGACTAACTTAGACATATATAATTTTCCTTGAAGTTTATAGGATGGCGTAGTTACTAACTACTTATATAGTTACATTGCCATATCTAGCGGAGTCCCACAAGGCACATTATTAGGTCCCAATCTCTTTGTTTATACAGTAAAGTTATTCGTCAATGATATCAAATCTTCGTCACCTAACTACTCGTGTGAGCTAAGTACCGTCAGTACTGAGTTCACAGAGGTTAAAATACCATGTAAATATTATTCTAGTTAACTGAACTTGAATGTTTACTAAAAGAGACAGAGCATATGATATTTAATCAAAACTGACGCAACTGAATAGGTGAATGGTGAACTGTATGGTGTATAAATCATAAACTAGATCTTTATATCTGAAAGAAGTTTTGAATTTTATTTCAATAAAAAATATCAACTATCCCAAAATATCTTCAGAACATCGATGGAGATGAATCTCCATCATCATCAAATACAAAAGCATAGCACAAATTCTCTATTTGCCTTTAAAATACAAATAATAAGTCACCTACAAAACTAAAAGAAAATAGAAATAAACCCACAAAATACCATTCGTCTCTTCGCATGGTTTCAACGGTAATCCAAATAACTATTTTTCAATATAGCGGTCGCAATATCGGCGAGTTATGAATTTTTCTCCGACCTACTCACTAAGAGACGTGCCCAAAATATCATATTAAAGGAAAAAATCCGCCGGCAGAATTCGGATAGTACTAAATATAAATAATTCGAGTTCCAACGGATGTGGCGAAACATTTTACTGCTTTTATAATATATTTATGTAGTACCTTATTATAATAATTCAACATTGAAATATTGGCTTCGCTGGGAAATGCGCGCACGGTGTGCTAAGCTTGCAACTTTTCATCAGAGTTGCTATTCAGTTTATCGAGGTGAATTATTTTTAACTTTTTGTCTAGTGGTAAGTAAATATTGCTACGATATAGTTTGTGATTTTGATTTCCACCTGGGACCAACATTTGTGTGATGTAGTACGATTACTCAATATTTTCTGTAACTGCGAGCATCACTACGTATGGCATTGTATGTCCTTCAAGGTACAGATTACTTTTTTTTCTTTTTTTTTTATCGACCAAAATTTTCAATTCACAATTTTCTCACATATACCACTCGCTTAAACGACTAAGAGTTTTCTTTGCGAATGGGAGTTCATATTTATCATGACTACAATATTTACAACGAAATGAGTACGTTATCTATGTTGTTGACGAAATACCTTTTTAACATGTTTTTATAAGGCTGTTTTGTTACATATTTATTAGCTTTAACTTCTGGTAAACTATTTAATATCTTTGGAAGTATGTATCGACATATTTTAGTTCCATACAGATTATTAGGTTTTGGTAAAACATATTTCTTTGCGTTTGGCAACTGTCTTAGGGTACTGTGGCGGTTGTACTTACAAAGTAGGTCTGTGTTTACAAGTTCTTTCATAACAGCCATTTGGATTTTACATTGCACTGGTAACACGTTGCAGTATTTGAATAGCTCGTTATAATTATCTTTATATTTACACCTTATTTTACGAGGTACAATTGTTTTTAGTAACCTAATTTGGATATAATATATTTTTTCTATATAAGTTTTGAAACTACAGCCGTAGCTACACAAACCATAACTGATAACAGAATCCGACAATGCCAGATACAATAAGCGCAGGGTTTTATAGGGCATCTTGTCTCTTCTTGGGTATTCATACAATATGTTTTCTCATTCATGCCATTCGTGAAACATACATAAGCTGATGATAAGTAGCAAAAAATCTAGTTCAGTATTTTAGTTTTAGCAGTACGTTGACAATGAAGTTCATTGAAGGCACTGGCGTGCAGCTGGGCGCTGTCTACCAGTCAGACAGTTACGCAAGATTTTTATACATACAGATTATTAACCGATCTAAATGTCTATTTTGAGAACGAACAAAAATACGTACGGGAATTGAAAGCCCGAATAGTAGCGTACTTGTGAAGACGATGTGACATTTTAAACCACCATGCCAACTCTAAATATTTACACTAAAACTCTGTGACCCGTTACGCCTAAACAAGTTCAGAAGCTACTGAATCAGAAACGAGAACTAATACCAGCAAGGCTCTATCTTCATAACAATATTTTATAAGCTATGTTAATTACCTAACACATGACCATGACTTATAGCTACACGCTATAATAATCCTTCCACACACCACACATAAAGGCAATAGTTTAATATTTCATAGCAGTTAAAACAATACATTATTACACTACAGGACACACATTTTAGCCACTCTGTTCACATTACCCTTTAATAATTACACGCGGTTAATTCACAGGTTGCTTGTACCGAATTTATGGCCTTTAGTGTACTTTAAATGTTTATTAGGTCCATAAAATTAATGAACCTAGATGAAGCGGGCTCATAATTTTTATCCTGTGCGCCAAGAAAAATGTCGCAAATTGCCGTCGCTGTGCTAAAATTTACGCTTATTTCGTAAGAGTACGTTAATATATTTTGTGAGACATTTCTTTGGCATGGAGTGTAAATGTCGGAGTGTTTTATTAGACCATTGATGTTGTGTCATGTTGAACATTTTACGGCTTTTATACTTGTGAAATTTTGTCGTAATTTATTATTTTGTTGTGGAGTTGTTTAACATGTAGGTCGTTAAGAACTCGTAGCTTTTGACTGGAATGGACTTACTATTGTAGTTTTTGTAGTTTTGAAATGGAGACGCGTGTAGAACGAATAATATGTTTTTTGCTGTATATATTGTTAATAGGTAAATCTCTTGATAAAGGGAGGTGGAAAGAGGGTAGGGACGCCTTTGCTCTGCAATGGGACAGGTTAGGCTGCAAATAATAATAATATGTGTAATAAGGTTCATATTTATACGATATTCTATATCTATTAAAATCGGATCCTCCTATTTAGTCTCGATAAATATCGAAAATAGCTTGACCGATTTGAATAATTCTGATACTTGACTTGTTCGTTTTAATGCGAACGAAGGTGGTTTATAAAGAAAGGAACTTTATTAAAGTACATAATTATAATTATGCTAGAAGCAGTTCACCATACAAAGACTTTGTTGGGATGGGAATCAGTCCCTCGACATAAGGCTTAGAAGTCAGGATCACTATTATACTAACGGACTAGTCAATTTAGTAACTGTCATGTTTAAAAAGCTTTAGCTCTACCCACTGCAACAGGAAGAACACCTTAAAATCACATTGGTGCGTCAATCATTAAACGTATGAAAGATCCATTTGCCTTTCTTGCGTCTTTGCAAAAGAGGGGGAGACGAATCGTGAGGAAACTGTCAAGCTTAACGACTGCTCAATCGATCGTCGACCGACTTGTCGTTCCCCTCGGAACGCTGCATGGAAAGGTAAGATGTGAAAACTTTTTAGATTTATTTAAAAAAATATCTGGCGGGAAGGAAAAAGGTTATAGGACGAATTAAGCGGTCGAGGTTAAGCAATTTAGTCATCGTCTTATTTGGAGATGGGTGACCGGCCACCAAGAAGTCGCATCACATTTGAGGATTGCGTATTATTATTATTACGTCAGTCTCGGCGGCCACAAATAAGTTAATTGCCACAAACAAATAGCTTTGCTAACCACCCGTGCAAAAGCGGTTGAAATGTTTAACGAAAACCGTTTGAATACGGAAAATAATGTTTTTTTATAATCTTACAATAACTTGAGCTACTTAGAAAATGAACCTCCTAAAACCAATAATGACACTTATTTCTTTCATGAAGACGAAAATTTGATTCATTGATTTGATCAATAAAAATATATATCTACCCATCTTCCAATTTATTCTTATACAGAATTCCAGTAAGCAAGTAATAAAACAGCTAAATCCTTAGCTTTGCGGGCTTAAGTTCTTTTTAATATTACCTACCAAAGTGAAATATTTCTCGGTCAAAGCCAGCCTTTATAAATTTCAGATAAAAGACAAAAGGCCCGCAAAGAGACAATTACAAAGAAGGCTCTTAAATAAGAATTTATTATTAAATAACTGTCACGTCTATGTCGCTACTAAATTGTGTAATTTGGAATATTACAAAATGTCTGTAGTAAGTACACAACAGTTGTTTGTTTTTGTTTGTAGCGTTCATAGCGAGACTTGGCTTGTCGTTCGTAACAGATGTGCTTCGGAGGGCAAGTAAAGCTGTCGGTCCCGGTTCTTGTCTCAGGAAAAGAATCGTTAGTCCATGTCGGAGGCCTTAGGAACGGTCTGAAAACTCCGACACTAGCGTTGGTCACACACTCAAACGAAAAACAAAACAAACTTCAGCAAGACGTTGATTAAGATTGGAGTCCATGACCTTTGGAGGATAAACATTTCGTATAGCAACATGTAGATAATTAAATAGTGTATATTTCAAAGCTGGTTGATTATACTTGCTACTAATACTTTCTATATTTATTTTTAGTTAAGGTATATCTCACGTAATTATTTGAAGTAACCTTATATTTGCCACGATCCTTAGGCCCAGATCACATCATTTCAAATAACTCGGTATGAACCCGTTATATAAATAGGTAGATATAATTATGTTTTGTTACAAGTATTTCTGATTTAGTTTTAGTCTTAGAATATTATATACTGTCAGCATCAAAGATATATTTACATATAATTTTACTAGATGAGCGCGCGGTTACACCCGCGTCATTTAAGACTACCGTGGCTCACGGCATGATGTTATATAGCCTATCAAATAGATAGACTATCTAACACAGATAATTTTTCAAATCGGACGCGTAGTTCCTGAGATTAGCGCGTTCAAGCAAACAAACAAACTCTTCAGCTTTATTATATTAGTATAGATATCATAGCTGAATCTTTTTATTTTTCGGCCGATTTGCCGGTTTTACTCTGACATCGTCTTCATTTCAAAGAAATACTGCCAAAGGGTAAATAGATCTTCTAAAAACTGCAGTATAAATGCGAATAATATCTTTTGAGGAAGACTGACAATTTTTCTCAACTGAAAGAATCGAGAGGTTAGCCAATTATTTCAGAACGAAACTTCCAACCATTCCTAGCTTAAAAAAACTTGTAAACCCTTATTTCAAAACATAGACCAAGTTTAGTACTCACGTTATTTCATAGATTTAAATCTTTTAAATAAACTTTTTTATAGTATAATAGCCCCTTGTTTTAAAGTTATTCATTTTAATTGCTTGTTGGGTGTTTATTGACGTTGACTGCTAAACCATAAGTCGTGGATTACCTCACCCAGTACATGATGAGTTTTCACACTCATCAAAATTTTTTCTACCTTATTTTATCAGCAATCTGGATTTAAAAAATCTCTCATGCCCTATTTTACCCTCAGGGTGAATTTAAAACGATTTTTCTTTATTCTGTGTTTACACCATGATAAAATCTATTGGAAAAATTGCATATTTTTAGCTTAAGTAAGTTAGTTAGTGACGATATACGCAAAGTGGCTGGCAGCGGCTGGACACGAAAAGCCGAAAATCGGGCTCAGAGGCGTGCCATTGGAGAGGCCTATATCCAGCGGACTATGGCAGGCTGATGATGATGATGATGAAGTTAAGGCTTGATTATGACATGTCAGTCAGGACCTCTCTATTTATATAAACATATCGTGGGATGACAAGTAAAACTCATTAATTGCATTTGTAATTATTTAGAGATAATGAGGTTTTAAGCTTATTTTGTTATTAAAAATCAGATTTTAGTTATAGAACTTTGAATTTGTGGTGACTGTTAGAATAACGGATATCCTACATTACCTAAAATAACTTTTATTAAAAAAAGTTAAATTATACTAGTTATTTAAAAAAATGTACTTAATGAGTTTTACCTGCTTTGAGTTTACTCATGTATAGGTATTTAATGAAAATTGACACAATAATTGTCCGTATTTATGCAAAAAGGAACCACACGACAAATTTCAATTTTGGCTTTTTTTGAAGAATATTAATTTAAAATTGGTTTATTTCTTATTAAAGAAAGATCCACATGATTTTTTCCTTGGAAACAAGTTATACAAAAAGCAGAAAGGAACCAACAGCAAAAACACACATTATACATATTGCAAAACCGAACCATAGCACCATGGGACTCGTTTCATTAAACAAATAAACCATGTAAATTCCATGTCATTTTATACAAAACAGATCCACAGATACTTGGTAACATTATACATTAAAAATATTTATATTTTTAACAATTTACACCAAATGGAACCAAATTTCTGTGGTACCGTTATGCGTAAAATAAATTCATAATTTAATGACTAATATTTTTTTGTAAAATGGAACCCCAAGCATTCGGTTCTACCATGTATAGATTAATATTGTAAACAGCAGACCTGCAGGTATGTGATTTCAGTGTACTGCGGAAGGCGTAAACTTCAAGTTCGAAATTCTCGCTGAAATTGAGAGTTTCTACAAAGACCTGTACGTATCACGGAAGTCCAAGCTCTTGAAACCAGGCAATGATAACTATAGAGCCCAACGCCGGCGCCAATGCACGAAGTAAATCCCTGATGTCAACCAAGGCGAGGTAAGAGAAGTTTTCGAGCAACTTAAGAACGACAAGTCTCCATAGTACGACGAAATAACCACAGAGCTCTTAAAAGCAGGAGGGAGTGTAGTCCTGACAGAGCTGGCGAGCCTTTATAATTCCGTTATCCATCAGGGCCTTACAGCACAGGCGTGGAGCGGGAGTGCGGTTGTTCTGTTCTTATACTAACCTCGCAGAAAAAATATAGACCCATTTCTCTTTTCAGCCACCTCTCCAAGTTGTTCTCGAGTGTTAACAGACAGCCTCGCCAGAAAACCGAACGATTTACAGCCACAGGAACTAGACCACATCCATACTGTTTGGCAGATTATACAGAAGATCAATGAGTACAATAAGCCGCTGTGCATGGCTTTCGTGGACTACGAGAAAGCCTTCGACTCCATCGAAACCGTTGCGGATCTGGATACTCTGCAGCGGTCTTGTATCGATTGGCGCTACATCGGGGCGTTTATATGTTTGTAGGATATCGCCATTAAGACCATCCAACTCCAGCCTCGTCGACGCGATTGCGACGAGGTGTGAGGCAGGGAGACGTAATATTTTAATCAGCTCTTCACCAACGCACTCAAAGACCTCTTTAAGATGCTGGGCTGGCTTGGACTGGGCATAAACATTAATGGCGAGTACATCTCACACCTTCGGATTGCTGAAGATATCCCTGACGGAGTCCCTGAAAGAGTTGAGCGGGATGCTCCACGACCTAAACGGAGCCTCTCGACGTGAACCTGTCTCGGCATGAACTTGAACTTTTGTTCAAGATTATGTTAGACGAACACATCATGACGGGATCGGTTTATGTCCACAGATGGATGCTTGAGGTTGTTCAAGAGTACGTCTATCTTGAGCAACAGCTTGTCGTCCAGCTTGGTAGCAATAACTTTGAGAAAGAAATCGAATCGGTTGGGCAACGTTTGGCAACTTACGCCAAGTTTTCTCTTCGCTCCTACCACAATGCCTGAAGACCAAGGCCTACAACCAATGCGTTATGACGTACAGTACCGAGACGTGAACACTCACAGCAGGACTAGTTCACAAACTTAAAGTTACGCAGCGAGCTATGGAACGGCTATGCTTGGCGTCTCCTTGAAGGATAAAATCCGCAAAGAAATTATCCAACAAAGAACCAGAATTACCGACATACCTCATAGAACAAGTAAGCTTATGAGGCAGTGGACTGATCATATCTGCAGAAGTACTGCTGGCCGCTAGACCAAGCTTGTCCTAGAGTGGAGACCACGACTCGGTAAGCGTAAGGTAGGGCGGCCCCCGGTTAGGTGGAGAGACGACCTGAACTCGAGGCTGGGACGGAATGGATACGAAAGTCTAAGAATCATGTACAGTGGTGCGTGTTGGAAGTGGCCTATGTTCAGCAGTGAATTGCTATAGGCTGCATATCAAAGGTATAGGTATTACGATAATAGTTTCATGTATATCGGTAAATCCATGGCTTTACCGATATGCATGAAACTAAGTATAAGTACTAAGTAAAAAGAACCACAACCCATATGAGGAAAGCTATTAATTAGTAAATATTAAAAGGAACCACATGTACATTGTCTTAATTATCTAGAAAGTTTAAGAGTCTTCTTTCTCTTAGCGTTATCCCAGTTTCAATCTGGGGTCCGCTTACTAGTCTAACCGCATTTGGCTGAATATTAGCTTTTACAAGAGTATGCAGAGGAAATTTATATACACAAATGAGTTATTTATCAATACATTTTACATTTATATAAAATAAATGTACTATTTTAGTTAATGCATATAATTTTTTTGTAAATCCATTGATATCTCAGAAGTGCGTTTTTGCTGGGTGGTTCCTTTTTGCATAAATACGGACAATAATTAATGGTAACATTGACGTTGAGCGTTGGTTGACGTTCAGTTAGTGACAAAAAGTAGTGGTCCGGCCGCATTACGTTGCCAGCACAAAGTCATTAAATACAAAATGAACTTTACCTGCCGGAATTTTTTTTCGAAGCAGTAGATAATGATAATTATTTTTTTTTAAATGGCAAAATTAGGAAAGTACGTACTTGGTGACCTTTTCTCGTAAACGTTAATGCAAAAATAATGAACTTAGTGAATAAAAGTCATTCTTCGGAAAAACTGTATTTAGTGAGTTTTCCTTGTCACCCTACGATATACAGAATGCAGTACCGTAAGCATGCTCTATACACTCAAAATT
Source organism: Euclidia mi (assembly GCA_944739405.2). Taxonomy (NCBI): domain Eukaryota; kingdom Metazoa; phylum Arthropoda; class Insecta; order Lepidoptera; family Erebidae; genus Euclidia; species Euclidia mi. Next base: position 95,309,773 of record OX123185.2, read on the forward strand.
TATGCGCAAAACTCTTAAAATTTAAATATTAATGGCTTTATCTGGTTGTACGAGTATGAAGAATAATATGAAAAATATATTCGCTTTCTGACTGCACATAGGTGCACATCGTGCGTTTTTCACGTTCATAAATCAAATGCAAATGCACAAACTGGAGAGAAACATGGCGCCCGTACGTGAATGTTTATCATATTTGATATTTTAGCTCGTCGAGTGAGTTGTGTGTACCTAATCGCAGATACTTCTACAGTGATTTTGTAGTTCAATGAATTGAGTTGTGGAGTGTTTTTGTGTCAGGTAGAGATAAATGAGAGTGTAAAATTGTGCTGTGTTTTTGTGACAGGTATTTCAAGCTAAGATTAGATTAATTTTGCTCTTAGTTAGACGACCGGTTGGCGCAGCGGGAGTGTAAGCGACTGCCACGCCGAAGGTCGCGGGTTCGATTCCTGCTCAAGTCAAACATTTGTGTGCGTGAACATGGATGTTTGTCATGGTCTGGGTGTTTCTATGTACAATATGTATGTATTTACAATAAAAAAGCATATATGTATGTTTGTCTAGTACTCATAGTACATTCGTTGCTTAGTTTGGGACTAGATGGTGTTGTGTGAATGTGGTAAACCAAAGAAAAAAGTTAGGATTCAAAATAGAGGTACTTAGTTTCTCAGGCGCTACAGCCCTTTGTGGGTCTTGGCCTCTTGAACAATGGTTTTCCATTGTCGAAGAGGCCAAAATAGAGGTAAGTTATCTGTTTATTATGAATATACATAAAAATATTATGTTAGAGCGATTATTAAGATTTCTACGGGGTCACACATGAACACTCTACAACAATTAGCATAATAATTAATTACTGATAAAAAATATTTTAGTGACGTCATATTTGAATAACCCTATGATAAGTTCTACTTTTATTGTGCTATCTATTTAATTAAAAGTAGCCTTTAACTATCACTATTCTCGATCCAAAAAATAAATTATATACAAACTGTTTAGAACAAAAGACACATTTAAAAACAAAAAACAACTAAATTTAAATGAAAACGTAACGAGTTCTTAGATATTTTTCGGAAAGTTCGACCGCCAAAGGTGAGACCCTGGGTATAATGTACTGAATTACTGGTATCAGTTTTCAGTACACCGTCCCTTACACCCAGTATATACAGATTATATGTCCCGACCTAAATGTCTAATTATTTTAAGAACGAACACAAATACCAACGGGAAGTAAAAGCACGAATAGTGACGTACTTGTGAAGTCGATGTGACATTTTAAGCCACTACGCCAAGTGAAGTCTAAATATTCTATTACACTAAAACTCTGTGACCCGTTACGCCTAAACAAGTTCAAAAGCTACTGAACCAGAAACTAGGACTAATACTAGCAAGGCTCTATCTTCATAACAATATTTTATCAGCTATGTTAATTACCTTACACCTGACCATGACTTATAGCTACACGCTACAATAATCCTTCCACACACCACACATAAAGGCAATAGTTTAATATTTCATAGCAGTTAAAACAATATATTATTACACTACAAGACACACATTTTAGCCACTCTGTTCACATTACCCTTTAATAATTACACGCGGCTAATTCACAGGTTGCTTGTACCGAATTTATGGCCTTTAGTGTACTTTGAATGTTTATTAGGTTCATAAAATTAATGAACAATACCTAGATGAAGCGGGCTCATAATTTTTATCCTGTGCGCCAAGAAAAATGTCGCAAATTGCCGTCGCTGTGCTAAAATTTACGCTTATTTCGTAAGAGTACGTTAATATATTTTGTGAGACATTTCTTTGGCATGGAGTGTAAATGCCTGAGTGTTTTATTAGACCATTGATGTTGTGTCATGTTGAACATTTTACGGCTTTTATACTTGTGAAATTTTGTCGTAATTTATTCTTTTGTTGTGGAATTGTTTAACATGTAGGTCGTTAAAAACTCGTAGCTTTTGACTGGAATGTACTTACTACTATTAGAGTTTAAGTAAGTTTGAAATGGAGTCGCGTGTAGAACGAATAATATGTTTTTTTTTGCTGTATATACTGTTAATAAAGCTCTTGATAGAGGAAGGTGGAAAGAGGGTAGGGACGCCTTTGCTCTGCAATGGGACAGGTTAGGCTGCAAATAATAATAATAATATGTGTAATAAATCAGATCCTCCTATTTAGTCTCGATAAATATCGAAAATAGCTTGAACGATTTAAGTAATTCTGATACTTGCCTTGTTCGTCTTAATGCGAACGAAGGTAGTTTATAAAGAAAGGAACTTTTTTCAAGTACATCATTATAATTATGCTAGAAGCAGAATTGTGTTCACCATACAAAGACTTTGTTTGGGATGGGAATCAGACCCTCGACGTAAGGCTTAGAAGTCAGGATCACTATTATACTAACAGACTAGTCAATTAAGTAACTGCCATGTTTAAAAAGCTTTAGCTCTACCCACTGCAACAGGAAGAACACCTTAAAATCACATTGGCGCGTCAATCATTAAACATATGAAAGATCCATTTGCCTTTCTTGCGTCTTTGCAAATGAGGGGGAGACGAATCGTGAGGAAACTGTCAAGCTTAACGACTGCTCAATCGATCGTCGACCGACTTGTCATTCCCCTCGGAACGCTGCAAGGAATGGAAAGATGTGAAAACTTTTTAGATTTATTTAAAAGAAAATATCTGGCGGGAAGGAAAAATGTGGTAGGACGAATTAATCGATCGAGGTTAAGCAATTTAGTCATCGTCTTATTTGGAGATGGGTGACCGCCAGAGGTCGCATCACATTTGAGGATTGCGTATTAACGTCAGTCTCAGCGGCCACAAATAAGTTAATTGCCACAAACAAATAGCTTTGCTAACTACCCGTGCAAAAGCGGTTAAATGTTTAACGAAAACCGTTTGAATACGGAAAAAAACGTTTTTTTATAATCTTACAATAACGTGAGCTACTCATAAAATGAACCTTCTAAAACCAATAATGAGACTTATTGCTTTCATGATGACGAAAATTTGATTAATTGATTTGATCAATAAAATATATCTACCCATCTTCCAATTTATTCTTATACAGAATTACAGTAAGCAAGTAATAAAACAGCTAAATCCTTAGCTTTGCGGGCTTAAGTTCTTTCTAATATTACCTACCAAAGTGAAATATTTCTCGGTCAAAGCCAGCCTTTATAAATTTTAGATAAAAGACAAAAGGACCGCAAAGAGACAATTACAAAGAAGGCTCTTAAATAAGAATTTATTATTAAATAACTGTCACGTCTATGTCGCTACTAAATTGTGTAATTTGGAATATTACAAAATGTCCGTAGTAAGTACACAACAGTTGTTTGTTTTTGTTTGTAGCGCTCATAGCTAGACTTGGCTTGTCGTTCGTAACAGATCGGCAAAGTTAAGCAACGCTTGCACAGGTCACTATTTGGACGCTACCGTGCTTCGGAGGGCACGTAAAGCTGTCGGTCCCGGTTCTTGTCTCAGGATAAGAATCGTTAGTCGATGTCAGAGGCCTTAGGAACTGTCTGAAAACTCCGACACTAGCGTTGGTCACACACTCAAACGAAAAACAAAACAAACTTCAACAAGACGTTGATTAAGATTGGAGTCTTTGACATTTGGGGGATAAACATTTCTTATAGCAACATGTAGATAATGAAATAGTGTATATTTCAAAGCTGGTTGATTATACTTGCTACTAATACTTTCTATATTTATTTTGCACCGAAATCAAGTTTTTCTACCTTATTTTTTCCGCAGGCTGGATTAAAAAAAATCTCCCATGCCCTATTTTACCCTCAGGGTGAATTTAAAACGAACTTTCTTTATTCTTGTTTACGCCATACGATTGTCCGTGTGGTGACGGATTAAGAATACGGCATGTTACCACCCCATATCATCCCATGGGTGTCGTAAGAGCCGACAGAGGGAGCATATTATGCAGAGAAAATCACTGTAAGAGAAGGAAAACTTGATACAAACCCTATACCAACCCGTTTGGCCAGCGTGGTATAGTAGGCCAACTCCTCCTTTCGAAGGAGAGGCATAGTCCAGCAGTGGACTGTTAAAGGCTGATGATGATGATGATGATGAATCGCAGATACTTCTACAGTGATTTTGTAGTTTAATGAATTGAGTTGTGGAGTATTTTTGTGTCAGGTAGAGATAAATGAAAGTGTAAAATTGTGCTGTGTTTTTGTGACAGGTATTTCAAGCTAAGATTAGATTAATTTTGCTTTTAGTTAGGATTTAAAATAGAGGTACTTACTTTCTCCAGCGCAGTCTATGTCGCTACTAAATTGTGTAATTTGGAATATTACAAAATGTCTGTAGTAAGTACACTACAGTTGTTTGTTTTTGTTTGTAGCGCTCATAGCGAGACTTGGCTTGTCGTTCGTAACAGATAGGCAAAGTTAAGCAACGCTTGCACAGGTCACTAATTGGATCCTCCCATGCTTCGGAGGGCACGTAAAGCGGTCGGTCCCGGTTCTTGTCTCAGGATAAGAATCGTTAGTCCATGTCGGAGGCCTTAGGACGGTCTGAGACTTTGACTTAGGTCTGAGACGGTTGGCGCAGCGGGAGTGTAAGCGACTGCTACGCCGAAGGTCGCGGGTTCGATTCCCGCTCAAGTCAAACATTTGCGTGCATGAACATGGATGTTTGTCTTGGTCTGGGTGTTTCTATGTATAATATTTATGTATTTACAAAGAAAAAATATATTTGTATGTTTATCCCTTATCTAGTACCCATATCACAAGCTCTGCTTAGCTTGGGACTAGATGGTGATATGTGTATGTGGTAGAATATTATAATATCATCATAATATAAAAAATCCTTGCGTTACTGACTGACAGACAAGCTACAGCCAAAACTATTGTGCGCAGGAAGCTGAAATTTGGCATGTATGTTCTTTGGGGATCGTAGGGGTGCACTAAGAAGGAATTTCCCGAAATACCCACGGGATCGGGCAAAACGGGTAAATTTAAAAAAAATGCAGGCGTAGCTGCTGGCGTCCTCTAGTCATTATATAAAACTCCAACACTAGAGTTGGTCACACACTCAAACGAAAATCAAAACAAACTTCAGCAAGACGTTGATTTAGATTGGAGTCTTTGACATTTGGAGTATAGACATTTCTTAAAGCAACATGTAGATAATTAAATAGTGTATATTTCATTTCAAATTTCATCAAATCAAATTAAATTGTAAATTATCGCTTGCTAATCGGTGAAGGAAAACATCGTGAGGAAACCTGCATGTCTGAGAGTTCTCCATAATGTTCTCGAAAGACATGTGAAGTCTGCCAACCCGCACTTGGCCAGCGTGGTGGACTATGGCTTTACCCTTCTCATAGTGAGAAGAGGCCCGTGCCCAGCAATGGGACAGTATAGGGTTGATGATGATGATGATGATGATGATGATGTCTATTTCAAAGCTGGTTGAATATACTTGCTACTTTTTGTTTGTTTTTCGTGTGAGCGTGTGGCCAACTCCGGTGTCGGAGTTTTCAGACCGCCCGAAGGCCTCCGACATGGCCTAACGATCCTTATCCTTGGACAAGAACCGGGACCGACAGCTTTACGTGCCCTCCGAAGCACGGTAGCGCTCAGATGTAAATGCCACACACGGTCACCCATCCAAGTGGTAACCTGTGCAAGCGTTGCTTAACTTTGCCGATCTGTTACGAACGGCAAGCCAAGTCTCTTGCTACTAATACTTTCTATATTTATTTTTTAGTTATGGAATATCTCACGCAATTATTTGCAGTAACCTTATATTTGCCACGATCCTTAGGCCCAGATCACATCAGCCGTGGTCACTGCATTTTATATTTATTTTCAAATAATTAGGCTAAGACCCGTTATATAAATAGATATATGTTTGTTACAAGTATTTCTGATTTAGTTTTAGTCTTAGAATATTATATACTGTCAGCATCAAAGAGATATTTACATATAATTTTACTAGATGAGCGCGCGGTTACACACGCGTCATTTAAGGCTACCGTGGCTCATGGCATGATGTTATATAGCCTATCAAATAGACTATCTAACACAGATAATTTTCAAATCGGACGCGTAGTTCCTGAGATTAGAATGTTCAAGCAAACAAACAAACTCTTCAGCTTTATAATCATCATCATCATCAGCCCGCAACAGTCCACTGCTGGACTAGGCCTCTCCTTTGAAAGGAGGAATTGGCCTACTATACCACGCTGGCCAAACGGGTTGGTATAGGGTTTGTATCAAGTTTTCCTTCTCTTACAGTGCTGTTCTCTGCAAAGTATGGTCCCTCTGTCGGCTCTTACGACACCCATGGGATGATATGGGGTGGTGACATTGCGTATTCTTAATCCGTCACCACACGGACACAGCTTTATAATATTAGTATAGATATCATAGCTGAATCTTTTTATTTTTCGGCCGATTTGCCGGTTTTACTCTGACATCGTCTTCATTTCAAAGAAATACTGCCAAAGGGTAAATAGATATTCTAAAAACTGCAGTATAAATGCGAGTAATATCTTTTGAGGAAGACTGACAATTTTTCTCAACTGAAATAATTGAGACGTTACGTTAGCCAATTATTTCAGAACGAAACTTCCAACCATTCCTAGCTTAAAAAAACTTGTAAACCCTTATTTCAAAACATAGACCAAGTTTAGTACTCACGTTATTTCATAGATTTAAATCTTTTAAATAAACTTTTTTATAGTATAATAGCCCCTTGTTTTAAAGTTATTCATTTTAATTGCTTGTTGGGTGTTTATTGACGTTGACTGCTAAACCATAAGTCGTGGATTACCCCACCCAGTACATGATGAGTTTTCACACTCATCAAAAATTTTTCTACCTTATTTTATCAGCAATCTGGATTTAAAAAATCTCTCATGCCCTATTTTACCCTCAGGGTGAATTTAAAACGATTTTTCTTTATTCTGTGTTTACACCATGATAAAATCTATTGGAAATATTGCATATTTTTAGCTTAAGTTAGTTAGTGACGATATACGCAAAGTGGCTGGCAGCGGCTGGACACGAAAAGCCGAAAATCGGGCTCAGAGGCGTGCCATTGGAGAGGCCTATATCCAGCGGACTATGGCAGGCTGATGATGGTGATGATGAAAATGTTAAGGCTTGATTATGACATGTCAGTCAGGACCTCTCTATTTATATGAACATACACAGAATGCAGTACCGTAAACACGTTCTATACTTTCAACATTTATGCGTAAAACTCTTAAAATTTAAATATTAATGGCTTTATCTGGTTGTACGAGTATGAAGAATAATATGAAAAATATATTCGCTCACTGACTGCACATAGGTGCACATCGTGCGTTTTTGACGTTCATAAATCAAATGCAAATGCACAAACTGGAGAGAAGCATGGCGCCCGTACGTGAATGTTTATCAAATTTGATATTTAAGCTCGTTGGGCGAGTTGTGTGTACCTAATCGCAGATACTTCTACAGTGATTGTGTAGTTCAATGAATTGAATTGTGGAGTGTTTTTGTGTCAGGTAGGGATAAATGAGAGTGTTAAATTGTGGTGTGTTTTTGTGACAAGTACTTTAAGCTAAGATTAGATTAATTTTGCTTTTAGTTAGACTATATAATAGTTATTAAGATTTCTGCGGGGACACACCTGAACACTGTACAACAATTAGCATAATAATGAATTACTGATAAAAAATATTTTAGGAACGTCATATTTGAGTAACCCCATGATAAGTTCTACTTTTATTGTGCTATCTATTCAATTAAAAGTAGCCTTTAAACATCACTATTCTCGATCCAAAAAATAAATTATATACAAACATTTTAGAACAAAAGACACTATTAAAAACAAAAAACAACTAAATTAAAATGAAAACGTAACAAGCTGTGAACAGAAAAACTGTTGTCATGCATAATTAAAAAACTGTTCAACCGACTTTCAACTGATACGGCTTAAAGTTGCTCGCGAAAAACAGGCTTAAAATTTACTGTAATGAACACCATTTTTCATAGCTGTATGTATTACAGAGAAGTTGGTACGAGTTTAATGATCATAGGTATATTATTGAAACTTTGATATTATATAAATGTGAATGAAAAACATAAGGCCTTATTATTGCAGGGACTTAATAAAAAAGCCGATTTCATCCCGTCAGTGACCATGAGTAGTAATCCTTGCTGAAACGTCGGGACTAATAGGGAGTATTCAATATTTAATTAATTATTTTGATATAATGGTGCGATTAAGACACTTCAATAAATAATTAAATATGAATACGACTTTTAGTGTTTATTAATATAAAAGTTACGATTCCAACAAATCCAAAACAAAAAAGATAAGCAAACCACACTGGATAGAGTCTGTACTATGGTTATCAGATACCTTATAATTATGTATACTTACATCATAATTATAAATTTTAAATATTATCAATAAGTAGATAAATTATACAGACCACAGACACAGAAAAAAACAGCGTTAAAGCTCAACGCTTACATTCTCGCAAAACCTATATTATACTGCCTTCTTGGTCCAGTGGATAGCATACGCGTCTGTTGATCAGGAGATCCCGGATTCGATTCCCGGGTCGGGAAAAACTGTTTTTGAGTTTTTCCGAATTCTCAGTAGCAACACGGAGTCTGGCAATGTGCCGGTAACGGCAATAGGCTCTGTGGGCTCTCCCCTATTACGTGCAACCTAAAATTCATAAGGTGAAATGTGGTTGTAATAATATTGCACATCTACCTATCCCTTCGGGGATACAGGCGAGACGGTAAAAGATACCTAGGCTCGACCGGGGAAGTACTACCCTCTCACAGAAAATCGACGTAAAGTAACAGTACCTAAACTGTTGCGTTTCGTCCGGTGAGTGAGAGTGCCGGAGGCCCTATCCCCTATTCCTTCTCCCTCATCCCTCTCCTCATCCTATCCCTTTTCCCAACCCCAAGGGGTGGCAACGCACTTGTGACTCCAATGGTGTTGCTTGTGTCCATGGGCGGCGGTAATTGCTTACCATCAGGTGATCCGTCTGCTCGTTTGCCGCCTATTAAAATAAAATAAATATATATACAATAAGTAAACAATAAACAAAAAGATAAATAAGAAAAGTATTTTATAATATTATTCAATATTCCACAAGAACTTTTCATCGAGTGAACTCAATTTGTGTAGTACTCAGTTTACTATTCTAAGCTAGTCGACTAGGCAAATTCATTCATTGTTGTGAAAGTGACTTTTTATTTTGTCTACCATAACTTTTAATGAAAGTTCTTTATGGAAACTGTTGTTTAAGCTTTCCATGACTGCTAATTTTCAAAGCTATGTTGGAGTAACTTGTACTATTATAAAAGTTATAAAAGGTGTAATAGAGAAACATTTATTTGTAAGTGACTATCAGGCATACGACTTGTTTTAGCAATTTTCTTATGCTTCAGTAGTTCCCTCGTTTCTGAGGATCGTGTACACCGGCTTTTGAGCTGTTGATGCTACTTCTCTATCAGTCTATGAGTATGTCTATAACTGCCTGTGGAGGAATAAAGGTGTTTGGTGTTTCTCCAACTAGAGGGAGGATCCTCTAACCAGGCTGGGTGAACGTGCCTGGTGGACTATCAGTACTGTGTATTCCAACTACACACCTACATGCCTATTAGCACTTGCTAGAGGACATGGCTTCTTTCATTTGGTCAGACCATCTGCCTTATGAACGATCGAGCATTTCTGGCTTCGATTCCAATAGGCACCACCAATTTTTCAAGATTTTTATCTCATCTACACAATACATGACAAAATTACACCCAGCTCATACAGAGGTTGAAAAGATGCACTTTGACACCAATTCGGGCAACAATAGACACATTTGTAAGTTTAAGCCAAGGTATACTTATTAAGCGGCTTGAGATAAGGAATAAGTCTATCTTTTGATCAAGAAGGTGCTATAGAGATGATTTCATAATTGCTGATTTCTCTTTATAGAATTCTAAAAACAATAACACATAAAGAGAGAGTATGCACTCATACAAGCTTTGTCTCTTTCTAAAGAACGGTCAATTCTAATCGCGCTGTTCGTGTCTCTATGTCTATAATTCATCTATCTATATCTAACGGAACGCCAAATCATCCGATTCAAACACACCTCTTTCGCTTCCTCGACATTCATTAACCTCATCATACATGCTCGCCGGTTATGGGTACTTTTAATTTGGCGCTTTTTCAGTTCGTCACCTATTTGGTCGGCGTACGTTCGTCTTGGGCGTCCCCTACCGACGTCTTTATTCATTCTTACACGATACACTCTTTCGTATTATTTCTTTCATCCATCCGTTCCAAATCGGCTTAACCATCGCAACATTCCTTTTTCAATCGTTGTCACTACATCTTCTTTTAGACCACATTTCTCTCGTGTCACACTGTTTTTCACTTTTTCAATCAGCCTTACTCCGCACATACTCCTTAAAGCTCACATCTCCACAGCATTGATTCTACTTTCATGCTTCTTCTGCCATACCCATAATTCGCTACCATGCATCAGTGTTAGCGCCAAAACTCCCTGCAGTACAGCAAGGCGAGCCTTACTTGGGATAATTTCGTTACTGATGATGGACTGTAAGGCGCCATTCACACAATTCCATTATACCTGCTTTCGGAGAGTAAAAGCAATTCAACATCTCCCTCACATTTTCCATCTTTTCTTTTATGGTAATTGGCGGCAAACGAGCAGATGGATCGCCTGATGGTAAGCAATTACCGCCGCCCATGGACACAAGCAACACCACAGTAGTAACAAGTGCGTTACCACCCCTTGGTGATAACACACAAAAGGGATAGGATGAAGAGTGGGATGAGGGAGAAGGAATAGGGGATAGGGCCTCCGGCACTCTCACTCACCGAACGAAACGTAACAGTTTAGGTACTGTTACTTTACGTCGATCTTCTGTGAGAGGGTAGTACTTCCCCGGTCGAGCCGACCCATTCATGCTGAAATCAGCAAGGTTCTGCTACCTTTATAGTTATCTCTCGTAAACAAAGACCCTAAATACACAAACTCATTCACCTGTTCCACTTTTCTATCTCCTATCCTTATGTTACATTCAGTTATACTGTCTTCCCTCTCTATAACCATGACCTAAGTCTTGCGTACATTCACTTTCATGCCCTTCTTCTTATACGCCTCATTTGTTTCGGTGACCATCTGCTGTAAATCAGACGCTGACGACGTAAAAAGAACCTAACTGTCTGCGTATAGCAGGGTCTTATATACAGATTCACCCATTCTCAACCAACATTCAGACCCTTTCAAATCGATCAAACAACTGTCCATGAATAGATTGAACAGCCAAGGAGACGCTACACATCTCTGTCTAACACCACGATCAATGTTAAACCAGTCCATGTAAGCCCCGTTGATTCTAACACAGGCACTAGTAAATAGTCTATAATTCACAAGTATTATTTTGACGAAATAATAACTAGGTACATACCTATGGTTGCACTTTTATCATATACATACATACATAGACGCACGCCTGTTTCCCCGAAGGGGTAGGCAGAGGCATATTAAACGCCCACTTTTCGCCAGTGTTTTGATCCTACGTAATAGGTGGCGAGCCTATTGCCGCTTATTGGGACATTTTGTTTGCCAGAGCCTCGTCCGTTGATCGGCAGGTGCACCACTTGCAGGTGAGGTTGGCTTGGGACCCTAAGTTCTTGGTGGGAACCCTATGCACAAAATGTTTATCAAACAAATGAAAAAAAGTAGTAAAGTTTTTTTAACGGAACGGAATTATAATGTCGTATGTACCATTGTATTTTGGTCGCATTGTCATCATCATACAGCAAGCAGTAACATCCAAATACAAACACCACCTTCAAAAATTAAAACACGAACGGAACAAGTGTATGTGTATTTTTTGCAACATGTCCAATTCCCGTGGAACAGGTATCGGGAACCGCTGCCACAGAATAAACAGTACTTACGTACAGAAGCACCACTTGTCAAACCAATTCATTGAAATTGCGACTCTTGCTACTAAGCAACAAAGTGCAATTCAGCTCGCATAAGCACTCAGTGCCTACTGCAATATTCACCTAACCGTTCCCGCCTTTTCTAACACATAGCGCTGTCGCTGTCTGGTGCGGAGTGCCGCGCTAGCTGTCGCGCTAGGGTTGTCGACTTGCCGCTGCTACTATAATATTTATTCATCGTCTATCTACCTACTTGACCACGTACCTAATAATAAATAATCATCCTATAAGTATCCTATCCCACTATTTGAGCTTGTAGAACAAAAACCACAAATAATCTGGTCGTTTACATTTTCACTATACTAATTCTTAGTTATTTCCTAAACACATGGACCAATTTACATGATTCAAAAAGATAAAATGGTTTTTGAACTAGATCTTTAATTTGACTACGAATACGAATACGACTTCGAATAATCGTTGGGATATCTCAACAAACAAAAAATCTAATTTTCAAATTGCTCTCGTAAAATAAATAAAATGAAATTTTCAAGTCGACAACCCTTGCGCGACGCGTCGGACGCGGGCTTGGAAGCCGCGCGAAAGTGTAGGCACTTATCGCTGTAGGTACGGCCGAGTGAAGGAGGCCTGCCGCTGCCCATAGCGCTGTATGCGCTTATGAATTTAATTTAGCATCCAGCTTTATAGTCTTCACGTGACTTACATAAATGTTGGAGCTGCCCAGCTGTGTACAGCCTCATTGAGGGAACATTATGTAAAAATAGACGAAAATAACGTACGTTTTCGTACTTACTTACTCTGGATTATTATTACTTACTCTCTTGATCTGGATGTTTCTATTATATTTATACATAGATATATTTAAAAAAAATGTAAGTATATTAGTATGTACATAATATTATTATGGTGAGAGGAGTCTTGGGCGAGGCCTTTGTCCAGCAGTGGACGTCTATAGACTATATGACGTTGAAGTAACAGCAGAGTTACCGGTGTGACTTGAGGTTCATAAGTGCTAATAAGTCCTTTAGATGTAACTTTAAGTCGCCCAAATGCACAAAAATATGTATAGACAAAGTTTACACGTTACCGTATAATGATAAATCAAATATGTTAAACAGATAAAGTACACGTAGAATAACTTGAACAAGCCTTAATCTCGGTGTTTTCGATCTCAAAAAAAGGAGGTTTTTCTGGGTCTTTTACCTTGCCGATATTCGGTAAAGTATTAATGACTTTATCCCATCGCGTGTCGCATAGGCGTGTAGTACGATAATTCAACCGCGCCGCCATAGTATTACGTACACGTTACGTTTTACTCGTACCTACATATATTGCTTTATGAAACAGGTGGAAAATATAACCCAAACGCTATATAAGTATGTGCGTCATGCAGTTGTTTGCGTTATTTATTGGAATTACTAGAAAATATTCAAGATAAAAATATTTGCGTGGGACATTTAGAAATATTTCAACTTTCAATGTAATTCTTAGAAACATAAATAATGCCTGTGTTTGCCCATATCGAGCTATCACGTGGCCATTCAAACAACTGACGTAATAAGTAATCTCATGAAAAATTGGTTTGCATTTCTAAATTCATACCTGTATAATTATTCATGAATATAGTCAAAAATTGTCAGTAGCAGCACGGACTCTGGTAATGTGCCCGGTAAGGTAATAGGCTCGCCCCTTATTACGTGAGACCTAAAAATTCATGGCGAAATGTGGGTGTAATATTATACCTCTGTCTACCCCCTCGGGGATACAGGCGTGAGTCTATAGTCTATATATAGATAAATAGAAAACTATTTTCATGAATGAACGTTTCATTTTAAGCCTACGGGTAAAAGTAAATAGTGTAAATACTCCAAAGCAGCGCAGTATAGCTACGTAGGTATATATATGTTAATTATAATGAACACTGTGCGGTAGTGAATGCGCGGCGTTTTCGTTCGGCTTTGCGCAATTGTTCATAAATTCACTCTATTCGGATGTATTCGTACGTGTTCGTTTCAGGTTCATTTGGAATTGGATGTAATACAGTCATATATAATAATTTCATCATCGTTTTGATGCGATGATTTGTGTTTAATTGCTTTAATATTTAATTTTTATAAACAGGATACTCAACGATGCAATTTGAGATTAGAGATTTTTATTAAAGTTTGAGGTAAACTCGAGTTTAAGTGGTGGAAATTCCTAGTAGCGGGGCTCCCCACCGCAAATAAGAAGCCCATCTACAACTTAAATTACTACAGATCATAACATAATCCCATTCATAAAATTATAGAATTAAATCTGAAAATATATAAAAAAGGTCACCCTTAACCAGACATGTCAGCCTACCCACTTCAAAACGCGAAGGTTGTTCCCTATTTATATTCACAACATCAATTATTCAAATAAGATAATCTGTTCTATCATAAAGGAATCGTAGGATACGTTTGGACCGTCGTTATTAACTGAATGGCACATAAAAGTCCCTCGCAGCAGTAAAGTGACCGAAGCGTCATGACCGAAGCGTGGTGACCGAAGCAATGAAGTGACCGCAGTTTTATGACCGTGCGGTTGCTCGATGTGACTAAATGAATGTATTTAGCAATAACGATGGGGTTTATTTGTTTTTGCGGTACAATGTCGGGATGCGGAGCAGATTTTGTATTTTATTGTTGCTGGATAATTGAAGAGTAATTTAAGTTGATATTTCCTTTACTGTGGATCCTATGGTTTAATTAAAAACTGCTGCTTTTTGGGCATAATTTTTAAGGGTAAATAAATAAAAGGAAATGCAATACAGCGTACTGAGCTCTACATTGTGAGCGTTTCTGAAATGTACGAGCAATATAGGTAGGTGAAATAAATTTGCAACGGGTCTGACAGAGATATACTACGCATCCATCTATAGTTTTAAGATTATAGGGGCTTTTTGAGGGAATAATGAAATAGTTACATTGTTAAGACAATGATAATTCTTTAATGCTATAAAAATGTTACATAAATACGTTGCTCGGTAGTACCTCGCGACGAAACCTTGTTTGATTAAAACCTTGATAAAAGTTATGAAAAAATGGCATAGGTAATTATTTCCAAGTCTCTTGAACATTCAATAAAAATAAACGTAAATAAATTAAAATCACGTCTTCCAATTAGTAAATCTCTTCAAATTGGAATCTTAACAGCAATGTGAGGCTATAGAAGTATATAATTTACTATATTTTATGAAGATACAGATATCAAAATATATTTTAATAATTATTAGAGCACCTTCTTTAAAGATTTGGTAGAAAAAGCAGCAGAAAACAGTATCTTTTGTGCTTCATGTGTCAAATCTAGACGTGAGATTAAAATTATACAAAGACGTATTTGTCGTCTCTGTGGATATATTATTATGCCTCGAAAATCAGTTAATCATCAGACTACGAAAGCAATTGAAGCAAGTTTAAACAATTTACAACAAAGGCATATAGGCATTAGTTAGTCAAATTAACGAAGCACAAAGAGAAACAAATCACATAAACAAATTGACTACATAAAGACAACTCGGATAAAACTGTTCTATCGAATTTGCCGTTGTTAATCGAATTATTCATTACTGTGACAATTTGTGTCGCTGCCGCCTCCCACCCCTTACTAGGGGTCCATTTAAATTAAATAATTGGCCTTCGAGATACACATTATATTTTTGATTACTTTCATTGGATGTAATGAATTTAATTTGTTGTTTTTTAGTATCTTTAATCTGAAGCAATATGCATATGCGTTTTGCGATTTATCGTTTGTAATAAATCGTGATAATAGCGAAAGTCATTCGTATACGTATATAGTCAAGATGAAAGTTTGTTGGTTCTAGTGCAGTCTACGTGTCATTCTTTACGCTGCTTGTTTTTTATTATAACTTGTATTTTAATAAAGTCGGAAAATGAACTACGGATAGTATAAGCTATGATAGTAAGCAATAATCGCAACTAGAGATCACTCGCGCATTGCTAACCCTTTGGAACATGAAAAGAATGTGAAAATATCGCACTTATTATATTATATTTTTATATGTTTAGTAAAATTAACTTGTCTCTCTGGAGCTCTCACTCACAGAATTAATGCAGGACTAAAACACTGCAACTTTTCGTCAATCTTCTAGATTAGGCTAGTACTACTACTCCAGTTGAGTCGATCCAGCCAGAATTCATAACTACATTCCTAAGAATGACCTGAAGTATTCTCTTCTCCAGCTTTCAATTACAAAGTATTTTAAAGCAAGGAAGTAAAAAAGGTCCTTCAACAAAGCAGCCACAGAAAAGTGTATCAGGACTGTTTACGTTCACCATAACGGCACGTAAACGTTAACCTCACTCGTACAGAAGGTCCTACAGTGACTGCCAGTAATCTACGCGTAGAAATTTCACTCTAGCGTCCGCTTGAGTGATACTTTTTTTCTTGAGTAATAATTTAAGAAAACTTCGGAGAGCCTCACTTAAAGCTGTGAATCAAAGACGCTATGAAATCTTACCTACTTTAAGCCTTAGGAGTATAAGGCAAAGTACTAGTTGATAATTTATTAATATAGTGCTTTTTTACGTGTAGCATAGTGGCTTAAACAACTGCTCGCTACCAATAAGATGTGGTGAGTTTGGATTTCAAACGGAGAAACGCTTTGAATGATCCATAAATTGTTGTTCCGTCTGGATGGTCTTGAATGTGTTTTTGAAATATACGTAAAGTCACATGAACTTATCTATGTGAGAGAGGAAAATAAATGTATATAGGTGTATATAATATTTATATACATCTGTAGGTGAAAGAAACACCTACAGGTCCTATGAAAGTTCACATGCCGGAAAGTTATAAAATACAAATTAATTCATAAAATCTGTCACAATCTAGATTCTGATCACATTGGGTCTTGTTCCGGAGTTAATCCACGACTAGCAGTAGTTAGGCGATAACTTAGATCGTGAAGGCGACCACTGTGTGATGATGAATGTCATGATGTAAAATATTATACTAGACAGCGAGAAGGCTTAGTCGCATAATGTCATTTACAGAGAATATCTCTTTTATAGAGTATCTCTTTCGAAACATGTTTGTTTGAGGACTTAAATCCTGTGCAATCTGTTCAGTCTATGAATAACTTAGGTATTTTAATTAAAAGTTAAATGTTTGAAAACTAATATTCGTCATAATTATTATTTAACACATGTGCCCGGTAGATGGCAATAGGCTCGCCCCCTATTACATTGGGACCTAAAAATTCATGGCGAAATGTGGGTGTACTATTACAGCTCTGCCTACCCCTTCGGGAATACAGGCGTGAGCTTATAAAAAAAAATACTTCTGTATTACCTACGTAAGTACGTATCGTACGAGTAAGACCCATTTTAATAAAAATGTATGATGTATAAATATTGCGAATGTTTAAAATCGAATACGTTATTATTTTTATTCTATTTTTGCACTGTTTCAAACATTCTTACATGAATCGATTGTATCTCTTTTGTTTTTTAGAAGACCGAGTTTTGTATAATCGTGTATCTTGGTGAATTGTGAATTTATAAACTTATTTATAATTCAATAAGACACACCCACGTTCGTATTTATACCCACAACAATTTATGGATTCGTAAGCCGTATTCACCTTGTTTTGATATTAATTTAGGTCCCCATCCCACGTTGGCATTTCAAAGCTTTTCCCTTTGCCATTATTTGATCCGTAGCGATTTGGAACTAGATGGTGTTGCGTGTATATAAATTTACTCTGTTTAGATCTAAAGATACTTATAAATAAATTGAATCGAATTTATTATTCAAGTTCAAACAAAGTTTAAAGAATAACAACATTTTGTACGCAGCAAATTGGTAACTGAAATCTCAGAGCGTCTGTAACCACTTCCTTTAAGATGAGACGTTGGCTTGACGGCGAACAGATCCAATAAATCTATTGAACAACCGATGGAACGCCTTCATTTCCTTCCCAGAAAGTTGTTTTAGTTTTATTTAAAAGGGTTTTCTAGATACTATTTGTTTTATATTATCTCCGTTTCATAAAAAAATATTAAACACAAGGATTAACTAATACTTTATAATGGCAATTATGCTTGCGAGGTAACTTTCAACCTATTTACATGCCGATATACAAGTAAGTGTAAGACCTATCCTGGTCATATTTACCTTAAATCTAAATTTTATGTACTCTATTTTTTGTCCTTAAGTGGTAGATGTCTATCATATTATTCTAGAAGCTTCTTTTGGCAATTAAGCTGAAAATTGGTAAAAATAATATAATATAATTCTAAAACTTCATACTGGACCGAATGGATTACTTAGGCACTCGTTAATGAACCGAGGTTAGCCAGGGTAGATAACATATAAATAATATTATGCATAGATAAGAATATTATTTCGTTTATTACGCTTACACGCTTTTCTAGAAAGAATTATATTCACGACTAATTTACCCATTCATTATATCCAGCACGAAGTAATCTATTATTCATTTATCAAGGCTAACCAAAATGACAATGTACCACAAACTGAAAATGTAGTATATCTAGAAGCCAGTTATGTCACCTGTACGTAGTATATGTGCAATTCACCGAGGGACTAAAAGCCTCATACGCCTAGTTGTAATGGCGGTCGGCTAAAGCGTTCTCTTGTTATGTACACGTGTGATGACCAACACGTTTTTCTGTTTCGTATGGAATGAATTATGGGGAATGACGTAATTGCGGTGAGTGTGGTCTAAGTGGAATAGGTGTAAAGGGGTTGGCAACTAGATTTTTTAGGTATATTTTTATTTCATGTACACGTTTTGGCAAATTGTCAGATTGGTTTGTAAGAAGTTACAGACCATCTAGTGACAGACGGTGACGGTGTTCATATTATTATCAATATCCTAAGGAAAGAGACAGTCGGTCATCTAATCGCAAACTAAACAGAACTTGTACAGTAGCTACGAGATAACTAATTAACAAACTTCATCATCATCATCATCATCAGCCCTGTGTATAAACTGTCCCGCTGCACGAGCCTCTTCTCACAATGAGAAGGGTAAGGCCATAGACCTGCACGCTGGCCAAATGCGAAAACTACAGATAAACATACTCATGTATGTCATGTCTTAAATAGATACATTTTAATAGCTAAATTGCACCCAGACATTAAACAAATGATTGTGCTCATCACACAGAGATCTGGCTAGGAATCACGAGACCAACAAAAGGCCAGAATATTATAATCTATCTGTTATTGTCTCTAGTACAAGACACAGCACAACATGACAAGGCGCCATTAATAGAAAACTAGTACTAGGGCTATACTGCCTCCGTGGTCCAGTGGATAGCGTATGCGACTGCTGATTGGAGGTCCCAGGTTCGATTCCCGGGTACGGGCAAAAGTGTTACTGGGTTTTTTTCGAATTCTCAGTAGCAGGACAGAGTCTGGTGATGTGCCTGGTGTAACGGCAATAGGCTCGCCCCCTATTACGTGGGACTTAAAAATTCATGGCGAAATGTGGGTGTAATATTACATCTCTGCCTACCCCTTCGGGATACAGGCGTGAGTCTATAAATAAAAAATAGTACTAGGGCATAGTACTTTCTTTAGTAATGAAGTGGGTTAGTTCTCACTGAGTCATTAGTTGTAGCGCGCCTTAACATCCAAGCGGTACCATTCGCTTCGAAGAGAACGTAAACCAGTCGGTCCCAGTTCGTGTATCAGGATTAGAATCGTAAGGTTTCGATAGAGGCTGTCTGAAAATTCTGGCGCCAGTGTTGGCCACACAGTTACACGAGAAAGAAGATTAGAAGAACCAAGTTGCTATTACATATGGCTTTCCATAGTCTCCATTCTAAAGAGTTGGTAATTTATACTCAGAGTGACTGGTCAAATCCCTACGCATAAGGTGGGTCTAAAAAGTATTTCCTTGTTAACTGCGTGGCGTGTGATGACGTAACACTTTTCTTTGATTTAGGTACTTTTAATTGCTGCGGCTAAGTGTCGCTTAGACATTAAATAGTTTTGCTTTATCCATCAGCTTTTGAATATATACAATAGGCTTAATGTTCTTAGGTTCCTAGCCAGGACAAAACTATGTATGGTAAGCACTAAAACTTTTTGTATGTGCAATGTATGCCATATTATTATGTATATCCATCAGAATATTTAAACTTTGTTATCATAAATAGTACACGCGCCGACTAATTGGGATTAGTTGGCTGTGAGTATTATTATTATTACTCTTTCCTAATAATATTTCGGAATAATTTCAGCGGTTAGGGAATAAACTGTTAATCGTTCCAAGAAACTTTTTTGTAGCAAAACTATAAATAGGTAGGTACCTACTAAAGAAGTTTTGTGTTCATACTACATTATTTAACTTTAAGCATAATAGACATTTAAAATCAGATCTCAAAAAGATCATCTCAAATTGGAAACGTAAAATATCAAGTTTAAACTTAGAATGTACAAATATAAAAACGTCCATTTACGTTATTTACAAAAAAAAAACAGAACGTCGAAAAAAAAAGAAATTGAAACATTCTATTTTTAAAACACATCTCTGTTATCCCAAGCAGGAAGCTGCCCCATCCATCCGTGAGGTCTGCGGGGTAATGTTATTCCCGCGTTTATCGGCTGCGTAAAAACCATGATAGTTGGACCCTTCCGGACCTCATTACCGTACCACTTTACAACCACCGCTACGGGTATCGGATTAAATAATGTTCCGCTTGTGGACGAGTTTTTTTATGAACTCGACGGCCATAAATGTACACGGGTCTGGTTGGTGCCAATGTTGGCCAATCTTGACGGCAGAGGTTGGTTATGTGTTAAAATGTTTGTGAAGGTTAGTGACATCTTTATTTTGTTGGTAAATTGTAATAAGTCTGGCATGTCATCTTCCTAGCGTTATCCCAGTTTCAGCCTGGGGTCCGCTTACTAGTCTAACCGGATTTGGTTGAATATTACCTTTTCCACAGAGCGACTGCCTGTTTGACCTCCGCAACCCGAAGGGATAGCGATATTCCATGGTTTAGACTAGTGTCAGTTTATTTAGATTTTAGAGGTACTGACGCCCTATAACGACTGTCAAAGAACTTCATGTTAACCGGGACCGACGGCATAACGTGCTCTCCGAGGCACGGGACAAGCGATAATTAACAATTCAAGACCTTCGCACGGGAGGGATGCATGGGAGCGCAACAACATCTTAGAGCTCCCGGCCAACCTTACCTGCGCATGGTGAATCTTGTCAACCAGCGAACGAGGCTCTGGCGACTGTCTAACGGCGGTATAACTGTTGCAAGTAGGCATAGCTAAATATAGTAGATTGGTAACGGGCAGCAGCGACACCGGTGCGAGAAGCTACGCCCAGCGATCACCAACACGCATGCCCAGCGTGCTGATTACGGGCAAAAACCTCAAATGGCACACACGCCTACACAACGACGTTCCCGGTCGCCCCGTTATTCCTGGCCAAGGCAGCGGACATGGTAACGGCTGGGCAGAGAGTGCGAAGAATCCTCGGGTTACGGTAGGCCGCCAACACTGACTGAGCTTGGCTACGTATAACGGACGCACACTACGGCTCGACGAACATCTGGCACAACTAGAAGAGAAACTGAAGTACATAAAGTGGCATGTTTTGGGATTTTGCGAGGTCCGGAGAAAGGGGGAAGATACCGTTACCCTAGAATCAGGCCATCTTATGTACTTCAGGTGGGAGACCAGCCATCCCAAGGCAGCGTTGACTTCCTGGTCCATAAGGTCCTTTCTGACAACATTTTGGAAATCTCCAGTGTCGACAAGGGTAGCATACCTTGTGATCAGACTCACCAAGAGATATACTCTCAAGGTTATCGAAGTGTATCCACCGACTTCGGCATACTCGGATGATAAAGTAGAGGAAATTTAGGAAGACATTTCCAGGGCCTTAAATAACACTCAAAAGGCCCAATTTAATGTTGTCATAGGGGACTTCAACGCCAAAGTGGGAGTACATACTTGCGGCGAATTGGTAGTAGGACCACACGGATTTGGTAGGAGAAATCATAGGGGGCAGATGCACGTCAACTTCTTAGAGAAGGAGGGGCTGGTCGTAATGAACTCATTCTTTAAGAAGCAGCCTCAAAGGAAGTGGAAGTGGCGAAGCCGACGACACTATGGCAAAAAATGAGATAGGCTTCGTTATGGCGGACAAAAGGCGAATATTTAGGGATGTCTCCGTGATCACTAGGTTCAACACCAGAATTGATCACCGACCTGTACGAGGCACTCTGAATATCGATTATAAGCTTGAACGCTTTCACCTTATGAAGTCTGCGCTCCGGCCAAATTTTCTCCAATCCGTGGTTAGATCTGAAACATTCCAGCTAAAACTGGAAAACCAGTTCACTGCCTTGGAAACCGCGATAGACGCTGATAAGAACCAGGAACACGATCAAGTGGTGGAAATCCTGCGGGATGAGGGGATAAAACTCTTTAAGATGCATCACACCGGCAGGAGATCTCAACTTCCGCGAGAATCTCCGCAGCTATTAGAGACGCGACGAGAAAACCCGACAGGCACTTCGTCAGATCTAAATAAACGGCTGGTCAAGCTGGTAAGACGTGACCTCCGTAGCTCCAATACACGCTCTGTACAAGATGCAATCGAGCGAAATCGGGAGTTAAAAGTTTTTTCTCAGCATTTAGGCCGAAGTCATCTCACGAAGCTAACCACGTCAGATGGGAACGTCGCCACTTCTAGGCCGGAGATTCTTGCGGAGGTTTAGAGCTTCTACGGCAACCTTTACATCTCGAAAGCGTCCCGTCCCCAACCCGACTCCGTGGATCCAAGGGCCACTTTTACCCGCCACTTCACTGAAGAGTTGCCAGACGTCAGCCAAGAAATCGTGGTGGCCCTGAGGCAGCTTAAAAATGGAAAAGCCCCCGGGGAAGATGGAATTACGGCGGAGCTGCTAAAGGCAGGTGGGAAACCTATACTTGTGCAGATCCAAGGTATATTTAATTCTGTTCTGTTCTCGAGGAGAATTCCAAGGGCGTGGAGCAAAACCATTGTCGTTTTGTTCTTCAAATAGAGAAACACAACTCTTTTGAAGAACTATCCACCTGTCTCGCTCCTGAGCCACGTCTATAAGCTGTTTTCCAGGGTCATCATGAACCGTCTCGCTGTGTTTACTAGTAGACTTTTTTTTTTATAGACTCACGCCTGTTTCCCCGAAGGGGTAGGCAGAGGTGTAATATTACACCCACATTTCGCCATGAATTGTTAGGTCCCACGTAATAGGGGGCGAGCCTATTGCCGTTACCGGGCACTTCACCAGACTCCTTGGTGGTACTGAGAATTCGGAAAAACGCTGTAACACCTTTGCCCGACCCGGGAATCGAACCCGGGACCTCCGAACAGCAGTCGCATACGCTATCCACTGGACCTCAGTCTCCTACCGCCTTATTCCATCACCAGGTAAACTCTGTAATACCATATTATAATAAAATTGTTCAGTCACATAATCTATAATTATTGATGATGACAAAAGGACTGGAAATGGGTGGAATGCAACGTCTTTATTTAACAACACAGTTAGTTACAGGTCAACTAAATAAAAACCTGCTAAAATACTTTCATTTCAAAATGAACAATATCTTATGAATAATAACATAAAGAGCATATCTCAAAACCATTCACCGACCGAACTCATTCAACTAACTGAATGAACTGAACATTAAGGCGGTCACATAAAATATTTGTTATCTGTTCCGAACGGCGACCGAATGGCCACAGATAATTTATAAAGTACTTGTGGATTTTTATTCTAGAAAATTGTTAAAAAGTATCTAGAATTATTTTTAGAGTAAAATTGAATTATCGTTGCTACAATGTCGCGTCCAGATTTTGAATTTATATTCTAAGGTGAGCAGATTATCTGCACATAAAATATTAAAATTAACCCAGAGAGAGTCTATTTCAAAGAATTTAATAATTATCAAGTCACTAGAATACTTTACAATTAAGGAATGATTTAGTAATGTTTTGGAAGACATTACTTAAATTATAGTTTAGTCAATTATTGCAACCCGCAATAAAAAACAAAATGCCATATTTATTTGGCATCACTACGATATTTTTCAACAGTAATAACTGTATATATCAAAACTTACGAAGTAAGTAATTTTTTGTCAAGTTTCATAATTACTCGATACAAGAACAATATTTTTAATATTAATCCGACTGCCCATTCCCTATATCGAAATGCTAAAGTTGGCTATCGATATGGTTTTATACTTTCCTATAAGATAGCGACTGGTTCTTTCTCTCTCTTTCGCAAACCATTAACTGCACGAATGGCAGAGTTATAAGTAGGCGGCTCTTCACTGCCAATTTGCCGCAACTGAATTGGTCCGCACGAAACGATATGACTTATAAATATAGTTAGGTTTGCTTTAGTGCAAATTGTAGCTATCCTTGACTGTACCGTATTTTTCTAAAGACCACTGTGGCACAGAGGAATGTCGTTTATGTTCAAGCACCACAAAGTATTTCATGCAGATAATATCGCACTTGTAATAAATCTTATATCGAATACATTTCTATACAAAAGACATCCTGTAGATACATTAATTTATGGATAGCAGAAAGTGTGCTACAATAGGGATCTAGATTCGAACCTCTACTTAGACCGTGCAGACAAAATAATACAAAATAATTATTTGGCAGCACCCTATTGATAGCCAAAACATTTAGCAGTGTGTATAAGACGTCCATAGGTTCATAACTACATAATATATTGATATGAGTATCTAACGCCATAGGAAATGATCTTGTTGCTTATTGCCACTGGCCTAATTCAAGAATACGCTCAAAAAGTTCTTAACCCGAATAAAATATTTCCAAGATTTGGATCGAGTATTTCTTTAACCAAACCTTAGTACACTTATACCGTAATGAAATACTACAATGTTCAATGGTCCAGTCAAAGCAAAATACTTAGCAAGCATTCCGGTAATAGTAAAACCGTATACTATTAGTGGTAGCACGCGTCCAATCAATCCTTTTAATGCGATTCGATCCAGTTTTACGACACTCCCGGGATTCGACATCGACTACTTTTGCTAAAGGACCGCTAAACGCTCTCACTTGTCTTATTACTCTGTTTAATTAAAGACGGACGCCATTTTGAGACCTCGTAATCAGCAAATGGTGTGACACGAGAATGTAAATCTTGTTATCAGTAATGGGATAAGGAAATGTAAATTGAGGGAAATATTTTATTTTAGTTCACTATGAAGTTACTTCCGCTTTAGTTAATGACTGTATTGGGGATCTTTAGGAACTTTGTAAGAATAAAATCAAAATAATATAAACAACTTATTCTTATCCTCAAATGTCACGCAATGAGAGTGTAATTGAAGACAAATTTAAAGTAAAGCCTCTTTTTATAGTTTGTAAGTAAATGAAGTGTTGACATGCCGTTTTTTGCCATTTTGAAGCACGTATTTTATAATAAAAGTATATCAATAATATTTATTTTGGTTCAATTACTGAAAAAAATACAAACAGAGACTTTCGTTACAGTCTGGTGGCCAACAAATTGTGTTTAAAATAAATACTGCGCCTTGTAAGCGTAGCGTAGGTTAGACCACGCACGTACTGATGACAATATTACATTACCAAAATCTCACTAGCTCCATAATTCAGCACGCGCGTGGAACAAGTAAGTAATAAGCAGTTCGGCCGGGTATAGTCCACAAAAACAGTGTCGCTAGTGCGTTTCTCCGATGATTTATGAAGGACACTGGATGTCTTAATATATCTCCGCTTTCCCGGTTTTATCTCATAGGTTTTGTTGGCTGGAGATAGATTGTTATTCGGATTAGATTATCTGAAGGTCATGGTCACGAGCTTACCGATATTATGTGGTAAGCATATTAGTGCAGACAATATCTTTGCCGCTTTCATAATAATAACACTGCGATATAAAAACAACGAAGCTAAAGAGCCCACGCTTACAAGATTCAATAAATTATTTAAATAATTGTCTTTGCAGTCACTTTAAAGCAAGCAGCTTGCTTCCACCCTTAAATTACTGAATTACTGGCTACCTTTGGCCATATCATTGAAATTTGTTAGAGGTAGTAGAGCCTTGCTGATTTCAGAATGAATGGGCTGGCTCGACCGGGGAAGTACTACCCTTTCACAGAACATCGACGTAAAGTAACAGTACCTAAACTGCTGCGAAGTGAGTTCCGGAGGCCCTATCCCCTATTCCTTCTCCCTCATCCCACTCCTCATCCTATCCCTTTTCCCAATCCCAAGGGGCGGCAACGCACTTGTGACTCCCGTGGTGTTGCTTGTGTCCATGGGCGGCGGTAATTGCTTACCATCAGGCGATCCGTCTGCTCGTTTGCCGCCTATTACTATTAAAAAATCCTTTCATCTTTTCAAATTAAATTTAAAAATATACGTTAATAAATATTTGCGAACGTTACATCGCAGCAGTTGGCGGGTAGGGTCGACAAAAACCTTGTCAGCGGCCACAATTGCATTTTGTTCGACGATGATTTATTATACCGTTGGATATCTTAATAAAACTTCGCATATGTGACACACGAGTATGGCTAACGTTTTACGTTTTAAATTGCTTTGGGTACGCCATAGTTACGTATTTATCATCTTGGCGCTTTATTCACGAATGTGTTTTGAATTTTTGATGTTTTTCTTTGAGGACTTTCGTGTAGTCAGAAACACAAAAGTATGATTATTTTTATACTCACCCATCTATCAAAATGGTAATGAAGATTTACGTGGAAGTATTTTAAGCGTAGTTTCAAACAGGCTGAACCACTCAAAATATAAATCTTAATAACTATGTGTTGTATGTATTGATTACTTTTTTGACCCATAAAAGCAAACTCACTTAAGGCGCTGTTATACCTCAGAAGCCGTGAAACACCTAATTTTTCGTCGCGCATCTAGCCATAACGGTACATATTACAAACTAGCAAAAATTAGAGCTTAAAGTCAAATGTCTGAACAAAAGACTTTTGAAAGAATTTTTCATGTACGTAAAATAGAATCACGGTAAAAAAATCACAAAATCGAGGCAGGAAATAATCTTTCGTCTCACTGTTTGCAATATTTTGATCGTAAGCTGTCATATTCTTTTTGATAATATTGTAGGAAATCTAATGAACTAAAGAATTACCTTATTTATTTTCATATTATACGAGTATATTTTGTAAAATTAAATAAAATCTGCCAAACGTCTATGATTTTGACGCTCGGTAGATCCCATCAATATCAAACGCTTCAGCAATTTAAACCTTATTAGCATAAGTGGTGTACTGAGTGTCAGTTGCTAGTTTACGCCCCGCCCAGACCTCATCATTCGGCTATGAGCCCTGTGAGAGATAGGTCATGTCGCTTGCGTCTCCGCTGCACGAAATTTTACGTAAACCTGTTTGTTATTATAATACGCCGATTTGAGTTCGTAATTTCATGTTTTATGTTATAGACTGAATACTTTGAATCAAATAGGCTTTTCATGTAACTATGGGCACATATAATTAGGACCTAAGTTTATACTCTTGTTGCGTTTAATGTGTTATTGTTTCTGTGCTTATAAATATATTATTAGAACAATAAAATATGGACAATTAGAGAAATGAAGTTCTACGAAGGATTTGTACAAGAAAGCGTCGTAATAAAATAGAAATTCATCCATGGCCAAGTGATTATGAAATATGTAACATTTTTACACAAATTGTTTTCATAAGAGTCTTTTATGACTAACTATGTTACTTATATATTATCGATTATGCATAATATAATTATATAAATTATTCTCAAAATACAT
This sequence comes from Euclidia mi, assembly GCA_944739405.2. Lineage (NCBI taxonomy): Eukaryota > Metazoa > Arthropoda > Insecta > Lepidoptera > Erebidae > Euclidia > Euclidia mi. The sequence goes on from OX123185.2 coordinate 95,337,618, forward strand.
AGCTGCCACAGTTTTCAATTTTTGAAAGAGTAATAACATAAAATCGAATCATTTTATGTACCTATATTTCAAATTCATTAGCTTGTCAGAGCGCCTGGAGCGCTAAAATGCCGCCACGGCGAACAATAATGATGACAGCGCTAATATGGCGCTCCGCAATCCGCACACAAGCGGTAACGAATGTTGTATTATTGTGTTTTGAACATAAACCTTTTTAGGTACATCGGGTAAAACTTTGATTATTCATAAACTATTAGGGATGTCTCAGTACATCTAATATCTTTTTAATTTCTAAAATCAATCATTTATAAGTAAGAAGGTAACTTCTCTGTTTGCTATAACACAAAATATAGTATTTTTTTAATAATAAAGTACGTAACTAATTATCATTATTGTAATTACAGTGAAGTTAAAGATAACAGTTCTACAACGTCTTACACACATTTGACTTCAGTCTTTCCTAACACGATCTGTTCAAGAGCTAGCCAACAAATGCCAAACAATTTTTTTAACAAATTTGACTCAAATTCCGTAATGATAAGCAAAAATTACAAGAGGGATAGCAGTGACTGGTTCGAATTGCGTAAGAAGATGTTGACAGATTGAATTTTTTGTATAGTGGTAAAAAGAAGAGATAACAGCAGTAAAGCCAACTTAGTAAAAAATATTTTGTACAAATAAAATATTTGCAATGTAAAATCAGTTGCGCATGGAATCTAAAATGAACAACTGGCTTAGCAACAACTGGCGAAGCAAGAAAATGTAACAATCGAGCCTTGTGGATTATTCGATTATTGGTGCCACGCCAGATGGATTAATAGGTCCAAACACGATTTTGGAAATTTAATGTTCTAAAGTTGCCTATAAGAATGGCCTGGAGAATAGTATAAGAGCAAATAAAATACAAATATGGAAACATGATAAAAAAGTGAACTGACTAGTCTAAACGAATATTGTAATTGTTATTACCAAATTCAGGGGCAACGCCACGTTACACGCAAACAAAAGTGTTTATTTGCTGTGTGGAGTGGCGAAAATATACTACTAAAAATATAAATTATAGAAAGAGATGATGTTTTCTGGGAGAAGCTTGTGGAGTTTTATATGAATTGGCAGTTGCCTGAAATTGTTGATTCTCGTCAAGCTCAAGGGATGGCATTGCGAGATCACGGAGATTAAAATGTTTCATCAGTGCTTGAAATTTCTACAATACCAAGCCGTAAAAGGAAAGTAAATGAAACTGTGCCTCGTGAACAACAGCAAATAATAAGTATTGAAGCCTTATCACCTCACACACTGCCTTTAACATTCGATGAGAATAAAGAAAACCTGCCGGGTTGTAGCAGACAGCTAACTTTTGATGAGCTGTAAACTCTGTATTTCGTTAATAAATTATAAATGAATATATATAAATATCTTTTAATATTTATTTTCTTTGAAACAACACATATTTGAAGCGAAAGATTTTTTTTATATTTTTCCATTCCATTCCATATATGTATGACGAGAGCTAACGAAAAAGCAGTAACTCAAATTCTAATTCTATAATTTTCTAAGCGACATAGCAGTATCTCATGAATAAGGTATATCCACATATATTTTTGATGTTTCATCTATTTTGAAAAATAATAATGGATTGGGTTTCGAAACGAGTCGCCTGAATTTGAGGGTATTGGTAGTGTAGGGGGCTTAAGGTAGTTCGTTTTAATCCCCTAAAAGTAATTTTAGCTGCCAGAGTTGCGTCTAAATATTTTTAAACAATTTCCAAAGAACAATGCCCATTTTCCTGAGAGACGCCGGCCCAGGTGTTGACAGTCAAAAATCGTAGTAGTTGTTATTGCATTCGATAAAAGAGTGTTAAACTAGAATATTGAGATTTATTAGAGGTCCATCACAGTCATAGTTTTATTACAAGAAGTACTTTTATATGCTCACAAAACATTAGGTGTGTACCCACTTTTATTACGATAGTTAAAGTATTTCGTAGTTTTGAGCAGAAAGGAATGAGTTAATCATTTGGCAAGGGTAGAAATCCGAAAGAAAAACCCAAAGTCGTAAAAGATCCAAAAACATAAAAAGCATTCTCAATGTACACGAGCAAAACAAATCGGTAACAAACAAAATAAACTGAATATGACATTATTGACATTTACTTAACAGTCAAAAAAGTGTTGCTATTTTACAGTTTTTAAATGATATTGACTAATCGATATGGATTTCGGACATAGGTTATCTATATATTTGGTTCAAAATCGAACTTATTTGTAGTTAATTGCATATATACCTTAAAAATACACACATTTTAAATGTTTAAGGACCAAGTAGAGATTTGCTATTAACTCAAATCATTTTGAGTAGAGAAAACGTAAAATCGATAAAGAATATAATAATATAAGATAATCGATTTAATATTATGATTTCTTTACTGGCAATTTTGTGTTGGCTATTTAGACGTTAACACAATTTTTTTAAACCTATTTATTGAATAAGTTTCTCGGCACACTTTTAGTAATGCCTATATATTAAGTTATAAATAAAAAGGATTATTCAACAACTAATTGAAACTTTATTGTGCTGTTCATGAGTTCCAAACTGGGCCAGACATGGGCATTGTTCTTTCATAAATACTTCGGCAATTATGCAAAACGGAACATAGTTTTTATACTTTAGTACAGTTTTACAAATGTCATTTTTAGGTTTTATGTGAAAAACGTGAAACGAAACGCAAAACTGCCATCTTGGAATGATCATATTGACAGCTAATGTCAAATTTGTGCGTCATTGCTTTCGAGTGCCTTGGGTTAGGTGCGACTGTAATAAGTAAATAAATAGGTTATGTTAGGTTCTCTTTTGACCCTTAATCCGAAAATAGGAGCCCTTCGCAGGGCTCCGACAACCTTACTTTTTTTAACTAGTGTGATAAATGTGGAAGTTGGCAGTGCCATACACACCGATGTTTGGAGATTTTTTTTTCAGAGGAAACCAAGTATTTCCTGCAAGTGAAAATGGTGAGGGGGGTCTCAAGACCTCCCCTGCTCCCTCTCCAATCACTCACAACCCCTAAAAACGGCGACGTATTTCGAAACCTTTGCCATAATAAGTATACCTATAATAACAATAAACATCCATAAATAAATAAAAGAAATCAACTTTTACTAAACTTCAATTATCTCGTAACTCGCTTTAGTTGAGATACGGCTTTTGCGCTTAGTAGAGCAGTATTGTGTTTTTTAGGGTACCGTAGCCAAAAATTGTAAAAACGGAACCCTTATAGATTCGCAATGTCTGTCTGTCTGTCCGCCCGTATGTCACAGCCATTTTATTGCAAAACAGATTTGAAAACTGGCAGGAATGAAATTAGATGTAGGTATTCTATGAACTGCTTCACTATTTTTATACAAAAACAAAACAAACATAATAATGGCCTCTCCATACATGGAACTGACTTAATTATTTTTATCATCTTACGTAGGTATTTACCTACTTTCGTCAACATTTAATACCTATAACGTCTAATGTAAACCAGTTTTGCTCATGGCTGCACTGAGAACAAAAATTGCGCTATGCCTATATTGTACAAACAGACTGATGTATGTAATATAAATTTTAATATCAGTATCTCAATTCAATATGCTAAAACGTTTTGCTTGCGATTTTGAAATATTGGAATACGGATGTCGCCAGAATACGGCCGCACGCGACGAGAATGAAGGGGGGCGCCCCGCAGTAGACGGAGCTAAGCTCCCTTCACCTCCCCTGCTTCACCCCCTCATTTACCAAAACAATCGCTTAGGACAGCGCCTTAAATGTGTAGCTACTAATACTAGCTGATTACTAAGGGCCTATGCAAACCACGTTTTTTAAACGCGCCGTCGACGCGCGTTTCAAAAACGTGCGTCGACGGCGCGCTTTTATCCTACAGAGCAGTTTGTTGTCGTTTGTATCGATACAAACGCGCCACACCGGCGCGTCTGTATCGATACAAACGCGCCGCACCGGCGCGTTAGTATAGCGTTTGCTCAGATTATTGGAACAAAAAGCAGATGGAGCGCATTCATCAAAGTGAGGCACGTTGACAGCTATGTGTGCGTGACATTTGGCGACTGCACTGTACGGACCCGAGCGTCTATGTGCATGTAAAGTTGCCAGATTATGAATAATCTCCCACTCATCATCATCAGCCTTTAACTGTCCACTGCTGGACTAAGACTCTCCTTTGAAAGGAGGAATTGGTCTACTATACCACGCTGGCCAAACGGGTTGGTGTAGAGTTTGTATCAAGTTTTCCTTCTCTTACAGTGCATAATATGCTCCCTCCGTCGGCTCTTATGACACCCATGGGATGGTATGGGGTGGTGACATTCCGTATTCTTAATCCGTCACCACACGGACTATTATTCCGTTTACTTCATTTTAATCGCAATTCAGTACTTAAAAAAGTCCTCTTGTGAAGATCCTTGAGCATAGTTTTGTAATGTTTTTATGGAAGTTATATACTGACATTAGTTTGCGGTCTTGAATAATTTGCTGTATAAGTGTAATAGACTCCATTACGTACAATATTCATGCACCGGAGACAGTGAACATTAATGAAAGCGACGTACACAAACAGGTGAATATATATCAATTCTCTCACCCTTGTAAAAGTATTCACTAACCGGCGAAATTTTGTCAATAAAGTATAAATATTATGATTTGTAGACAACACTAATTTTACTATTAAAAAAATTAAATATTAGAAGCGCAAACTCATGGATATGATTGTTTATTCTGACCATTCTAACGTACGGTTCTCAAACCTGGTCACCTACCCAGCTTCACAGGTCACGCCTAGGGGTCTGCCAAAGAGCCATAGAGCGCTGCATCCTGGATCTTAAACTTAAAGACAGGTTACGGAACACGAAGCTGCGTTCTAGAACAGGCATTAAAGACGTGGGAAGAAAGGCTGCCAGTCTCAAATGGAACTGGACGAGCAGCGTCAGCCGTATGTACAAGGCTCGTTGGGCAAGAGCATCAACACTGTGGGTACCAGAGGATAGACGACGTCGCCGAGGCCGGCCACGAAACAGATGGCGAAATGACCTAGACGCCTACCACAAGAGCTGGCTTGAGATTACGTGCGACAAGCATACCTAGAAAGATTTGGGGGAAGCCTTTGCCCAGGAGTGAGACAACGTATGCTATTAAAAAAATGAATGCCTGCAATCAATTATTTCTGTTTCTACACATTAAGTACATGAATACGTCGTCGACGTAAACTGGCAACACTTACACATTTTTTGCAGAAATACGAATTTTATCGAAATAAAATTATGAAACAGTCAAATAATCCATAGATAACTGTGAAAAGATACTCTATCTTTCTGTTTTTGCTTTTGGAAACAACTTTTACAATGTTTAAAAACGCATGACGGCATTTTATGAATTTAAATGTTGAGTTGATCGGGGCGCGTGAACTGTACGATGCTTCGTTTCGCACTGAGGTGGATTTGTATTCGCTTTTCAATTTGTATTTGCTTTAGTGGCCTCACGCAACTGTTCCGCACGCTCCATCTGATTCTTGTTCTATAATCTGAGAGCGTCTGTATCGCTACACACGCGCGTGTGCATCGCGTCTGTATTGCTACACACGCGCGTTTGAATGTATACAGGTGTGCAAAGGTCTACAGGCTGCGTCTGACTTGCGTGCGTATCGCGTCTGTATCGCTACAAACGCGCGTCGACGGCGCATTTAAAAAACGTGGTTTGCATAGGCCCTAAGGACGACATAATCTACCCAATGTTTCAAAATCTAATCGAGTTCTATTGAAAACTGAAGCAATTTAATTGTATCATTGAACTGTGGCCCGATTCTCATATTTTTATATGACATTGATATTATATTTTGAATGGACTCAAACGCGCTATTCTGATAACCTAATGGCATTATCGTATAATTTAAAATAAACAGTTGATCGTTGTCACATACGATCTCGTTACAATTACATTCAAATATCAGATAATTTAGAAGAATACGCTTTTTGTGACGTAAGTATGACACTGACATCATATCGAAACTGTATTTATTTAGGAGAATTGGGCCCCTGATAACGCTGTAGCACTCATAGCATGACTTGTAAATCTGCTAAATATAGGCAATGTTTATCAAGTCAACTAGTCACTATATGGATGATGGCCATTTATTGTGACATTTACATCAGAGTTCTACCGTGCTTTGTAGAGTACCCGTAAAACTTCCGGGTCTTGTTTCATGACAAGAATCATGACTGCCTCCGTGGTCCAGTGGATAGCGTATGCGACTGCTGATCGGAGGTCCCAGGTTCAATTTCCGGATCGAGCAAAAGTGTTGCTTAGTTTTTCCGAATTCTCAGTGGCAGCACCGAGTCTGGTGATATAACCAACAAGAATCATGGTCGTGTCGGAGACTTTAGATTCTGATAGACATATTCATCTTTTAAATGCAAGTCTAAGTATGAGTTGATAAACGGAGCTAATTGAACGAACGTTGTCATTCGATACGTCGATATAGCAATGTCCATTCAATTTTGTTAATTGGAAAGGCAATGTAAATTTATTACTATGTAGTAATAATAAAGTATTTTTTTACAAGACTACTTTTCTGCTTTTAGTACTACTTTTAGTACTGCAGACTATTTATCGACATTAGTACTTTAACATGTCGTAAAATTATTTCTTAGCGAAAGCAACCTAGTAATACATTTGATATGGAATTAGTTACTCGAGTTTTTAATTACTTATCAGGCAACGATGTTCAAAGCAACTTTTGACTTCTTTTATCTGTGCTAATGCTTAGAATTTTATGAATGGTTTCAAGTATTTTTCAGAAACCTAATTAAATTAAAGTCTATGAATGGAAGTGTACGTAATTATTAATTATTTTGATAGTGCTTGCTTGCTTTACTTTGATGCTGCTTCGATTTAAAGGACATTTAAAAATCACAAAAAGACCCCACAAGGAAATAACTCCTAAGGTGTTAAAAATGAAGTGTCATCTTAGGGATTATTTAAAGAAATGTCCTTTTATTTCCCCCGGTTTGGTTGAATCTCTAAGAGGATTTCTAAGTCAATCATAGTTTAGTACCTCGGGGTTCATAAATAAAATCTACTTGGTTTACTTCACACTAACCTCTCAACCATAAAAACGTAATATATACCATTTACAAAGCTACTAAGGTACCCCTAGTTAAGCCTGTGACATTCCCGCAGTGAGGGTGCAAAACATTTCACAAATGCGTTCCGACTATAAAATGGCCACACTGGATATCTTCATGCCTCCCCTAGTGACAAACGTATATCATAGCGCGTATATTTTGTATTGGATTTGTAAAGTAAGGTGGGGAATAACTTAGTAGAGATTTTTTATCAGGGTGTTGAGAAAATCGTATAAAAGTTATGGTTCTGTTGGTTTGCATCTGTTTTCTCATAGAATAATTCGTAGGTATGTACAGTAAGTTTTCACTTCACTACTTTAAAGTGTACAATATTGGAATTTGATTTTAGTGTCACCACACATGTCAAAATGTCATAACCTCTCGCTTGAAAAACCGCGTGCAAGTGCGGCATAAGTCTAAAACCTGTTAACATTTTTTGCTCTTCTTGCAAATTAAATCCATAATTTCACGATCCGCAGTCAATAACATTACTGCTAGGCCACCGAAGCAATAAAAATACCAGTATAAGGTAATTTTTTTAACTTTTAACCAGAGTTTGATGAGTGGGAGCATCATTATCCATCTCTTCCACAGTACTTTTCATGTACCGACAATCATTTATCATATAATTGGCTAAGACCTTACTTGTTGATGACATTTAAATTACTGATTATTGGAATCAACAAGCTATGATAAATAAATAAGCTATATTTGCGAGTTTATGCCGTATTATCCAGAAATCGATCTCGGGACTTCGTAAACATAAGCCCAAAATTCTGCAACGTTTTATAAAGGTAAACAACTAATGCAGGCTATTTATCTTCGAAATAAGTAATTATTTAGTACCTACCACCTCACAGTTTGTCAAAAATTATTAATACACAATTGTTAAAAATAAACGAGCATCATGAAGTAGATTATCATCCATTTTATTATTAGAAACCAAAAATAGATTGAACTTCTGGTGATGACCTGTTATAGATTTAGGACTTAAACTTTCAAACCCTAATCTATTTTCTAATCAGCGAAAAGGTCGAATCAAATTTAACTGTCCATTCGCCAGAATGCTCGCCAGAACGCTCGATAGAAGGCTCGCTAAAACACCCTTGTTTGTTTCCCTGTTACTTAGATAACATTCGTAAAAATACTCATTACATTACAGGTGAATGCTCAAGTGTATCAACACTATTATGCGGCCATATCTTTTAGTTCTATTTTATTAGCCATACTATAGATATGTCTAGATACTGCAGGCAGCGCGAGTGGCTCCGTATTGGGTGTCAAGCACATTGATTTACTCTTAGCGGGACATCAGCTATACCTAGGCTACCTAAGTGGTACTAGGTCAGAGCCATTCCCTTCTAGGCTGCAAAATACTGCAGTGCTGTCGTATCTTTTTCATATAAACGTAAAAAGGTAATAACAGGGACAGAAACAGTAACTGATTAATGAAAAGTTGATATATTCGTGGTCCCAGCTCTATAGTGTTCTTATGACTTCCTATACTAAAAGAAAATGTGTTTATCTTCCAAAAAAGCGAGAAAACACAGCGAAGTTTTAGAGATAGTCGTGATAATGACAAAATAAATGATGCACAATAGAATCACCAGCAATACATGTCCTAAAAATCCTAACAACAACGTAATAATTAATAAGTTAACCAGTCCGATTATATATTAATTTTTTAACCTAGCTCTAAGGAATTAATGAATATTATTTTGTTACGTCGTATTGAATACGGTTTAGGCACTTTTAAATTGAGCTACAGCTCAATTTAAAAGTGCCTAAACCGTATTCAATTTCACTTGCAAAACTAATTTACAAATTTTATCACACTTTTTAGTTTCAACCGCAAATATAAATATTCAAATAAACAGCTAGGCGATTGCAAAAAATAAAAAAACATCAGAGTGATATTGATTTCAATTGATTAAAATAGAGTGTTATGTTTCAAACAAACCACAATGGTTTCACTCGGTGTAAGGTATCGAGAAAAATTGGGCACGACCTTCTAAAGGTTTCTTTAGAATTTTATCTGATTTATATATTACATAGAAAAATATATTTTATATATATGCAAGTGTACTTAAAAGTCCAAATGATTATTGTAATTATTATATGATACATTTTTTGAGCATAGATCTAAAACCATCTCCATCTAAAAATCGGTTCTCAGGTTTAGCCGTGACATACGGACAGATTTTCGTATTTATAATATTAAACTGGATCTGGATACTATCTGTGACTATTAGATACTATAATAATGACAAAGTCGACAACACAAACAATGGCAACCCAATCAACAGGCATCCATTTACAATCCATCTTAAAAAAACAATACTAACCACAAACAACCTAAAAATCATTTAAAATTACTTCAATCCTTCTACAAGCGTTCCACTAATACCAGATATGTCCCACAAGTATCTCAAATACCACCGAAGCACCAAAAAAGTTCCCCTAATTTACGATCACATACCATCCGCAATCTCGTCGAGACCATTATCCCTAACTTCCAATTAGTGTGACACTCGTTTATTAACGTTCTGAGACATAAAAACTTCAAATATTATGTGGCAGAATAATCTTAATAAAAGTGCCCTGAATAGTCGCCTTTATCGCTTAGTAAACGGAAAAGTTAATAGCTCGGTACTTTACTGTCCGTAGGTGATATTGAGTACTCGTAAATAAATAAGTTGGTACCTACCCCGCATTGGATGAGATATAATTAAAATGATCGCTGTACGTATTTACTTGTGTCGACGAAAGTTTAATGAAGTGGGGATCTCGTTTGGGTAAATTGACCTCGTTGGACGGTTATATAGTTACTGCCAGTAGTAATAATATTTAGGAATACCGGAGCATCTCCTTAAAACTATGGAGAAGATTTCTTGTTGATGGAAAGTGAAAATACAACTCACGCTATGAAATCTGTGTTATCATTTGATTTTGGCAGTGATTTTGTTCGTTTGTTGATGTATCCCTCTTTCACGCTAAAAGTTCTGTCCGGATTTTAATGAGTCATTGCATCAATATAGCTCAAAATAAATCGACATTGTATCAAAAAGACGCACGCTAAAACTCATTTCAATTTCGAATTTTATGATACTATAATGAGGCTATGTGGTTTACTTAAGGTACGTATGTAAATTGAAAAGAACAAATATAGTTGAAATATCGGTACACGCCGGTTTTATCTACAGACAAAACAAGTATCAAAGCAGGAGTAGGCATATTATTCGCACATAAATATGCGTCTGTACTTAAAATAACATCCAAGTTCTAGACGCCTTCCTTTCCCAGCATTTAGTAGATGTCATAAATCTCGGTAGGAATGTTAGTCGACCCTACTCCCACTGAGGTGATAATACTACCTAAATAAACGATAAAACTTACATTATTTGCTTGTGTGCGTAACGCTTGTATATGTGTACAAAGGAGGTCCATTTGTTTTGAACAATTGTTTATGTGTACGGGATTAGAAGGAGGTGTAATGTGAGTTTATGGTTATAGTAAGATCCTACGTTTGAGTTAGAATTGTTTCTAGTTTGATTTAGAGCGAATCAAGTTGACACCTTACCAAGATTCAGCTATGTTCCTTTTGAATATTATTTTTGTATTAAGAAACCTTACAACTTTGCAATGAACTTCCAAATTTTTATCTAAGAATATCAGTGTCTATCAATAAGTAAAAATTGGTCCGGTCATTACGTTGAACTGATCACACATGCCCTTGGATTACATCCTAACAAATCACCCATATGGCTGCTCCTTCCTTATTTCTTTTATAAAAAACACAAATGACACATTATTTTATATCCTTTCTCTCGAGCTTTGTACATAACTTTGTACTTTGCTTGCTAACAATTTAAATCATGAAATCCAATAACAAGCCGGTGTTAAACTCTATCCCAAATGAGGATTGAGACTGCAACGCTTAGCGCATTCAATTGATGGTGTGAGGTATAAGCGACAGTCCCTTGCAATCAAATTTAACCTTTCTGATTTCGGTTTTACGTGAAAATAAACCCCAAATTCCTTTGTAACGGTGATAATCGGAAAACTAAAAAAAGACACGCTGTCTTCATCATAGGCGGATGTCGATTTAGTTGCATTTCGGAAGCAATGTCTCATTTGTAAGATTACTCTTAAATAAAAACCATCAGAAAAGATTTAAGTTATAATACTAGAGTGTAGTAAGTAGCACTAGACAGTGAGACCAGTACAAAGGTTAGTCGTAGTGTGGCCGTAGCTTGGTTGATTATTATTTGTCCTGTGTCTGGTTGTACCTTATTCAAGTAGTATAGTTAAGTATTATATTGTCTGTGATTTAAATACAACATATACATGTAATATTAAGTTAAATTATAGAGGTATCTGTTGTCTGTTTGCCATAGAAGACGCCTAGACCAGACCGCCGTATGATGTTGATGACCGATGCGTGAAATGTTCAAGAGTATTATACATTCAAATATGATCATAATATATAACTGCGAAACTATCAAGCGTATTTAGAAATAAGCGTCTGTTTTTGGACCAACTTATTCAGTAAGGAAACAAAAATGTTTGGTCACAAAATATGTCCATGCCGTTGCGAAGTGTAAAGAAAATATGACAGCAAGTCCATCAGATAAATCGAGTTTCGTCGATCAAGTAACGTCCTTCTCCAAGTCAATTTGTTGTTGGCCCGACTTTCCCCAGTTTGACAGTTAATAAAAGCACCCGATAGAACTCATCTGAATTGCTAATGTTATTTTTCTTTAAATTACTTCGTGGATTAAGCTTCTATTATATTTACGGATTGTTTGCCTTATCGACGCCATATTGTGAACTTGACTCTTTAATGAACGAGGCTTTGACTTGGCATTTGATCCTGTTTATGTTTTGTTAATTCGAGTTTGTTAAAGGTAGTTTTTGGTTTTGGTTTGTTATTAGTATCTAATGATTGGTAATTTGATTTTATATGTTCGGAACGATATGATTACTGTCTTACCTCGATGATATAATGAACATTGTTGTGCGAAAACGTATGCATGTTTAACTTTGGAAGCCAAAAATATAACCCGAAAATTTACCTAGGACTGCTTGGTACAGGATATGGAAATAAAGGTGAGCAAAGCAGCTTGCAAGATCTACCTGAACACAAATAAAACACTATTTGATTCAATTATTTCCTCATACAATAAACCCTTGTAATGAATCCAGTACAAAAATAGTTCCATTAAATGGATGGAGGGCACCTGAAATGTTGACGCAGGGCGGGGCCGATTCTCGGTAATCGAGTGGCAAACATTTGTCGAACGTTCCGCGGCCAATAGATGACGCCACTATCGCTGGTCGCTACTGATTGCTTACTTGTTAGGAATTCTGTTCACGTGATTACGTTGGCGGACTATGAGAAACAAAAATACGGACGCGAAAATTCGTTGAGACTTTGTGTGTGTGTGTATTAGAGAATCTGTTTGATGCGACCTCTGTACGTGTGTTGTGAGTGTTTGTGTGTATGGATCATAGAATCTTTACAGTCCGATTGCGCATCGAATGTATACCTATGTATGTAGTGGTATATGTGGTCTAACTCTGTCAAAAATAAGCCTATGTATATTGGGTACATGGGACTAGTCCAAATCGCCGTTTGATTGTACAACTAGACGTTTTATTGGGCAGCTGTATACACCTACATACATGAGTAAGCGCTGAATAAGCTTATTGGCTGAATACAACATTAAACAGCGCAGAGCTAAAAGATGCTCGGCTTCACAATTTACGTGAACCTGTCACTAACGGGACCTAAAGGAGACCGTGGTGGACTAGTGAGTAGGCATTGAACTTTTAGAACACAGTCACACATACCGCCTTCGATCGAGTCGCGAATCCGGATGACTCAAGAAGAGTTTTCAACGTGTCACCAAAAAAAAGATACAGGATTCGTTACACTGTGAAGATCGAAAATACGTATATCTATTTTCCTTAATAAGGATTTAAAATAGCCAAATATGATCAGGAGGAAAGATCCAGAGTTCCTCTCAAAATTAATGTTTTTTCGTACATCCCTTTTTACTAACGTAACAATGATCGATATAGGTGGACATATGTAACCATACTAAAAGTAATTATATATTATACCTATAAAATACACAATATTGTTGATACATACATAGACTCACGCCTGTTTCCCGGAGGGCTAGGCAGAGACTACTGAACGCCATTTGCAGACGATCCTTACATACCTCTCTTGCTTCATTCACTCCCATCAAGTTTCTCATGCATGCTCTTCTTGGCAGAATAGACTTTTGCCAACAATATTGTAAACTTGATTCATATAGGAATGGCCTTGTGTTTATCGGTTTTCTCTTCATAAATACTACGCCCATAACTTTTTAGAGATTATTTTTTTTCTAAAACTTGGGTGGACAAGTGTTCTTGTATAACAAAATCTATAAACTTCAGAACAAAAATCTCAAGCTTCGAATATCTTTTTCACAAAAGTATTGTTTTTTGTAAGCGTTGATTGAATGTTTTTAAAGTTCCCCACACTAATCCAGGATTCATATTTATTGCAGGCGTTGTCTATTTAAATAAAAACCCGAAAAAGTGCATGTCCAGCTCTGCACAATGAAGAGTTTCGTAGTACCCGGACATGGCAAAATGATATGATCTAGATCTAGTCACTCATCTAGTTTTTCGCTTCTAATATAGGTACTTATCTTTAGCAAGTCTGTCAATCATAGTTTGAAGCGGCAGTAGACCAATAACACTGTATTATAATGTAGATATGTTTTCATAATCTTAGACCGTTATCGTAAACCTATCAAAACAAAGCATGCCCAACATACACCTCCCCTGTACACCGAAAACGTAATACCATACACTACATATAACGTAACACAATACCCAAATACCCTTTCAATTGAAACTCCAAAATTATCCACATCAATTTCACTTCCCACTTAAATTATTTAACAAAACTCTAAATAGATTCGATAATGAACTTGTACAATCCCGTTCAAAACTTGTGTCCAGTTCAAAACGTTTGTTTTGGCCCGTGAATTGAGTATAGGGTAATTGAGTAATCCCGGGCACGGAATGCGGTCGTGGCTCACATGAAGAAATATCCGTTTGACACGCCATTTGGTTCGTAATGAAGGTATTAAACCGTGGGGATTATGGTGGCCAAACTATTTTGTAGTAGTTCCTTGGCCGTGAACGCTTTGCGTTTTAGTTTTGAGATTTATGTTTGTGTTCATTAAGAATATGATGGTTTGGAGAAACGATGATGTTGAGTCCGAACGAAGTCTTAGATTAGATGCCGGATTGAGGTATTATCAAATATTATCAAATATTATACACGTACTAGAGGAAGCCAGCAGCTACGCCTGCACATTTTTTTTATTGTTACATTTTTACCGATCCCGTGGAAATTTTGGGAAATCCCTTCTTAGTGCACCCCTACGGTCCCCAAGGAACATACATGCCAAATTTCAGCTTTCTGCACCCAATAGTTTCGGCTGTAGCGAACTGACTGACAGACATGTCAGTCAGTCAGTAACGCAAGGATTTTATATATTAAGATTATACACGTATAGTATACTACAAGTATACAATATATATGTATGTAGTTATGTTAATTTCTAATCATTCAACATTTTATTCTAATGTATTTCTTACAAGGTATAATAAGCTTCTAAGAGGTACTATGCTAATTATTACTTGAAACTGATTTCACATTAAACTGAAATCGTTTGGCTTACAAAATCGTTATACAAAACCAGTACTGCACGCCGCCTGAACAAAACCTAATATCGATATTATTTGATTAAATACATCCTTTGAATTACACTTCCTACACCAGACCAGCAATCTAACTAAAAATAAGCTGTTCTGAGCAATCAAAAGCAACGTTATGAAGAAATGATGATTTGCACAATCATTCTTGTAATCAGTTCAACAATAACGATTATAAATCACCCGGCGCATTTCCCAGTGAACCAATATATTTTTCCTTTTATCAAATCGCCTGAATAAGATTGTACAATAGAGATGGAGGCACGATAAGCAACAGGTTAATGTATACACACTATGGCCTTGAAAGCCTTTTTGGTGTTGCCAGGGCTAAGGCAGAGGTGATGTTGTTATTATTGTTAAGGTTGAATAAAGTTCTATAATCGACAAACGCGTGCGTAGACTCTAAGGTTATTATAAGGCAAGCAACGATGTACTTCTGAAGTTCAAGTAGCAAATGTTTGAGTTGTATGTAATTGAAGTGGATTTTACAGATTTCTATGATTTCATGATGCAGCACAAAGCTTTCTTTCATAAAGAGACAACATGTTATCACCAGGCACTTCACATACGTATGTATTATATCCCTATTATGTATAAAATAATTATTATGTTACACTGTTTGACTAATAGTTCAGTATAAATGCACCTACCACTTTATCTCTGCACCACCTTAAGTTAGAGGCGACAGGTAGAGAATGCCTTTTGGCATTATGTCCACCATTGTACACATTATTTGTGCATAACTAAATCAATTAAATAAATACATCCAAATTTAGGACACGACGAACACCCAGGCTTGGGACAGCAATTTATGGGACATCGAACAAACTAGCAGTAGAGAAGTTAATCACTTCGATTATTACCAAAATTTGCATTTTTGCCGTTTGTATCTGCTTTTATTACACGTATGACAGTTCAAAAAGTCAAAATATACAGCTACGATAATACTAGCCTGCTTGCATTATGATAAGCTGACATTGCTGTTCTTGGATTTTATCTAGTGTTCTGAGCATGTGTCGTGTGTAGCAAACACGGCAATGCGACAAACTGTGGGGCGTTTTGACACTTTACAAGAATATCAGATAAAAGCGGTTTCTACACTTGTCATTTTATATAGATCTGTTTGACGGTTTATTTACATTCCAACGCTCACTTCGGATACTACGTTAGAATGCTCAAGAAGACTAAAAATTGCACGTACCAAATTTTGGTAGATTGGCGTGACCCCGGTTCTAATGGAGATTGTGTTCATCGCTATGGTTTTTAATATTTTTAGGTTGAACAAATTTTGGGGGACATTCATACTCTCTAACTTGAATACAACTCAAAATTAAGGTGAATTTGTGTTCAAGTGGTAGAGAAAGACATTTCACTACGAAAAAAAACTCTTTAAATAATACTCATTATATACCTACGCGCATACGTGAAAGTCCAACATAACTCACAAAACAAACTAGGCTTCATAGTCAACATACTTTCCGTGAACCAAATCTCCAATCCACCTTATATATGATTTAATATTTAGCTCAAATTCTCAATAAACATACCTCAGAAATATTTCGGTCACTAAAATATTTTAACTTAAATCGTACGGCAAAACTGTCAAATGCCGACACAAACGAATACCGGATAGAGGATCGAGTTTCGTATTAATTAACCCCAAATTAAATATAATTAAATGCAAATAATTGAAGTGGAAATTCTGACGGAGTTTGACGAAGCAATTACGAGATTAATATTTGTCGCTGCTTACTTACACTTTCCTTTTTTTAGATTGGTAGTGGGTGGTTATCCTTTGTTGTGAAACATGAGACAGAAGTCCGCTTGATAGAGTATTATCATAGACGTGATGGATTATTTCTTCCTTTAGTGAAAGACTAATCCAGATACTTATATGGTCGATTAGCGATAATCCTCATTCAAAGAAATAGTCGTATTCTCTTGCTAGCAGGATCGTAGCCAGATAAATTTAATATAGATTGCGGTACACTTACACAAAAGTGACTACCCTATTATTTTAGAATTCTTGAATAAGAGAACAGAATCAACCCTTGACTATCTTTTTGGCACACTTTAGGTCATAATTATCTTTCGGCCATGAAAATAATGCTTACTCCATGTCTCTATGTATATAATAATAAGCAAGGCCAAGAACCGTAGTCTATCGCTTTTGTCAAATAAAAAAATATGTATTCGAGCATCATAAAATGTTATAATACTAAGCTCAACAAAAAATATTTAAAATAAAAGAAATTCCAATGCTACAACATGATTTCCCTTTATAATAACGTCAAGAATAATCTTATTATAAGCCAATCGTACTCAAATATGAGTAGGGCGGTCTACACGCGATCATTTGGTACAATTACGAAGCACGTCCGCGCTTTATGTCCTACCCGCACGTGTGCAGGCTGCCTCACCGCGAAATACTTATTTATTCATACAGAAGTTGATATCTACACGCAAACGTGAATCAGTCTTTATAATGGCTATAAAGTGGGTTTTAAATATTGATTGGAATACTTGAGGAAAAGATAAGTACTCAATTTGAAGTTATAAGGCTCGATACAATTTTGTTACAATGTACGGATTTTCCAGTTAATACTTGGCTTTGAAATGTAATTGACTGTCTATTGTGCCGTCGAATTATTGATGATCATGGTGAAATGTATTCTCGATCTTTGTCAGTTCACCTTTTGTTATGCTACAAACTGTACAATTCATTATAATCTGATTTGGAGCAATTTTGGAGTGAGTCACTACGAAACATCGATTTTGATATAAAATAACGTATTTACCATCACAACATTGGTATTCTAAGTCGATTTAATTGTCATTTACTACAGACCATTTATTGTAAGCGAACAGTCTGTTAGTGTTAAAATCTAAGGTTAAATAGTACTAAGCTAGTAAGTAAGCCTGGTGTCGGAAGTATTGTACGCTAAGAAATGTTGTATGATACAACATTTCTTAGTCTTACGCGTAGTAACAGATCTGATTGGAAAAGTTTAGAACTTAAAATCATCGCTATACAATATCTTTAAATTCTTACTTGTATGAATCCGATCAAAACTTTCAAACTGTATCTATCTCCACAGTTCAATTTCAAATTATAACATAAAAATAAAACGAATAATACCATCTTATACAAACTTTAAGCTTTTAAATAATGGCTGCTTCAAAATCACGCGCGAACCGAAACTGTTTTCTCAGTTTTCATTGTCAAAATATCTAATAAAACTATTTTGAATATAACAGAGATTTCAGAAAATGAAACGGTTCAAATTTTGTAGAAATTATTACAGTAATTTCGGAATATTCTTGCCTAAAGCCTACTGTTAAGTAAATTGGAATACCGATAATATAGAGGCAGTAATATGATGAAATCTGAGCAAGATTATTATTGAATTGAATTGGACAAAGCAGATTTAGATAACTTATAAAAATGTTATGTAACTGAACACCAAAACTTGATATAAAATTATATTTTTTGTGAACAATTCTAAATATAATATTGCTAGCGGCGATGGCTGACTGAATTACAATATTGCTCAGATTTACAATAGCAGATTCTTTACGCAATTATTACGTTCTAATATTGTTTGTAAAAAATCACAGGATGAAAACAAAGGTTTTCCAAAGTTTGAAAATTATCGAGAATTTTTTTTTTAGTTCTAAAGTCAACAGAATACCTAAAAGATTGGTCGAAATGTAATATGTTTTACTATATTAGGTTAATAACCTTAGGATTGTGTTAGATATAACCTTTAGTAACTTAGAATCTCGCTAGTCTAAGTCCTATCGAAATTCTGTTCAAGATCACTGAAGCATACCTACTAGATATTAATTGATCATACGGATAGATTTCAAACAGTAGTATAGTCAAACGATAATGACGTCTTGTTTTACATCCTCCGTGAATTCATTATATAAACATATTATGTCATGATAACTCTACGTACATATATGTACCAGAAAAAAAGACAATTGTAACAACATAATTACCAATACTGATAACTTACTTTTTCGGCCGCCCGATATTTGTCCCGAGATAAGAACTGTGATCTGTGTTAGTGATCTACGGCTTTACATACCCTTCGAAAAAACAGTACCTAAGTCACAATAGCATATTGATGAAACCAGAACAAGTGGTCACCCATCTTAGTTGTAACCTCTGCCGACGTTGCTTTACTTTGTCGATCTATTACGTACGGCAAGTCAAGACCTGCTGTAAGCGCTACGTATCTCATATTTAAGTTCTTATACAATTATGTAAAGCAATAACATTAAAGATTTATTTTTCTCTTCCAACCGGGTTCCCTTCCAACTAGAAGAGAACCAAATAACACAATAATTATGTTGAATTATTTCCTCGCTCACTTATTTATCTAGTTGTGCAAACAGCTATTACGTAGCTATCATGAGTGACACACAGCAATACCTGGTATTTATATAGTAATAACTACTGTTTCAGTCCAAATAACTGCATTGCGCTCATAATTATTAATATACGACATTGTAATATTGTGTACGGTGCTAAGTTAGGAGCATGAAGCGGGTTAGCCAGTATTGTGGCCAAAAACTATTTTTTTATAATTTCATCTAAATGTAAAGGGTGCATAGGGTTCCCACCAAGAACTTGGGGTCCCAAGCCAACCTCACCTGCAAGTGGTGCACCTGCCATCATCAGACGAGGCTCTGGCAAACAAAATATCCCGATAAGTGGCAATAGGCTCGCCACGTGGGATCAAGACACTGGCGAAAAGTGGGCGTTAAATATGCCTCTGCCTACCCCTTCCGGGAAACAGGCTTGAGTCTATGTATGTTCATCTAAATGTACATTATGATTGAAGCCATAAATATTACTTACTTCCTTTTTTTTCTTACCCCAATTATGTTGTTATTCCAATAACAATATCTTATACTTAATATATTTCTTGTGGTCTCGTCTGCAGAGCCACCTTTCGATTTCAATTATGAATTTAAAGCTACTCATCTTCTGAGCGCTATCCCAGTTTCATCCTGGGGCCCGCTTACTAGTCTAAGCGGATTTGGTTGAATATTAGCTTTACCACGGAGCGACTGTCTGTCGTGGTTTAGACTAGTGTCAGTTTATTAAGAGTTACTGTAGCGCTCATAGCGAGACTTGACTTGCCGTTCGTAACAGGTCGGCAAAGTTAAGCAACGCTTGCACAGGTCACCACTTGGATGAGTGACCGTGTGTGGCATTTACATCAGTGCACTACCAAGCTTCGGAGGGCACGTAAAGCTGTCGGTCCCGGTTCTTGTCTAAGGATAAGGATCGTTAGGCCATGTCGGAGGCCTTCGGGCGGTCTGAAAACTCCGACACTACAGATGGCCATACACTCTTACGAAAACCAAAACTAAAAGCAAATTGAGAGTTACTGACGCCCTATAACGACTGTCAAAGATCTGCATACAATCGGGACCGACGGCTTAACGTGCTCTCCGAGGCACACACTGGACAAGCGATAACTTACAATTTCAACTCCGAAAAGTCATTGGTGCGCGCCGTGGATTGAACCCGACACCTTCTGCATGGGCAGTCTGTTGGTATCTCCACTAGGTTATCGCTGCCACGCTGATCTACCTACTATTTGTATCCTACTATTAATAATACTCGTATCTACATCATCATCATCCTCTTAGCGTTATCCCAGTTTCAATCTGGGGTCCGCTTTCTAGTCTAACTGGATTTGGCTGAATATTAGCTTTTCCACAGAGCGACTGCCTGTCTGACCTCCGCAACCCGAAGGGATAGCGATATTCCATGGTTTAGACTAGTGTCAGTTTATTTAGAAGGTACTGACGACCTGTAACGACTGTCAAAGATCTTCATGACAACCGGGACCGACGGTTAACGTGCTCTCCGAGGCACGGGACAAGCGATAATTAACCATTCAATACGCACATAACTCCGAAAAGTCATTGGTGCGCGCCGTGGATTCGAACCCGATACCCTCTGCATGGCAGTCTGTTGGTATATCCACTCGGCTATCGCCGCCTTTTTTATATACTCGTATCTACATCATAAGGGCCGGAACATCCCTGACGGAAGATCCGTCGCGTTTTATCGGTCGCGTAACGCCAATACATACAAATGTATAGAAAAACGTTCAACCATTCACACCTGACCGATAATCCGTTAGTACGTCGAGCGTACTAACGGATTATCCGTCGACGTCGCGCGCACCACGCACCACGTGAATTTTGACCTTTGAGTAAGGAATAAAAATGGAGAGGGCAAATAGTAGGTACATATAGAAAAATTACATTATTCACATAATATATTATTATATTTTATATTTGTATAGACTCACGGCTGTATCCCCGGAGGGGTAGGCAGAGGTGTAATATTACACTCACATTTCGCCATGATGTTTTTATACACATATATACGAAACCGACATAAAGCCACCAAACATAGTGTTGTTTCGTTTTGTCTTAGGGATATCTCTGTCATAAAAAAGAGATAGCCATAGTTTACTGAATAAATTGATCATGACGATATTTTATTAGAAATGTCATTCGTGCCATTATCGCTATATTTTTCGCCAAGGTTTGTGGTACATCTGCTGTGAAATCGTTATCTATCGAACACAATAATTTTGTTTTTGTGCATAAATATGTCTAAAAGTCCGATATTGGCTCTCAGAGAATATTTTGTTACATGTTTCATACAAGAGTCGTCTTTCGCTTTGTCATGTTCGCCCACATTTGCATTATGGAATAAACTAATCTGGCAAAAGATTTAAACTAACAAAGGTAACTCACTACAAAAATGTATTATTCTCCTCTAACCGGCTCCATATCGATATCGATTACATTCTGGAGAACAATTTGCATTGCATTTGGGCAAAGCCATTTTATTTGCCCAACGTTTCGTAGGTGTGCACGCTAATTTCGTAGGTGTGCACGCTAAATTCGTAGGTATTGGACATACCATATCCATGTCATTCCTAGATCGGTGATTTTAAGATCGTAAGATTCCAGGGCCGCCAGACCTTACTTATTTTTTCAGAAACTAAATGTGTAGAATAATGTAGTGTTAGTACTATGTGCTATGAGTGTACGCATATTTGCTATCTTGGATCGAGGGCCAATTTTTGGGTATGAGGTGCTTAAGGTCCACGGGAACAATTTCCATACATACCTATAGAGAAAACATTTTGTGTCTTGCTCTGCAACTGTACCTAGTCTGTAACCCCTTCTATATCATTTGTATAAGTTTTGTGAAAAACCGTAACCAAATCGTATTATCGTCTTTTATTTTTGAACCTCCATACCTAAATAGGATATATATTCGAATAACGCTTGTTGGCTACTATAAAAAATCTTCGAAGTCCGACATATTTTTAATAGTCAAACTCGAATTGCAATAAAAATAACTACAGAACTTCAGTGACTACATATTTAACATCAGGGAACACGAAAAATGGTTAGGTAAAAGAATATGACAGTAAAATATTGAGCTGCCCTGAGTACGGCCCTGCACGAACAAACTTATATGTGTGCATAATAGCCACGCTTTCAGCGAATGTGTGCAGATACGCTCGACGCATTTTCCGTCAGATGTGTACCGATTTATTTGACGGAATAGACGCGACCGAAGATACGTTCGACGCATCTTCGGTCAGGTATGTTCCGCCCCTAAAGATTAAATATTTTTTGGTTACATTCTAAAGCCAAGCAACCGCTTGGATGATTTATTATATACACAAAATGAAACGAAAAACAAGGATAATATTATATACATATCGTACTTTTGTAATTCTATACCTTACTAGCATAGGAAACTTTGACTGTATTTGATTACCACTTTGTCATTTTCCTAATTATGACTGATTGGAAAATATCTAAGTAATGAAAGGTGCGTGGGATTTTACTATGACGTTGACAAATTAAGACTGCCATATTGTATCTAGCAGGGGACTACAAAAGGCTGGAGATATTGTTGATGTTAAATTATAGTTTAACAAAAAACCATCTCCCAATACTGTTCAGCTTTGGATTAAAGGTCGTGGCAAAATGTTCCGTGACAGCAACGTTGACGACAGAATGTTACGCGCTGACACTCCGCCTTTGGCATTTTACATTGACGTTTTGAAACTCATTATACTTGTCATTTAAATGACAAGTAAATCGATGGTTTCTGGTGTAATATACACATATAGTTTCGACCTGGATAGGGGGCTTTAAATAGACGCGTTATCAGGTCTGACGTTTCGGCATGCTGAAAAAAAAACAAAATTAAGTTCTAAATTATAAAGCTGAATAAGTTTAATTAACTTCAAATTAGACGTAGAAACTTACCTACGTAATTTAGAACTTCTAATTTGATGTAATGTAATAACAAGTTATGATTGATAAGATCCGAAATTCTAATCCCAAAATCGCTTGAACTCAACCCTCGCACCGAACGCGACCGCATAATAATTCCTCCGTAAATTAATATTACATTTGTTCTAACACTAACTGGGTCTGGTCTGACAGTGCACAAAAACATAATGTATGCGCCAATAATTACTCACATTGCTCAGCCGGCATGTTCGCTCGCATGTTGGGTGTCATTAGGTCCGCTGATCATAGTTTCAAAGTGACATGGTCTGTTATTAGCCCCACGACTGGCGTTAACATTTTTAAATTACGGGAAAATGTACTGTCACACGCGACAGCTGAACGATTTCCGAATTTTTTTCGGGCTGTCGTCAGTCGGGCTTAGGGCGCGCAAGTAATAACAAGTGTGAAATCATTTTCGTTTATTTACAAAAATGTAAACTGCAAAGCAAAAAAGAATGATAATTGCATATTATTATTATTATAAAAACATTATGAGATTTACTGGGATCATCCAATTATACAAGAGAAAAATGAGGCTGAACCCTACTACTCCGCCCCCACCGCTCCGCTACAACGTTCGCCGCGTCGTGTCTTGCGCAGACAAGATTTTTTTTCGTGCACCGCTGCGAGCAGTGTACACAGTTATTTTCTAGTTACGACATGAATTCTTGCGTAGGCCCGGCGTATTTTCTTACCGTGTACAAGCGCCCTTACAATGTAGTTCTCAAAGTATCTTCGTGATGAAGCCGGCGCGACACAACGTGTCAAATAATAAATCTTAGATATTTACATAAAGGCGATATTAACCACAAGACGTTTAATTAGTTAGCAATATTAAGTATTTCACTATTTAAGCCAAGAGGATACGAAACATATTCTTATTTGTTTCTATTACATGTTAGCATGGCGCTCTGATATTGAGGCTATAATTGGTCACCCATCCAAGTACTTGTGATAGAGTTGCTTAACTTTGCCAATATAATTTCAGGCAATTCAGATCACTGTACGATCGCTATATAACATACTCATTTAGTTGGAGAAACTAAGAAGGCCCAAAGTTGGGCGTTTACAAAATAACTAAGAACTTGAGCAATCAGCTTGTTCGCTGTAAGAGAATAGCTAACGTGTACTTCGAAAGCTTTAAACAATGTTGCTGTTTAAATACAACATTGTTTCATCTGCGCTTGTAATGCTTAACACCAAATACAGTTAGCCAATGAATACGACATTTCAAAAGATTACATTCCTTCGTTGGTCTCGCGGCATAGATGTGCGCGTGGGATTAGGAGGTCTCGGGTTCGATCCCCGGGTCGGGCAAAGTGTTATTGGGTTTTTTCCGTTAGGAAATTGTCAGTAGCAGTATGGAGTCTGGTAATGTGCCCGGTACGGCAATAGGCTCACCCTCTATTATGTGGGACTAAAATAAATCTGGCGGAAAGTGGGTGTAGCTATATACCTCTGCCTACCC
The DNA here is from genome assembly GCA_944739405.2 of Euclidia mi. NCBI lineage: Eukaryota > Metazoa > Arthropoda > Insecta > Lepidoptera > Erebidae > Euclidia > Euclidia mi. The sequence continues at coordinate 95,362,404 of OX123185.2, forward strand.
CTTCGGGGATACAGGCGTGACACTATATACATTCCTTCGTTTTGAACTTTGATTGGTAAAAATAAATTCGAAATTCGTGCTCAATGTCAACCAAATATCAAAGCACTTCACATTAATTTGAAAACCATTTTTTGCGATTGCATTCTTATTACGAAATGAATTTTATTATCCATCTTTATTATCCATCTTTAATACAAAATTATTGGAAATCACAAAAATTATGGAACGTTCAAAGGTCATGAAGCCTTTAAAGTCTAATAATTCGAAATTGCAGCACTGCGTAATAAAGTCAATTCTTTGATTTTTAAGTCATCTTCTCAGAATTGTAATCTACGACAGCAGTATGTCTCTTCTGCAACTTCGTAGTTCTGTGTCTCATCGTTACTTTCAGTTAAAATCTCAAACATTTTAGCTCTGTATCATGAAGCATCGTATAAAATCAATTAATCTTGCCTCTTAATTATAAACCGCAACCCTTGATGGTTAACCGCTGGCCGATGAGTCCACAGATTCATGCCTAACTTTAATAAACCTTCTAAATAATTAATTACAAAGTTGTCGAGAATAAAAACCGGTGACTATATTAACCCTTAAATTATTTAGTGCTATTACACAAAAATACCCTTTTCATTGCGAGCCGTCTAATTTAAGTCTCCCGAACAAAAACATGACAAATGATCCTTCTCCTTTGTTTTGCGAAGTTGTACAACTCTCGGCTCTCTAAGGCGGGCTGCAGACTATCAAACTCGCTTGACAAAACTTGTTGAGAAACACAAGCCTTCGTTTAATTAGAGTTAAGGATTGTACGATGTAAGAAACTATTTTGAATCTTCCAAATTACTTATGAACTTCGTCCTTTTCAATTAACGATGTGATAGAATCTAATTCCACGGCTTTTAACATTGTAATTAAGCAACAATAGTTTTGGAATCAGGTAAATTGTGTCAAAAATATCAATATCTTAAACGCATTGTTAATATTATCTTTTTCATGTCGATGTCAAAAACAATGCAGATTACATTAGAAATTTGCCAAAATTACTAACGTAATCTGCATTCCGTAACAAAATTAGTATATAATTAATCACACTGCTATTATTATACCGTATCATACCTTAACCCTACTTAGAATTGTTGAACATAAAATATTTTAAATTACATACAACGATTTCTAATATTTTTGATCGCTTATATATCATCATCATCACCAGCCTTTAACAGTCCACTGCTGGACTAGGCCTCTCCTTAGAAAGTAGGAATTGGCCTTCTATACCACGCGGGCCAAACGGGTTGATATAGGGCTTGTATCAAGTTTTCCTTCTCTTACAGTGCTGTTCTCTGCATAATATGCTCCCTCAGTAGGCTCTTACGACACCCATGGGATGATATGGGGTGGTGACATTAAGTATTCTTAATCCGTCACCACACGGATATTATCCGCTTATATATAGCTTAACCAAAAACTTACTGATAAATTAAAATTGATGACGTCATATTCTAATTACCTGTAACAAAATGTAAATAAATATATTAAATTTCAATATCTAAAAATGACTGCTGTGTAGAACAGCAACGATGATACATATGTATATGTATGTAAGTACAAGTATAACTATGCAAAACAGTACCTATGCTGACAGCTGACAATATCAGTACTAAATACAAGAAAGAATTAAAAAACAACAAACAACAAAACTGTCAAACAAACACGATTGCTCGGGAATAATTTATAGTCAAAGAACCGAATGAAAATACATTTTTTTCCGCCATGTCGACTACATTCGTGCATGCTCTTATGAGATTCGCATTAGGGACTTGCTGAACCGAAAACTTATTTATGTTTCTGTATAAAAGTTTGACGCATGTTCAAGTTTTGAATGATTGTGTGCAATCATTGCAAAGACGAAAAAAATCTTAAAAAACATACGCTATTTTTTGGGGTGTGTTACATTTAGGAAAACGTACAATATTGAAACTAGAAAGTTTATTGCAGACAAAAACAATGCTTTTAGTGATTTGAGAAATAATGACAGTATTTTGATGTTTTAATATGTAACCAAACATTGGAATTATTTTTTCTTAAAATGTATATGATAATAAACTATTCTTACAATGCACTTAACTAACTATAAAAATTATAATACATCAAAAATAACAACTGTTATACCATATTTTGGCACAGTTTAGCTTTACGTGAAAATAGTTATGTATGTATTCAATATGTTAATTATCGGTCGCTTAATAATGTACCCGGTATATGGCAATAGGCTCGCCCCCTATTACATTGGGACTGAAACATAATTGGCGAAAAGTGGGTGTGTAATACACCTCTGCCTACCCCTTCGGGATAAAAGGCGTGAAGTTATGTTATGTTATGTGAAAATATTAAATTATACAATATACACAAATATGTTTTATTTATTGGTTCACTAGGCTTGCTTTGTATATTGGTCATATTCATCATACAATCCCGCATTCATAAGGTAAACCACAGACGTCCGTAAAATATTTCAAAGCCTACCCAAAGATATACCTATTTCCAAGATTTTTATTTTGATTTATCAGTACGAACATTGTATAATTTTGCGGTATTGCTCATGACAAATGTATTTGTTGAAAGCCTTTTAAAAGATCCAATTCGAAGAATTTATTCCACTTGTTAATTTGCTTAAGAATCTCGACGTGTGCTAATGTATTTTCAAAAGTTGCACACGATTCACGAGCAAGCAGTGAAGGTAAACATGTTCGTAAGGTTCATAATAAAATATATTACGTGTCGGCTTGAGCTGGCGCGACCTGGATACATCGAGTGCCAAGCTCGCCGCAACGGCTGCCACTCGATTAAGTGTCTCTAGTAAGCTGGTGAATATGCGGCTGTGATATCGCGGTTATTATATTTATGGATTATCTAAAGAACATACGTTGTAAATACTTTGATTATTATTTGAATGTTTTTGTTTTCGTCTATGTGGATGATGTAATTGACTTTTAAACTATTTTTTTTTATCTTGATAATACAAATATATTTGTTAGGTTTTGAAACAGTAATCTTCACCACGCTAGTCTAAAGGAATACAGTCGAAAATCAGATTTTCAAGCGAAATGCAATAGCAATACAGAATAATTACAATATTCTAACATCGAACTGTATTGTGTGTTCCTTTGTTCATTGCGTTTGCTTTGCTCAAAATATTTTGTAAGAACGTTGCGCTGTATACAAAAATACTTGTAAACAATTGATTTGGATACTGCATCTATGACTTATGCAGTGACGCACTGCATCATTCATAATTTTGCACTGATGCACTTTTGTACTATTGATGTTCTCTTTGAGACTGACAAGTAACATGCTTGAATTTTTCAATAACTGCATTCACATTTTGATCGGAACGCAAATGGTTACCGATACGTCAGCGTCGAAGTCGGACTGTCACATTGCATACTACTAATACTTTTAGTATCTTCCACACATGGCAAAAAAAATTACTTATAATTTATATGAATTGCTTTTTTTGTATCCCATTATTTGTATTTATGCACTTGTCGATTATCCATACTACAAGTAATGTTCCTATTATACTTACCTCTTCACCAGAATAAATTCTCACATCAGCCTTTAATAGTCCACTGCTGGACTAGGCCTCTCCTTTGAAAGGAGGAATTGGCCTACTATACCACGCTGGCCAAACGGGTTGGTACAGGGTTTGTATCAAGTTTTCCTTCTCTTACAGTGTTGTTCTCTGCATAATATGCTCCCTCTGTCGGCTCTTACGACACCCATGGGATGATATGGGGTGGTGACATTTCGTATTCTTAATCCGTCACCACACGGACGGAATACATAATAAATTGAGTACCAGAAAATGGCCAATGTCCATCCAAATACAGATAGAATAAAATACATAAATAAATAAATATTTAACGGCTCCCAAATACCATTGTCATGTTCATTACTACATCCAACGCCCAACACCGTTACATCACAAAAACTTTCAGTAAAAATAGTTCCATATAACAAGTAGAAATCAAATTAGTGCCTGCAATTTCGCAGCGAGCCGAAGTATTTTTCCGAGTAAAAGCTTTATATTTTATTTTAATGCAAGCGCACACTAGCAGTGCTTAAGAGATTACTTAGTGTACGTCAAAGAGTACAACCATAAACGTTTACAGCTTTGGTTGGGCGAACAAAATGTACCTGGAAAAAGCATTTGTTTATTTCTTAGAAACCCATCGTCCGCTTGTGACAAATGGTGTTGTGACAATTTGTCATAGTCGCATAGATAATCATACTAAAATGTAAGGGGAATTCTGTTTGCTTACAACAAACATGAAATGCGGTATCCTGTTGGACCGTGTAAGTGCCGTGTGAAGTGATCGATGGTTAAGGCAGTGGTACGGATAAAATAAAAGAAATAGTTCCGAATGGATGTATAAACAGATGTGTAAGATACGTTTAAGTAATCTACACATGTTTGTTGTCTACATGTTTTTTTGTTGCGGTTGGCAGCAATTTTGACACCTAAAGCATTAATAGAATATACATCCTGACGTCAACTATGAGCGTTACTTTTGATTATGGAAGCGTGTTACTCAAGATTAATAATAAAAAGTCGATAAACACTTATATTTCGGGCAATAATTATTCAGAATCTACACAGAACTCTCAAGGAGAATACGTTAACGACGTGCGATATGCTCTGCTAAGACTGCAGAAATTCTCAGAGCAACCTGATTGTAACCAAGCTGACAGTATAAACATTTACCAACCAACAATCGCATTGGTTGTATCCTGCTAAGATTGTTTTGTGTTTAATAAATACATTTCTTAAATTGTGCCAAGTCACAAAATATACAGTTTATTAGTAGATATACCGCTTAATATCAAACTTTAGCTCTGGTAAAATTTATTCACAAAACCATATTTTTGACTTATTCTCTGTTATGACACATTGAATTTTCTATTTCATTTAAATCTTTAGCTTCAGCAAAGTTCTGATTTATTGCCAAAAGCGTATTTCTACCTTAATATTACACTATTAAGGCAGGTATTAGATAAATGAGCCAGCATATTTTTACCGATCAATCATATTTGATAAAAGATGCGACTCGAAACTTGTCACATTAAAGGCATTTTTTATTTTGATGAGACAGTTTTAGAGTTTAAAAATCGCGGCTTGTTAGCGATGAGACAGAAAAAGATGACAATATTTTGTCTATATTTATATAGTCTTAAAACCCTAAGCGCCCATCATCATGTCACTAACTTCAGCCGAGAAGTATCCTTGAATTATAAAAATATAATATTTATAAAATTCCCGTATTTACCAAGTAAATTATACAGTAAATTTCAGAGAGAAAACATTTCACAAAAAAAAACAGGACAGGTTAGAAGTACCCTGAACAGAAGAGCATGCATGAGGAATCTGATGGGAGTGAATGAAGCAAGAGAGATATGTCAGGATCGTCGGGGTCACCAATGTAGGGGAGCGTGGTGATGATGATGTGTGAAGAGATAAAATAAATCTAGAATACGAAATATATACTTTACTGTGGTACCACATTGAAATATAAATAAACTATAAAGCTACGACCTAACTGTGTGGGAGCGGGAAGACGACTGCTGCGCCGCACTTCGTGCCTTGTATATAATTTGTAGCGTCAGCAGCCGCTACAGTTGCAAATGGCCTTCCGTAGTCTCTGCCTACCCCTCCGGGAAACAGGCGTGAGTCTATGTATGTATGTATTTCAGAGAGCGATAAAACTGGTCCCCAGACTTTTTTATATTACTATATTTTTCTGAGAAAGGCTCAATGTATGAATTACATACTGCGAAGAATAGGTACAGTGACACCTAATAAAAATGTAAAGTAACCAATAAAATAATAAAAAGCATAAAACAAAATTCTCCAGTCGAAATCATATTTTTATATTGAATTTGAATTTAAGAAAGATAATTCAATCGAAAGGAAAAATCTTCATTATACGACAATTAAGTTAAATTACCAAAAAGAAAAGAAAAGTCTCAAAGTACACACACTAACAAATGCAAAATTAGTAAAATGTTAACAACTTTGCTATCATACGGGTTGTAACGCTACGTTTAACGTAAAGTTCGAAAACAATATTAGATTTTTGTTCAGTCTGAAGTTTAGTACCTACTTCTTTACCTACTACGAGAAATTTGTTTAAATTAGCAAAACACTCTTAAGAACCCCAGTAGAATGCTATTTATAAACACGAATATATTACTGAAAACGCTTCGTAATTTCTTAGGCCAGTTTCAATAGAATATGACAAAAAGCTTTGATGAATAGACAATTTTCTGCCATCTGCAATCCACCGTGCCATCATTCCACATTACAATAGAATTAACCGAATTACCAAGAGCTTCCTTATCCAAACTTATTTTATACATCTAAGAATTAGGCCACGCAACAATAGACCTTGTTAATGTGGTGAACGGACTGTTTTCCACTTCCCTAACCATTAATGTCGGGTCAAAAGAACACCGCTTATAGCTAACGATGACTTATTAGCGATAACAATGTTGTTATTCGCGTTTTCTTTCCATTTTCGCCTTTCAGACCGATAGTAGGGCCCTTTGATATTTGAACAATACTTCACTTAATGCCATGGTAATAAGATTGCATTTTGTTTGATGAGTTTTGAAAGAATTAACAATGTGTACGCTGAAAGTTTTCGTTCGTGTGATACGTCGGTGAATCTGAATAAACGTTATCTGGAATACATTGTTGGCAGGTTTAATGGACACCTTTAAGTTTATGAGTAAATAAGTAAACAGCAGCGGTGATAGCTGGTGTTTTGTTTACGTGAGTTATCTGTGTAACATTGTTTTATGGTAAGTGAAACAACCGTTTGATGAAAAATGTTTCTTACATTTTGCATAGCTTCTGTTGAAGTGAAATTTAGGAATACCTTAAAGACAGACCTAGCAGAGATAAAGTAAACAAGAACAGAGAACTCTGGAAGCAGCACCTACTAACTAACTGAGTCATGTTAAATTACAGACAAGAATGTTTGTGAGAGTTTTTTTTTTGTTCAGTTTTCGTGCTCTTAACGCTCGCTAAAAGCGTATAGTCTGGTAATATTGCTTTCAAATGATGATAGGTTATAATTTGAGAGTAAAATCATATTTCATTGTTTCAAAGAGAAAGAAAGAGGCACGTCCACTTCTAGACATAGCCCCCCCTCCCAAGGTTCTCCACACAGACCGATCGCTCCCGCGATCTTCACCCGATCGTCAACTCACCTTGCTTGTTATCCAAATACACAAAAGCCTATGTATTTGGTTAAATGTTATATCTGGTACCCCCTTTTCATACAGCATAAAATTGCAAAGCTGAAATCTTCTGCTCAATGACTAGACGAAGGAGTATTTTACACATACAACTAATCTACTCTAATTAGAATGAAGCGCTGGCATTCTAGAAATGTCACAAATAAATTACATTTGTAACTAACATGAATTTAATTTCTAAAGGCATGATAGTATTGTAATTCTCCGTCTTTTCATGAACATGCGAGCTTCTCTTCATAAACATTCATTTAGTTCATTCACATACGTAACGAGTTCAGTATTTAGTTCACAAAACTATTCTTAAGCGCAGCACTATTATTACAGCAATTACTACGGAATAAATAATACAGGCACTCTGAATAATTAATGCCCATTGCAGTATAAATTCAAATCACGGTGTGAGCATTAGGCGGTAGGTACACAGAGGTGAGTGACATAGCGTTGAAACGGCGGTTGTTTAGCGGTAGCATTGCTCTGACTTGGCGAGCGTACCTCATTGACATAATGGTTGGAATAGCCGCGGTGCTATAAGTTGGTGCCTTCGTGCTGTTTTTTTGCAACTCACGAATCTGGTAGTGCCTTTATGCTAGCAGAATATGACTCACGAAATTTCTTTTAAAACTGTACAGAGATAGCAAAACGGCAACGTCGACAACTCTATCTGTGACCATTTATTTTCAACGAGATAGATATAGAAACATAGCTTCGTCACTAACTACACATTTCAATGTCTCTTACACAATAAGTCAGGTTACCGGACATCAAACATTGTGAGGTAACATCCACCTACAGCACCATTTCATTTATTAATCTGACTAGATAGTCAGTACCTACAGCACCATTTCATTTATTAATCTGACTAGATAGTCAGTACCTACAGCACCATTTCATTTATTAATCTGACTAGATAGTCAGATTAATAAATGAAATGGTGCTGTAGGTGGATGTTACCTCACAATGTTTGTATGTCCGGCAACCTGACTTATTGTGTAAGAGTCATTGATATGTGTAGTTAGTGACGAAGCTATGTTTCTATATCTATCTCGTAAAAAACCTCTAAAGGTTAGATAACCTTTAGGATTTTGCACAGCTCAACATTCGCCGTGCGCTCACGAGATTAAAATATGGTATCATATATAGGAAATCCTCGTAACCCTGCCTGTATAATACAGCAGTGACCATGGGGGAGAGATTGCAGCAAAAAAATGCTTTCCTCACATGTCATTCAGCTGTTAAATCTCTGATGAATACACATCCTTAAAATGGGTGCATAAAACAGCATTTAGCAATTCTGACTGCTAGCGACCTGCCCCGATTGTATCGCCCCGTCCACAACGAACATGATTGATTCCTCCGTTTACAATATTTTATGCATGGCCATCGATTGGATGCGCAAAATCTATTGCATATTTTATTATTCGTTCGCGTTTTATTTGGAAATAGGAAATATTTCTCTAAAGTTATGTCATCAGAGTACAGCAATAGTGGAAACAGTATAGATACAAGGATAATTTAATCAAGTGTTTAATTTTGTCTTGTCTTATTTTTCGACACGGTTGTCTGATTCCGAACAGGCCAGAGTCTGTACTCTGGTAACCAGGCACAAAACAATCGTGTTCATCGCACTAAGATATTTTGTTCCGGGTGGGAATTGAACACGACCCCGAGCTTAACAGGCCACAGATAAACAATAGATAACCGTACAGTCAATAAAATACCATGACAGATTATTTGTTGCAGCAATTGTAACGATTTTTGACTAAACCTCCCATTTTGGTTGTGTTGTTTGTAAAAGTGTGTCTCGATATAATTCGTGTGACACTATTACAAAAACTATTGTAAAATTTAAAGCCTAAGCTTAGCCTAGTAAGCTTAGCCTTTTTATCTCCATTTGACAAAAAATATTATTGAATAAAATTGGTTTTACATAAAAATTTTACTACATTCCTTATATTAATTAATTAAATTAAATATCTTTATTCATTTGACTACAGTGGTCCATTTGTTAGTAAAACTTAGTAATAGAGGGTTAGTAACACAAAAAAAGAAAAAGAAATAAAAGAAACATATAAAACATAGGCACACTTAGCCACCGTGCCGGGCCACCCGTACAGAAGAATATTAATTCTGCCGCACGAGCAGTCCGACAAAGTGCCCAAGTATAGGTGAGTCAGGTTTTTCACCTAATGCCTTTATGATGCTGTTATGGTTGTCTCGAATTCTGTTTAGCAAGGATGCCGCCTTTCCTATATGTATCATTAATTCTGTTTTGCGTCACCAAATAAATTTTACTTCATACAAAATGAATGAGTTTGTTAATATTCTACATCGTCATAGTAACAGACATGGCTAACATTCATATTACAAGATAACATATTTAGTAACAGCCCGCGGGTGAACTTGAATTGTAGTCATGTTTATCTATACAGTCTAGAAGCGTTTGCTTTCGGCTTCCTACGCTGATGAAAGGTTATATTAAAATACTAGCTTTTGCGCGTTAAATTTGGGGTAACACAAATCTACTTTCAGTGTCAAGTTGTGTGAAGACACTCCTGATTATTCGAAAACTTCAGAAACTCAAAAGGGTACAAAGTAGTTTGGTCAGTATTCATGACACTACATACGTACCATTATATCTACCGAAAGGTACATAATAACATCGCCTTGCATACAATCAAATGCCAAAGTCATGTTCCAATACATGTCCAATAGATATATATCTATAAACATTTCGCATTTATAATATTAGTAGAGAAAATCGTTTCAGCCGTTTAAGCGTAGTATGTAATTATTAGTTTATATATGCGAACAATGTAATCACCGTGCATAATATGACCTAAATGATCATGATGTGCCAGTACTGACAAATATACGCACATGCGCAGTCAATTATTACAGCGCATGCGTTCTTACTTCCAAGGGGTAAATTTGTGCCGAACAAACTTCTACTCTCCCTACAATCCCTCCCAGTTTAATTTTTGCATCTTATGGTAGTCTATGTCAATCTCCATGGTCCAGTATATCTCTATATCAAATTTCAACAAATCGGTTCAGCCGTTTTAGCGTGAAAACTGAACATACATACAAACATACACACTTTCGAATTTATAATATTATTATTAGTTTAGTAGGGATTTTTTATTCTTAATTTATTACTTACACTTTATATAATCCATTACTCTTTATTACTTACTACTAAAGTACCTATCTAAATGTTAATCCTTATTGCTCGGCCAGACTGGAATTGCGATTGCGGTGCGGGGGCGGCGTGGCGCACTTAAACATATGAAATCTTATTAGAGTGTCCGCAGTGGGCAAGCGAGCGCAGCGAGCGGCGCGGGCGGTGTAGCGCGTAGATCACGCGGGCAACTCAAACCATAGGACTTTAAGTGTCTAAACTGCGTAACTTCGGTCGGGCGTAACCGCGTAAGTTCAGCGGCAACTTTTCTAGTTGTAGTAGAGCACACATTATACCCGACCGAAGTTCGGTTCGATTGTCGACTAAGATAAAGTTGCGCAACGGAATTTCGGTCGCGTAAGTTCGGCACTTATGGTTTGTCATATCAGCCGCATACATCGGAACGTAAATTCGGTCGCGTAAGTTCGGCATAGTATGTTTAGACCCTAATATAAGTGTCCGCAATTAATGCGCGGGCGGCAAGCGGGAACAACGCGGATCGTGGGAATCTAGCAAACGCGCTTCCACTCTGGCAGTTGTTATTTTCACCTTCTATTTCCGATCCATTATTTTCCCTAACAAAGTCCGAGGCAAAAGTATCATAATTATATGTGAAATTTTAAATTGTTTAAGTAAGGTCCAGTGGTTAAATCTCATGTTGCGGCTGTGTATGAGCGTCTCTTGCTATTGGATCGATCATTACTTTCAGTTACTACCTGGCTTATAAAAATAAATATTTTATTTCCTACTTATTTCTAAAAATGACACTGACATGTCGCACGAACAGTGCAACATAGTAAAGCTGACAATTTAATACATGGACATGCAATTCAACAATTATATTGCAACAACACGTACGTGTTGTATTGATATGTTGCCGCAACGCAGCATTCAACATGCAGTTCAATACCTAAAACATTTCATATAGGTACTTTACAATAAAAAATAAGTCGTAGTTGACCCACTGTGTAAAAACCTTGTCACTATGGGTAGCCCCATTGTGAACTACGCCAGCCAAATGCAGGTTCGCAGATTTCACAATACTTACAGAAAGGTTATCAAGAAGTTTTATTCATAATCTCGGTCTCCTCATAATTATTTCCTTTATCGCTTAACTAGCAATAATTAACGAATGAATAAAAACTGAACTTTCAAAAGTCAGAGACGCAAGCCATGCGTTTGATTTTGAAACCTTCTACATAGTAGCCTGGGTTTATCGGCCTCGTATACGATAAATAATATTTAAATTATGAAATCAGAGAAGGAGAATTTATTGGCGTACCACGAATTGAATGGTCTTGTAGACTACCCTGTGACGGCATATTGGCATAAATTATTATTCATACTGTTTTCTTTTTGAGAGCTAGAGACTCGAAGACCTATCGCAGAGCCAGGCTGTCTGTAATATACATATATGGGTCATCCTGGGATATTCTTGATATCAATATTCGATAAAGATGCCTCAACATCGTACGTGTTTCAGTGTCGGCGCGTGTCAATACATTGATACGAACAGATACGAATAATAACAGATTCTGTGGACAGAGTTGCTAAGCAACGTCATAAAATAAAAGCATGGAATAATGCTAAAGGTATAGGTACGCATTTTACCATATAGCAAAATAAATAGCAAAAAGGCGAAGACTCTTGAATTTAAAAAAATAATACTGGAAAAATCCAAACCAACGTAACGTCCAACAAACGCAAAAAGCAACTTACATTTTCAATCCAACAGCGGAATAGTAATAAAAAATGCACAGATAATGTACAAACATTATCTACAAGTGATATTCAGCTACTCTATGATTCATAACATGTCTGGCAGGCGATGTACAACTCGTCTTGATAAAATCAGAGCTCTGAAGCAAACGGTATCATTAATGTATACTTATATACGTGCGCACACTTATGCAAATACAATAATTTTAAAACGCTCTCTATTCTTGCCTATAGCTTATAGAGTTTGAACTCAACGGTCGCGCAGGTTAATAAGTTTCTTCTTTTTTTAAACTGGCAAATTGGTTTATAATTAACGTCACTATTTATGTGTTAGTTTCACTACTACGCCGCTTCTAGTGTTAGAAAAGGGATGATATTTTTATTAAATTGGCATTTTATACAAATAGAAACTAAAGTTATAACATGGCGAAATGTGGGTAATATTACACCTCTGCCTATCCCATCGGGGATATAGGTGTGCGTATATAAAATAAATATTATATCATAAAAATACGCCTATGTAGTTCCTGATAATCATCTGAACCATAATAAATCAGTCTTCCACTCTAACTCGTAAAGCTACATAAAATAGTACAGCGATACTCAAAATATTCATTACAAAAATTATCATAAACAAATACCGAGACGTAAAACGTTATTTTATATAAATTTATCTTTTGTCGGTACATTTGAAACAGTCTAGAGGTCAAGAATCTTTATCCATTGTTAATTCACGCCAGAATTCATCTTTTACTATCGTTTTAATTAACTAAGTGAAAGACAATTAACAAAATATAACGTAGTTCAGACAGTTTTGACGTCTCGGAATTGTTAATCATTTTTATGTTCGCTAATTAGAGTATTGGCAAGTCGTAGAGAAGTTATTTTTTTTAGATATATGATATAAATAGACTTTTGCGGTGCTTTCGCTTGCGTGGTCGGAGTCGGTTATAGTGGTCAAATGTATGGACATTTGATCACTATAACCGACCCCGACCAGACTCAGAGTATCACGCCATCATGATACTCTCCAGACTTCTATCAACTGTAGTGTACTTATGAGTAAACTTAAATTTAAATACATTTATTTTGCCCTAATCATGGTATTCATTATCCAGTGGACAGATCATTTCATTGTCTCAAATCTCAACCATACATGGCGACCCTGCTAGAGGGCGTCGGATTAAATGTTCCTCAATGGTATTACTCTATTGAAAATCACACAATTTGTAGTCAAAGTGTTTTGATGATGTTTATCAAACGCTTTGACCCAATTTTCAGTGCGTAAGGGTTTGCACGATGATCATTAAACCACTGTATTTAGTCTTGTATCTTTGTGGAATAACTTAAGAGAAATTTCACAAAACGAAACTGAACAAGTGGTAACATCGTCTTTTAGTTATTATTCTGTGGTTATTTGACAATAACCTCATTTTATGTTTTTTTTATTATAAGCAACGGCAAATATATTTGTATTAAAAATACAAACCCCATACTAAAAATAAGACGAGGAGCGATACGATTCCAACAACAAAAGCAAAGTGCACCCAGACACTAAACAACAATCTGTATAAATCACACAAAACAACGTTGAGTGTTGATATCGAACCCACAATACTAGACGCAATACTGAACACCGAAGCGGTCCTTGAAATCACTACGCCGACCGAGTCAGAATTAAAACCACCCATTTTTACAAAACTCCTTGTATTTTGCATGAATAAGTTCAACCGTTTTGCATGCACTGTTGCTGCTACTTAACATATTAAATGAGGCTGTGCATATTTCGAGGTGGACTTTAAAACACCTTAACTGAACCTTTAAAATACATAATCTTCTCGACCGCAGCCACGTTTATTCATAGACCCGTGTTGAGCTAAGAGAAAATTTATGGCTTGATCTTAAACCGTAGCGAGGACTAGGGCACAGTGACAGCTATAATATTGTTTAGATATTGTTTACAATTGGGCATAATTCCCGAACTACGAGGGGAGTTCAATGTATTCTCGGTATAGGTATGAAGGAAAAGGCGGAAAATTCTGAATACATTTTATTTTTCAATATACTCCCCTAACATCTCAATACATTTATTTGTTCGTGAAAGTAACTTTTCAATTCCCTCTGAAAAATAATTTCTTCATGGGCCAAAAAATGTTCGTTTATTGCTCCCTTCAACTCTTTATCGTCCGAAAAATGCTTTCCACGAAGGTCTTTTTTAAGATTAGGGAATAGATAATAATCACTAGGGGCCAGGTCCGGACTGTAGGGTGGATGATTGATTTCTTCAAATCCGTACTCCCGCACAGCATCCTGGGCAAGGCGCGCCTTGTGAACCGGCGCGTTGTCGTGAAGCAGCAACACACCTGCGGTTAATTTTCCACGTCTTTTTTCTTTAATTGCCTCCTTTAAACTACGCAGGGTGGTTGCGTATGATGCAGCAGTAATACTTTGACCTTTTTTGTGTACTCGATTAGCAAGATTCCCTTAGAATCCCAAAACACCGTGGCCATGAGCTTTCCTGCGGACGGAGTGACTTTGAACTTCTTCGGCGGGTCTGATCCTTTTTTGTGCCACTGCATAGACTCTTGCTTGCTCTCAGGGTCATAGTGATGAACCCACGTTTCATCACCAGTAACAATCCGATCGAAAATACTTTGCGGATTTTCACCACAGAGGTCCAAAAACTCCTTACAACAGTCAACTCGCACTTGTTTATGTAGCGCGGTGAGCATTCGCGGCACCCATCTTGCACTGACCTTTGACAAATCCAGGCGCTCATGAAGGATTGTATGAATGGTACCCACGGATAGCTTAGTTATTTCTGCTAATGTTTTCACTCTTACACGGGCATCTTCAAGTACAAGATTTTCGACTAATTTGACGTTTTCTTCAGTAGCGGCACAAATTGGCCCACCAGCGCGGGGGTCGTCTTCAATGCTCTCTCTACCCCGTTTGAATTCACTTGACCACTTCTGAATTGTAGATAATGAAGGCGCAGAATCTTGGTGAACAGCCACCATTTCTACATGGATAATTTTTTGAGTTTTTCCTTGTTTTGTGAGGAATTTTATCACTGCACGATGCTCGATTTTTTTCATCATTGTCGAATCAGTCATCATAGTTGTCTTTTCGCAATGATATCTTGAATACTAATGGTGGCAATTAAATGAAATTTTGTATTTATACCCTCAAAGAGTGTCATTAACTAATGAGATAATTAAATTACCCTTATCATTAGTATATCACCTCGATACCGAGAATACATTGAACTCCCCTCGTAAGTGAAACAGCGAATAGTCGCGTTCTGAACATTGTTTGATAGCCCTACGTCTCTTCATAAGCCTTAATATTTTACCTACATTCATTAAGGTGCGTTGGGGTAAGTTCGGATGGTTTTTCGTTGTGTTTGACAAGTGTTCGAAAATATTTTTTTTCTTGAGACGTATTTCGGTTAACATATTAATTTTTGGTCAAAATCGTTAATAGAAAACCAAATTATCAGATCAATATTTTTATATTTAACTATGCTAAACGACTGATGTGTAACGGATGTTTAAAGTTCAAACATTAATTTCAAAAACCACGTATAAGTTCGGACGTTGATGGGGAAAGATCGGAAACGTTTTAAAATCGGTACTGTGGCTCAGAACACACAGTGTATAAAAGAAAAATATCCGGTCTTAGACCTCTTGTAATATTTTTCTGGAATAACTTAATCATTGTTAAAAACTTAGCTTAAAAAGTATATATATATATATATATATATATATATATATATATATATATCATTTGAGCATCCGATCTTACCCCATCAGAGTAAATCACAAATTACTGAGGTTCTCAAATGTTTATGTACCAAATGCTCTGCCTGGTTTGTTAATGTTGGTCTTTATAATTTATGGGAGAATGGAGGCCAGAAATATTATATTTTTAATATGTATTGTACTAATGTCATACATTGAAAAATATAGTATGAATAAAACTTCTTTTATGTCATCGTTTATTTATTTAAATACTAACAAAATAAGTATTTGTTTGTATTATTCTATAAGTCTACGCGTATATCAGTCTTACTTTCTTACAGATTATTAGTTTATTTGAATTAAATATTTATAGTGTTTGAATTTAACTATCATAAAACTCAGTATTAAAAGGTTATGGGATAGAATATCTTAATGCTTATCTTAGAGCTTATACTATGGGTGCTAAACAGCATGAATGGGCCGGCTTGACACGGATAGTAGTACTATCCTTTTGCAGAATATCGACCAGAAGTGACAGTATTTTTTTTGTACTATCATCTTTCGTTCGGTGAGTGAGAATGTGCTGGAAGCCCGAATCCCCATCCTTTTCCTTCTACCCTTTCCGTTTCTTCATCTTTCCCTTTCCTTAAGGCTGGCAACGCACTTGTAAATCCCCTAGTGTTGCCTGTGTCCATAGGCGGCGGTAATCGTTTTTCCATCAGGCGATCCGTCTGCTGTTTGCCATCCTATACCATGAAAAAACAATTTTATCTCGAAAACAACAGGTTAAAGGTAGAATTTAAAACAAAGTTTGACAATCACATGCATTTTCAGCACAGGTTAAGATCGGATAGTCTTAACTCGATCTTTGCCCATAATTTTTTATGTGGGGTAAGTGCGGATCTCAGCCTACAGCTACATTTAGCCCACTTTAAATATAACATTCAAGAGAGATTTGATTCTTTGACCACTAAATGTTTAATTTACTTTATAAAAACAGTAAGTATTCACCAAAAAACCATTAACAAGTTGCTGGGGGTAAGATCGGATAGCGAGTTTTTTGAGAAAATACGCTGGTTTTGTTTGAGCAGCCATAACACACAAGCGACGTGACTTAGCCACAGACGCGGACTGCAGAGAGGTGAGGAACAAAATGGCGTCTTGCGTTCTGTTGCCAGATTAGAAAAATCGCTACGAATTTGGTAAATATTTAAAGAAAACGGTCTTCCCCCATTCACGATCTTACCCCAACGCACCTTAATATCCCGAGTAAGAATGCGTTTAACAATTGAGCGAGGTCTAAATGAATAATAATGCATAGAATAAATTGTACGTCTTCCCTGCCTGTAACTTATTAGTTATATATGAGTCAACGCTTAATATACTGCAATAACTTAAACATAACAAATCCAAATGCTAAGAAATTTGAAGAAGCGGTAGTTACTTCTTGAGGTAAATGGCAGATATTGGCTGTTACAATGCAATTGGCAAGTCATATCTCCCCATAAATTATGTAAAATATCGAACCCGATAAACCGAATATCATTTTGCCTTAACAGAAACCAGAATCTCAGTATGGACTGAAAACGAGCACAGCTTATTTGCCACGCTACGCTCTTCTTGATTTCATTTACACGTCCTCATATCTTCATTATCGCTTTAACTGGTACCATCTTTCACTGTACGACCAGTCTTAGCAAGGGACGACCTGGGATTATAAAATGTTCTTCAAGTACAGCGGACGGATAATAGTAAGGCTGTCGAGTACCGTATTGCATATATTAGTGTTGAATATAAAATGTTGGTGCCCCTGCTTGAAAAATGAAGTAGGTACCAACATAATAAAATTGAGCGCTCGTTGGGTTATGTTATACGGTGGGCGGAGCAAAAAAATATATTTTATGAACTACGTATAGGAAAGATCAAAGTGTCTGTGATATTGACCTTCTCGGAACAAGCGTATTTCATTTTTTATAAGGATTGCTAACTGATGTTCTGGTTGCTGGGTCTCGTAAATTATGATCGTTGGGAAATTACCTTGTAACCATAGACAAGGGGATTAAATTTGTGGAACAATTATCAAAATTTATGGTTTCTAGGAAATTGTTGAACCTTCCAAGAAGGTATTCTGATAAATGGAACTTTGTTTGTAAAAGAAGCCACTGACCTTGCTTTAAGTTCAATCGAATTAAATTTCAATAGAAATTCGTTATTTAAATTTCAATAGAAATTCGGGATTAGGTACTACGTTTTACGACTACACGTATAACCACGGTTTTACGGTGGTATCTCCACACGGGATGACAATTTGTGTGGTCATTAGTCATTTAATCATTACAAAAAATATTGTGTAGAATTTTAAACTTACATACTAAACATTATAAAAATAGCATTTTTTTTAATTATAACCATAAAGTACAATATAAATAGAATGTCATTATAGATAATTAAAAAATATGGGCCACAAATTGACCGTTGATTGTACGGTTGTAAAATCTCCCGCTATTGGTACTATCAGCAACATAAGTCCATATACATTTACGTGATTTTTAATGGTTATATCTTCCCAACTAATTGCTATGCTCAATATCGCGTTTTTATACGCGCGTATAAGCTCGTTTTTGGAAGCGTATGTAGGCGCATACAGGCGCGCCTTTTGACACACGCGCAACTCGTACGAGCGCTCCTGTAAACGCGAGCCGTCAGGATCCATGTTAACACTGACAAGATGTCACTACTGTTTCGAGTGAACACGCCGAAATATGCCCGTTTACGCCAGTCCGGTCTTTTGACGCGCGTAATGTAGCGCGCGTGTAAGCGCGTATGCTGAAACGACTGTATACGCGCAGAAAAATATGCTAATCTGAAACCGTCCTTACAAACAAAGGTTAAATCATAAATTATAATTCAAAAATAATAATCGAGGCGAGCTAAAAGATAAAAGGAACGGCAATTTTTTTATACATGTAGCAACTTTATTGACTTTACCTATACCTACAGCAGGCGTGGACTTATCAAAATATATTGTTGTCTATAATTGGGCGTAATAACATCGACCATAATAAGGCACGAACCTCTTCTCATTATGAGATGGTTTAGGTCATAGTCTGCCACATTAGTTAAGTGCGGGTTAGCAAACATCACATGTCTTTTGAGACCATTATGGAGACCTCAGACATGTAGGTTTCCTCATTATGTTTTTCTGCACCGTAAAACAAAAATCATAATTATCACTACTTAAACGGCATACCGTACGCCGCCGAGTAAACACCTAGCGCACGCACGAGCAACGCGTATGCCCAATATGAGAGAGGCCTAAATCTCAACAATGTTTTATAAAATACAAAATTAAAACACCATAAACACTGCATGATCAACCCTCAGAATCCCCAATATAACACAAACACCATCAACAAAATCCCCAAGCCTTTTGCAGATAAAAAATAAATTAAAAATAAAACCGACGTAATCAAATTCATTAGTGAAAGTAAACAGCTCATTGTTAGGTTATGTTTGAGAAATGAAAGCGTATTTCGAAGGCTTTTGTTACGCTAATGCAACTTATTGTTATGGTTGCTCCGTAATCTATACGATTTCCATTAGTTACTTTGCTACGTATTACGTTATTTAAAAAGGATTTTTTTGTTATGAAGATTTTTCTTCTTTGTGGCCAGTATTCTGGCGGCGTTTTCGTAGGTTTTATGTAGGGTACTGTTGATTAAGAACGCAGGCACGTCTGTATGGGAATATTTTGATATTGTGAGTCTGGCCATAATATTACTATAGATTTCTAGTACAATAGAGATTTTATTGTATTTAAAACCTTTTGGACAATAGTGAAATATGGCCACCTATGTTTTTCTTCAGGCATTATTTAATCACCACTTGTGTTGTACTTGTTGTGCAGTGATAAATTGATAGTAGGTAAAATAATACTTAAACGTTAAGTTTACATTAAACTATAGTAATATGGGTACTTTTAAAATAAGTAGGCACTTAATTGCTTTCAATCTGCATCTTAAATACTTTATAAGATCCAAACCTCAACAAAAAGTCACACCATTAGTTTCTAATACATTGCTTATTAACTCAAGACTATTAAGTACATTAATTGCCATCAACTCAAATCAATTGAAATGATCGCATCTCTCTCTTCAAATTGTTTTCAATTCAAATCAACTCACTGTATCTACATAAATACTTGAATGTGCTTATCCCCAATAACACAAACACATGTATAGTATTCCCAAGACCTGCTGTTGAGGCTAACATTTACACGGTTTTATCTTGTTTGCCCAGCCCGTGGACATATTTGATTACAATTGAAATTCGTTGCGGCCGCGGGTTGCTTTGATAAACGCGTGATGTAACGGGTAGCGGTGGAATATAGCATCTGTATCGGTTTTCTTAAAGTCTTCATTCGTGTGACGAATCCAGTGGCGAATAGGGCAATATGTCAATGGGATTATCTACAGATAGGACTATTACATTTTAAAGCCTGCTGCGGTTTAGATAGTGGTTAAAATTATGTAATACTAGCCGTTTCCCGCGGTTTCACCCGCGTCCTGTAGGAACTACTTCGCGTACCCGAAAAACCCAAATATCTTACGGACCCCAATTTTTTATAAAATAAAATATAGGCTATGTTACTCGCAGGTAATGTAGCTTTCTATTGGTGAAATAATTTTTAAAATCGGTCCAGTAGTTTTTGAGTTTATCCATTACAAACAAACAAAAATATTAATTTTTCCTCTTTGTAATATTAGTGTAGATAGTTATAATTGTCCGTAACGGATTAAGAATGCAGAATGTGACCACCCCATGTCATTGCGTAAGTGTCGTAAAAACCGACCGTGTTGGCATTATTATGCAGAAAACAGCATTGTAAGAGAAGGAAAACTTGACACAAACCACAGGGTTTAGCTACCGTGGTAATAGTAAGCCAAAGCCTCTTATAGTATAATCTTATTCTCTCATTAAACTTCACTGTGTGGTGCAATTAACAGACAACCAGAGTAAACAATATTAAAAACTCATAAATAAGGCATGCCTACACACATTAATACATATACATAATTAAACACATACATTACGTGCATTCGAACTCTGGTAAGTCGCAGTACCGTTTAGTCGCACGTTTATCGCACTTCCATTTGTCGAACAATCGTGGTACCCTCAACATCGATCAATACAAAATGTTAGTTTCAAATGTAATTATAAAAGGACACGTTTGTCCGTAGGTAGTAGGAAGGAGGTAATCGAATAAATATTGCTATCTCATCATTCGGATCATGCGCGAAAACAGATGTATGGGCATATTTTTCACAACCGCAATTTGCTGTCGATACATGCACAAAGTTCATTCCAGTACTATACCGGGTGTAAGGGACGGTGTACCGACAACTGATGCCAGTGATTCAGTACATTATACTGAGAAAATTTAAGAACTCAACAATTTTAAAACAAACTCGCAAACTCGCACTATCAGCTGTAACGGCCCTACAGCGGCGGGTGGTAGCGGCAGTGATTACGATGTACTGGTGCGCTTACTGTGCTGCGGCTGCGCGCCGCGGCCGATGTCACAACAGTGTAAACGCGCCATGTACAAGTTTAATTTATAGAATTTAAAAAAATATTAATGCGGGTCGACTTTAGTTACTATTTCATTATATTATATGGCAAAAAATGCAAAAGAAAAATTGGAAAATTCATTAAAATTTTCCGGAAAATTCGACCGCCAATGGCATCAGTATCATGTACTGAATCACTGGTATCGGTTTTCAGTACACCGTCCCTTACATTCTGTATAACTCGATGGAGCTGAGAAATGTACTCGAATTGCATTTTCTTCAGTTTTTAATGGTCTGTTGGTCTAGTAGTTAGGTTCTCCTCAAGATGTATCTTTGTGTAATGAGTAGAAGGATTTGTTCTGTGTCTGGGTATAATTTATCTATTGTTACGTGAAGTTATGTTATGTTATGAGCTCAATAGTTTCGGTTGTGCGTTGCTTGTCAGTAACGCATGATATTTTATGTAGCGCTCATAGCGAGACTTGGCTTGTCGTTCGTAACAGATCGACAAAGTAAAGCAACGCTTGCACAGGTCGCCACTTGGATGGGTGAACGCATGTGGCATTTACATCTGAGCGCTACCGTGCTACGGAGGGCATGTTAAGCTGTCAGTCCCGGTTCTTGTCTCAGGATAAGAATCATTAGGCCATGTCGGAGGCCTTAGGGCGGCCTAAAAACCCCGACGCTAGAGTTGGCCACACACTCACACGAAAAAAAAAAATATATTTTATACATATAATGATATATCTACAACTCTGCACCACAATATCCAATAAAATTGTACCAATTCCGCACAATAATTTACTTCAAAGCTTATCTAAAAGCAATTTTAAGTCTTAAACAAACTCTTGATACACTTCCAGAATATTGGTGAATGGAAAACCGTTGCGATTGCCACATTAACCCATTTCCAGAGTAATAAACTAATAGAGGAATCTGATTAAACTTTTATAGTTTAATACACTGAGTTGCCAGTGTTGTCAGTATTTGGACTGCTCATTAGGAACATCGATTTTAGATAAGCCATCTTTGTGTAGGTTTTTGTTGTCGATTGAAATGTTTATTTTGTTTCTATGTCCATTTGTTTGATGGTTCCCTTTTGTGGTTTCAGTTGGGAATCGTTTGAATTCATTTTCTTTTTAGGGTACCGTACCTAAAAGGTAAAAAACGGGATCCTATTACTAAGCCTCCGCTGTCTGTCTGTCTGTCCCCAAGCTGTATCTCATAAACCGTGATAGCTAGAAAGCTGAAATTTTCACAATTTGTGTATTTCCGATGCCGCTATAACAACAAATACTAAAATAAAAAAAATGAAAATATTAAGGGGGGTTATATACATATCCCATAAAATAAACATGTTTTATTTTCGTATTTTTTGCTCAATATTACTAACGGTAACAGGTAGACGCTTAAAATTTTCACAGAATATGAAGTTGTATATTACCTTTCAAAATAAATAATAAAGTAAATATTAAAGAAGGGCTCCCATACAACAACGTTATTTTTAAGCAATTTTTGTCTCGATCTTAATAAACAGATAGTAACTTAAAAATATTTAAGTATACATACAACAAACGTAATTTTCTTTTATAGATAATGGGACGGAACCCTTTGTGCGCGAGTCCGACTCGCATTTGGCCATTTTTTTATTAATTTTGTAATATCACTACGCAATTGAATGTCGTAGCAGGGAGAAGCGGAGTTGTACCCTGTATATACTTTACTTACTGTTGCCTACATTTTTGTGATGACGGCTTGAAAATCGGCGGATCTTCAATAGAAATGATAATCTTTAAAAAAAGAGGATTTTACCCCTTTTTTTTTTAAGATAACTCCCGGACTTCAAATAAATCCTGTACAAACATGGGACACAAAATACACCCAGACTCGAAACAACAATTTATGGATCACAGAAAATGTTGTCTCGTGTGGGGATCGAACCCACTATACTCCATGCAGTGTCAATGACAACCGCGCTGAAAGCAGTGTTCAAAAATCCATTCAAAGTGCGTGCCTACGTCATGATCTTACGATCGATCCGCAGGTACCCCGGGCACATACATCTGACTTTTCGAAGTTATGTGTGTATTAAAAATATTAGTTATCGCTCGCTTAATAATGTGCCCGGTAGATGGCAATAGGCTCGCCCCCTATTACATTGGGACCTAAACATAACTGGCAAAATGTGGGTGTGTAATACACCTCTGCCTACCCCTTCGGGGATAAAAGGCGTGAAGCTATGTTATGTTATGCCTACGTCATACAAAAAACTCACCTTTCGAATTTCATGTTTCTATCTTCAGTAGTTTAAGTTTACTATAATGCTTTGTCAGTCAGTATATTTATTTTAGATATACAGAAGATTTACAACATAGAGCTGCCAAATAAATTTAATAAATGGTTGAGGTTAAATATCTCTCAGGTTTTATACCACGTCCAGGCTCAAATATCAAAATATTTTCTAGCAAAATCTTTTACAAAGAATTCCTTTAACGGCAATATTTTGTGGCCTTATTGTCCTGATCACGTAAAGGCATAAGTTAATTAAAGGTATATTAGGCAGCTGTTTCTTAGTCCCACCTTCATTTGATGTAACCTTAAATCTGACCGAAACCCTAAAATCTGACCAAAAACCTAAAGTTATACCAAAAACCTAAAATCTTAAGAGTTAAACGTTGTCTAAAGTTGAAAGTTAAGTTTTGTCTTTGGCTCTGCTAAGGATGAAGAGAATTTAATTATTTTCCAACTCGTCCAATATACTTCTGATTAAATTCGTGCTGGCTCCAAGACAGTTCAAATTTCGCCAGCACTTCACGGATATACAGACGATGTCTCCAATAGTCAATACTGCTGAAACTAGCTGCACAAGTGTGTAGTGGAAATGCGGATAAGACTAACATTTATAGGTAATCTTTAAAGAAGTTGAAAGTTTGTAAGAGTGGATAGATGTATGAACCGTTGATAGGTTTTCACGCGAAAAGATCTTAACAAATTTTAGTTAAAAAAAAAAAAAATTTATAGACTCACGCCTGTATCCCTGAAGGGGTAGGCAGAGGTGTCATATTAAACCCACATTTCACCAGGAATTTTTAGGTCCCACGTAATAGGGGGCGAGCCTATTGCCGTACCGAGCACATTACCAGACTCCGTGCTGCTACTGAAAATATCCTAACGAAAAAAACCAAAAAAACTTTGCCCGACCCGGGAATCAAACCCGAGACCTTCCAATCCCACGCGCACATTTATGCCGCGAGACCAACGAGGCAGTTTAGTTAAACTAAGCAGTAATATAGCTTATATATCAGAATAAGACATGGGCTAAGATGGCAGACGCTAGATCGAAATAAATGTAGAGCAGCAAAGCGCATAGCTTATTAAATAGTTGCCGTCTTAAATAGCCTAAAATAATAATAATAATCTACCACTTACACACACCATCTAGTCTCTAACTAAGCAGAGCTCGTACTTTGGCTACTTGAAAATAGATACATATATACTGTTTCTTAGTTTTTTCATATAAACATCCAGACTAAGACAAACATCTTTATACACAAACGCAAATTTTCGACTTCAGCGGGAATCGCACCCCCAACCTTTGGCGTAGCAGTCGTACACTCCCGCTACGCCAAAGACCCGGTGGTAATGTATTTAACGAACTGACTAACCACCAAGGCCTTACATACAATTATACTCGTGTAACTTCAATCTAATAAATAATAACACAAATTTCCAGAAATAATTATGACATAACCATATGTACTTACTCAGAATCAGTAATTATTACAAAACGGCATGTAAGATTTTCCACCTGGGCTGTAACAGGCTGTAATCATATGTTATACAGTTTGACCGTGAAATGTAAACGGTACATGAATATTTATGTCAATAATGATAAACTACTGGTTAGGTGAAGGTTATGTTGACGACTGTAAAGTCCAGGTTTCGATTTATTTAATTATTTATTTCAGTAGCGCTTTGTGTTGCTGTTTGTAATGGATCGGTCGATTGAAGTAAAGCAACGTTTACAGCGGCAGCGATAGCTGAGTGGAGAGACCGACAGACTGCTACGCAGAGGGTCTCGGGTTCGAATCCACGGCATGCACCTATGACTTTTCGCAGTTAAGTCCGTATTAAATTGGTAATTATCGCTTGCTAAACGGTGCAGGAAAACATCGTGAGGAAACCTGCATGTCTGAGAGTTCTCCATAATGTTCTCGAAAGACATGTGAAGTCTGCCAAACCGCACTTGGCCAGCGTGGTGGACTATGGCCTTACCCTTCTCATAGTGAGAAGAGGCCCGTGCCCAGCAGTGGGATAGTATAAAGGGCTGATGATGAACGTTTATAAAGTTTACATCAATGAAGTAGATATAGTATAAGTAATACATAATCTTACAAATTAATCTTACTTTAAACTGTCGTTATCATAACAAATAGTGTTCGTCCGAAACAGCTTAGAACATAGTATTTTCTTGGGATCAAACTACGGTTTACGGATTCTATCGCGATATGTTGATTTTACTGGCATTACATTTAAACCGAATGATTTAGAAACTACGTTAACAAAGAACAAGTTTAAGAAAAATCAAACTATAAAAAAAAATCTTAAACTTTAAGGCCCCTACTACTTATCCTATCCTAATAACAAAGCCTTAACAATTCCAAACCAAACAAAACTAATGTCTGCAATCAAAGCAAAGGAATTTTTCAAGAGCTCTACTTAAAAAAAAATTAAAGCATCCAGCGGAAATCGATTAAGGCTATGGTGAGTAAGGAGCTCTACTTAATCCTGTACATGGATGTAGAGCCACGCTCTATTTGATTAACTATTGGTTTTAACGAGAACGTTAAAAGGGTGTCGATGGCGTAAATACGCTTTAGAGCCTTAGTTTGTGCGGGGATAAAAATGTAGAGTTCAATTGTAGAGATTGTGCAAATGTTAGTAGGGCTTAAAAAATAGTCTCGGATAAATAAAAATATCTTTTGAAACGTAACTAATCTACCGGTATATTAAGATAGATTAATCAGCATTTTTAATGCAAAAAAATAACAATAAATATTTGATAAAGTAGAGAGGCCACTTTTAAATTAAAAAAACCGGTCAAGTGCGAGTCGGACTCGCGCACCGAGGGTTCCGTACAAACCTGTAGGTATATATGTAAAAGTTCACCAGGCATACTTATGGTATTTTTATTGCCAAATGAAATCCATAACATTACAGTATGGAAAGCTGGAGGAGCATAAATTAAAGAAAAAGGGGTCTTTGTCGTTTGTAATCAGTCATCCTTTATTTTATATTAACATAACTATATCGCTTATTTTATAATATAACTTAAATACCTATACCAGCCTTGCAGCAGCCTTGCAAAAGTCTGCTGATGAATGATGGTAAGATTTTTTATCAAAGTTATTGATTTACAAAGTTTTTAGTGACTATTAGAAATATGTTACAAAAATACTTATAAAGTACAGAATAATTAGCAAAAAGGTTTGAAGACTATGTAATTATTTGAAATCTCAATCAGCCTATCGCAGTCCACTGCTGGACATAGGCCTCTCCCAACACGCACCACAGCACACGGTCCTCAGCCTTCCGCATCCTTTATCTGGGCTATAAGACGTTGCTTCGTACCAAATTTCAAGATTTTCAGTTAACGGGAAGTGCCCTGTAGGTTTTGATTCCATTGCGAGTAGTCGCGAGTTTAAAAATATGATTATATTGCTCTTTCTTTTGATTGCGTAGACATAGAAGTTTGATTTTGTTACAGCCTAACGGCGTTATATACCTGAGTATTTGATATGAATTTCAATTTAATACCTATACGCGTTCAAGAGAAAGGGGTATGAGTTTAAATTTATTCAAAATATTTTTTTATATGCTGTAACTAAAAAAATACGGTTTTCCCAATTTTTCCTTCATATGTGATATAAGACGTTACTTTGTACCAAATTTCAAGATTCTGAGTTCACGGGAAGTGCCCTGTAGGTTTTGATTCCATTGCGAGTAGTCGCGAGTTTAAAAATATGATTATATTGCTCTTTCTTTTGATTGCGTAGACATAGAAGTTTGATTTTGTTACAGCCTAACGGCGTTATATACCTGAGTATTTGATATGAATTTCAATTTAATACCTATACGCGTTCAAGAGAAAGGGGCATGAGTTTAAATTTATTCAAAATAATTTTTTATATGCTGTAACTAAAAAAATACGGTTTTAGCAATTGTTCCTTTATAAGTAATATAAGACGTTGCTTCGTACCAAATTTTAAGATTTTGAGTTCACGGGAAGTACCCTGTAGGTTTTGATTCCATTGCGAGTAGTCGCGAGTTTAAAAATATGATTATATTGCTCTTTCTTTTGATTGCGTAGACATAGAAGCTTGATTTTGTTGCAGCCTAACGGTCTTATATACTTGAGTTTTGATATGAATTTCAATTTAATACCTCCACGACTTCAAGAGAAAGGGGTAGTAACTTTAAAATTATTAAAAATATTTTTTTATATGCTGTAACTAAAAATTTACGGTTTTCCCAATTTTTCCTTCATATGTGTGATATAAGACGTTACTTTGTACCAAATTTCAATATTCTGAGTTCACGGGAAGTACCCTGTAGGTTTTGATTCACTTACGAGTAGGCGCGAGTTTGAAAATATGCTTATATTGCTCTTTCTTTTGATTGCGTTGACATAGAAGTTTGATTTTGTTGCAGCCTTACCGTGTTATATACTTGAGTATTTGATATGAATTTCAATTTAATACCTCCACGCGTTTAAGAGAAAGGGGTAGTTACTTTAAATTTATTAAAATTTTTTTTTATATGCTGTAACAAAAAATTTACGGATTTCGCAATTTTTCCTTTATAAGTGATATAAGACGTTGCTTTGTACCACATTTCAAGATTCTGAGCTCACGGAAAGTACCCTGTAGGTTTTGATTCACTTGCGAGACGGCGCGAGTTTGAAAATATGCTTATATTGCTCTTTCTTTTGATTGCGTTGACATAGAAGCTTGATTTTGTTGTAGCCGAACGGTCTTATATACTTGAGTTTTTGATATGAATTTCAATTTAATACCTCCACGCGTTCAAGAGAAAGGGGTAGTAACTTTAAATTTATTAAAAATATTTTTTTATATGCTGTAACTAAAAATTTACGGTTTTCCCAATTTTTCCTTCATATGTGATATAAGACGTTACTTTGTACCTAATTTCAAGATTCTGAGTTCACGGGAAGTACCCTGTAGGTTTTGATTCACTTACGAGTAGGCGCGAGTTTGAAAATATGCTTATATTGCTCTTTCTTTTGATTGCGTTGACATAGAAGTTTGATTTTGTTGCAGCCTTACCGTGTTATATACTTGAGTATTTGATATGAATTTCAATTTAATACCTCCACGCGTTTAAGAGAAAGGGGTAGTTACTTTAAATTTATTAAATTTTTTTTTTATATGCTGTAACAAAAAATTTACGGTTTTCGCAATTTTTCCTTTATAAGTGATATAAGACGTAGCTTTGTACCAACTTTCAAGATTCTGAGTTCACGGGAAGTACCCTGTAGGTTTTGATTCCAATGCGAGTTTGAAAATATGCTGCAATTTGCAGGATATACGGCTGTATCTTTTGATTGCGTTCGATTAGAAATTTGATTTATTTACAGCTCTTTGGAACCGTAGATTCGAGTATTTAGTATAAATTTCAGTTTGATACCTCCACGCATTCCTGAGAAAAAGGGTCTTGACAGACGGACGGACAACAAAGTGATCCTATAAGGGTTCCGTTTTTTTACTTTCGAGGTACGGAACCCTAAAAAAATCAATTTATTGAACTCTCAGTTTTACGAACAACGTAAATGTGACTACTTCTAACAATATCGATGATTTATGAACTAAGGTGGAGCTTTGTTTAAGCAAATAATGCATTATTATTAGACAAATATACACTTTGTCTGTAAAAAAGCAGGTTAAATTCATGGCTTAACTTGGTATGGGAAGAGTTTGACATTTTAAATATAAGATCACTTTTTTCAAATTTATTAATTACATTTTAACAATTCGCTTTAAAGTTGTCTTAGGGAATTCGTTGAACATGAAACTAATAAAATAAATATAATACAATAAAATAAGTATTAGGATATTATCTATCAAATACACTAAGGCTTAAACTATATATAAGGTGTTAATTCATGTTCTTAAAGCAATAATTAGCTAACCTAACCTAACCTTAACCACCGAATAACCATCAACTTAAAATTAAATCTGAGCTTACTAACCAAATAATCTTGATTGTGGGCCACAAATTAATAACGCTGGTACTTAAGTATACCGTGGAGCGGTTAATGACTAGAATTTGATTTAATTACACACCGCTAATGCTGCGGCTTGTTATAAGGTATTTTGGTGATATTTATCAGTTCTTTGTTTACTTGTTTGTAAAACAACGAAAGAGGACAGTGATAACCTAGTGGAGATACCAACAGACTGCCATGCAGGAGGTATCGGGTTTAGACCCATCGCACATTTTGCTGATTTTTAGCAGTATTGTATGTATTTCTTCTCCTTTTGAGTTACGGAGGTCAGATGCCAGTCGCTCTTTGGAAAATCTCTGTAATTCCTAAATACTTCCTTATTTTTGTAATTTGCTATTATTTTTCTATTGAATACGTAAGCTGTGACATACTTTACTCTTTCAAATAAAATTTAAATATACCAGAAACAATATTATTCAAAATTATTTTTCACATAAATTTTCATGGTCATTTTCATTTTCAGGTTGGTCATAATTTATCATTTCTTATTTTATTTGCTGTACTTAGTTATAAAAAGTTTATTGCAATAAATTTGTCATAAAGTAAACAATTTTTGCAGCTGCAATAAATGTATTATTGCGCAAATTGTGCAATAAAATGGACGAACGTAAAACTGTTTTATTGGTAGTTGCAATAAATATTTAAAACCTCGGTAGTATTTATTGAACAAAGGAATTACTTGCCTTGAAAACTACAAAACTTTGAAGATTCTCTTACGGAAATAGATAAAGTAAATTTTATATTTAATGTTGTATTTCATTGTATGGCTTCTCTAAGATAGCGCCTTTAGTAGTTTTTGATGGCAACGACGACGTTGTAGGAGTCATTTTCTTGTTCAGGTATTGGCATCATTTCAGTTCAGTCACATCAAGATGAATTTTAAAAAATCCCACCCATAACGATATTCAACATGAGTTAATACCAAGTTGCTCTAAGGTATGTTGTTTACTTGTTAGTAAAATAACATCTACCGCAGTAGGACAAATTATTATTTCAGAGGTCGTTATCATTATCTGCGCATCTCATAATATGAGAAGGGTAAGGCCATATTCCACCACGCCGCGCTGTGCGGGTTGGCAGACTTCACATGTATTTCGAGAACATTATGGAGAACTCTCAGACATACAGGTTATCGTAGATGTTTCCTTCACAGATAAGCAAGCGATAACTAACGATTTAATGAGCACATAACTTAGAAAAGACATTGGTGCGCGCCGTGGATTCCAACCCTACATGTATTGTGCAAAGATTTCTGGCTAACGGACATAACCTAACTAAAGTAGCGGCAATTAAGAGTAAACAACGTTTAATCAGTAGGCCTAATATCTAGCCCTGGTTTAGGTCTAGATAAAACTGTCAATTGGAAATAATGTTCAGACCGTAGAGCCAATAAAAGTAGCTGAAATTTCAGCTTACAAACGAATAGTACTTAGGTGGCCGTAAGATTACAAGTGCGTCATTAGCCATTGCTGAAGGCTAGTTTAATGGTCAACAAGACTTTATTACTGTAACAAAGTATGTTTGTGCGATTGGTTTTTATTTCCGTTATAAAATTTCATAAAAACGCGTTTCATTTTCAAGCATGGACACTGCCCAATTTAATTGGACTGGATTGATATAATTATGCTCTTAGGTTTTGAATCTCAAAATTTTGGTCACGATTACGCAATCCCAAATCTGGCAATTATAATAACTACTGAGGCATGTTAAAAAAAATCATTACTAATAATATAATCCTCTGTGTGTCTTCTGTGAGACAGCCTTAAATTAAAATACAC
Organism: Euclidia mi; assembly: GCA_944739405.2. Lineage (NCBI taxonomy): Eukaryota > Metazoa > Arthropoda > Insecta > Lepidoptera > Erebidae > Euclidia > Euclidia mi. The sequence continues at coordinate 95,394,014 of OX123185.2, forward strand.
AAGCAGCCAAGCAAGCATGACTCTGAGTTTGTTTCGGCCTTTCTCCTCAAGAAGTCATTTAGCTAGGAAAAGCCGGCATCATCTAGAATAGAGTTTTGACGTGTATAAGTGTTGTAAACAACCAAAATGCAGAAATAAATATGTCTTTATGTCTTTAGCCCCAGGCTTTAAACATTATTTTAAATCTGAGATCCGCTGCGTAGCAGATTGTCAGTCTTTCCACTAGGCTATTGCCGTCGTCATTATGCAACTTCTCGATTCACTGCACTTATAACTACAGTTATGCTAACATACTCACTATAATCACACAACAATCCTAAATATCTGATTCAACCCACATGGCGTCCAAGTATGTGCTACAAATGAGCCGAGACGTAACGCGTTTGCCAGCTCAATCTGCTAAATACAACACAACAACATTAGTAAAGAGAGATGAAATGAAATTCCTCACATCTTGTGGCCAACTAATTTGCTATTAGGTTTTCTGCTGACTTTCTGTGGGTAAGATGTAGCTTACGTCTACTAATAAAAACAGTCTAGTCAAGTGTGTATTACGCCGCAAATGATGTAGGATTTAACGTATTCCTTACTTTAGTGTAACAACCAGCTACGAATGGTAAGACAAGAGACACTTTGATCGCTACATACGATCCCTTTTAAGTTTTGTTTCTTTGTACAACGATAATGATTCTCACAGCATTATAATTTGATCATATATCTAGTAGAATCATAGTTGGCCCAAAGTGGAAATAATAATAAAAAATAATGCAGTGACATTGTACCTACCGTTATTTTTCATAAAAATAATTTAGAGGTCATGAGGGCTTTTACGAATTTTTAGCTACATAATACGTAGACGACGAGGCTAGGGGCAAAGCCAAATCTATACTTTAATATTAAAATAAATCTGAAGAGTTTGAATGTTTGGTTGAACGCACTTCACGCGGTAGTAGAGCCTTGCTGATTTCAGCATGAATGGGCCGGCTCGACCGGGGAAGATCTACCCTCTCACAGAAAATCGATGTAGAGTAACAGTACCTAAACTGTTGCGTTTCGTTCGATGAGTGAGAGTGCCGGCGCGGCAGCACTATCCCCTATTCCTTCTCCCTCATCCCACTCCAAATCCAATCCTTTTCCCAACCCCAAGGGGCGGCAACGCACTTGTGACTCCTGTGGTGTTGCTTGTGTGAATGATGCGAGCTATATAACATCACGTGCATGGATGAGCCATGGGTGTGGAGCAATGGCCCTAACTAACGCGGATGGAACCGCAGCTTTATCTTGTATCTTATAAAAACACTTTATAACACAAACTTAATTAACCTCCTTCAAAAATTAATAAAATCTCATAATTAACTGGCTCCCAAGAATGCTAAACGCTCCGCTCTCTAACTCGGCCAATGTTATTTTTGTACGAACAGCTGTATAAAAATTCAACAACAAATTCATAATTCGGCAGACGCACCCTGGTGCGGAATCATTATGATTAACTTGCTCCACAATATTTTGCACTTCACATTTTCCGCAATTTGCTTCATTCTTATTTTTACTTACTTTTATATTTTATTGAAGCGATTTGAGCATCCTTGCACATAATACATATTATGGCAGTAGGTATGTCGCGTACCGTTAGCTGCGTTACGAGATTATATGCCAGTAAGTAACAAAATGTTCCATCTTACATACTTGCTAGATGTTCTGTCAATGCGCTCGCGTATATCGGGTGGATACGCCGACGTCTGTGCGAAATGCGATGCGAGTGCGTCCATCATATGTGAGAGAGTACTAATTCAAATCCGTAGTAATGCTATGAAGGTTGAACTGTGCTTCTTTCTTTGTTTAAACACATTCATCTAAATATTTTTGTGCATTTTTACTGCACTCATAAAGTAGCTTTTTAAGCGGTGTTTAAGCGTCGTGGATTTGATTCCTACTACGAGAATTAAAGTGATCCACAAAGTGTTATTTCAAGGTCTAAAATAAAATTTCGTGGCCTAAACTTATAGCTAGCCAAACGACTTGAGATAGTAACACAGATAGGTCTACTCTAATCTGCAGGCCTAACCAGTCCAGGCCATAAATCATATTAAACATTAAGTTTACCCCAAAACACTGATAAATATGGGCCTAGATGGCAGATAATACAATTTTGTGTGTAATTATTAAAAGATCGTAGATATAAGTATTTAGTAGTAGTCTTTTAATATTTAAACTCACTTTATTTTATAAGAGATAAGATTAGTGGGTTAATTAACATTCTAGCTTACATCATGTCTGAGCAAAATGTTTAAAAACGTAGTGGGACAGTAATAATATTAATATAAGCTGCAGTAGCAGCAGGGATAGCATAGTGGAGATAAAAATAAACTGTCATGAGGGTACCGGGTTCAAATCCACAGTGCGCACCGCGTATTAAATTAGTAACTATCGCTTGCCATGTGCCTCAGGGAATGCGTTAAGTTCTCGATCCCGTCTGTCCTGAAGATCTTTGACAGTTGTTATTCGGAGTCAGTAAGTACATACATACATACATAGTTGATTGAATCAGGCGTTACTTGGCGGAACTCCATTGTAACCTAATGGAAGGAAAGAGGAACCCACCACGCACCCTCGGATTGACTACCCCAACTATTGCAATAGAAAAAGGTTGACAATACCAAACTCCTCTAGAAAAAGGTTGACAATCCTCAGGAGCGATGGGCAACGACTGAGCTCAGTCGTTGCCCATCGCTCCTGAGGATGCCTCGTGCAGAGGCGAAACACGTGTCGAAGAATAGTCGGCGCATACAGCGGGATACTGCAAGTCAGGTATCTTCCTGGAACCCATACCATTCCTATATCCCTTATCCTTTTAGAGGAGTTCGGTATTGTCAACCTTTTTCTATTGCAATAGTTGGGGTAGTCAATCCGAGGGTGCGTGGTGGGTTCCTCTTTCCTTCCATTAGGATACATACATAGACTCACGCCTGTTTCCCCGAAAGGGGAGGCAGAGGCATATTAAACGCCAACTTTTCGCCAGTGTTTTGATCCCACGTAATAGGTGGCGAGCCTATTGCCGCTTATCGGGATATTTTGTTTGCCAGAGCCTCGTCCGTTGATCGGCAGGTGCACAGCTTGCAGGTGAGGTTGGCTTGGGACCCTAAGTTCTTGGTGGGAACCCTATGCACCCTATGAGTCAGTAAGTATCCTTGAATAATTATCGTCTAAGCCTTGCATCGCTTTCCCTTTGGGTGGCAGAGGTTAGAGCACACCTTTTGAGTTGCAGAGGTCAGATGGCAGTCACTCTGTTGAAAAGCTAATATCTAGTTAGACTGGAAAGAACCTCGGGCTCTAAGGTGAAAGTATAGCATTCATCTGGGAATGACATAAATAATATTATTTAAAAGATTGTCCTAGTTGAATAGCTAAATCAAGACTTCTAGCTTCGCGGGCCGTCAGACGTCACTAGGTATACACATATGTCAGTCCAGATTTAACAAACAAATAATTTTAAAAGCATCACAAAAGCCCGTTTTATGTTATAACAGATAATAATTATAGGTCTACTTTACTTTCTTTATGTAATTAATTGGTTAACAAAGTAAAGCAACTTGAAGAGGTCATCACATAGATAGGTGATTGATGTACACTTACAACAGAGAGCTAGAGTTATTCGGATGGTACGTAAAACCATTTTTGTTTCTTCGCTGTGGAAATGCATTTACTTACGTATGTGGGACTCGATGGCTGGAGTGCAAGCCAATACCCACTAAAACCACAGCGGCCAGGGCGTAGCGTTAGCATTATACCCTGACACCCCGGCGGATAGCCCGAAGGCCACAACCTCCTTGGCGGCGCATGAAGGTGTTGGGCTCCGCCGCCAAAACACCCAGCGGCCGCAGAGGATAGGGAGGACGCCAACCGGACAACACCGCATTTACGCTTCCTCTGCGGCCCCACCGCGACGCAACAATGGTGCGCCCGCATTTGGTCGCGGGAGGTAGGGCGCGCGGCAACGCAACACCGACAGGCCTCTCCTCCTGCGACCGCGCCCGACTGTGAGGCCAGGCGCAGGCCCCCTTCAAGCCCACGCTGAGCGTCCACTCCCGGGATATCTCTTAGCTTCACCGCGGGTGTCCAAGCCACGGTTACTAAGCCCCCCCACCACGACAAGGTGCAGATCCCCCGGGGGGTTGGTACGTAAAACCATGAATTTTGGTTCTTGTCTCAATACAACTATGTCGAAGCCTTTCGACATAGTTGTATTGAGCCAATAAAACTCCAGCAGGGTCACACACATTCGAAATTTTATTTATTTATAGTCTCACGCTTGTATCCCCGAAGGGGTAGGCAGAGGTGTAAATATTACACCCACATTTCGACATGAATTTTTAGGTCCCACGTAATAGGGGGCGAGCCTATTGCCGTTACCGGGCACATCACCAGACTCCAGGCTGCTACTGAGTATTCGAAAAAAACCCAGTAACACTTTTGCCCGACCCGGGAATCGAACCCGGGACCTCCGATAAGCAGTCGCATACGCTATCCACTGGACCACGGAGGCAGACTGCCTCGAAAAAATATCATTCGATATAATTACGTTATGATACAGAGTTACTCCGTGTGGTGACGGATTAAGAATACGAAATGTCACCACCCCATATCATCCCATGGGTGTCGTAAGAGCCGACAGAGGGAGCATATTATGCAGGGAACAGCACTGTAAGAGAAGGAAAACTTGATACAAACCCTATACCAACCCGTTTGGCCAGCGTGGTATAGTAGGCCAATTCCTCCTTTCAAAGGAGAGGCCTAGTCCAGCAGTGGACTGTTAATGGCTGATGATGATGACAGAGTTACTCTAGTACTCATATCATTTAATATTAAAAATAAAGATACAATATTTCTCACTAAAAAATGAATATATTTATTTCCCTCCCATGAAATATAAAATATTCCGTACATTTATCACCTTGTGAGGTCGTTTGATTTAAAAGTTAAAATAATTGATGTTATCCATTCCGTTATTAAAAATATTTAAACGATTGCTTCCGATATCCGCTACTTTTAATTAAAATATATTTTGTTTTATTTTTTAAGTCAACAGTGAAATATATAGCCTGCTTTGTGGGCCTGACTGATAGTTACCTACCGTTGCCATAGATTTAAATTAGGAACCTTCAGATTTCTACAGTAATCAGAAGACAGTAAAGATATGCTGAAAATGTTAAAATGATTGTCTAATAATTATTAATATACTTCTAAGAATACTAAAAATACGTCATGTTCATTCAGCAAAAATAAAACTGTTTTTATTTCAAAAAGGCCTACTCCCGCATTAGGGCTTAATCCTGTATCGCGGGGCACTTTACAAAAATACAACCAACGGACACAATGTACACTCAGAATCGAAACAACGATGAATGAATCACACAAAGTGTTGTCTCGTGTGGGGATCGAACCCACAACACTGCGCCCAGTGTCAAGCGCCGATGCGGCTGCTTAAACCACTACGCCAACCGAGCAGTCTTAGTGCAGCTTAGTAACTTTACATGCCTGGGAATAGCAGTAAAAATATTTGGACACAAAACAACCATTTTTTCAGGACAGTAGGCACTATACGCACCTACATCGTGTAGTTTTACAAAACGTGAGTTATAGTTGTGTTTTATACATTAAAACTGTTGGAAATAAGTAAATATCTGTATTTTTGGCATTATGTGGAATATGATATGATATTATAAATAAGTTATCGCATTAAGAACACAGTCACAAAATTGTATTTATCTTTTTACATTTGTCACCCGTTTGATTTAAAGATTAATAAAAATTGGTGCGCGGGTCAGACTTGTCTGACCCGCGCACCGAGGGTTCCGTACGCATTTTACCTTATATGAAGTTGGTGCTAATTACGCTAGTCCTCTAAATCTGCATGAGCGCCCATACAACTTAGAGGACTATCTTAAATGGAGTCTACTATGTATGTATGGGGACACCCTTAAATTTTCCACTTTTTTATTTTTTGCAAGTTTTCCTTTATTTATGCTGTAAAACCCTGCTTTTGGCCAAATTTCGTGATTCTAGTTCAACGGGAACTACCATATAGATTTTCGACCCAAAACCTATAGGGTACTTACGGTTGACCTAGAATTGTCAATTTTGGTTAAAACCAAGGTCTTACAGCACAAGTAAAGGAAAATTCCGAAAATTAAAAAAAGTTGAAAATTAAGCTTAATTTTGGTACTTACAAGTTTTCGCAAAAATCTAATTTTGACCATATATTTTTATCGGGTTGACCCAGGACCCTGATTTTTATACACGTAATAGGAATCATAGACCTCAGTATCTGGTATAAATTTAAATTTGCTAGGTCCACCCGTTACTGAGAAAATCGGTAGTGACACACGGACAGACAGACAGACAGACGGACAAGAAAGTGATTTTATAAGGGTTCCTTTTTTTACCTTGTGAGGTACGGAACCCTAAAAATAGTTAAAAGTGTGAACGGACTTTTCTACACGCATAAAACAAATTCTCCCATGACACAAGATTTATTCCTAGTGTGAGAAATGCCAATTGAAAATTAGTTACAAAAGCCATTAACATTGAGCCGTTTGGATCGAAACGCTAGAGCCATGGGGTCCAAGTGCGAGGTCTCTTTTTATTGATATCGTAAAGATATTATTAGACGCCTCACGTGACCAGAGGTATATATAGGTACTTGGCGCAAAAGCTAAGTATAGCCATACAACGTGGCAGTGCTGCCAGTCTTCTGGGGACGCTCCCAATCGTCAGTTCGGATCAGATTGGAGGAGTTGCTTGCTAGCTTCTAAATTTAATACTAAATTGTTCAGTTTGTTGTTTACAATTATGTTTATTATTATTTTAAGTTAGTTTAATTATGATAGAACATTTGTATTGTGCCTAGTATTTACATAACTGCCTCTAGATAAATAAACGATTTTCCATAACAAACATTATGTATTTCAACCTATTTGGTTTTGCCTCTATTATTTTACCGTCTTCTTTTAGTTAACAAGTTGCCTAACAATCAGAAACTTATTACTTACTTAACGTGAACGATATTAGACATTTCACAACTAAGCACCAAGTAAATTACATAAGATTACAGGCGGAACAAGTTTCAGCGACTACTTCAGAATAAAATGATATGTTGTTTTTCATATAGTTTGTAATAATAACAGACCTGAATATAAACTATCTCACTGCTGGTACGGGCCTCTTCTCGCCTTGAAAAGGATACGGTCAGTTTTCATGGTGCTAGCCAAGTGTGGGTTAGCAGACTTCTACATTCTCCATATTTTGACGTGAATATAACCTTAAAACTATCAATAACTTCAGCGGTAGTGGTTAACGAAAACTTGTAATTTGATGCGTAACTTAGTTAGAAACTTACCTTGGTAAAGCAGTTGCTAGTAATCTTATTTTTTAAATAATAAAGAACCCTTCGGATAGTATTTCCCATGGGCATCTTCGCACCATACAACTTTTCACAAGAATAGAGCTACCTGACGTACCTCTAACCCCGTGTTTACTTCCCTTAGGGAATGAATTTTCAAAAACCCTGTCTCATCGCACGCTTTCCTTGTGAAATACAGTGCCCCAGTGCAAAATTTTACTCTGCAACCTAAAAATATGTGTATTTTTCATTGCTTTCGTACGCTTGAATATGAAGGGTGAATGTTTATTTTAAATCAATGTTCCAAAGATAACATTACTAAATATACACAGAAAATACTATATTACTAGTGTTTGAAAAGATTGAATTAAATTATTCCTGTAAAAAATTCAAAACGTTGGGTAGTAGCGAAAAATCTAATTCTAGATGTTACTCTAATATCAAAATAAACCACGAAGAAAGCTAGCTGCGTTAAAAAGTATGAAAATTAAAAACCAACCACAACAAAACTAAGATTCAAAATTACTGTGTGTATACTATTTTATTTCTAGTAGGTTAAACGTTTACAGCATAACAATAAGGCAGCCATTCGCAATTCTAGGCCAGCCGTTCAATTACTACCACTGAATTTTACTAATACAACTATATTTAAAAGTAATTTGTTAATTAACATAAATATTTCAGTAAAATTCATCATAATATTTATATTTTTTGGCAATATATTTCACAAAGTTAATCCGGAAAATGTTTTGTAAACTATAATCCAGCATTAAGCACAAATTCTGCGTTGCAAAAGACACCTAGACTCAGAAAAATAATTTATGGATTTTAAAAATATTCCCTGTGTGCAAAAAATCACACAACTCACGATGCGACAGTGTAAATACGAACACTTAAACCACAACGTGCGCTCAAATATAACAAAACAACCAGTAAGAGTAATATATAAAGTGTACGTTTTAAACTTTTACGTAAGATTTAATAATGGAACACTACACATACCTAATTATATAAACACGAAAAAAGACTAGCAAACATATCTCCGCATATACAAGACAAAATATTAAAGAAGCAAATTATTCCACTAACATATAAACTCAACTTCATTTGGCTGTAGTTGGCTCTCATTGAGTTTCCTGTTTCCGTAGAAACTTTTAAAACAAATTATTTGAAGCAGTCATCTACAAAAATTTACGTTCTATAACACCTTCAAGACAATCCTTCAACTACTTTTCAAGTTTTGCGCACGGGTATCGGAAATATTATTTTTATATTTGGTTTTATATTTAGATTATTGTACTCCCAAAAACTACTTGTCTGATTTCTAGACCGTGGCTACACTATAATATATACACGGCAAGAAAAGGCGAAAACGTTATGAGGCATGCGTTGAAAAAATACTGTGTACTTTTTAATAGCATGTTAGAAAAGTACGTAAGTAAGTATACGAGATAGAAAGCATGATAATCCAGTGGTAAAAAATAAACTACGACAAACAGTAATTAAATGGAAACGTATATTTCCTGGCTTTTATATAGGTAATAATTTGCACAAGTCATAATATGATAATGAGTGCGACCAAAGGCAATAGGTGCGACCACGGTTCTAGTTTGAGCATTTCTGTACTTACTTATAGTGAGCAATTTTCTTGATTCTTGCTTTTTGACCCCATTTTTACGTAGTCGGGTTATAGTTTTTAAACTCATTCTTTTTATTTAATGCTTTTCCGTATCGTATCCCGACGGGGCATGTAAACTAACCGTGCAATATTTACATTGTAATATTTAAAGGAAGAAAGAAAGCAAAGTAAGTACCTAACGCAAAGCGTCTGATTCGCGCGAATTGTAGGTACAACCGCGTTTTAAACTTATTTTTTGACTCAAGCAGTAGAATATAATATACATATTTGTAATGTGCTCATCAATACTTTTCTTTTGATACCAAACACGTAATGCTTAATCTTAATTTGATATTTTTTGAGGTTGGAATCTGAGGTATTAATTCCGAAATAGAAAATTTAGATATAAGTTATATAGCCTATGTCACTCGGGCCATTATTACGAATCTATTGACACCCCATTTATTAAATTCGGTTCTTAGTTCATACATACATACATAGACTGCCAAAAACATTACACTTCTTTTTGGCTTCGCCGTAGTCGGATAAAAAAGGTTCTTTTTTAACCTTAATTAAACGACAACGTAAATTGTATTTAGTATTTTAATGTGTTTGTACATTACAACTGCGGCATTAACAATAGATTCAATAATGGTATTTAATGTCATAAACCAAGTCATGGTTAATTATCACAAATTAACCATGACTTGGTTAAGGAACAGGAGTCATTGATGTTGAAGCTTGAGGCTAGCAATGAACAATTACTCAGTAGTAGATTATTATATGATCAGCACACTCAGGAGCTACAAACACACATATCAAAACTGACTGCACAGCTCGACAAAATGGCAATAACACACCAGAAAGAAACTCAAGAATACATACTAAAATATGATGAGATTTCTAGAGTTGGTAGAGAGAATCTAGAACAACTACTCTCTATAGCCAACAAAAAATGTTGCTTAAATTGTTCAAAATTAAATAATGATTTAGAAAGTAGTCTAGTACTAGAACCACCTCACAAAATATACAATGACTCCGGTTCTGATGCCTTGTTACAAACAAATCATATATGTTCACTTGACACTCATAGTAATAACACTGTATTGATGTTTTCTGACCAATTGGGAGTGGGTTTGGGTAGCTTAATAGATAGTTACACTAACCGTCCATTACAAAACTTTTGTTATCCAGGAGAAAGAATGTCTTCATTAGTTAATAAGTTAAAACATGCAGAATTAAATAAACATTCTACAGTTATTATTATGTATGGTGATAGCTTACTAGTTACTAGGAAAGATATACTAGCTTTATCGGATATAATGACTGATAGAAGTTCTAAAGTGGGGTGCAATTTTATAGTCTGTGCATTTCCTTATTCAAAGACCTTATCTGATAAAGAAAACAACCAGATAAGTAAATTAAATCTATTATTATATAATAGTACATATCGTCATAATGACAAAATTTTATTCTTTGACACTAATACTTTTATTAAAAGTAATTTTATTTTAACAAAAGATACTATGTATCTTTCTCACTCTTTTAAACGACAACTTGCTAAATTATTAGCATTTAATTTATACAGTGACCCAAGTACTGTTAGAGTACATGACAATTCCATTATTGACATTCATAATAATAATAATTTAAATTAAATTCTGAGACAATAGAGAACACCTCTAGCTATAATAAGATTACTCGTAACTCATTGACTAATACACTTAAACATAATAATAACAAAAATTTGATTAAATTAGTACATCAGAATATTAGAAGTATGATTAATAAAGATTTAGAAATGGAATTGTTTATGAACTGTAATGCTGTTGATATATTCTGCATCACTGAACATTGGCTAAAAAGCAACCAGTTCATGTTCAATTTCAGTAATCATATAGTAGGAAGCTCGTTTAGCCGGCAGCAAGCAGTACATGGTGGCTCGATGATTTTACTTAATAAGCAACTTAAATTTAAGGAGCGTCATGATATTGTAAGTCTGTCTGTTGAGCGAACTATTGAGGTAGCCTGTGTGGAACTGAGGAGATTTATTGTAATAAGTGTATACAGGCCTCCTTCAGCATTGTATGATAGCTTCGAGCGTATTATGGATGAGATATTAAACAAAATTGCAAAAATAAATAAAAATGTTGTTGTGTGTGGTGACTTTAATGTAAATTTATTGGAGGATAGTAGTCTTAGTACAAAATTGAAAGCGCTGTTTCTATCATATAATCTGAAGAACTTATTCTTAGAGCCCACAAGAGTTACTTCCTCTACATCTACTTGCCTAGATAATATATTTACAGATATCATAGTAAGAGACAAGCAAATTATTAGACAGTTAGACTCAGACCATTGTGGACAGCAGATCTCCTTTAATGATAACAGTAAGAATGTTTCCAGGCAAAATATAGTTGTAATACCTAAAACTGCAACTCGTTTTGCTAGGTTTCAAAGTAAACTAATGACTAGCTGGTCACGGTTAGATGATGAAGGTGACCCTAATTTGTTATATAATAGCTTTTTCAAAGCGTTTTGTACAGACTTTAATTCGGTTTTCACACCTAGAACGATTACAGTTGGAGGTAATGCAACCTTCTGTGAATGGGCAACAACTGGGCTTCACAAAAGTAGAAAGAGATTGTATGAGCTATATGACGAGAGAAACTTTAATTTAAGTGAACAATTTCAGGATTATGTTAGAAACTATGCTAGGATATTTCGGAAACTTTGCAAGAAAGCTAAGTCTCTTTACCTGAGTTCAAGGATTAGGAGTAGTGACGATAAAATGAAAATGACTTGGAATATAATAAACAGCGAGACTGGGAAAGTTAAAAGTAAAAGTTCAAAATTTAGTTTGAACATTGATAATGACACTATCACATCAGACTCAAAAGTTGCATCGGCGTTTGAAAGTTTTTTTACTGATATCCCCGTTATTACTACTAGATCTTTGGACTCATCAACCAATGCAGCGGAATCTCTTTTAAAAGAAAACATGAGTACAACCTATAGTAATTTCTCATTTCAGTATATAAATTCAAATGATGTTATAAAAGCTTTTAATAATATAAATTTAAAGAAGACTGCAGACTTGTGGGGAAATTCCGTTACTATTACCAAGTCCATTATTGCTTTAGCTGCTAACAGATTAGCTTTAATATTTAATAAGTGTATTGACTGTGGTGTATTTCCTGATCTTATGAAAGATAGCAAGGTAATACCTTTGTACAAAGCAGGTAGCACATCAGACCCCACCAACTATAGGCCAATTTCTGTGCTGCCCACATTTAGCAAAATTTTCGAGAAATTGATACTAGACCAACTGCAAAGTTATTTTAATAACAACGAGCTTCTACACTCTAAACAATTTGGTTTTACAAAGGGGCGCTCCACGACCGATGCCGGTGTTGAGCTTGTAAAACATATCTTTGATGCCTGGGAGGATTCACATGATGCTTTAGGTGTCTTCTGTGATTTGTCCAAGGCCTTTGATTGTGTAGAACATGATACATTGATCAGGAAATTACATCACTATTGTTTAAGTAGTTCTGCTCTGCATCTTCTTACTTCATATTTGAGTAATAGGATTCAGAGAGTTGATGTCAACGGGACGCGTTCGCATGGGTCTGTAGTCAAAATGGGCGTCCCACAGGGTTCAATCCTCGGTCCTTTTTTATTTTTAGTTTATATTAATGACTTACCACACCTCGTCAATGACAAGCACGGGATCGTACTGTTTGCTGATGATACCTCACTTTTATTTAAATTAAAACGACAGCAAATTGATATGGACGATGTAAACATTGCTATCTCAAAGGTGGTTCGCTGGTTTGAGGTTAACAACCTGCTTTTAAATAGACTTAAAACTAAATGTATTCGATTTTTGATGCCTAACGTCAAACAAGTGAACACCTCAGTAAAGGTTAAGGATGATGTGTTGGATCTTGTGGATAACACCAAATTTTTAGGCATTACACTAGATTCTAAGCTGCAATGGGGACCACATATTAGTAAATTGTCGAATAGACTCAGCTCTGCAGCATACGCAGTCAGGAAAATTCGCCAGTTAACTGACATTGACACTGCCAGGCTTGTATATCATAGCTATTTTCATAGTATAATGTCATACGGTATTCTCCTGTGGGGAAATGCTGCCGACATTCAGACCATCTTTGTTCTGCAGAAAAGAGCTATTCGGGCAATTTATAATTTGGATTATGGGGCTTCGTTAAGGAATAAATTCAAGGAAATAAACATTTTAACAGTTGCAAGCCAGTACATTTATTCCAACCTAATATATTTATTCCAAAACAAGGCCTCATACTCAAAGAAAAGTGATATCCACAATTTGAATACTAGAAATAAGAGTAAGCTAGTAGTGCCGGCTACCCGGCTAGAGAAAATAAAGAAATCTTTTCAAGGCCAATGTGTGCGCTTTTACAATAAAGTGCCAAGCAATATTCAAAATTTAAGTTATAATAAATTCAAAAAGATTATAAAACGTAAACTTTGCCAAAAAGGGTACTATTCAGTGCTAGATTATATTGAAGATAAAAATGCTTGGGATTAATTTGCTCGGTCCCACAGGCTACTTATGTTTGATTAGTGTTAAGTTTCATGTGAGTGTGAGTTATTGTGTCTATATTATGCTAGTTAGTACTTTTATATTATTATAAAAAAAGCCTTATTAATTGACAACAACATTATAGACACACCAGCTCATATACCTATGAAAAATTCAATGTAGTTACTAAGCTTTTAAATTGTATAGAATCAAGACGTAGAAAAGAGTGGCCCGGAGTTTCTTGCCTGATTCTTCTCACGAGGCTCTACTTTCTGAACAGGCATTTTTTTCAATGCTCAACTATGTTAATATGCATTTAAAGTTACTTTTTTATTATTTTTTATTTGTATGACTTTCTGACGTGTCCAAAAAATTTAAACATTTTTATGGAAATAAACATATTTGAGTTTGAGTTTGAGTTTGAGTTTAATGCAATCTCACTAAAATAAATGATAATCATAAACACGAGCCTTGCCGAGAGACTTCATTGGAGAAACCTTGTGTGTCTGAATTACAGGCTCTATATCTCTCTATTTTTTTTTATTTTATTTACAGACTCACGCCTGTATCCCCGATGGGGTAGGCAGAGGTGTAATATTACACCCACATTTCGCCATGAATTTTTAGGTCCCACGTATTAGGGGGCGAGCCTAATGCCGTACCGGGCACATTACCAGACTCCGTGCTGCTACTGAGAATTTCCTAACGGAAAAACACAATAACACTTCGCCCGACCCGGGAATCGAGCCCGAGACCTCCCAATCCCACGCGCACATTTATGCCGCAAGACCAACGAGGTATAAATTATAGAAAGTTTACTTTATATATGGGCCAACTCTCATATTATTCTCATATGATCCCAAAATAAGGTTCATCGCAATCAAGCAGGGTGCATAGGCTTCCCACCAAGAACTTAGGGTCCCAGGCCAACCTCACCTGCAAGTGGTGCACCTGCCGATCAACGGACGAGGCTCTGGCAAACAAAATATCCCGATAAGCGGCAATAGGCTCGCCACCTATTACGTGGGATCAAAACACTGGCGAAAAGTGGGCGTTTAATATGCCTCTGCCTACCCCTTCGGGGAAACAGGCGGTGAGTCTGTGTATGTGTGTGTGTGTGATCCCAAAATAAGCAGATTCTGTGACATGGTAGGTAACCAGTTTACTAATGAAGATAAGTATACACATCGCAGATAAATAACACTCAGACACAGAAAAAATAATCGTGTTCATTACAATCAGCAAGTAGTACAATATTATCGTATGGAGCTAAGGCGTTAATGCTCGCTGTTATGGAGTCAATAAAACAAGTCAGATCCAGCCATGGCGGCCAGTACGCAGTGCCAACAAGAAGTTTTTTTTTGTTCAAACTTACGCTTAACCATAGCTATTCGACCTGAGCTGTCTTGTACTTGTTGTGCAGAGATAAATTGATAGTAGGTGAAATAATACTTAAACGTTAAGTTTACATTAAACTATATCTTAATACTTTATTAGATCCAGACCTCAACAAAAAGTCACTCAATTAGTCCCTAATACATTGCTTATTAACTCAAGAATATTAAGTACATTAATTGCCGTCACCTCAAATCAATTGAAATTATCGAATCTCTCTCTTCAAATTGTCTTCCATTCAAATTAACTAACTGTATCTACATAATACTTGAATGTGCTTAGCCCCAATAACACAAACACATGTATAGTATTCCCAAGACCTGCTGTTGAGGCTCACATTTACACGGTTTTATCTTGTTTGCCCAGCCCGTGGACATATTTGATTACAATTGAAATTCGTTGCGGCCGCGGGTTGCTTTGATAAACGGGTGATGTAACGGGTAACGGTGGAATATAGCATCTATATCGGTTTTCTTAAAGACTTCATTCGTGTGATGAATCCAGTGGCAAATAGGGCAATATGTCAATGGGATTATCTACAGATAGGACTTTTACATTTTAAATCCTGCTGCGGTTTAGATAGTGGTTAAAATTATGTAATACTAGCCGTTTCCCGCGGTTTCACCCGCGTCCTGAAGGAACTACTTCGCGTACCCGAAAAACCCAAATATCTTACGGACCCCATTTTTTTCTAAAATAAAATATAGTCTATGTTACTTGCAGATAATGTAGCTTTCTATAGGTGAAATAATTTTTAAAATCGGTCCAGTAGTTTTTGAGTTTATCCATTACAAACAAACAAAAATACAAATTTTTCCTCTTTGGAATATTTGTGTAGATAGTTATAATTGTCCGTGACGGATTAAGAATGCGGAATGTGACCCCCATGTCATGGCGTAAGTGTCGTAAAAACCGACCGTGTTGGCATTATTATGCAGAGAACAGCATTGTAAGAGAAGGAAAACTTGATACAAACCACAGGGTTTGGCTACCGTGGTAATAGTAGGCCAAAGCCTCTTATAGTATAATCTTATTCTCTCATTAAACTTCACTGTGTGGTGCAATTAACAGACAACCAGAGTAAACAATATTTATAAACTCATAAATAAGGCATACCTACACACATTAATACATATACATAATTACATACATACATACATAGACTTACGCCTGTTTCCCGGAGGGGTAGGCAGAGACTACGGAACGCCATTTGCAACGATCCAGACATATCTCTCTTGCTTCATTCACTCCCATCAGATTCCTCATGCATGCTCTTCTGTTCAGGGTACTTCTCACCTGTCCTGTTTTTAGGATGTCTCCAATCTGATCAGAGAACGTCCGCCTAGGTCTTCCCCTTCGTCCTGTCCCTTCCACACTTGCCTTATATATCTGCTTGGTCAGTCTTTCGTCATCCATCCTCTCCACGTGCCCATACATTACGTGCATTCGAACTCTGGTAAGTCGCAGTACCGTTTTGTTGCACGTTTATCGCACTTCCTTTGTCGAACAAGCGTGGTACCCTCAACATCGATCAATACAGAATGTTAGTTTCAAATGTAATTATAAAAGGACACGTTTGTCCGCAGGTAGTAGGAAGGAGGTAATCGAATAAATATTGCTATCTCATCATTCGGGTCATGCGCGAAAACAGATGTATGGGAATATTTTTCTCCACCGCAATTCGCTGTCGATACATACAAAAAGTTCATTCCACTACTATATAACTCGCTGGAGCTGAGATACTAACAGAAATGTACTTGAATGCATTCTCTTCAGTTTTTAATGGTCTGTTAGTCTAGTCGTTAGGTTCCCCTCAAGATATATGTTTGTGTAATGAGTAGGAGGATTTGTTCTGTGTCTGGGTATAATTTATCTATAACTGGCCTTCGCTTACCCATTAACCCTATTAGAATGGGAATTCCCAAAAATCCCCTTTAAGTACTCCACCGACACTCTCCAAGGAACACAAATGCCTAATTTCAGCTTCTAGAGCTCAATAGTTTCGATTGTGCGTTGCCTGTCAGTAACGCAAGATATTTTATGTAGCACTCATAGCGAGACTTGGCTTGTGGTTCGTAACAGATCGACAAAGTAAAGCAACGCTTGCACAGGTCGCCACTTGGATGGGTGACCGCGTGTGGCATTTACATCTGGGCGCTACCGTGCTACGGAGGGCATGTTAAGCTGTCAGTCCCGGTTCTTGTCTGAGGATAAGAATCGTTAGGCCATGTCGGAGGCCTTAGAGCGGCCTAAAAACCCCGACACTAGAGTTGGCAACTCACTCACACGAAAAAAAAAAAAAGATATTTTATACATATGATTATATATCTACAACTTTGCACCACAATATCCGATAATATTGTACCAAATCAGCACAATAATTTACTTCCAAGCTTATCTAAAAGCAATTTTAAGTCTTAAACAAACTCTTGATACACTTCCAGAATATTGGTGAATGGAAAACCGTTGCGATTTCCACATTAACCCATTTCCAGAGTAATAAACTAATAGTGGAATCTGATTAAACTTTTATAGTTTAATACACTGAGTTGCCAGTGTTGCCAGTATTTGGATTGCTCATTAGGAACATCGATTTTAGATAAGCCATCTTTGTGTTGGTTTTTGTTGTCGATTGAAATGTTTATTTTGTTTCGATGTCCATTTGTTTGATGGTTGCCTTCCGCGGTTTCGGTTGGTAATCGTTTGAATTAAATTACTATTTTGATTCATTTTTTTTAATCCTACGCAATTGAATATCGTAGCAGGGAGAAGCAGAGTTGTACCCTGTATATACTTTACTTACTGTTGCCTAAATTTTTGTGATGACGGCTTGAAAATCGGCGGATCTTCAATAGAATGATAATCTTTAAAAAAAGAGGATTTTACCCCTTTTTTCTTTTAAGATAACTCCCGCACTTCAAATAAATCCTTTACAAACATCCGACACTAAGTACACCCAGACTCAAAACAACAATCTATGGATCACACAAAATGTTGTCTCGTGTGGGGATCGAACCCACTACACTCGATGCAGTGTCAATGACAACCGCGCTGAAAGCAGTGTTCAAAAATCCATTCAAAGTGCGTGCCTACGTCATGATCTTACGATCGATCCGCAGGTACCCCGGGCACATACATCTGACTTTTCGAAGTTATGTGTGTATTAAAAATATTAGTTATCGCTCGCTTAATAATGTGCCCGGTAGATGGCAATAGGCTCACCCCCTATTACATTGGGTCCTAAACATAACTGGCGAAATGTGGGTGTGTAATACACCTCTGCCTACTCCTTCGGGGATAAAAGGCGTGAAGTTATGTTATGTTATTAGACATAACATAATATATAACACGTCATACAAAAACCTCACCTTTCGAATTTCATGTTTCTATCTTCAGTAGTTTAATTTCTACTATAATGCTATGTCAGTCAGTATATTTATTTTAGATAAACAGAAGATTTACAACATAGAGCTGCCAAATAAATTTAATAAATGGTTGAGGTTAAATATCTCTCAGGTTTTATACCACGTCCAGTCTCAAATATCAAAACATTTTCTAGCAAAATCCTTTAGAAAGTATTCCTTTAACGGCAATATGTTGTGGCCTTATTGCGTGGGTCCTGATCACGTAAAGACATAAGTTTATTAAAGGCATATTAGGCAGCTATTTCTTACTCCCACCTTTATTTTATGTAACCTTAAATCTGACCGAAACCCTAAAATCTGACCAAAAACCTGAAGTTATACCAAAAACGTACAATCTTAAAAGTTAAACGCTGTCTCAAGTTGAAAGTTACATTTTGCCTTCGGCTCTGCTAAGGATGAAGAGAATTTAATTATTTTCCAACTCGTCCAATATACTTCTGATTAAATTCGTGCTAGCTCCAAGACAGTTCAAATTTCGTCAGCACTTCACGGATATACAGACGATGTCTCCAATAGTCACTACTGCTGAAACTAGCTGCACAAGTGTGTGTGGAAATGCGAATAAGACTAACATTTATAGGTAATCTTTACTATAAAGAAGGTGAAAGTTTGTAAGAGTGGATAGATGTATAGAGCTTTGATAGCTTTTCACGCGAAAACTTCTTAACAAATTTTAGTAAAAAAGAATTTATTTATTTATAGACTCACGCCTGTATCCCCGAAGGGGTAGGCAAAGGTGTAGTATTACACCCACATTTCGCCAGGAATTTTTAGGTCCCACGTAATAGGGGGCGAGCCTATTGCCGCTCCGGGCACATTACCAGACTCCGTGCTGCTACTGAGAATTTCCTAACGAAAAAACCCAATAACACTTTGCCCGACCCGGGAATCGAACCCGGGAATCGAACCCGAGACCTCCCAATCCCACGCGCGCATTTACCCAACCAACGAGGCAGTTTAGTTAAACTAAGCAGTAATATAGCTTATATATTAGAATAGCACATGGGCTAAGATGGCAGACGCTAGATCGAAATAAATGTAGAGCAGCTAAGCGCATAGCTTATTTACTAGTTGCCGTCTTAAATAGTCTAAAATAATAATAATATTCTACCACTTACACACATCACCATCTAGTCTCTAACCAAGCAGAGCTCGTACTTTGGCTACTTGACAAAAGATACATAAATATTTTTTCTTAGATTTTTCATACAAACATCCAGAATAAGACAGAAATCTTTATACACACACGCAAATTTTCGACTTGAGCGGGAATCACACCCCCTACCTTTGGCGTAGCAGTCGTACACTCCCACTACGCCACCGACCCGGTGGCAATGTTTTTAACGAACTGACTAACCACCAAGGCCTTACATACAATTATACTGGTGTAACTTCAGTCTACTAAATAATAACACAAATTTCCAGAAGTAATTATGACATGACAATATGTACTTACTCCGAATCAGTAATTATTATAAAACGGCATGTAAGATTTTCCACCTGGGCTGTAACAGGCTGTAATCATATGTTATACAGTTTGACCGTGAACTGTAAACGGTTCATGAATATTTATGACAATAATGATAAACTACTGGTTAGGTGAAGGTTATGTTGACGACTGTAAAGTCCAGGTTTCGATTTATTTAATTATTTACCTCAGTAGCGCTTTGTGTTGCTGTTTGAAATGGATCGATCGATTGAAGTAAAGCAACGTTTACAGCGGCAGCGATAGCTGAGTGGAAAGACCGACCGACTGCTACGCAGAGGGTCTCGGGTTCGAATCCAATTTTCGGAGTTAAGTCCGTATTAAATTGTTAATTATCGCTTGCTAAACGGTGCAGGAAAACATCGTGAGGAAACCTGCACGTCTGAGAGTTCTCCATAATGTTCTCGAAAGACATGTGAAGTCTGCCAATCCGCACTTGGCCAGCGTGGTGGACTATGGCCTTACCCTTCTCATAGTGAGAAGAGGCCCGTGCCCAGCAGTGGGACAGTATAAAGGGCTGATGATGAACGTTTACAGAGGTTACATCAATGAAGTAGATATAGTATAAGTAATACATAATTTTACAAATTAACCTTACATGAAACTGTCGTTATCATAACAAATAGTGTTCGTCCGAAACAGCTTAGAACATAGTATTTTCTTGGGTTCAAACTTCAGTTTACGGATTCTATCGCGATATGTTTTACTGGCATTACATTTAAACCGAATGATTTAGAAACTACATTAACAAAGGACAACTAAAAGAAAACTCAAACAATAAAAAAAAATTCAAACTCTACCGCCTCTACTACTATCCTATCCTAATAACAAAGCCTTTAAAATTCCAAACCAAAACAAACTAGAGCCTACAATCAAAGCAAAGGAATTGTTCAAAAGCTCTACTAAAAAATAATTAAAGCATCCATCGGAAGACGATTAGGGTACGGAGAGTAAGGAGCTCTACTTAATCCTGTACATGGATGTAGAGCCACGCTCTATTTGATTAACTATTGGTTTTAACGAGAACGTTAAAAGGGTGTCGATGGCGTAAATACGCTTTAGAGCCTTAGTTTGTGCGGGGAGAAAAATGTAGAGTTCATTCGTAGAGATTGTGCAAATGGTAGTAGGGTTTGAAAAATAGTCTCGGAAAAAAAATATCCTTTGAAACATAACTAATCTACGCGTATATTAAGGTACATTAATCAGCATTTTTAATACAAAAAAATTACAATAAAGATTTGATAAAGTAGAGAGGTCGCTTTTAAATAAAAATAAAAAACGATTTATTGAATTCTAAGTTTTACGAACAACGTAAATGTGACCACTTCTAACATTATCAATCCTTTACGAACTAAGGTGGATCTTTGTTTAAGCAAATGCATTTTTGTTAGACAAATAAACACTTTGTCTGTAAAAAAGCAGGTAAAATCCATGGCTTGACTTAGCATGGCAAGACATTTTAAATATAAGATCACTTTTTTTAAATTTATTAATTACATTTTAACAATTAATAAAAACATGCATTATTCCATACTCATCGATTCGCTTTAAAGTTGTTGTAGCGCTCATAGCGAGACTTGACTTGACGTTCGTAACAGATCGGCAAAGTTAAGGAACGCTTGCACAGGTCACCACTTGGATGGGTGACCGTCTGTGGCATTTACATCTGAGCGCTATCTTGTTTCGGAGGGTACGTAAAACTGTCGGTCCCGGTTCTTGTCTAAGGATAAGGATCGTAAGGCCATGTCGGAGGCCTTCGGGCGGTCTGAAAACTCCTGCACCAGAGTTGGCCATACACTCACACGAAAAGCAAACAAAAAACAAAGAAAATCTTATGAGATTCGTTGAACAAGAAACTAATAAAATATATATAATACAATAAAATAAGAATTAGGATATTATCTATCAAATACACTTAGGCTTAAACTATATAAAGGTGTTAATTCATGTTCTTAAAGCAATAATTAGCTAACCTAACCTAACCTTAACCACCGAATAACCATCAACTTAAAATTAAATCTGAGCTTACTAACCAAATAATCTTGATTGTGGGCCACAAATTAATAACGCTGGTACTTAAGTATACCGTGGAACGTTTAATGACTAGAATTTGATTTAATTACACACCGCTAATGCTGCGGCTTGTTATTAGGTATTTTGGTGATATTTATCAGTTCCCTGTTTACTTGTTTGTAAAACAATCAAAGAGGGCAGTGATAGCCTAGTGGAGATACCTACAGACTGCCATGCAGGAGGTATCGGGTTCAGACCCTTCGCACAATTTGCTGATTTTTAGCAGTAGTGTATATATTCCTTCTCCTTTTGAGTTACGGAGGTCAGATGCCAGTCGCTCTTTGGAAAATCTCGGTAATTCCTAAATACTTCCTTATTTTCGTAATTAAGGATTATTTTTCTATTGAATACGTAAGCTGTGACATACTTTACTCTTTCAAATAAAATTTAAATATACCAGAAACAATATTATTTAAAATTATTTTTCACATAAATTTTCATGGTCATTTTCAGGTTGGTCACAATTTATCATTTCTTATTTTATTTGCTGTACTTAGTTATAAAAAGTTTATTGCAATAAATTTGTCATAAAGTAAACAGTTTTTGCTGCTGCAATAAATGTATTATTGCGCAAATTGTGCAATAAAATGGACGAACGTAAAACTGTTTTATTGGTAGTTGCAATAAATATTTAAAACCTCGGTAGTATTTATTGAACAAAGGAATTGCTTGCCTTGAAAACTACAAAACTCTGAAGATTCTCTTACGGAAATAGATAAGGTAAATTTTATATTTAATGTTGTATTTCATTGTATGGCTTCTCTAAAGTAGCGCCTTCAGTAGTTTTTGACGGCAACGACGACGTTACAGTTGTTTGTAGGAGTCATTTTCTTGTTCAGGTATTGGCATCATTTCAGTTCAGTCACATCAAGATGAATTTAAATCCCATCCATAACGATATCCAACATGACTTAATACCAAGTTGCTCTAAGGTATGGTGTTTACTTGTAAGTAAAATTACATCTATCGCAGTAGGACAAATTACTATTTCAGAGGTTGTTATCATTATCGGCCCATCTCATAATATGAGAAGGGTAAGGCCATATTCCACCACGCTGTGCAGGTTGGCAGACTTCACATGTATTTTGAGAACATTATGGAGTACTCTCAGACATACAGGTTATCGTAGATGTTTCCTTCACAGATAAGCAAGCGATAACTAACCATTTAATGAGCACATAACTTAGAAAAGTCATTGGTGCGCGCCGTGGATTCCAACCCTACATGTATTGTGCAAAGATTTCTGGCTAACGGACATAACCTAACTAAAGTAGCGGCAATTAAGAGTAAACAACATTTAATCAGTAGGCCTAATATCTTGGCCTGTTTTAGGTCTAGATAAAACTGTCAATTGGAAATAATGTTCAGACCGTAGAGCCAATAAAAGTAGCTGAAATTTCAGCTGACAAACGAATAGTACTTGGGTGGCCGTAAGATTACAAGTGCGTCATTAGCCATTGCTGAAGGCTAGTTTAATGGTCAACAAGACTTTATTACTGTAACAAAGTATGTTTGTGCGATTGGTTTTTATTTCCGTTATAAAATTTCATAAAAACGCGTTTCATTTTCAAGCATGGACACTGTCCTATTTAATTGGACTGGATTGATATAATTATGCTCTTAGGTATTGAATCTCATAATTTTGGTTACGATTACGGCAATTCCAAATCTGGCAATTATAATAACTAAGGCATGTTAAAAAAATCTTTACTAGTAATATAATCCTCTGTGTGTCTTCTGTGAGACAGCCTTATATTAAAATACACAAGCAGCCAAGCAAGCATGACTGAGTTTGTTTCGGCCTTTCTTCTCAAGAAGTAATTTAGCTAGGAAAAGTCGCCATCATCTAGAATAGGGTTTTGACTTGTATAAGTGTTGTAAACAACCAAAATGCAGACATAAATATGTCTTTATGTCTTCAGCCCCAGGCTTTAAACATTATTTTTAATCTGAGATCCGCTGCGTAGCAGACTGTCAGTCTTCCCACAAGGCTATTGCCGTCTTCATTATACAACTTCTCAATTCACTGCACTTGAAACTACAGTTATTCTAACATATTCACTATAATCACACAACAATCCCAAATATCTGATTCAACCCACATGGCGTCCGAGTATGTGCTACAAATGAGCCGAGACGTATCTCGTTTGTCAGCTCAATCTACTAAATAGAACACAACAACATTAGTAAAGAGAGATGAAATGAAATTCCTCACATCTTGTGGTCAACTAATTTGCTATTAGGTTTTCTGCTGACTTTCTGTGGGTAAAATGTAGCTTACGTCTATTAATAAAAACAGTCTAGTCAAGTGTGTATTACGCCGCAAATGATGTAGGATTTAACGTATTCCTTACTTTAGTGTAACAACCAGCTACGAATGGTAAGACAAGAGACGCTTTGATCGCTACATACGATCCCTTTTAAGTTTTGTTTCTTTGTACAACGATAAAATGATTCTCACAGCATTATAATTTGATTATATATGTAGTGGAATCATAGTTGGCCCAAAGTGGAAAATAATAATAAAAAATAATGCAGTGACATTGTCCCTACCGTTATTTTTTATAAAAATATTTTTTTGCTACATAATACGATGACGACGAGGCTAGGGGCAAAGCCAAATCTATACTTTAATATTAAAATTAATCTGAAGAGTTTGAATGTTTGATTGAACGCACTTCACGCGGTAGTAGAGCCTTGCTGATTTCAGCATGAATGGGCCGGCTCGACCGGGGAAGTTCCACCCTCTCACAGAAAATCGACGTAGAGTAACAGTACCTAAACTGTTGAGTTTCGTTCGATGAGTGAGAGTGCCGGCGCGGCGGCCCTATCCCCTATTCCTTCGCCCTCATCCCACTCCTCATCCTATTCCTTTTTCCAACCCCAAAGGGCGGCAACGCAATTGTGACTCCTGTGGTGTTGCTTGTCTCCATGGGCGGCGGTAATTGCTTACCATCAGGCGATCCATCTGCTAGTTTGCCACCTATTACTATAAAAAAAAACTTATCTCACTACTGATCCGATTTGAATAATTGTTTTTGTATTGATTAGCACATTTATCGAGGAATGCTGCGAGCTATATGACATCACGTGCATGGATGAGCCATGGGTGTGGAGCAATGGCCCTAACTAACGCGGATGGAACCGCAGCTTTATCTTGTATTTTATAAAAACACTTTATTACACAAACTTAATTATCCTCCTTCAAAAATTAATAAAAAGCTCATAATTAACTGGCTCCCAAGTATGCGAAACGTTTCGCCAACTCGCAGAATATTATTTTTAACGAACAGCTGTATAAAAATTCAACAACAAATTCATAATTCGGCAGACGCACCCTGATGCGGAATCATTATGATTAACTTGCTCCACAATATTTTGCACTTCACATTTTCCGCAATTTGCTTCATTCTTATTTTTACTTACTTTTATATTTTATTGAAGCGATTTGAGCATCCTTGCACATAATACATAATATTATGGCTGTAGGTATGTCGCGTATCGTTAGCTGCGTTACGAGATGATATGGCAGTAAGTAACAAAATGTTCCATCTTACATACTTGCTAGATGTTCTGTCAATGCGTTCGCTTATATCGGGTGGATACGCCGACACCTCTGCGAAATGCGATGCGAGTGCGTCCATCATATGTGAGCGAGTACTAATTAAAATCCGTAGTAATACTATGAAGGTTGAACTGTGCTTCTTTCTTTGTTTAAACACACTCATCTAAATATTTTTTGTGCATTTTTACTGCACTCATAAAGTAGCTTTTTAAGCGGTTGCTTTGCTATTTAACTCTACGTCCAGCGTCGTGGATTTGATTCCTACTACGAGAACTAAAGTGATCCATAAAGTGTTATTTCAAGATCTAAAATAAAATTTCGTGGCGTAGACTTATAGCTAACCAAACGACTTGAGATAGTAACACAGATAGGTCTACTCTAATCTGCAGGCCTAACCAGCCCAGGCCATAAATCATATTAAACATTAAGTTTACCCCAAAACACTGATAAATATGGGCCTAGATGGCAGATAATACAATTTTGTGTGTAATTATTAAAAGATCGTAGATATAAGTATTTAGTAGTAGTCTTTTAATATTTAAACTCAGTTTATTTTATCTTAATATATAAAATCCTTGCGTTACTGACTGACTGACAGACACGCTACAGCCGAAACTATGGGGCGCAGGAAGCTGAAATTTGGCATGTATGTTCCTTGGGGACAGTAGGGGTGCACTAAGAAGGGATTTCCCGAAATTCCCACGGGATCGGCAAAAACGGGTAAATTAAAAAAAAAATGTAGGCGTAGCTCCTGGCGTCCTCTAGTAAGAGATAAGATTAGTGGGTTAATTAACATTCTAGCTTACATCATGTCTGAGCAAAATGTTTAAAAACGTAGTGGGACAGTAATAATGTTAATATAAGCAGCAGTAGCAGCAGGGATAGCATAGTGGAGATAAAAATAAACTGTCATGAGGGTACCGGGTTCAAATCCACAGTGCGCACCGCGTATTAAATTAGTAACTATCGCTTGCCATGTGCCTCAGGGAATGCGTTAAGTTCTCGATCCCGTCTGTCCTGAAGATCTTTGACAGTTGTTATTCAGTAAGTACATACATACATACATAGACTCACGCCTGTTTCCCCGAAAGGGTAGGCAGAGGCATATTAAACGCCAACTTTTCGCCAGTGTTTTGATCCCACGTAATAGGTGGCGAGCCTATTGCCGCTTATCGGGATATTTTGTTTGCCAGAGCCTCGTCCGTTGATCGGCAGGTGCACAGCTTGCAGGTGAGGTTGGCTTGGGACCCTAAGTTCTTGGTGGGAACCCTATGCACCCTATGAGTCAGTAAGTATCCTTGAATAATTATCGTCTAAGCCTTGCATCGCTTTCCCTTTGGGTGGCAGAGGTTAGAGCATACCTTTTGAGTTGCAGAGGTCAGATGGCAGTCACTCTGTTGAAAAGCTAATATCTAGTTAGACTGGAAAGAACCTCGGGCTCTAAGGTGAAAGTATAGCATTCATCTGGGAATGACATAAATAATATTATTTAAAAGATTGTCCTAGTTGAATAGCTAAATCAAGACTTCCAGCTTCGCGGGCCGTCAGACGTCACTAGGTATACACATATGTCAGTCCAGATTTAACAAACAAATCATTTTAAAAGCGTCACAAAAGCCCGTTTTATGTTATAACAGATAATAATTATAGGTCTACTTTACTTTCTTTATGTAATTAATTGGTTAACAAAGTAAAGCAACTTGAAGAGGTCATCACTTAGATAGGTGATTGGTGTACACTTACAACAGAGAGCTAGAGTTATTCGGATGGTACGTAAAACCATATTTGTTTCTTCGCTGTGG
Organism: Euclidia mi; assembly: GCA_944739405.2. Lineage (NCBI taxonomy): Eukaryota > Metazoa > Arthropoda > Insecta > Lepidoptera > Erebidae > Euclidia > Euclidia mi. The sequence continues at coordinate 95,421,347 of OX123185.2, forward strand.
AAATGCATTTACTTACGTATGTGGGACTCGATGGCTGGAGTGCAAGCCCGTAATACCCACTAAAACCACAGCGGCCAGGGCGTAGCGTTAGCATTATACCCTGACACCCCGGCGGATAGCCCGAAGGCCACAACCTCCTTGGCGGCGCATGAAGGTGTTGGGCTCCACCGCCAAAACACCCAGCGGCCGCAGAGGATAGGGAGGACGCTAACCGGACAACACCGCATTTACGCTTCCTCTGCGGCCCCACCGCGACGCAACAATGGTGCGCCCGTATTTGGTCGCGGGAGGTAGGGCGCGCGGCAACGCAACACCGACAGGCCTCTCCTCCTGCGACCGCGCCCGACTGCGAGGCCAGGCGCAGGCCCCCTCCAAGCCCACGCGGAGCGTCCACTCCCGGGATATCTCTTAGCTTCACCGCGGGTGTCCAAGCCACGGTTACTAAGCCCCCCCACCACGACAAGGTGCAGATCCCCCGGGGGGTTGGTACGTAAAACCATGAATTTTGGTTCTTGTCTCAATACAACTATGTCGAAGCCTTTCGAGCAGCCTATAAAACTCCGGCAGGGTCACACACATTCGAAATTTTATTTATTTATAGTCTCACGCTTGTATACTCGAAGGGGTAGGCAGAGGTGTAAATATTACACCCACATTTCGACATGAATTTTTAGGTCCCACGTAATAGGGGGCGAGCCTATTGCCGTTACCGGGCACATCACCAGACTCCAGGCTGCTACTGAGTATTCGAAAAAAACCCAGTAACACTTTTGCCCGACCCGGGAATCGAACCCGGGACCTCCGATAAGCAGTCGCATACGCTATCCACTGGACCACGGAGGCAGACTGCCTCGAAAAAATATCATTCGATATAATTACGTTATGATACAGAGTTACTCCGTGTGGTGACGAATTAAGAATACGAAATGTCACCACCCCATATCATCCCATGGGTGTCGTAAGAGCCTACAGAGGGAGCATATTATGCAGAGAACAGCACTGTAAGAGAAGGAAAACTTGATACAAACCCTATACCAACCCGTTTGGCCAGCGTGGTATAGTAGGCCAATTCCTCCTTTCAAAGGAGAGGCCTAGTCCAGCAGTGGACTTTTAATGGCTGATGATGATGACAGAGTTACTCTAGTACTCATATCATTTAATATTAAAAATAAAGATACAATATTTCTCACTAAAAAATGAATATATTTATTTCCCTCCCATGAAATATAAAATATTCCGTACATTTATCACCTTGTGAGGTCGTTTGATTGAAAAGTTAAAATAATTGATGTTATCCATTCCGTTATTAAAAATATTTAAACGATTGCTTCCGATATCCGCTACTTTTAATTAAAATATATTTTGTTTTCTTTTTTTAAGTCAACAGTGAAATATATAGCCTGCTTTGTGGGCCTGACTGATAGTTACCTACCGTTGCCATAGATTTAAATTAGGTACCTTCAGATTTCTACTTAATCAGAAGACAGTAAAGATATGCTGAAAATGTTAAAATGATTGTCTAATAATTATTAATATACTTCTAAGAATACTAAAAATACGTCATGTTCATTCAGCAAAAATAAAACTGTTTTTATTTCAAAAAGGCCTACTCCCGCATTAGGGCTTAATCCTGTATCGCGGGGCACTTTACAAAAATACAACCAACGGACACAATGTACACTCAGAATCGAAACAACAATGAATGAATCACACAAAGTGTTGTCTCGTGTGGGGATCGAACCCACAACACTGCGCCCAGTGTCAAGCGCCGATGCGGCTGCTTAAACCACTACGCCAACCGAGCAGTCTTAGTGCAGCTTAGTAACTTTACATGCCTGGGAATAGCAGTAAAAATATTTGGACACAAAACAACCATTTTTTCAGGACAGTAGGCACTATACGCACCTACATCGTGTAGTTTTACAAAACGTGAGTTATAGTTGTGTTTTATACATTAAAACTGTTGGAAATAAGTAAATATCTGTATTTTTGGCATTATGTGGAATATGATATGATATTATAAATAAGTTATCGCATTAAGAACACAGTCACAAAATTGTATTTATCTTTTTACATTTGTCACCCGTTTGATTTAAAGATTAATAAAAATTGGTGCGCGGGTTAGACTTGTCTGACCCGCGCACCGAGGGTTCCGTACGCATTTTACCTTATATGAAGTTGGTGCTAATTACGCTAGTCCTCTAAATCTGCATGAGCGCCCATACAACTTAGAGGACTATCTTAAATGGAGTCTACTATGTATGTATGGGGACACCCTTAAATTTTCCACTTTTTTATTTTTTGCAAGTTTTCCTTTATTTATGCTGTAAAACCCTGCTTTTGGCCAAATTTCGTGATTCTAGTTCAACGGGAACTACCATATAGATTTTCGACCCAAAACCTATAGGGTGCTTACGGTTGACCTAGAATTGTCAATTTTGGTTAAAACCAAGGTCTTACAGCACAAGTAAAGGAAAATTCCGAAAATTAAAAAAAGTTGAAAATTAAGCTTAATTTTGGTACTTACAAGTTTTCGCAAAAATCTAATTTTGACCATATATTTTTATCGGGTTGACCCAGGACCCTGATTTTTATACACGTAATAGGAATCATAGACCTCAGTATCTGGTATAAATTTAAATTTGCTAGGTCCACCCGTTACTGAGAAAATCGGTAGTGACACACGGACAGACAGACAGACAGACGGACAAGAAAGTGATCTTATAAGGGTTCCTTTTTTTACCTTGTGAGGTACGGAACCCTAAAAATAGTTAAAAGTGTGAACGGACTTTTCTACACGCATAAAACAAATTCTCTCATGACACAAGATTTATTCCTAGTGTGAGAAATGCCAATTGAAAATTAGTTACAAAAGCCATTAACATTGAGCCGTTTGGATCGAAACGCTAGAGCCATGGGGTCCAAGTGCGAGGTCTTTAATTCTTTATTGTACACAAAAAATAAAACAAAAAATACATGAAACGAGTAAAAAATAATAACTAATTAATTTTGTATACAAAGGCGAGCTTAACTCAACACTGAGTTTTCTACCAGCAAACCTTTGAGGCTGGAGATTTGATTTTAGAGCTAAGGGTAATCTTAGTGTACAACAAAAATAATAATACTAATAAAAAAAAAAAATATAGGATACCAATAAATATATATATAACTTAATAAATAAACTACATACAATATTATATATGTAATATATATATATGTTATTCATAAAATACTTCTAATACATATGTGTTATATTTATATCGATAGATAGTGTCTCTTTTTATTGATATCGTAAAGATATTATTAGACGCCTCACGTGACCAGAGGTATATATAGGTACTTGGCGCAAAAGCTAAGTATAGCCATACAACGTGGCAGTGCTGCCAGTCTTCTGGGGACGCTCCCAATCGTCAGTTCGGATCAGATTGGAGGAGTTGCTTGCTAGCTTCTAAATTTAATACTTAATTGTTCAGTTTGTTGTTTACAATTATGTTTATTATTATTTTAAGTTAGTTTAATTATGATAGAACATTTGTATTGTGCCTAGTATTTACATAACTGCCTCTAGATAAATAAACGATTTTCCATAACAAACATTATGTATTTCAACCTATTTGGTTTTGCCTCTATTATTTTACCGTCTTCTTTTAGTTAACAAGTTGCCTAACAATCAGAAACTTATTACTTACTTAACGTGAACGATATTAGACATTTCACAACTAAGCACCAAGTAAATTACATAAGATTACAGGCGGAACAAGTTTCAGCGACTACTTCAGAATAAAATGATATGTTGTTTTTCATATAGTTTGTAATAATAACAGACCTGAATATAAACTATCTCACTGCTGGTACGGGCCTCTTCTCGCCTTGAAAAGGATACGGTCAGTTTTCATGGTGCTAGCCAAGTGTGGGTTAGCAGACTTCTACATTCTCCATATTTTGACGTGAATATAACCTTAAAACTATCAATAACTTCAGCAGTAGTGGTTAACGAAAACTTGTTATTTGATGCGTAACTTAGTTAGAAACTTACCTTGGTAAAGCAGTTGCTAGTAATCTTATTTTTTAAATAATAAAGAACCCTTCGCATAGTATTTCCCGTGGGCATCTTCGCACCATACAACTTTTCACAAGAATAGAGCTACCTGACGTACCTCTAACCCCGTGTTTACTTCCCTTAGGGAATGAATTTTCAAAAACCCTGTCTCATCGCACGCTTTCCTTGTGAAATACAGTGCCCCAGTGCAAAATTTTACTCTGCAACCTAAAAATATGTGTATTTTTCATTGCTTTCGTACGCTTGAATATGAAGGGTGAATGTTTATTTTAAATCAATGTTCCAAAGATAACATTACTAAATATACACAGAAAATACTATATTACTAGTGTTTGAAAAGATTGAATTAAATTATTCCTGTAAAAAATTCAAAACGTTGGGTAGTAGCGAAAAATCTAATTCTAGATGTTACTCTAATATCAAAATAAACCACGAAGAAAGCTAGCTGCGTTAAAAAGTATGAAAATTGAAAACCAACCACAACGAAAACTAAGATTCAAAATTACTGTGGGTATACTATTTTATTTCTTGTGGGTACACTATTTTATTTCTTGTGGGTTAAAAGCTTACAGCATAACAATAAGGCAGCCATTTGCAATTCTAGGCCAGCCGTTCAATTACTACCACTGAATTTTACTAATACAACTATATTTAAAAGTAATTTGTTAATTAACATAAATATTTCAGTAAAATTCATCGTAATATTTATATTTTTTGGCAATATATTTCACAAAGTTAATCCGGAAAATATTTTGTAAACTATAATCCAGCATTAAGCACAAATTCTGCGTTGTAAAAGACACCTAGACTCAGAAAAATAATTTATGGATTTTAAAAATATTCCCCGTGTGCAAAAAATCCCACAACTCACGATGTGACAGTGTAAATACGAACACTTAAACCACAACGTGCGCTCAAATATCGTTAAAACAACCAGTAAGAGTAATATATAAAGTGTACGTTTTAAACTTTTACGTAAGATTTAATAATGGAACACTACACATACCTAATTATATAAACACGAAAAAAAACTAGCATAGCAACATATCTCCGCATATACAAGACAAAATATTAAAAAAGCAAATTATTCCACTAACATATAAACTCAACTTCAATTGGCTGTAGTTGGCTCTCATTGAGTTTCCTGTTTCCGTAGAAACTTTTGAATACAAATTATTTAAAACACTCTTCCACGAAAATTTTACGTTCTATAACAACTTCAAGACAATCCTTCAACTACATTTCAAGTTTTGCGTACGGGTATCGGAAATATTATTTTTATATTTAGTTTTCTACGACTCCAAACTACGTAGGATTACTGTACTCCCAGAAACTACTACTCTGAAATATTAATATGTATCCTAAAACATATTAATAAAACCTGAGATTTACAGACTTAAAACAATGTAAGTCAGGTGCAATTTCTTTTTAAATTTATTTAGGGCAACAAACAGTTACTCTGATAGCTTAAGTTAATACATATAAACAATGAATTACTAACAGTGAAACCAGCTACATTGTCCGCCAATAATTAATAAGTAATTGTACCTTTACAGAAAGTACTTAACAAATAAGCAACAAAATCCACTATCAATTACATAGTATACTTAACATATAAGCAACAAATACTCGCATCATAGACGTCTTTGTAGCAAAATATCTATTCAGAAGAACGTGATAGAAAGCATGATAATCCGGTGGTAAAAATAAACTACGACAAACAGTAATTAAATGGAAACGTATGTTTCCTGGCTTTTATATAAGTAATAATTAGCACAAGTCATTATATGATATGAGTGCGACCAAAGGCAATAGGTTCGACCACGGCTCTAGTTTGAGCATTTCTGTACTTACTTATTTATATAGCTATTTTCTTCTTTCTAGCTTTTTAGACCCCCTTTTTACGTATTCGGGTTATAGTTTTTAAACTTATTCTTTTTATTTAATACTTTTCCGTATCGTATCCCGACGGGGCATGTAAACTAACCGTGAATATTTACATTGTAATATTTAAAGGAAGAAAGAAAGCAAAGTAGGTACCTAACGCAAAGCGTCTGAACCGCACGAATTGTAGGTACAACCGCGTTTTAAACTTATATTTTTATTTAAGCAGTATAATATAATGTACATATTTGTAATGTGCTCATCAATACCTTTCTTTTGATACCAAACACGTAATGATTATCTCAATTTGATATTTTTTGAGGTTGGAATCTGAGGTATTAATTCCGAAATAGAATATTTAGATATAATTTATATAGCCTATGTCACCCGGGCCATTATTATGAATATATTTACACCCCATTTATTAAAATCGTTTCAGTAGTTTAGGCGCTACGGTGGAACATACAAACATACATACATAGTTACATACATACTTACATACATACATAGACAGCCAAAAACATACCCTTCCTTTTGGCTTCGCCGTAGTCGGGTAAAAAAGGTTCTTTCTTACCCTTAATTCCCGAAAACATAAATTGTATTTTGTATTTTAATGTGCTTGTACATTATAACTGCGACATTTACAATACATTCAATAATGTTACTTAATGCAATCTCACTAAAAAAATTATAATCATAAACACGAGCCTTTCCGAGACACTTCATTGGAGAAACCTTGTGTGTCTGAATTACAGGCTCCCACTCAGAATTACCGGTATACATCATTATATATTTTTTTTATTTATAGACTCACGCCTGTATCCCCGAAGGGGTAGGCAGAGGTGTAATATTACACCCAAATTTCGCCATGAATTTTTAGGTCCCACGTATTAGGGGGCGAGCCTATTGCCGTACCGGGCACATTACCAGACTCCGTGCTACTATTGAGAATTTCCTTACGGAAAAACACAATAACACTTCGCCCGACCCGGGAATCGAACCCGAGACCTCCCAATCCCACGCGCACATTTATGCCGCGAGACCAACGAGGTATAAATTATAGAAAGTTTACTTTATATATGGGCCAACTCTCATATTATTCTCATATGATCCCAAAATAAGGTTCATCGCAATCAAGCAGGGTGCATAGGGTTCCCACCAAGAACTTAGGGTCCCAAGCCAACCTCACCTGCAAGTGGTGCACCTGCCGATCAACGGACGAGGCTCTGGCAAACGAAATATCCCGATAAGCGGCAATAGGCTCGCCACCTATTACGTGGGATCAAAACACTGGCGAAAAGTGGGCGTTTAATATGCCTCTGCCTACCCCTTCGGGGAAACAGGCGTGAGTCTGTGTATGTGTGTGTGTGTGATCCCAAAATAAGCAGATTCTATGACATGGTAGGTAACCAGATTACTAATGAAGATAAGTATACACATCGCAGATAAATAACACTCAGACACAGAAAAAATAATCTTGTTCATCACACACAGTTTCCTCCTGTTCGGGATTCAAACCCACGGCCGTCATGATAACATTTACGGTCAATAACAACTAGACCAACAACAAAATCCCAAAAATATATTTGTTATTTTGTTATTTTAAAAAGACAACTCCCGCGGGGGACTTTACAAACATACAACTAACGGACACAATTAACCTTTCATATGCTTAAGAGCAGATCTGCACGAGACACAATAGATTTATAATTATGTCTGATTACCCAGCATACGAGAGGTTAACACCCAGACTCGAAACAACAATTTATGAATCACACAAAGTGTTGTCTCGTGTGTGGCGCAGTGTCAAGCGGTGAGGCGGCCGCTTAAACCTCTACGCCAACCGTGCATTTGCTTTCATATATACTCTCATGAGTTGAGTATGAGTTTGGAGTTTGATATAATATGTACGCTAGAGTTAAGCTTCTAGTAATTTATAATTACCGGGATCAGCCTTGCATGTGGCTTTACAGTTGGCAGATGCGACCCAACTCATGTTTTCGCCAGAGGTCATTAAAATTCACTATTTGATATACGCCGTACGATGAACCAAACGAAGTTAGTCTTTGCGATAATATCATATTTTCGTAATTTGTGTCTTATGCTGTCGTATAATTCAGAAACTTAATAATTTTGGGTGGAGACACTAAAAATAATCAAGCAAATTTAAAAATGAATGCTTCACCATTTAAACGTAATGTAAAACTTTTTAACTTGTTTTTAAGCCAACATTAAGCATATGGCAAATGCTTGATTGCAGAGATTTTATACTTAACAAATTATTAACTACAAGACTTCACCGGAAATCACACTACCTATTGGTGAAAACCGTAAAAAAATCCGCTTTGAATTTTTTGAGTTTATTTTTGAAATACAGACAGACTGGAAAAAGAGAACTTCACTTTATAATATGTACAGATATTTTATTTCTCTTTCTCGTAACGAGCATCCGTACAAATTATGTCAATAAGTTTAGTGAGCTGCTTGCCTGGGTGAAGTGTGTCAGCGTAGTCACTATCTGTTTTAAACCACAATAATTTATGAACTCTGACAGTCGCCTGTATTTAAAAGTATCCCTATCCAGCACATTGACATTACAATCAGCAAGTAGTATAATATTATCGTATGGAGCTAAGGCGTTAATGCTCGCTGTTATGGAGTCAATAAAACAAGTCAGATCCAGCCATGGCGGCCAGTACGCAGTGCCAACAAGAAGTTTTTTTTTGTTCAAATTTACGCTTAATCATAGCTATTCGACCTGAGCTGTGTTGTACTTGTTGTGCAGAGATAAATTGATAGTAGGTGAAATAATACTTAAACGTTAAGTTTACATTAAACTATAGTAATATGAGTACTTTTAAAATAAGTAAGTACTTAATTGCTTTCAATCTGCATCTTAAATACTTTATAAGATCCAGACCTCAACAAAAAGTCACTCAATTAGTCTCTAATACATTGCTTATTAACTCAAGAGTATTAAGTAAATTAATTGCCGTCAACTCAAATCAATTGAAATTATCGAATCTCTCTCTTCAAATTGTCTTCAATTCAAATTAACTAACTGTATCTACATAATACTTGAATGTGCTTAGCCCCAATAACACAACCACATGTACCTATAGTATTCCCAAGACCTGCTGTTGAGGCTAACATTTACACGGTTTTATCTTGTTTGCCCAGCCCGTGGACATATTTGATTACAATTGAATTTCGTTGCGGCCGCGGGTTGCTTTGATAAACGGGTGATGTAAGGGGTAGTGGTGGAATATAGCATCTATATCGGTTTTCTTAAAGTCTTCATTCGTGTGATGAATCGAGCGGCAAATAGGGCAATATGTCAATGGGATTATCTACAGATAGGACTATTACATTTTAAAGCCTGCTGTGGTTTAGATAGTGGTTAAATTAAATGTAATATAATTATAATTGTCCGTGACGGATTAAGAATGCGGAATGTGACCACCGCATGTCATCGTGTAAGTGTCGTAAAAACCGACCGTGTTGGCATTATTATGCAGAGAATAACATTGTAAGAGAAGGAAAACTTGATACAAACCACAGGGTTTGACTACCGTGGTAATAGTAGGCCAAAGCCTCTTATAGTATAATCTTATTCTCTCATTAAACTTCACGGTGTGGTGCAATTAACAGACAACCAGAGTAAACAATATTTATAAACTAATAAAACATATAAACTCACTAGAAGACGCCAGCAGCCACGGCTGCAATTTTTTAAATTTACCCATTATGCCGATTCCGTGGGAATTTCGGGAAATCCCTTCTTAGTGCAACCCTACGGTCTTCAAGGAACATACATGCCAAATTTCAGCTTCCTGCGCCCAATAGTTTCGGCTGTAGCGTGTCTGTCAGTCAGTCAATAACGCAAGGATTTTATATATTAAGATAAATAAGGCATACCTACACACATCAATACATATACATAATTAAACACATACATTACGTGCATTCGAACTGTGGTTAGTCGCAGTACCGTTTCGTCGCACTTCCATTTGTCGAACAAGCGTGGTACCCTCAACATCGATCAATACAGAATGTTAGTTTCAAATGTAATTATAAAAGGACACGTTTGTCCGAAGGTAGTAGGAAGGAGGGAATCGAATAAATATTGCTATCTCATCATTCGGATCATGTGCGAAAACAGATGTATGGGAATATTTTTCACCACCGCAATTTGCTGTCGATACATACAAAAAGTTCATTCCACTACTATATAACTCGCTGGAGCTGAGATACAAATTGAAATGTACTTGAATTGTATTCTCTTCAGTTTTTAATGGTCTGTTGGTCTAGTCTAGTCGTTAGGTTCCCCTCAAGATATATATTTGTGTAATGACTGGGTATAATTTATCTATAACTAGCCTTTGCTTACCCTTTAATCCTCTTAGGGTGGGAAGTCCCAAAAATCTCCTTTAAGTACTCCACCGACACTCTCCAAGGAACACAAATGCCTTATTTCTACTTCTAGAGCTCAATAGTTTCGGTTGTGCATTGCTTGTAAGTAACGCAAGATATTTTATTTAGCGCTCATAGCGAGACTTGGCTTGTCGTTCGTAACAGATCTACAAAATAAAGCAACGCTTGCACAGGTAGCCACTTGGATGGGTGACCGCGTGTAGCATTTACATCTGAGCGCTACCGTGCTACGGAGGGCATGTTAAGCTGTCAGTCCCGGTTCTTGTCTCAGGATAAGAATCGTTAGGCCATGTCGGAGGCCTTAGGGCAGCCTAAAAACCCCGACGCTAGAGTTGGCTACACACTCACACGAAAAAAAATAAAGATATTTTATACATATAATGATATATCTACAACTCTGCACCACAATATCCGATAAAATCGTACCAATTCCGCACAATAATTTACTTCCAAGCTTATCTAAAAGCAATTTTAAGTGTTAAACAAACTCTTGATACACTTCCAGAATATTGGTGAGTAGAAAACCGTGGCGATTGCCACATTAACCCATTTCCAGAGTAATAAACTAATAGTGGAATCTGATTAAACTTTTATAGTTTAATACACTGAGTTGCCAGTGTTGCCAGTATTTGGACTGCTCATTAGGAACATCGATTTTAGATAAGCCATCTTTGTGTAGGTTTTTGTTGTCGATTGAAATGTTTATTTTGTTTCGATGTCCATTTGTTTGATGGTTGCCTTCCGTGGTTTCGGTTGGTAATCGCTTGAATTCATTTTCATGGTAGCAGGGAGAAGCGGAATTGTACCCTGTATATACTTTACTTGCTGTTGCCTACATTTTTGTGATGATGGCTTGAAAATCGGCGGATCTTCAATGGAAATGATAATCTTTAAAACAGAGGATTTTACCACTTTTTTTCTTTTAAGATAACTCCTGCACTTCAAATAAATCCTGTGCAAACATGGTACACAAAGTACACCCAGGCTCAAAACAACAATCATCATCATCATTTGGATCACACAAAGTGTTGACTCGTGTGGGAATCGAACCTACTATACTCCATGCAGTGTCAAAGACGACAACCGCGCTGAAAGCAGTGTTCAAAAATCTATTCAAAGTGCGTGCCTACGTCACGATCTTACGATCGATCCCCAGGTACCCCGGGCACACACCTCTGACTTTTCGAAGTTATGTGTGTATTAAAAATATTAGTTATCGCTCGCTTAATAATGTGCCCGGTAGATGGCAATAGGCTCGCCCCCTATTACATTGGGTCCTAAACATAACTGGCGAAATGTGGGTGTGTAATACACCTCTGTCTACTCCTTCGGGGATAAAAGGCGTGAAGTTATGTTATGTTATTAGACATAATATATAACACGTCATACAAAAAACTCACCTTTCGAATTTCATGTTTGTATCTTCTGTAGTTTAAGTTTTACTATAATGCTATGTCAGTCAGTATATTTATTTTAGATATACAGAAGATTTACAACATAGAGCTGCCAAATAAATTTAATAAATGGTTGAGTTTAAATATCGCTCAGGTTTTATACCACGTCCAGTCTCAAATATCAAAATATTTTCTAGCAAAATCCTTTAACGGCACAAAGAATTCCTTTAACGGCAATATTGTGGCCTTATTGCGTGGGTCCTGATCACGTAAAGGCATAAGTTTATTAAAGGCATATAAGGCAGCTGTTTCTTACTCTACCTTTATTTGATGTAACCTTAAATCTGATCAAGACCCTAAATTCTGACCAAAAACCTAAAGTTATACCAAAAACCAAAAATCTTAAAAGTTAAACGTTGTCTAAAGTTGAAAGTTACATTTTGTCTTTGGCTCTGCTAAGGATGAAGAGAATTTAATTATTTTCCAACTCATCCAATATACTTCTGATTAAATTCGTGCTGGTTCCAAGACAGTTCAAATTTCGCCAGGACTTCACGGATATACAGACGATGTCTCCAATAGTCACTACAGCTGAAACTAGCTGCACAAGTGAGTGTGGAAATGCGAATAAGACTAACATTTATAGGTAAACTTTACTATAAAGAAGGTGAAAGTTTGTAAGAGTGGATAGATGTATAGACCTTTGATAGCTTTTCACGCGAAAACTTCTTAACAAATTTTAGTAAAAAAGAATTTATTTATTTATAGACTCACGCCTGTATCCCCGAAAGGGTATGCAGAGGTGTAATATTACACCCACATTTCGCCAGGAATTTTTAGGTCCCACGTAATAGGGGGCGAGCCTATTGCCGTACCGGGCACATTACCAGACTCCGTGCTGCTACTGAAAATTTCCTAACGAAAAAAAAAACAAAAAAACTTTGCCCGACCCGGGAATCAAACCCGAGACCTTCCAATCCCACGCGCACATTTATGCCGCGAGACCAACGAGGCAGTTTAGTTAAACTAAGCAGTAATATAGCTTATATATCAAAATAAGACATGGGCTAAGATGGCAGACGCTAGATCGAAATAAATGTAGAGCAGCAAAGCGCATAGCTTATTTACTAGTTGCCGTCTTAAATAGCCTAAAATAATAATAATAATCTACCACTTACACACACCATCTAGTCTCTAACTAAGCAGAGCTCGTACTTTGGCTACTTGAAAATAGATACATATATACTGTTTCTTACTTTTTCATATAAACATCCAGACTAAGACAAACATCTTTATACACAAACGCAAATTTTCGACTTCAGCGGGAATCGCACCCCCAACCTTTGGCGTAGCAGTCGTACACTCCCACTACGCCAAAGACGCGGTGGTAATGTATTTAACGAACTGACTAACCACCAAGGCCTTACATACAATAATACTCGTGTAACTTCAATCTAATAAATAATAACACAAATTTCCAGAAATAATTATGACATAACCATATGTACTTACTCAGAATCAGTAATTATTACAAAACGGCATGTTAGATTTTCCACCTGGGCTGTAACAGGCTATAATCATATGTTATACAGTTTGACCGTGAAATGTAAACGGTACATGAATATTTATGTCAATAATGATAAACTACTGGTTAGGTGAAGGTTATGTTGACGACTGTAAAGTCCAGGTTTCGATTTATTTAAGTATTTATTTCAGTAGCGCTTTGTGTTGCTGTTTGTAATGGATCGGTCGATTGAAGTAAAGCAACGTTTACAGCGGCAGCGATAGCTGAGTGGAGAGACCGACAGACTGCTACGCAGAGGGTCTCGGGTTCGAATCCACGGCACGCACCAATGACTTTTCGGAGTTAAGTCCGTATTAAATTGTTAATTATCGCTTGCTAAACGGTGCAGGAAAACATCGTGAGGAAACCTGCATGTCTGAGAGTTCTCCATAAGGTTCTCGAAAGACATGTGAAGTCTGCCAACCCGCACTTGGCCAGCGTGGTGGACTATGGCCTTACCCTTCTCATAGTGAAAAGAGGCCCGTGCCCAGCAGTGGGACAGTATAAAGGGCTGATGATGAAAGTTTACAGAGGTTACATCAATGAAGTAGCATGTAATACATAATACACATACATACATAGACTCACGCCTGCTTCCCCGAAGGGGTAGGCAGAGGCATATTAAACGCCCACTTTTCACCAGTGTTTTGATATTTTGTTTGCCAGACCTCGTCCGTTGTTCGGCAGGTGCACCACTTGCAGGTGAGGTTGGCTTGGGACCCTAAGTTCTTGGCAGGAACCCTATGCACCAACAATACATAATCTTACAAATTAATCCATTACTTTAAACTGTCGTTATCTAACAAATAGTGTTCGTCCGTTCGTCCGAAACAGCTTAGAACATAGTATTTTCTTGGGTTCAAACTATGGTTTACGGATTCTATCACGATATGTTGATTTTACTGGCATTACATTTAAACTGAATGATTATTATAAATATAACTACATTAACAAAGAACAACTAAAAGAAAACTCAAACTATAAAAAATCTCAAACTCTACCGCCTCTACTACTTATCCTATCCTAATAACAAAGCCTTTAAAATTCCAAACCAAACAAAACTAGAGCCTACAATGAAAGCAAAGGAATTGTTCAAAACTCTACTTAAAAAAAAATTAAAGCATCCAGCGGAAGACGATTAGGGTACGGAGAGTAAGGAGCTCTACTTAATCCTGTACATGGATGTAGAGCCACGCTCTATTTGATTAACTATTGGTTTTAACGAGAACGTTAAAAGGGTGTCGATGGCGTAAATACGCTTTAGAGCCTTAGTTTGTGCGGGGAGAAAAATGTAGAGTTCAATTGTAGAGATTGTGCAAATGTTAGTAGGGTTTGAAAAATAGTCTCGGATAAAAAATATCTTTTGAAACATAACGAATCTACGGGTATATTAAGGTACATTAATCAGCATTTTTAATGCAAAAAAAATTACAATAAATATTTGATAAAGTAGAGAGGTCGCTTTTAAATAAAAATAAAAAACTATTTATTGAACTCTCAGTTTTACGAACAACGTAAATGTGACCACTTCTAACAATATCGATCCTTTACGAACTAAGGTGGATCTTTGTTTAAGCAAATGCATTATTATAAGACAAATAAACACTTTGTCTGTAAAAAAGCAGGTAAAATCCATGGCTTGACTTGGCATGGCAAGACATTTTAAATATAAGATCCATTTTTTTAAATTTATTAATTACATTTTAACAATTAATAAAAACATGCATTTTTCCATACTAATCAATTCGCTTTGAAGTTGTTGTAGCGCTCATAGCGAGACTTGACTTGCCGTTCGAAACAGATCGGCAAAGTTAAGGAACGCTTGCACAGGTCACCACTTGGATGGGTGACCGTCTGTGGCATTTACATTTGAGCGCTATCGTAATTTGGAGGGCACGTAAAGCTGTCGGTCCCGCTACTTGTCTAAGGATAAGGATCGTTAGGCCATGTCGGAGGCCTTCGGGCGGTCTGAAAACTCCGGCACTAGAGTTGTCAGTGTATACTCACGCGAAAACCAAACAAAAAACAAATTTGTCTTAGGGGATTCGTTGAACAAGAAACCAATAAAATATATATAATACAATAAAATAAGTATAAGGAGATTTTCTATCAAATACATTAGGATTAAACTATATATAAGGTGTTAATTCATGTTCTTAAAGCAATAATTAGCTAACCTAACCTACCCTTAACCACCGAATAACCATCAACTTAAAATTAAATCTGAGCCTACTAACCAAATAATCTTGATTGTGGGCCACAAATTAATAACGCTGGTACTTAAGTATACCGTGGAGCGGTTAATGACTAGAATTTGATTTAATTACACACCGCTAATGCTGCGGCTTGTTACAAGGCATTGTGGTGATATTTATCAGTTCTCTGTTTACTTGTTTGTAAAACAACGAAAGAGGGTAGCTATAGCCTAGTGGAGATACCAATAAACTGACACGCAAAGAGTATCGAGTTCAAACTCATGGCACCAAATACCGGCTTTTCGCAGTAATGTAAAAAAAATATTGATTACCGCTTTCATCGTGCCTTGGTGAGCACGGTAAGGTGTACCTTGGTCCGGTTGCAATAAATATCTCCAACAGTTGTTGGAGAATTAGTATCCTTGACCGGCACAGGTATATGCCATGGAATATTGCTATCCTTTTGGGTTGCGGAGGTCAGATTACAGCTCTTTGGAAATGCTTATATCTGTGATTCATGCACATTTCTTTAGTTTTGTAATTTGCGTTTACTATTCTTTCGAAAACGTAAGCCATGACATATCGTACGACGTATCGTACCCTACAGAATAAAAAATATATACTAATTAAATGTAAGTATATACCAAGACTTCAAAAACAAATATACTTACAGATTTATGGATAACTGAATTGTGTCTTGGCGTTTAAGCTGCAAGTAAGTCAGTGGGTTAGACACAATTTAATATTTTGCTTGCTGTTTCAAGTTATAAAAAGTTTATTGCAATAAATTTGTCTCAAAGTAAACTATTTTTGCTGCTGCAATAAATGTATTATTGCGCAAATTGTGCAATAAAATGGACGAACGTAATACTGTTTTATTGGTAGTTGCAATAAATATTTAAAACCTCGGTAGTATTTATTGAACAAAGGAATTGCTTGCCTTGAAAACTACAAAACATTGAAGATTCTCTTACGGAAATAGATAAAGTAAATTGTATATTTAATGTTGTATTTCATTGTGTGGCTTCTCTAAGATAGCGCCTTCATTAGTTTTTGATGACAACGACGTCGTTACAGTTGTTTGTAGGAGTCATTTTCTTGTTCAGGTATTGGCATCATTTCAGTTCAGTCACATAAAGATGAATTTAAATCTCACCCATAACGATATTCAACATGAGTTAATACCAAGTTGCTCTAAGGTATAATAATAATAATAATAATAATAAATATTGTTTATTTCTCTCAAAAAGGTACAATGGTATACTTATATTTATAGATACAGTAAAAACAGAAACCTTGTTGAGAGCTGGAGTCTGAGCTAGGTTCGAAACCTGTGTGACAGATCTCCAGTCCTCTCCTCTAAACACTACAAAAGTTAGCTAAGTATCTACACCTATCGAAACAGTGTCACAAAAATAAGAGAAATAATTTATAAACCGTAGTTGTGTGTGTGTCTGTCTGTGTAGGTTTGTGAATGTGTGTGACTGTTGCGTGTGAGAGTTGTGTGTGTATGTGTGTATAAGTGTAGTGTGTGAGAATTGTGCGTTGTATGTATGTATATGTGTATTTATGATAGTCGTCTATTTTAATATGGAAATTATATTTTCAGTGCCGTCATAATCTAAGTCACATAGCCATTGAGTTACTGCCTTTTTACACTCATTCTTGGACATAGGGTATAAATTTAGAGTTTTGTTTAGCCTATTGTATACGTAATTTCCCAGGAAGTAGAAACATCTTTGGGCTAGACTAGTTTTGACCGAAATCAAGGGACAAACGTTATGTTTCCGACGAGCGTGATGTAACATCGACGGATCGTATTTGGTGTTTGTATGGGTCGTAAGAATGAGGTTCAGAATAAATAATTTTCGTACCGAGAGTACATTACAGGTTTTGTATAGTTCGGTGGTAGGAAATTGGTACGGGAGTCTCCAACCTACTTTTAGTACCGCTCTTTGGGCGCGCTCTAACTTTAGCAGATGTGTTTTATGTGTTCCTCCCCATGCAGCGATGCAATACTGCGTGACCGATTGGCAAAGAGCTAAATAGGTGAGCTTGAGGACCTGAATGTCGACTATATTATTGAGAGCTTTGAATACAAATATAAGTTTTCGCAATCTTGTGGTAAGTATGTCAATATGTGAGTGAAAAGAAAGAAGATCATCTATTTGTACTCCAAGATATTTAACATAGTTGGTTCGAGACAAAGCAGGGCAACTACACGACGGATGGGCCAGGACATTGCAGGAGTGAGCAACGAGAGAATGGGAAGATGACAAAGGCTTGCCTAGAGTGGTCAATGAAAAGGTAAGATAATGTGTTTTTCCAGTATTGAGGTTGAGCCGATTCCTAGCCAACCAGTTAGTGACTGAGTTAAGACTGGACTGAGCACTCGCGAACGCTGATTCCCAAGTATCACCATAAGATATGAGAGCAGTATCGTCGGCGTACGTAAATATAGTGGTGTTATGTAGCTGAGATTGACAGAGGTCGTTAATATATAATAAGAATAACGTAGGTCCCAAGATACTGCCTTGCGGGACTCCATTTTTAACAGGAAGCTCATCGCTACAGTAATTACCGATCCTAACACACTGCCGTCTGTTGTCAAGATAGGTTTTGAAGAGGGATAGTTGAGTACCTCTGATCCCGACTTTTTCGAGCTTTGCGGAAAGGATAGAGACTGAAACTGTGTCAAACGCCTTAGCAATATCCAAGAAAACACCTATAACTTTTTGTTTGTGGTCAAGCTTAGCTACTATTTCGTTGGTTAGGTCTAGGACTGCGTTACTCGTAGATAATCCAGACCGAAATCCGTATTGTCGTGGGGAGAAAACTTGGGTGTGCTCTAGGAATTTGACGAGCCTGTTGTTCATTAACCTTTCCAGTAGTTTGGAAAGAGTGGGTAAAATAGAGATAGGTCGATAGTTATGCGGCCGGTCTCTATCACCTCCTTTGTGTATAGGGTGAACCACTGCAAGTTTAAAAGCTTCTGGAAATGTACCCGTTCTAAATGAAAGATTACATAAGAATGTAATAGGTGGTATCAGATATTCTTTAAATCTTTTGAGGAACATACCGGATATGTTGTCGCTACCAACTGTACAATCACTTCTCAAGTTCATTATAAGAATCTCAAGTTCAGACTCATCTGTTTCTAATAAGGCAAATGTATGTTGGTTATATGGAAGGATGTCTGACGGTTGCGAACAGAGATTGACAGTGGCGGCATTATCGGCTTGTGATCGTCCAATATCAGCGAAGTATAAGTTAACTTCGTTCACCGAGCGAATTGGGTCGGATGATGAAAGAAGTCCGAGAGGCTGCTCTATGTTTTTGACTGTGTGCGTGATAGATTTTATGGCTTGCCAGACTTTTTTAGTATTACCCTTTGCATTATCTATTTGACGTTTATTATATTTTATTTTAGTAGATTTAAGTAGGTTAGCGCAGTAGTTCCTATACCTTTTAAAAGTTATTATTAAAATCTCGTCATTTGGGTTATTTTTAAGTTTTAGATGTAAGTGATCCCTATTACGCAAGCATTTTAATAGACCAGGGGTCATCCATTCTTTCATAAATCTTTTGCGATTTGGCACAGTCTTCAGAATTGTGTTTGCGGTTATAATCGTATTCAAAGTATTAATAAAATAAGAGGTTGCGTCGTTGACATCAAGAAAACTAAATATAGGGGTGAAGTCAGTATTAATCATTTGTAATTCAATATTTTCGTAATTAATAACTTTGGAAATTTTAAACTTATTTGTCGTGCGATTCGAGTAATGTTTAGAATGAAGAAAAAATAAAACTGTATCGTGATCAGTAATAGATGTATTCGCTACATAACAGAAAGCCGGTAATTTAGTTTTTAATATAAGATGATCTAGACAGGACCGATTCTTTCTAGTGCAAAGTGTGTGGGCCGGCAACATTCCGTGAAAAGCAGCCATATTTAGGTATTCTGCCGAGCGTTGGTCGCTGTTTGTTTCAGCAATATCAATATTGATATCACCGGTTAGCACGATATTATTAAAAGAGGAGTAAGATGAAAGAAGTTCGTTTAGGGAGCTAATGAACATTGACACATTTTGATTAGCAGGCGGGCGATAGATTGCTATCAGTATCGTGTTTTTGTTAATCCTTAAGCATAAACAATTTGCATCCACCAAAAGCGGTTCGGAAGTAGTAATAAGAAGATGGTTGCTAAAATACACTACTACACCTTCATTCTGTGACGAATGCCTTTGAGTCGCTACTGAGGTGTAACCATGTATTGTTGGTATACGGGGCGAGCTTTTTAACCAGCATTCGGTGAGAACAATCAAATCCCACACTACGTCACTTCTATCAAGTAGCGTGATTAAACCATCAAAGTTTCTATTAATGCTTCTGATATTTTGGCAAAGAAGCTTTAACGATCTTCCATGTGAGCGAGATAAATTACGACAATCCTCTATCATACAGATCGAGGAATGAGCTGAGGCAATTTGGTCTAAATCCTTATTTATGTCCTGTATACAATTGAATTTTTGCGTCGAATTGGGTAACTATGCAGTTTGAGTGACGTTGATAATTATAGGTAATAGGTACAATAAACACTGTCATCCCAGGAATAAATACAAGTATGGAGTGATAAACTGAAACTATCATCGTATTGTCGAAATAGCAAGTAAGACATCTATGGCATATAGACAGGTGAATATTGTTGTTGCGGCAAGTGATTTGTAACATAATATATTTTAGTGTGACTGTAATTGAGTATGAGTAAGTGAATGTGTACGTGTAACAAATTGAGTAAATGTGTAGAAAAATACTAAAATAATGGTAAAATATGTGGTTATAAATAGAACATGCAAATAGCCTAAGATATGGTATGAAGTAACATAGTCATTGTTGCTTTGACAATAGCATAAGACACTTTTCTGATTTTATATGAATTGGTTTCTCGCCTGCGCTTTTACGCACCAAAATCTTTCCGTTTGAGTACCAGCATGCGTAGTTGTGGGTCTTAGCAAGTTGACGGGTATTATACGACAGTTTTTTCATAGCCGGTGGTAGGTGTTCGTCTACGTAGAGTGGCTGTTTGTTTCCAACCAAGCCAATGGTATGCGTATTGAGTTTGTCATTGGCAGTACGTTGTTTGTTATACTGCCTCACCTTTGCCAGGAATTCGTTCCTAGTATTAACACAGGTAAATTCAGCCACTACTGGTCTACAAATGCCTGGCTTTCCGGGCAATCTGTATATGTCACGTAGGGCCTGTGACTGAATATCCATCTCGACGATCTTCCCCACACCAGACACAGTGGCCACAAGATCCTCAGTATTTTCTTGCTCCTTTGTAGGCAGATTGCGAATTTCGATGCTTGCTACTCGTGATTGAAAGTGTAAATCCTGCAGCTGGTTCTGTAGATGTACGATATTTGCAGCGTTCTCTTCTTTTTCCTTCTCCAGGATTTTTACCCTATCGACCATGTCGTCGTATTGATTGCTTATGAATGACATACTACGTTCAATTTCAGCATTTGAACCCTGAATGGCAAGGCACTGTTTCTTAAGCTCCGTGACGTCGTGTACTAATTTGGATAGAGTTGCGTCTTGGTCAGTTCTCCAGGAGGTAAGAAGAAGTTCCTGCTCAGCCTTCCATGTGTTTAGCATGTCAAGCAATTCAGCTTTAAAGTCAACAAGTGGGTTCACAGGCGTATTTGGGGAGTCGGCTAAACGTTGACGTTTGGAACGTGTTGTAATATTAGTATCGCCTAAGTTTTGGGTGCAGGCGGCTGGTAAATCAGGTTCGGAGGTGGATTGTCCAGTTGAAAACGCTGCTGGGACGGTTTTATTCTGAGGGGATCGTTGTAAGTTCGGCATAATTCTTATAAAATCTTCCAATAAAAATGTATAAGAAATTTTCAGAAAAAAATCACAATTTTTCAAAATAAATTATCCAAGTTGGCAGTTTGTGACAAAAATAGTTCCAAAAAGAGAAAATATGCCGGGGTTCGAACTCGAGTGCGCCTCTACTGCAACCACCTCCTTATCGGGTACGACTGAGCGAGCTTTATTCAACGTGTTGAAATAAATGGCCAATATTTTGCAATGATCAGCAGCAAGATAAAGCTTGAGTTGTAGTTGTCGCCGTGCTAATGAGGTTAAAGTCCAAATCGAACAACTTTTATAATTATCTACCGACAGTTTGAATATTAAAATCACTTATTTATCACTTATTTAATGATGTTTTCATAATGTTTTTGCACACAATTATCACTGTTATGTTTATTTACACTGTGTAAACTTTTATTTGTGTATAAAGTCACTTTTGACACTGTTTTTGGAATTTAAACTGAGACAGCTAGCAATACGCGTGCGTAGGCGGTGGTGTCACGGACGAGAGCTGTATATGAGCTGGTATGTTGTTTACTTGTTAGTAAAATTACATCTACCACAGTAGGACAAATTACTATTTCAGAGGTTGTCATCATTATCGGCCCATCTCATAATATGAGAAGGGTAAGGCCATATTCCACCACGCTGTGCGGGTTGGCAGACTTCACATGTATTTCGAGAACATTATGGAGAACTCTCAGACATACAGGTTATCGTAGATGTTTCCTTCACAGATAAGCAAGCGATAACTAACCATTTAATGAGCACATAACTTAGAAAAGTCATTGGTGCGCGCCGTGGATTCCAACCCTACATGTATTGTGCAAAGATTTCTGGCTAACGGACATAACCTAACTAAAGTAGCGGCAATTAAGAGTAAACAAGATTTAATCAGTAGGCCTAATATCTAGGCCTGTTTTAGGTCTAGATAAAACTGTCAATTGGAAATAATGTTCAGACCGTAGAGCCAATAAAAGTAGCTGAAATTTCAGCTGACAAACGAATAGTACTTGGGTGGCCGTAAGATTACAAGTGCGTCATTAGCCATTGCTGAAGGCTAGTTTAACGGTCAACAAGACTTTATTACTGTAACAAAGTATGTTTGTGCGATTGGTTTTTATTTCCGCTATAAAATTTCATATAAACGCGTTTCATTTTCAAGCATGGACACTGCCCTATTTAATTGGACTGGATTGATATAATTATGCTCTTAGGTCTTGAATCTCAAAATTTTGGGTACGATTACGGCAATCCCAAATCTGGCAACTATAATAACTGTAGCATGTTAAAAAAATCATTACTAATAATATAATCCTCTGTGTGTCTTCTGTGAGAAAGCCTTAAATTAAAATACACAAGCAAGCATGACTCTGAGTTTGTTTCGGCCTTTCTTCTCAAGAAGTCATTTAGCTAGGAAAAGCCGGCATCATCTAGAATAGGGTTTTGCCTTGTATAAGTGTTGTAAACAACCAAAATGCAGAAATAAATATGTTTTTATGTCTTTAGCCCCAGGCTTTAAACATTATTTTAAATCTGAGATCCGCTACGGAGCAGACTGTCAGTCTTTCCACTAGGCTATTGCCGTCGTCATTATACAACTTCTCAATTCACTGCACTTAAAACTACAGTTATTCTAAAATACTCACTATAATCACACAACAATCCCAAATATCTGATTCAACCCACATGGCGTCCAAGTATGTGCTACAAATGAGCCGACACGTAACTCGTTTGTCAGCTCAATCTACTAAATAGAACACAACAACATTAGTAAAGAGAGATGAAATGAAATTCCTCACATCTTATGGTCAACTAATTTGCTATTAGGTTTTCTGCTGACTTTCTGCGGGTAAAATGTAGCTTACGTCTACTAATAAAAACAGTCTAGTCAAGTGTGTATTACGCCGCAAATGATGTAGGATTGAACGTATTCCTTACTTTAGTGTAACAACCAGCTACAAATGGTAAGACAAGAGACGCTTTGATCGCTACATACGATCACTTTTAAGTTTTGTTTCTTTGTACAACGATAAAATGATTCTCACAGCATTATAATTTGATTATATATCTAGTGGAATCATAGTTGGCTCAAAGTGGAAAATAATAATAAAAAATAATGCAATGACATTGTACCTACCGTTATTTTTCATAAAAATAACTTACTTGCTTTTACGAATTTTTAGCTACATAATACGTAAATGACGAGGCTTGGGGCAAAGCCAAATCTATACTTTAATATTAAAATAAATCTGAAGAGTTTGAATGTTTGGTTGAACTCACTTCACGCGGTAGTAGAGCCTTGCTGATTTCAGCATGAATGAGCCGGTTCGACCGGGGAAGTTCTACCGTCTCACAGAAAATCGACGTAGAGTAACAGTACCTAAACTGTTGCGTTTCGTTCGATGAGTGAGAGTGCCGGTGCGGCGGCCCTATCCCTTATTCCTTCTCCCTTATTCTACTCCTCATCCTATCCCTTTTCCCAACCCCAAGGGGCGGCAACGCACTTGTGACTCCTGTGGTGTTGCTTGTGTCCATGGGCGGCGGTAATTGCTTACCATCAGGCGATCCGTCTGCTCGTTTGCCGCCTATTACTATAAAAAAAACTTATCTCACTACCGATTTGAATAATTGTTTTTGTGTTAATTAGCACATTTATCGAGGAATGCTGCGAGCTATATAACATCACGTGCATGGATGAGCCATGGATGTGGAGCAATAGCCCTATATAACGTCGATGGAAACGCAGCTGTATCTTGTATTTTATAAAAATACTTTATTACACAAACTTAATTAACCTCCTTCAAAAATTTATAAAAACTCATAATTAACTAGCTCCCAAGAATGCTAAACGCTCCGCTCTCTAGCTCGGCGAATGTTATTTTTGAACGAACAGCTGTATAAAAATTCAACAAAAAATACATAATTCGGCAGACGCACCCTGAAGAGGAATCATTATGATTAACTTGCTCCACAATATTTTGCACTTCACATTTGCCGCAATTTCTTTCATTCTTATTTTTACTTACTTTTATATTTTATTGAAGCGATTTGAGCATCCTTGCACATAATACATAATATTATGGCTGTAGGTATGACGCGTACCGTTAGCTGCATTACGAGATGATATGGCAGTAAGTAAAAAAATGTTCCATCTTACATACTTGCTAGATGTTCTGTCAATGCGTTCGCGTATATCGGGTGGATACGCCGACGCCTGTGCGAAATGCGATGCGAGTGCGTCCATCATATGTGAGCGAGTACTAATTCAAATCCGTAGTAATACTATGAAGGTTGAACTGTGCTTCTTTCTTTGTTTAAACACACTCATCTAAATATTTTTTGTGCATTTATACTGCACTCATAAAGTAGCTTTTTAAGCGGTTGCTTTCTATTTAACTCTACGTCCAGCGTCGTGGATTTGATTCCTACTACGAGAATTAAAGTGATCCACAAAGTGTTATTTCAAGGTCTAAAATAAAATTTCGTGGCCTAAACTTATAGCTAGCCAAACGACTTGAGATAGTAACACAGATAGGTCTACTCTAATCTGCAGGCCTAACCAGTCCAGGCCATAAATCATATTAAACATTAAGTTTACCCCAAAACACTGATAAATATGGGCCTAGATGGCAGATAATACAATTTTGTGTGTAATTATCAAAAGATCGTAGATATAAGTATTTAGTAGTAGTCTTTTAATATTTAAAGTCACTTTATTTTATAAGAGATAAGATTAGTGGGTTAATTAACATTCTAGTTTACATCATGTCTGAGAAAAATGTATAAAAACGTGGTGGGACAATAATAATATTAATATCAGCAGCAGTAGCAGCAGCGATAGCGTAGTGGAGATAAAAATAAACTGTCATTAGGGTACCGGGTTCAAATCCACAGTGCGCACCGCGTATTAAATTAGTAACTATAGCTTGCCATGTGCCTCAGGGAATGCGTTAAGTTCTCGATCCCGTCTGTCCTGAAGATCTTTGACAGTTGTTATTCGGAGTCAGTAAGTATCCTTGAATAATAAAATTAATCGTCTAAGCCTTGCATCGCTTTCCCTTTGGGTGGCAGAGGTTAGAGCACATCTTTTGAGTTGCAGAGGTCAGACGGCAGTCACTCTGTTGAAAAGCTAATATCTTGTTAGACTGGAAAGAACCTCGGGCTCTAAGGTGAAAGTATAGCATTCATCTGGGAATGACATAAATAATATTATTAAAAAAATATCCTATTTGAATATCTAAAACAAGACTTCCAGCTTTGCGGGCCGTCAGACGTCACTAGGTATACATGTCAGTCCAGATTTAACTAACAAATAATTTTAAAAGCATCACAAAAGTCCGTTTTACGTTATAACAGGTAATAGTTATAGCTCTACTTTACTTGCTTTTTGTAATTAATTGGATTAGCAAAATTAAGCAACTTGAAGAGGTCATTACTTAGATACGTGACTGGTGTGGCACTTACAACAGAGAGCTAGAGTTATTCGGATGGTACGTAAAACCATTTTTTTTCTTCGCTATGGAAATGCATTTACGTACGTATGTGGGACTCGATGGCTGGAGTGCAAGGCCGTAATACCCACTAAAATCACAGCGCATAATTCAACGCCATTTTTTGGGCGCCAGGGGGTCGCATTAGCATTCTACCCTGACACCCCGGCGGATAGCCCGAAGGCCACAACCTCCTTGGCGGCTGATGAAGGTGTTGGGCTCCGCCGCCAAAACACCCAGCGGCCACAGAGGATGGTACGTAAAACCATGGATTTTGGTTCTTGTCTCAATACAACTATGTCGAAGCCTTTCGAGCGGCCTATAAAACTCCGGCAGGGTTAGACACACACATAAAAAAAACTACCTGTCGATATAATTGCCCTATGATACAGAGTTATTCCTGTACTCATATCATTTAATATTAAAAATAAAAATACAATATTTCTCACTAAAATATGAATATATTTTCCTCTCACGAAATATAAAATATTCCGTTCATTTATCACCTTGTGAGGTCTTGGTTGATTGAAAAGTTAAAATAATTGATGTACTCATTCCTGTTATTAAAAATATTTAAACGACTGCTGCCGATATCCGCTACTTTTAATTAAAATATATTTTGTTTTCTTTTTTTAAGTCAACAGTGAATTATATAGCCTGCTTTGTGGGACTGACTGATAGTTACCTACCGTTGCCATAGATTTTAACAAGGTACTTCAGATTTCTACAGTAAGCAGAAGACAGTAAAGATATGCTGAAAATGCCAGGACTATCTAATAATTATTAATAATTATCGTTTTAAAAATACTAACAATACATGTTCAGTCAGCAAAAACAAAACTTTTTTATTTCAAAAAAGCCTACCCTCCCGCATTACGACTTAATCCTGTATCACGGGGCACTTTACAAACATACAACTAACGGACACAATGTACACTCAGAAACGAAACAACAAATTATGAATCACTCAAAGTTTTGTCTCGTGTGGGGATCAAACCCACAACACTGCTCCCAGTGTCGAGCGGCGATGCGGCCCTTTAAACCACTACGCCAACCGAGCAGTCTTAGTGCAGCTTAGTAACTTTACATGCCTGGGAAAGCAGTAAAAATATTTGGACACAAAACAACAACTTGTCAGGACAGTAGGTACTATACGCACCTACATCGTGCAGTTTTACAAAACGTAAGTCATAGTTGTGTTTTATGAATTAAAACTGTTGGAAATAAGTAAATATCTGTATTTTTGGCATTATGTGGAATATGATATGATATTATCAATAAGTTAGACGCATAAAACAAATTCTCTCATGTCACAAGATTTATTCCTAGTGTGAGAAATGCCAATTGAAAAGAAAAACGAACATTTTTAGTTTTTAGTTAACATTGAGCCGTTTGGAGTCGAAAGGCTAGAGACATGGGGTCCAAGTGCGAGGTCTCTTTTTATTGATATCGTAAAGATATTATTAGACGCCTCACGTGACCAGAGGTATATATAGGTACTTGGCGCAAAAGCTAAGTATAGCCATACAACGTGGCAGTGCTGCCAGTCTTCTGGGGACGCTCCCAATCGTCAGTTCGGATCAGATTGGAGGAGCTGCATGACTTCTAAATATAATACTTAATTGTTCAATTTGTTGTTTAGAATTATGTTTATTATTTTAACTGCCTCTAAATAAATAAACGATTTCTCTTTACAAACATTAAGTATTTCAACCTATTTGGTTTTGTCCCTACTATTTTACCGTCTTCTTTTAGTTAACAACTTACCTAACAATCAGAAACTTATTACTTACTTAACGTGAACGATATTAGACATTTCACAACTAAGCACCAAGTAAATTACACAAGATTACAGGCGGCACAAGTTTCAGCGACTATTTCAGAATAAAACGATATGTTGTTATTCATATAGTTTGTAATAATAACAGACCTGAATATAAACTATCTCACTGCTGGTACGCGCCTCTTCTCGCCTTGAAAAGGATACGGTCAGTCTTCATGGTGCTAGCCAAGTGTGGGTTAGCAGACTTCTACATTCTCCATATTTTGACGTGAATATAATCTTAAAACTATCAATAACTTCAGCACTAGTGGTAAACGAAAACTTGTAATTTGATGCGTAACTTAGTTGGAAACTTACCTTGGTAAAGCAGTTGCTAGTAATCTTATTTTTTAAATAATAAAGAACCCTTCGCATAGTATTTCCCATGGGTATCTTCGCACCATACAACTTTTCACAAGAAAAGAGCTACCTGACGTACCTCTAACCCCGTGTTTACTTCCCTTAGGGAATGAATTTTCAAAAACCCTGTCTCATCGCACGCTTTCCTTGTGAAATACGGAGCCCCAGTGCAAAATTTCACGATGCAAACGAAAAATAACTGGATTTTTCATTGCCTTTCATACGCTTGAATATGAAGGGTGAGTGTTTATTTAAAATCGATATTTAAAAGATAATATTGCAAAGCATACAAATAAAATACTATACTACTACTATTTACCGATATTGAACTAAAACTATAATTATAGGCATCCCGCAAGGTGGACTGACGATCTTGTTGTGGTCGCGGGCAGCGGATGGATGCGGGTGGCTCCGGATCGGTCTATGTGGAGAGCCTTGGGGGAGGCCTATGTCCAGCAGTGGACGTCTTTCGGCTGATATGATGAGCTAACATTATTCCTGTTAAAATCCGAATGGTCGGGTGATAGCGAAAAATGAAATACTAGATTGTAATATAAAATCAATATAAGCCACGATAAAAGGTATGAGTTATAGCAGTGTTACAAAAATATGAAAATTGAAACCACAAAGAAAACTAAGACTGAAAATGATTGTGTGTATATTATTCAGTCTCGTATGGCTAAGCTTAGGCACAGCATAGCGATAAGGCAGCCATATGAAATTCTAGTACTGAATTTTACTAATTCACGTCAATACAATCATATTATAGAATAATTTGTTTCATAACACAAATATTCTGTCAGAAAGAATAATTTTAGGTAATATAACTTAGACAAAATTAATCGATAATAAAGTATAAAACAAAGTCTGTCTTCTGTCTGTCTGTCTAAGGACTACGCAACGGATTTTAATGCGTCTTTTTTTAATAGATAGAATGATTCAATAGGAAGGTTTTTATGTATATTTGACGCGGTCGAAGCTGCTGGCGACGTCTAGTGTTTTATAAAGTATAATAATCCAGCGTTAGGCACAAATTCTGTGTCGCGGCTGGCTCGGAACAACAATATGTGGCTCCCACAAATGTGCCCTCTGTGGAAACAAAACCCAGGACACACTATGCAATGACAGTGTACAGGCAACCTATTAAACCACTAAGTGCGCCCAAAACTCGTTAAAACAACCAGTAAGAGTAATATTTTATATATTACTCTTGTATTTGTTCTTTAAACTTTTTTTATATAGACTCACGCTTGTATCCCCGAAGGGGTAGGCAGAGGTGTAATATTACACCCACATTTCGCCATGAATTTTTAGGTCCCACGTAATAAGGGGCGAGCCTATTGCCGTACCGGGAAAATTACCAGACTCCTTGCTGCTACTGAGAATTTTCTTACGGAAAAACCAATAGCACTTTGCCCGACCCGGGTGTCAAAATCGAGACCTCCCAATCCCATGTGCACATTTATGCCGCGAGACCAACGCGGCAGTTTCAAACTTTTACGTAAGATTTATAGTATATATTTTATTTTTTATTTTTATTTTACCTAATAATATAAACACGGAAAAGACAGCCAACTACAAATCACCGCATATACAAGACCAAATATTAAAAAAGCAAATTTATTCCACTATCATATAAACTGAACTTCACTTGGGTGTAGTTGGCTCTCATTGAGTTTCCTGTTTCCGTAGAAACTTCTTGAATACAAATTATATAAAACACTCATCTACAAAAATGCAACGTTCTATAAAAACTTTAAGACTATTCTTCAACTACTTTTCAAGTTTTGCGTACAATTGGAAATATCATTTTTATATTTATTTCTATAAAACACTGTACTACATGGGATTATTAGATTGTTTGGAACTTCTCTTGCGAAATATTATTGTTAATAAAACCTAAGATATAACTTTATAAAAGTTATAAAAGTAAAAACACATATTTAAATTGAACTTCATTTACATTTCTTGTGAACCTAAACATATTAATTAATATTCACATGTAGAAATGCACTATCTTAGAATTTTCTTGACCGTGCCTACTGTATACGAGAAAAAAATACGGAAGCAAAACGTTGTGGAAGGAGTAAAAATGATAATAAAATATAGACGTAATAAAAAATAAATAGACTTACTACTTTACAGCAAACAGTAGAATTAAATGGGATAGGAATGTTTTGTGGTTTTTATATAACTTGTACATCATCTCGTATGATAACATTTTAAATATGTATTATTGAAAACCAAGCAAACCAAGGCTTCTCCATTTAAACGTAATGTAACACTTTTTAACTTGTTTTTAAGCAACATTAAGCATATAGCAAATGCTTAATTGCAGAGATTTTATACTTCACAAATTATTAACTACAAGACTTCACCGGAAATCACACTACTTATTGGTGAAAACCATACCAAAATCCGCTTGGAGTTTTTTGAGTTAATGTAATACTTAATTGTTCAACATTTGACATCTGAGCAAGAGGTAAATTACACAAGATTACTGACGGAACAAGTTTCAACAACTACTTCGGAATAAAACGATATGTGGTTTTTCATATTGTTTGCAATAATAACAGACCTGAATATAAACTATCTCACTGCTGGTACGGGCCTCTTCTCGCCATGAGAAGGATACGGTCATACTTTAAGGTGCTAGCCAAGTGTGGGTTAGCAGACTTCTACATTCTCCATATTTTGACGTGAATATAATCTTAAAACTATCAATAACTTCAGCAGTAGTGGTTAACGAAAACTTGTAATTTGATGCGTAACTTAGTTGGAAACTTACCTTGGTAAAGCAGTTGCTAGTAGACAATCTTATTTTTTAAATAATAAAGAACCCTTCAGATAGTATTTCCCATGGGTGTCTTCGCACCATACAACTTTTCACAAGAATAGAGCTACGTACCTGACGTACCTACAAACCGTGTTTACTTGCCTTAGGGAACGAATTTTCAAAAAACCTGTCTCATCGCACGCTTTCCTTGTGAAATACAGAGCCCCAGTGCAAGATTTTACTCTGCAACCTAAAAATAAGTGTATTTTTCATTGCCTTCGTTGAAGTACGCTTGAATATGAAGGGTGAGTGTTTATTTTAAATCGATGTTCCAAAGATAACACTGCTAAACACAGAAACTACTACTATTTAACGAGATTGAATTAAATTATTCCTGTAAAAAATCCGAAACGTTACTACTACCCAGCGAAAAAAATTATACTAGATGTTACTATAAAATCAAAATAAACCACAAAGAAAGCTGTGAATGCCAGTAGCGTTAAAAGTATGATAATTGAAAACCAACCACAACGAAAACTAAGATTCAAATTACTGTGCGTATACTATTTTATTTCGCGTGGGTAAAAGCTTACAGCAAAGCAATAAGACTTGCAATTCTAGGCCAGCCGTTCAATTCCAATGAATTCTACTAATACAAGTATATTTTAAAGTAATTTGTTAATTAACATAAATATTTCAGTGAAAATCATTATAATATTTAAAAAAATTCTATGATATATTGACGGCCGTCAAAGTAAATTCGGAAAATGTTTTGTAACTATAATCCAGCATTAAGCACAAATTCTGTGTCGCAAAAGACACTGACTCGGAACAATAATTTATGGATCTTAAAAATATTCCCCGTGTGGAAAAGAAGCCTTACCTTTTACGTGAGATTCATAGTTTAATCATGGATAACTACACATACTTAATTATATGAACACAGAAAAAGACAACCAACAACAAATCTTCGCATAAACAAGACAAAATATTAAAACAGCAAATTTATACCACTAACATATAAATTCGACTTCACTGGCTGTAGTTGGCTCTCATTGAGTTTCCTGTTTCCGTAGAAACTTTGGAATATAGATTACTTAAAACACTCATCTACAAAAATGCAACGTTCTATAGAAACTTGAAGATAATCCTTCAACGACTTCAAGTTTTGCGTAGGTATACATATCGGAAATTATATTTTTGTATTTATTTCTGTAAAACCCTGAAGTGCGTCGGATTATTAGATTATTTGGTACTTTTCCTGCGAAATATTATTGTTAATAAGACGTGAGATTTACAA
The DNA here is from genome assembly GCA_944739405.2 of Euclidia mi. Classification (NCBI taxonomy): domain Eukaryota; kingdom Metazoa; phylum Arthropoda; class Insecta; order Lepidoptera; family Erebidae; genus Euclidia; species Euclidia mi. The sequence continues at coordinate 95,453,509 of OX123185.2, forward strand.
AGTCATAAAAAAACCACATATTTTAATTGATTTTCATATACATTTTATTTGGTAACTTGTGAACCCAATCTAGATTATCTTAGATTTTTCTTAACCGTGGCTACTGCAGGCACAAAGCAAATCTTGAACATAGTAAACCAGATAAATAATAAACATATATATATTTTCAAATTTATTCATATATATTTTGTGGATAATTACATCCAAAGAGAGAGCACATCGCACAAACATGTGTCCTGGGTGGGAAACGAACCCACGGACATCTTTAAATTAAGTGTCAATAACAGCTAGACCACCAACGGAAGTGCCAAAATTATATATGTATATTTGTTTATACTCGCAAAATACTATTATTTAATGAGTTTGGAGTTTGATATAATATGTACGCAAGAGTTAAGCTTCTAGTAATTTATAATTACCGGGATCAGCCTTGCATGTGGCTTTATAGTTGGCAGATGCGACGCAACTCATGTTTTCGCCAGAGGTCATTAAAATTCACTATTTGATATACGCCGTACGAGTACCGATCGAAGTTAGTCTTTGAGATAATATCATATTTACTACGAAATATTATCGTATAATTCTGAAATTTAATTATTGACCAAGATAGTAACAAAAATATTTAAATAAGTATAAAAATTTCAAATTGTTTTTGGATATAACTACGTACCTTTGTTTCGAATAGTTTGAAACCAATATTAGAAACCTTCATGGTCTCTAGTATTGGTTTATATATATATAAATATATATATACCAATATTAGATATAGTTTAAATATATAAATAAAAAAGCTTATACTATACAACATTTAAACGCAATAAAAAACATTTTTTTTTATTTTTTATATAGACTCACGCCTGTATCCCCGAAGGGGTAGGCAGAGGTGTAATATGACACCCACATTTCGCCACGAATTTTTAGGACCCACGTAATAGGGGGCGAGCCTATTGCCGTACCGGGCACATTACCGGACTCCGTGCTGTTATTGAGAATTTCTTAACGGAAAACCCTAATAACACTTTGCCCGACCCGGGAATCGAACCCGAGACCTCCCAGTCCCACGCGCACATTTATGCCGCGAGACCAACGAGGCAGTCAAACAAAACATTAACTATATATTTTATTAGTCGACCAGGTATAAATTGATGGTAAAATTTATTATAACTGCCACACACATAACATTAACAAACGGGTTTATTTTGAATCAATATAAGGGACTCTTTAGTGCTAGATCTTAGCCTAAAAGCTGAGATTGCATAACCAAATTAATAATAACATTTTTTGTATTCCTCGTTTCATGAAGGTTCGCAAGAATAAATACACAACACCAATGTGTTCTACACTTATGATTAAGAATATATTTTATTAAATTTACTCAAATACCAAAGAAATACAGCATTCATATCGGCCCTGTCTTTTACAATATGTGTGTCACCGAGTCCACGTAAGGTAAATAAACCTTCACTTTATGTGACTTCTAAGGCGTACATACGGTCTCTGTTTTATCGTTATTTACTCATGTCATTTAGGTCTTTATAAGTTCCTTGGACGTTTAGTATTTTGTATCATGTTCCTTATTTATTAATGGTGCAAAGACGGGTGAATAATTCGGCATGAAATTTAAAGCTATTGCTTTAAATTTCATGCCAAATTATTCACCCGCAATTGTTTTTCTATTTATTCATTACAATAAGTAGATAGTGAAATTAGCCGCGCGGTTTCGAGTGCCGGCTCGTATTCTATTGGTCACGAGTGCTGCGACGTTTCGTAGTTCCTCCACAATATCAATACTATGATAATAAATTATTTATTTTTATTTTTTTATTTATTTATAGACTCACGCCTGTATCCCCGAAGGGGTAGGCAGAGGTGTAATATTACACCCACATTTCGCCAGGAATTTTTAGGTCCCACGTAATAGGGGGCGAGCCTATTGCCGTACCAGGCACATTACCAGACTCCGTGCTGCTACTGAGAATTTCCTAACGGAAAAACCCAATAACACTTCGCCCGACCCAGGAAGCGAACCCGAGACCTCCCAATTCCACGCGCACATTTATGCCGCGAGACCAACGAGGCATATGGTGATTTATTATGTGTGATAAAATGTAAAAAATACAACCATGGGCAGTTCTAATTCCTAATCAGACTTGATTCAAACATACCAAATACCTGACAATCAAAAATAAAATCCCAACGTTATGTTGATAGTGCAGGGAATTTTGTTTTCAGTTCTAATAGCAGTTTTAATTTTAAAAACATTTCCTTCCTCATAACTATTTAACTTTACTGATCTATTCAATTCAGCTCCAACAGACAAGGCTTCTTTAAAGGCTTCAAAATATTGATATCATATTGCCACACAACGCATTAACAATAGATAATAATCAAATGGCAACATAAATCAATAAAATAGTAATTTGAAGTTCAAAATTGTTTATACACTCAAATAGAATATGGTTCTCAAGCTCTTAGTTTTTGTTAATATTCTGTTAAGTTGTTCTTAATGATAGAACGAAATTAAAAGTTTAGTTCATAATAATATATTTTGATAAATTTTGAACAATATTCATATGCTCTCACAGCTCTCCAGGCATCAAAGAAACATCTAAAAGTGCTTCGAATGAGATAAAGTCCTAAAAACGGATGTATTGCATCAAAACCTATAAAACTCTATTCATAAATACAAAAGCACGTTGAATGTTTCTCTGTGTATAAAGCGCCTGCCACTCAATTTAGAAACGCTGCTCCACAAAAATACTGAATCAATTTTCAACGGAATATTTTTGTTAAAATTTAAAACGTGTTCTAAATGTCCAAAGCAAATAGACAGAAGATAAAACAAATATGTAAAAAACCTAAATTATAGTATTTTAAAATTCAAACATTTTCACTACATTTGTAAAACCACCGCTGATATACATACACATACATACACGGTATTTGTTATGAAAACAATACCAAACGAGCACAAAAAAAGAAAAAGGAATATTTTTTTTTGCTTTTCTGATATATATTTTTCTATCAGCGTATTTTATTTCGCGGAACTAAACGGTTCGTAGAACTAAACGCTACCGTATTTTCTTACGCCTGAATTGTGAAAGATATTAAATCTCAGTCACTTTTTAAACCATAAACCTTACAGCAAAAAGTGCCCAAAAATATTGTATATCCACCAGGACAAATATTTTTCCGCTTAAAAAACGTAATCTGTAAGGCTCTCCGGCTAATTACAGCATATTTTTCTCTTTCACATAGAATTTTCTCTCTAATAAATCTCAATAAATTCTCACTTACCTATTCAAATCCCTTAAATGCTAAACATAACACGTAAAAACACATTTATTATAATCTAATTAGTGACACTAGAAGCGAGATTTTACGTAGACACTAAATATTAAACACGATACGATACGTAACGGGGGTTGTTGGGGAGTCGCGCGCGTCCGTACTCCGTCACAGACAGCTATCGACTGTCAGATATGGTCAACACAACGTGCAAGACCGAGCTGCAATGACGACCACGCATGCGTGCTGCAACTAACTCTTCTCTTGAAGCATCTTACTGCCGACCAAGCGTTAATGCGGACGATCCAAGCAATTCTAACGCTTATTCCATTAGTTTAAAGATGTTTTCGTATGTGTAAATAAACTATGCAGGTATGCAAACGGCGTGAACCGTTTAAAGAAAGTTTAGAACCACATGTCGGCCCAAACGAACTCGCTCCGAGTGAAGTTGTTGTTCGGTTTAATGAATGAAATCTGTGCGGAGTGAATGATGTCTCCGCACCGAGTTTCAGTTTGTTTGGAGACAACTTTGTCTTTCGCAACAGTTTTATGTGTTGTATGACGTAATAAATGCAACATCTTGCTGGAAAATAAAACTTCTTCGTATACGAATAGTAAAATGTATGTATAAGACAAAAATAACGGATGTATAGTTATGAACGTAAGACAGCTAGCTTTTAATACCACGACGTATTAATTATGCTTTCTTTGACGAATTCAAACACGGTATTGTGAACTTATTAATCAATACCGTAACAATAAGATGGGAGACAATATATTTCTTTTTTTTATATTAACCCATAGCTGAGTAAATATCCTTGATATTATTATGGAATGAACTATGACTCCCTGTTATATATTTTATATTTTGATAGCACTATCTCGTCTCATAATTTTGCCTTTATTTTTTACGAGGGATCAAAATCAATAAAAAAACCGGAGATCCCTTCGCATCTCCGGTTTTGGGGAAATGAGAGCCGGGGTATGTGGTATTACCACTAAAAACAACCTCGACTGCCGACCAAAGATGCTACGGGAGAAAGACTGGGTCCAGGAGCTGCGAGGAGGCAAATTATAAGACTGGACTACCTTCTGCTATTACGGATTGCATTCCTGAGTAAACAAGCTTTTACCAGATCGTAATAGACATTGTAGATTACGATCCACCGAAATCAAAAAGCTTATGACTCAGATCCAAAGCAAGAGCAAAAATGGCTTGCCCAGAATTGCACGACATACATGTCCTTATGTAATAAAATATACATAATACATGAATATACATATTACATAAATAAGTTGCCATAGATATAGACTGAGACTAAATCCTGAAATGTAAATAATCTATTTACCAGTCAACCCTAAATTGAAACACGTGTTCTATTTGTACAATTAATTTCACACCACAATAGTCACAAACAATTAAACTACGGGCATAAACAATACAGTTTTATCCACTTTAAGTTCACAAAACGAGGGGCACCCTTATTCAAAATCTCTAGGTGTCTATGGGGTTAAAAAGCACCCCATATCACACCCTTTAGGCATTCATGATCAATGGGGGTTGCGATTTCATTATAGCCCCTCTTTTATGAGTAGGGGTCCATTCGCCACCTCATTAGCTTAGTGAGGGGTGACAATATGAATTTTTATTAATAATTTAAATGTGGATCGTTTTTTGCATGGGTGTTTAAATATTAAATAAATAGTAGATGTAGTGGTTAAAACGTATTTATGAACAGTTAGGGTGCGTAAGGAATCTTTAAAATGTGTTTACGTCCACAGTGTATTTCCATGTTTTTCTATTTGATGAAAAAGGTTGAAGATAGCACTAAGGTAAGCAGTAGTAGTGATTATTTTACAAGTCCAATACGCTTCTGATTGAATGTGTTTAGGATTCCAAGACTTTTCACTTTTAACTTTCATTGGGATGAGTACTTAATTTTTGTGACTTCTGCTATTGCTGAAACTGTCTACACAGATAATACAGTAATGGGAATAAGAGTAGACATATCCCTATAAAGTATTAGTGACTATAAAACAAACAGTTAATTATCGCTTGGTGAATAGTAAAACAAAACATCGTGAGGAAAACTGCGTACAACCGGCAAACATTATGACAGGTCTCCACAATGTTTTCGAAAAACATGTTATGTCTGCCTAAGCGCATTTGACTACTTGACCAGCGTAGCAGACTATGGCCTGCCCCTCCTGAAAGAGAAAACAGGCCTGTGACTAGCAGTGAAACAATGGAAATGAGTCAAAACTGAGAATGATGTGAAATATTCGAATAACTAAAAACGATAAGAAGACGCTAAATATTTTACCATTTTGAATAAACTTTTTATTTTATTACGTCAAGCGTAGAATGCTTCTAGCAATTACATTTATTATTTTTATACGTCTTCTCATATATCAAGTGTCTTTCAAGTAAAAGCAATATGTTCGTCTAGGACAGGTAAGATCCCCAATTATTTGCCATTTCAATGCCACTTTTTCTCTTTACTCTGAAATAGGTCATTATTTGTTTCGCCTAGTCTTTGGGGAAATAACTGGAGAATGGGGTGGCAGAAAAATGTTGCAAATACGATACGTATATTGTTTATTGCGTTTCTGGGTGGTGGGTAGATATGTTTTTTAATTTGTTTATAATACTTCTTATTCGAATATGTATCTTCTGTGCATACGTTTGATGCATGTTAAGTAGGTTCGTACACAGACTAAAATACTGCTGGGCAGGCGAATGCGTTACACGGAAATCGTAGGCCTTGGCTGCCATGACGACCTTTGGCAGTAATTTAAGGCTGTCAGTACGAGCAAATTGAGTCAAATGCATCTGACGGCAAATCTGCTATGCCCTTACAGCTAAATAATTTCAAGCGTTAAATCGTGAAAGTAAACTACAAGAAATTTTACAGCCGTCCTTTTTTATCCACCTTTATAGACACTAAGCAAAACCTTTATTTTTATTGTTTTATACTAACAAGTTACTATAAAATATATTGTTAAATAGTTACAAGGTTAGTATAGTAGTAGTTAACATTGTTTTTGAATAATCTAAACTAAGAATCGTAATTCCATTTCTTTGTAATGTTTAAGGAAAAACATGTAGTCTTGTAGCGGATGTTGAGTCACATCCTGAGCTATTAATTTTGTTTTATTGACGTAATATATTCGCTCTTTTTATATGTATTGTATTTGTTCTTTATGTGATCCCGCTCATTGATTCTGCTTGAATTTGTTACCCTGACGACTGGACGCTGGGTAGTGTGTCTGATTTATAAGCCGTGTATAATTATGTTATAAGAAGGTTTCATTATGAACGGTTTCACGAGCATGACCTAAGTCAATTTAAATAGGAAATGTTGCTGACTTTTCTTTAAACAAGTAAATCCACAACACACTTAGCAATAAGGACCACATCATGAGACAGTTCATCACAACTTAGCTCCTTCTCACATAAACTAAGGATATAAATACGGGAGTTTCACTGTTAAAATCCTGACAAAATAGGCTATACATCTGCCCGCTCAAATCATCGGGCGACGTTCAAGAAAAAGCGCCGACAAAAACGCGTCATTAAAATGTAAAAGTCGACGCGGCAGTACAAATAAACTGTCTTCGAGCCGAACGTGATGTGTGGTGTCAGTGCAAGATGAGTGGGGTTTCAGTAGATTTTATTTTCGTTTTTTTATGATGAAAGAGACAACACGTAGTGACGTAATTAACCGATGTCAGCAAAATCTCGGCAGAAATAAAAGCGTACCACGAGTAAAGACCATGGAATATCTACTATGTTTAGCAAGGGCTTATAGCCAAAATAACTTGAACGCCAGGACAGAATTACTATCGCATTTCCAAGTAACAGAGAAATCAAATGTTAATTTATAACAAATTACAAATTAGAAGGAAAAAAATTCGGGATTACTTTTTATAAGCAATGTCAACAAAATATATTCAGAATGCCATATTAGGGTAGTACTATCATACAAATTGGGACAGCAAACCAACTAAGCTTTTCTATTCACTGATATTCATCGATTATTATTACGAAAAATACATTAATCAATAATTGACGAAGTGATTATTGTCATGCATTATAATGATTATCGTGTTCGTAGTCATGCATATTACAGTAAAAATCAAATTGTTACCATTTTGATCACCAAATCTTATTGTTAAATGCAGTGAACTGTTCTCTACGTTGAATATTAATGGAATAACAAGTTAGCGGAAAATGAAATTCGCAGAATTTTGGATTAATTTTTTTAAGAAGCAATGCTGTGCTGTTCTGTTATTAAATCCTAAAAAGACATTCCGCACCTGGCAATTTTCCCTTTCACATGTTACATTAATAAAAATAAATCCGGCGATCCTACGATTTTTAATAGAAATAAATTACACATTGCACATCTCATTTGTCAATCGCACCTCACCTCACAAAGCGACATCTAATTCTTTAATTATAAAATGCAAATTGTAGAAAATCTGAGAGGGCAATCAATGCGTCCCACAGGACGTTTATGGGGTGGAAACCCGATTGGCAGTAAAACGCATTGTAGGTAGTGCTTGTGGAATTAGTTCGGGGATCGGTCGGGCTATGACGGAATGCGGCATTATACTGTTCAGGGACGACGGAGAAAAGATCTTAAAGGAGTTTAGAGTGAATAGAGGTCAGGTTGAAGTCAAATTGCGTCAAATTAAATGGACTTAGGTAATTGATTTTAAACATTGGTTACTTGTAGATATGTATCTCACTCTTAACGTGTTAACTAGTGAATCATCATCGTCGTAGCAATATCCCGGCTGCATCCAACACTCCTTACAGCCGGCGGTTCGCTTATTAGTCTTACCAGGTTTTACAGAATACCAGCTTTAATTGATGAATATAAGGTGTATAGATAATTCTTGTTTGTTCTTTGTTTTTTCTCCGCTGTTCCAACCGATTTGCTACAGTCGTGATCGCAAAGAGACTAGTGACTCCCTATAATTGTGTAACTCACAAATTATAACTGCTAGACTGGATTCTATGTACTGAATAATATATGCTTTTTAATTTCATTTAAATAATATTTCAGGACATCAAAAGCACCTAACACGCTGGTTCCGAAAAAGTTGCAATTAGAAGCAGGAAACTAAATGACTACTTCTTGAGCAACATTTTCTTTTTAATAAAAACACGGATAAGTTCGTTCAGTATTAGAAATACGCAATTAAAAATTTTAAGTATGTACAAACTTGATCTCATCAGCTTTCAAACAAATATGCATCATAATCGATCCTTTCCTTTAAGACCTACGTTACCACAAAATGACACACATCTTCATCAACACACTTCTCTTTCTACATCTTAGGTTAAAGATGAAAAAAAAGACCCTCACCACTATGAAAATAACACCACCAAAATATGCAGCAAGTTTAAATCCAGCTACTTTGTCATTCGAAATACCGCTTAACTCGTGAACGTAAGCAACAATGTAGAAGATGCAAGCGATAAGCCGGCGCGTCGTGTTTAATTCGCGGGAGTTTAACCGCGCCGCCACAGATGTCGCCTTAATAAAACCAAATCATTGTTCGCTCAACGTTTTGTACGAGAGGTAAGAATTTTAGATGTGGTATATGTTTAATTTAGTGAAAGTTACACGTGTATTTATAGATTAGGGAAACATGCAGATCAAGGTAAAAGGATTTCTACAAAGCTGTTTTTTTTTTAATTCCCTCACTTCGCATTGATCCTTATTGATGTTACTTTCGTTGTCTATATTCCTTTATACCTTCAATTTATTAAGTAACGCAATAAAGACTCGTTAAAGAAAGACATATAGGATTTTTCAATTCATAATTCTAGTAGTTTAATTTCAAATCGGTATTCATTCAATATCGTCTTTTAAATCGTTTCTTACTCTAGTTGCAAGGTTTTAACGAAGTCGTAGAAAAATACGGTATGAAACTACATGGAAATTACGTGGATAGTCTTTCAAGTCGTGTCGTGAATATGTAAGAGACTAAAAGATCTTAAATTCAATGTCATTATACTTACCTTCATATAAACATAAAAGCTTAGCTTGGGTCCCAAAATTCCTATTCTACTGCACCAACTCAAATCTCGTATCCACCTCGTTTTGAATATTCTTACTCTTTAACTGTGCTAAACCAATTTTTTTTTGTAATTTTTGAAGTGCGTTTTTATACGACATTCTTTCCATCCTTCGTCTCCATTGTTTTTCTTAGTTCCTTGTAAGCTCAGATCTATCATGCGAACGTTTCATCAGTTCCAGCAAAATGTCCGGTGATCAATATTGAGAATTACATAACTATTACTTCGCTATTAATCATTTATACTGCCACTTTACAAAGAGATCTTTGACAATTTCGTTTAGAACAAATTTTGAATAAAAGAAAATCTAGCGCTTATAGAGATTGAGCTTGAATATTTTACTTCTTTACTTAATAAACTATGTATAGGGTGGAAATAATTTAAGTAGTAGAATACTATACCAATTCAATTTTGATGGTAGAGCTATTAGTTTTAATTATACAACAGCTATAACTACTTCTGTACATACTACGAAACGTGCTACAAATCGTCTACGTAAGTGCTACGAATATGTCTACGGAAGAAAAAGAAACACAAAACAACGATAAAAGTACAAAGTAATGTGAAGACCGATGAGGTTCTGTATTATTTACCTTTTTGTATATATTTTTCAAAAACTTGTTGAACCCCCCTGGCTTGCGCATGAACTATGACTCAACCCCGCGAAAAAAGAATAAAAACACCCAGTACGAGTAATATGCGACCCCATAGTTTTGTATACAATTTTATGTTGATGTTCCTTTCATCATGAAATATCAAATCAAAATATTTATTTGTATTTAACATGAACTGAGATTTTGGAAGTGCTAAGATATCCCAACTCCTAGTGATCTCAATGAAAATATAATTAACATTTCGGTAGAGCTACGAAAAACAGCACCGTCTTGTGGAATTACCGCACTTCCACAAGACGGCGATGAGCTCTCACCAGTTCTTCCACGACGACGACCGACACAAGGCGGTCGAAACGTCGGCAACACATGGGTATAAACATGCCTGAAATAGGATAATTTTACGTGATATAAATAATTATATATGATGTATTACATATAAATCGTGCAAGTTGAAAATCGATTATGAAAATTAACCATCCATTCAGCTAGAGTCACTTACCTACATATATTATACAGACACAAATTACAGTATGCACGTTCTATACATATATTGTAAGCCACATAGAAAATCATTAGTAGTGCCAACGCGACCGAAGTTTAGTGGTCTGTTTATTAAAATCGATGCGACCGCCACCACCACGCTTCGACCACACATTGCACAATTAAGAGTCCAACTTTACTCTTCGTAATATAGTTTTGTTTTGTTTAAATGAACAGGGTGTTTGCAAATGCATGTGAGTGGATAATTTATTTTCTGATTTGTCACTAATTTTATTATTAACTAGAGTATTCCCGCAGCTACGCCCACTCATTAATTTTTATTTTACTGTTTCTGCCCGATCCCGAGAGAATTTCGGGAAATCCTTTCTTAGCTCCCCCCTACGGTCCCCAAGAAACGTACATGCCAAATTTCAGCTTCCTGCGCCAAATAGATTTGACTGTAGCTTGTCTGTCATTCAGTCAGTAACGCAAGAATTTAAACTCATGTAAATCGAACGAATGCCCTGATAAGGTGATTTTAAGAGAAACACTTTGTGTTAATATGAAATTCTCTCAGTCCATCTGTCTGTATGTTGAAATTTGTCGAAATATCTTTTCTCAATAACGCGTAATATTATCAAGCTGCTTATACTAAGCTGCGTATCTAATAATTCTCTATAATTCGTCAATAATGTCTGCTACCCCGCACTAGAACGGCGTGGAGGAATATGACCTAATCCTTCATCTTCAAGCAGTAGGCTAATTTATAGACAGGAATGATATTACTAATATAATTTTAAACACTCGCGATTTGTACACATCATACAATTCTATTTAGCGGATCTTACTTGCGATAATTTACTTACCGACTTTTACAACTTCGACCACAACCGTTGCAAGCCAGTTGAAACGTTGGAGAATAACAGAGGTATTTACCTTTACATTTGAACAAGTAAATCATAAATTATCACAGAGAGAAGATATTATACATATCTTTCCTACCTATAAATTATTACTGTCCTATGTAAACACCAATCTCACCTCTCGTATTAGTTTGATAATTAATAACAACCTGTATATTTTAAATTCGGTTTATGGTATATGGTTTTGAGTAATTTGGCATGAACGCTGATGTTCAACCAACGGTGTCTATACATTTATAATGATACTTATGTGAGATATATTTATGTGACAACCGATTTAACATCGCATTGATTAATATTATAATGTTTTGAATATAACAGTACCAGCGGCTTAAAGCATTGTTTGATCGTTGATTAGTCCTTATCATCCGTTTTATTTGCCCATAATCTCCGATCTCGATTGATCTTAAGCAGTGAAATAGCCAACGATGGAGCAAGCAGATGGTCTTTTCTTCGAATTATAGCCCAATATTCACAAACAATCATAAAGAACTCATGACATGCGGCTAAGCAGGCAGCCATATAAAAAAACCGCTTACGTCAACTGCACCAATTAGCCAACAAATATAGAGTGTTGTCCAAAAGCCTTATTTTTAACTAGCCTGTCGACAGGCCGTATTGTCATATAGTCGACATGACAAATGTTCTTCATGACAAATGACAATGATCCCACATTTTTCGACGCACAATGCGGTATTAGGGCCGGAACATATCTGACGGAAGATCCGTCGCGTTTTATCGGTCGCGTAACGCCAATACATACAAATGTATAGAAAAACGTTCAACCATTCACACCTGACCGATAATCCGTTAGTACGTCGAGCGTACTAACGGATTATCCGTCGACGTCGCGCGCACCACGCACCACGTGAATTTTGACCTTTAAGTAAGGAATATAAATGGAGAGGGCAAATAGTAGGTACATATAGAAAAATTACATTATTCACATATATTATTATATTTTATAGACTCACGGCTGTATCCCCGGAGGGGTAGGCAGAGGTGTAATATTACACCCACATTTCGCCTTGATTTTTTTTATACACATATATACGAAATCGACATAAAGTCACCAAACATAGTGTTGTCTCGTTTTGTCTTAGGGATATCTCTGTCAGAAAAAAGAGATAGCCATAGTTTACTGAATAAATTAATCATGACGATATTTTATTAGAAATGTCATTCGTGCCACTATCGCCATATTTTTCGCCAAGGTTTGTGGTACATCTGCTGTGAAATCGTTGTCTATCGAACATAATAATTTTGTTTTTGTGCATAAATATGTTTAAAAAACCGATATTGGCTCTCAGAGAATATTTTGTGTTATATTATGTGTGCACGCTAATTTCGTAGGTGTGCACGCTAAATTCGTAGGTATTGGACATACCATATCCATGTCATTCCCAGATCGGTGATTTTAAGATCGTAAGATTCCAGGGCCACCAGACCTTACTTATTTTTTCAGAAACAAAATGTGTAGAATAATGTAGTGTTCGTATGTGCTATGAGTGTACGCATATTTGCTAGCTTGGATCGAGGGCCATTTTTGGGTATGAGGGGCTAAAGTTCCACGGGAACAATTTCCATACATACCTATATAGAAAACATTTTGTGTCTTGCTCTGCAACTGTAACCCCTTCTATATCATTTGTATAAGTTTTGTGAAAAACCGTAACCAAATCGTATTATCGTCTTTTATTTTTGAACCTCCATAATACCATACCTAAATAGGATATATATTTAAATAACGTTTGTTGGGGGTCGGTACCCACTGGTCCCCTAATATTCATCTCCCGGAATAAAAGTTTTAGATTGGTCCCCTATTTAGGTGCCCATTGGTACCCCAGTAGGGGACCAGATTATTTTAATTAATTTTTCACGTACCCACTCGTACCCTGGAATAAAATTAAAGATTCGGCACCTACTCAGGTGCGTTTTGGGCACCTAATAAAAACCATTTTAGTTTTTAGGTAAAAAATATTGTCATCGTTGTACATTCGTGTACAATATTGTTACGATATTAATAATTAAGTAATATCAATAATTTAAAGTATGTACTATAAAATAATCAAATTATATTATAGAATATAATGGACTCTCATCGAATTGGCTAACTATATTTTGTTTCTTTTTTTAATAATTAAGTATATTTTTTCTTAAAATAAAAAATAGAGCAGGGTACGAGTGGGCACCACAAAAATTTCAGGGTACCAGTGGGCACAGGGTCCGAATTTCAGAGGACCAGTGGGTACCGACCCTACTATAAAAAATCTTCGAAGTCCGACATATTTTTAATAGTCAAACTCGAATTGCAAAATAAATAACTACAGGACTTCAGTGACTACATAACATCAGAGAACACGAAAAAAGATTAGGTAAAAGAATATGACAGTAAAATATTGAGCTGCCCTGAGTACGGCCCTACACGAAAAAACTTATATGTGTGCATAATAGCCACGCTTTCAGCGAATGTGTGCAGATACGCTCGACGCATTTTCCGTCAGATGTGTACCGATTCATTTGACGGAATAGACGCGACCGAAGATACGTTCGACGCATCTTCGGTCAGATATGTTCCGCCCCTTAGTTTTGCTCCTTGGTATTAGTCAAGGAGCATGTATACTTGCTCCTTGGTATTAGTGGTACGGCAGGAGGATTGATGGGACGCAACTGTTGCGGGTTTGAGTCGCGTGCGGGGCAATATGAATGAGAAATGATAATAAATATGTTTGATGATTTATTTGTTGTATAAATGTGGTAAAACGGTAAAACTATTAAGAAATAGATTAAATTGAACTTAAAATATTAGGTAGATTTTAATAATTTTTGCGGCGAATATGTATAAAAATAGTAATGAATGTAGAGAAAGCGCGTGGAATTTCTAAGGACAGAAGGAAGTGGCGTTCTGTTGTCCTAGCCTACCCAGACGAGAAAAGGGCGTGATGTATATATGTATGTAGTAAGTTTGGTTCGACATTTAATCAGTCTATCTTTACGAAGAAACTTTGAGGTAAAGTAGAAGAATTGTATTACTGTGAATCGCATCTTGAGTAAGAACCTGACTTCTCCTCCTAATCATTTGCCTGCAGGCTACCTTTTTTTACTTCACCCACATTTTCTATTGTCTCCTTTTTTTGTTAGGATGTTCATTATCAAATTGACTTCATGCCGCCTGATGTTAAGCAGTCATGGAGTGCCTTAATGAAGGTCATCATACCAATAAATAATAATGGCATGATGGCTTCCCCTTGATGGCCTAGAGAAAAGTTTTTGTTTTATTTACTCGATTTGGATGTAGTGTTGATAAAATTATCACTCTAATCACAACAAAAATCATGATTCGACGACGCACAAACCCAAACACATACATCTAAACGTACAGTAGTGGTATGTAAACAAAAACTCGCAATCACATCGTGTTATGTTTACAATCGAGTAGATAATGGCCGGTTATTATAACCGTTACAGCCGACGTGGACACTGGTCGCACAAATATTTGTGCATCAACAAACGATTAGCAGCTATCGGTTCTAGATCGTGAGTCGCTTACGAGTCTGTAGTGAGTCAAATTATTACTGTTTAGAACTACAATAGGCAAAATGGCAAAAACGGAAGCTTTTTATTCGATTCAATTCATTTATTTGCCAGTATATGATAGTATAGATTCGCCATGTCTGTCTTTTCATCCGTAAGTCATAGCCATTTTTTTCCGTTTCGACTTCTTTCGGCATTTCATTTCATTACTTTTAAGCATATACAAAGCGTATCGCTACCTACACTTGTCTTTTTAATTAAGATCCTAACAAAATCATTACTCTACTTAGAAAACATACACAGATAAGGCAAAGACCAAACTTGGTACTTAATTTGGTCCATATTTTGTTCTTTAATTCGTACGAAACTCCAAAAGTTCCTTGACAAATAAACATCAGAAAAAGCTCTCAAATTGTTTTAGTTACAACAAAACCGTTCATCAAAATGTTTACTCAAGTCATATACGTTTGATATAACATAGACTTTCAATTAGTAATGTTGCCTGTCGACTTACGAGTATATGAACAATAATATTCTCTAACAACATACGCAGCTTGTTAAGAACAAATCCTTTGGAAACATATTCCTTTGACAATACTGTTAAACATTTTCTTTTATCAATTCAATCGTAGTTACTTCTTTTTTTTTTCATATTGTATACTAGTCTTCACCAGCAACTCCACCTACGTGGTTGCTAGTTTATTTGTTTTAATTTTTACACCCATACTTGGTCAAGAAAATATGCTCATTATAACAGTAAAAGTCACATTTAAATCGCGTCTTGCAATTTCGGAGATAGACCGTCAGAAAAAGACGGACAAAATACAAAAAACTAACTAATGTTTGTCCTATAAGGAGATCGAACTTGCAGTATTTACTTGGCGCAGTATTAAACGACGAAACAATCTCTAAAATCTTCCGCCACTAGTGCAGTGAAATGCAATGCAATCCACAAACATCCCCGGGAACAATTGTTGATAAACCTAAATAAATTAAAAAAAAAATTAAGTATCCCATCGTGACACATTAGTAGGAACTCAGACACAATATCAGCTCATAATCATATGCATTAGACAGAGTTTGAGCCAGCGGTTTCTACATGTACCCGTTATCGCCATTCGACAACATGATACTACTGGGAGATTTCAATATTAACTTATTTGATACAAATAACTATAAAACAAAGCAACTCACCGCATTCTTAAACTATACTAATTTGAATCAAATAGTAACAACGGCTACACACTTTGTTGGTAACAGTGCAACGTTAATTGATGTGGTCTGCACTGACGCACAGTGCCGGGGGGTCTCTGTAGATCATATACCAGAGCTCGGTCATCATTCTTTCGTCTCATGTGAGGTTTTATTTAAAAAAGAAAACCCTGTAAAGAGATATGCTACTTTCAGACCGTTTAAGGATATAATACCAGAATACTTTAATAAGGATCTGAATGAGATCCCGTGGGAGGAAATTTGTCAGTTAAGTGACGTTAACGAAATGGTTGACTATTTTAACTATTACATAAATACCCTATTTAACCTCCATGCACCTTATAAAACCATATTATTTAAGGGTCCACCAACACCTTGGATCACAGACAATATTAGACTTATGTTTAAATTAAGGAACGAAGCTCATAGTAGATATCGTCAATCCCAACTCGAAGTACACAAGCGATACTATATAGATCTTAAACATCAAACAGCACTGGCGTTATACAATGAAAAAAAGACTTTTTTCAATAAGTATGTAAATGAAAACCAAAACAATTCAAAATTATTATGGTACAATTTAAAAAAACATGTACTTCCATCAAGCACAGACGATGGCATGCTTGGTGGGCAATTTGAGGATCCTGAAGGTTTGAATGTGGCATTCTTGGATGTTCCAGGGGAACCCGACGTTAGCATCTCGCAACTTACATATTTCGAGTTTAATCGATATAGTACAGCAACTTTCTCTTTGCAACCCACAAACAGCCAAACGGTTCATAAAATAGTTAAGGACATTAATACCAATGCGCGGGGAATAGATGACATCTCTAAAGAGATGATATCCTTGACCTTGCCACAATCGCTTACCGCCATTACAGACATCATAAATAAGTCCATCAACTCATACTCATTTCCCAGATTATGGCGGAGTGCTATTGTTAGACCAATTGCAAAAAATAATAATCCTCAAAATTATAAAGATCTTCGGCCTATAAGCATTCTACCGTGTCTGTCCAAGGTGTTGGAGAGGGTCATTTATGTTCAGGTCATGAATTACTTAGAAAAAAGCGGTATTCTACCCGACCTTCAGTCTGGGTTCAGAAGAGGACGTGGTACAGCAACAGCTTTAGCGGATGTCGTGGATAATATACTCGAGGCTCGCGATCGTGGGGAGGGCACGATACTAACCCTGCTCGATTATTCGCGTGCTTTCGAATGCATAAATATTTCACTGTTGCTTTCTAAGCTTTCGTATTACGGTTTTGAGTCACATACAATCAAATGGTTTGAAAGCTATTTAACAGGCAGGTTTTAATAAGTCGAAATACGCAGAAGTGACGGGTCAGTGATCGTGTCAACTCCGCGGTCGGTACCTCGGGGTGTTCCCCAGGGATCACTTTTGGGACCACTACTGTTTGTTTTATACACTGCCGACATAACAAACAATTTCAGAGACTGCTTGTACCACATGTACGCGGATGATACGCAATTATATCTATCATTTAACCCGCAAAATACTGCGACCGCTGTAGCCACTATTAATACGGAACTCAACAGAATAGCGGCGTGGTCCAAGCATAACTCATTGGTTCTAAACGCGCATAAATCAAAATTTTTGGTTATGGGGAGCAAATACCAAATTAATTTAATATCCTCTTTTGAACCAAAGCTAGAGATAATGGGTAGTGAAATTCAACAAGTGCAAACTGCGCGTGACCTTGGTATATTGATCGACCCTGAGCTGCGTTTTGAGGACCACATCAATGGCATTGTGAGAAACTGTTTCTATAGACTTAAAATTCTCTATAGAGTAAGAAAATATCTCAGCCTTACTCTGAGAAAGCGGCTTGTGGATAGCCTGGTGCTATCGAAATTTAATTATTGTGATACTGTGTATGGTCCCTGTATCTTGACCAGGACGCAACATCTAATACAGCGTGTACAGAATGCGTGTGCTCGATATTGCTTAGATATACCCCGAAAAAATCATGTCACACCTCACTTAAATAATAATGAAATACTCAAAATGTCAGCGCGGCGTAAACTTCATATAGCAACATTATTATTTGGAGTTTTGAGTACGGGAGAACCTAAATACCTGTACAATAAACTAAATTGGCGACAGGATCATTACAACTACTCCACTCGCTCCACCGCTAGACCGCTGTCTATCCCCCGGTACAAAACTGCAGCCTTCAGGGGGTGCTATAAGTATGCAGCTACTCATATTTGGAATGACCTGCCTCCGCCAATAAGGTCCCTGAGAACAAAAATTACGTTTAAATTTCATCTAAAAAAACATCTCTTGCAAGAACAAAAATGCGAGCAGGAAAATCGGTATAAATAAATTAAACACAAAAATGAGTACGAAATACTTACGTTTTGTTTATGACCACTGGGTAGTATCCCTGACGTTCTTGACAGGTATACTCGACCTATACCTGCGCACTTCTCTGTTCGGTTGCGAACATAACTTGCTTGCGGAGCAAGGTGGCAAAGCTTTTGTAAATTGTAACTTTACCATGGGGCCTAGAGGATGGGCTGTGGTGGAGCTAGTAAAGGTTTCAAGACCTGAAAAAAAGGTAGGAAGTAAGAAAAGAATAATAGCAATAGAAGTAATGTGTATGTTTGTTTATTTACTTATTGTCTATGTGTGAGTCAGTATTTGTAGGCAGTGTAATGTTTGCCGATATATAATTTGCTACATACCTAATTATAAAACTTAAAATACGTACCTGTTATCCACCGAATGTTGAGATCTTTATGGCAATAAACATGTTCTCCAGTTTGTATGTCTTAGTTAAATATATAATAACATATTTTTCGTGTATATGAGCGTAGTTTGTTATCATTAAAATTATATAATTTTTGATCGCGCGGCGGCCATTCTCGGGCAGCGCGAAGGCTGAATGATGGCCGAGTGATTCGCTCGCAGGTTGCAGTTGCGTAATCAACCAAGCGAGACGCCTTTGTGTGAGTAAGTGAGATGCAGATGGCAAGGCAAGGGCTTGAAAACCGGTTCGCCAAGCCATTTCAATTTAATTATGTGTTATTATTATTATTTTTTTTCCGTTTGTATAATAATATTATAATGTATGTTTGATATCTGTGATCGTCATCTGGGGTTACCACCTAAGATCAGGGTTGGTTTGTGGTCTTCGCCATGATCAACATAAGCCTGAGTGGTAACCTCGTTTTTATAACATACCTGCTTGTGTTATTTTGTAGTTGTCTCATGTTTATGTTATATTTAACTGTTGTGTATGTTGTAAAAATAAATGAATTTTCTTCTTCTTCTTCTTCTTCTTCAAATTACAACCTTAGTCCACACTTGCGAGTATTTGAGCGCTTAACACACTCGCCGGCCCATTAAACAAAGTTATTGTACCCTGCTCTATAGAGATTACAGAAGGGCACAGTTGTGTGTTTTAATAATGACTTAGATGTATACTATGTTCCTTTTAATAAAGTGCAAAACAGAGAGGATTTTAGTCGTTATTACAAGAAAGAAAATATCAAGAAAGAAATAAACTTTTGTATT
The DNA here is from genome assembly GCA_944739405.2 of Euclidia mi. NCBI lineage: Eukaryota > Metazoa > Arthropoda > Insecta > Lepidoptera > Erebidae > Euclidia > Euclidia mi. The sequence goes on from OX123185.2 coordinate 95,473,198, forward strand.
CAGTCATCCATTGCATGCGATAAGAAAGCATAGAAAAATTAGGCATTTGCCCAGCAATGGAATAGTATAAACTTCTACTATTTTGAAATTGGTTGAAACCAGAGAAGCTCAATCTAATTATTCTAATAGAACCTAAACCTTCACGAGCCGCATTTAAATTAACTTAACAGCCGCTAACCCCTTTCTTTACTTATAACCAACTGCTTAACATACAACCCTCTATTTAGAGAAACCAAAAACCAAATTATATAGTTCTTTTTCCATGTTGTAGAGGTCTACCGAAATCGCTCGGTATCATAACTTAGAATTCTGTAGCTTAGACTCCGTTAGGAGACGAAAAGTTTCTATCCCTTGGGACATTGACACAGCTTGTATCAACATTTTTCATTCAGCGATATTTGTACCGAATCGTGTTGGTGAGCCTTCCAACAAGGACAGTAGAGCAATGAAACTCTTGGGTTAGCAACGCGCAAATGATGCAAGTCTGAAATAGCATCAAGTAACCCATAGTTTGCATTCCGCTCGAAAAGAACATTACAACAAATACTTGACGTATGCCTACCTCATTAATACCTAGCTCATAGCGAGACCTGGCTTACTACTAATAGGCGGCACATTACCAGACTCCGTGCTGCTACTGAGAATTTCCTAACGGAAAAACCCAATATCACTTTGCCCGACCCGGGAATCGAACCCGAGACCTCCCAATCCCACGCACACATTTATGCTGCGAGACCAACGAGGCAGTCAATAATACCTTACATATTTACTTTAAAATCAACTAACCAGATATTTTACATAACACAACATAATATTATATAACAACAGCCAACGAATGCATCCACGCGTGCACCCATTACGTAATATTTTAATCTCGCAAATGTAAAAGCGTGCACGTCCAAATAGATTGCGTCACTAACAAATTGCGTTACGCTGCATCCCCTAGGAACATCTTAAAACGATTAAACGTTTGCTTAGGGTGACTTTTGCATAAGAATATGTACTTAAATTCTAGGAGGGTAAGAAAATATTTCGACGTTTTAGGAGGCATACGTATTTTTTTGAGATTCTGTATTTTAAAACTGTTTTAATTGAAGCCTGAGTTAAACAGTAGTTTTATTATTTTATTTATTTACTCGACGTCGCCAGCGGCTTAGCCCGCGTCAATTATACATATAAACCTTCCTCTTTAATCATTCTATCTATTAAAAAAACGCATTAAAATCCGTTGCGTAGTTTTTAAGATTTAAGCATACATAGGGACAGACAGACAGAAGACAGACTTTGTTTTATACTATGTAGTGATAGACTCACGCCGGTATCCCTGAAGGGGTAAGCAGAGATGTAACATTACACCCACATTGCGCCATGAATATTGCCGTTACCGGGCACATCACCAGACTCCGTGCTGCTACTGAGAATTTGGAAAACCCGGTAACACTTTTGACCGACCCGGGAATCGAACCCGGTACCTCCGATCGCGTCGCATACTCTATCCACTGGACCACGGAGGCAGTCTAGAAAACAGTAAACTAGATAACTATTACAAATTCGACAAATGCAACTGAAATAGACTCTGTAATATTAAAGGACTTCATAAACATTAAACTGACGGAACTCCACATAGAACATATGGACATTCTGGACCAGCGGGACAGACTGCAGGAAGAAGTCAGATCATATAGTAGCTGCGATGATACATATATGAGGCAGCTCAGTCGCATCATGGAGTTGGAAACAAGCTTGAGTGAAGCTCAATCCAAAGTAACAACCTTGGAGAATTCCATTCAGTCACTAAGCAGCGTAGCAAACCAGGACCTGTTCTCTGAAGTCATTGGTGGAAAGGCAAATATTTTTAAATCTGTAAAATGTAATTGTAACTTTACATATAAGGTGTCAAATGGTAAATTTAGGAAATTGACAAAATTAAATAAATTAATAAAGCGACTTGAGTTAGGCTATAAGAGGTCAAAGAAAATTGTAGATTTAACACAAATTAACCATGATTTAGTTAAAGAGAGTGAGTTATTAGTTTCTAAGCTTAAGGATAGTAGTGAGCAATTACAATTTGAACAACACACATGTGAGCTGCAAACACAAATCACATCATTAAATGCACAGCTCAACAAATTGATAATAGATCATCAAAGTGAAACACAGGAATGTATATTGAAATATGATGAAATTAGTAGAGTTGGTAGAGAAAATCTAAAACAACTGCTCTCTATGACCAACAACGGCAACTGTTTAAATTGTTCAAATCATAAGTTAGAGGCTTCACCTAATTGTACAACCAAGTTATATAGTGACTTTCAAGATAAATATCCTTCGAAAACATGTCATGGTTCAGGTTCTGACACATTGTTACATAATGAAAATAATAAGGTTTTAGATAACAATGTTTTAATTTTTTCTGACCAATTAGGAATTGGTATGGGTAGCCTGATTAATAGTTATACTGATCGGTCAATACAAAATATTTGTTCACCAGGACAAGGAATGTCTATGTTAATTAATAAATTAAAGTATGCTAGACTAAATAAACATTCTACAGTTATAATTTTATATGGGGATAGCCTACTAGTTACCAAGAAAGAAATATTAGCTTTATCATATTATGATAGAACAAAGTTCTAAAGTGGGGTGCAACTTTATTGTCTGTGCATTTCCATATTCCAATAACTTATCTTATAAAGAAAATAACCAGATAGGTAAATTGAATCTATTATTATATAATAGCACTTGTAGTCATAGTGACCATATTTTATTTTTCGACTCTAATATTTTTATTAGTAATTTATATACGATACTATGTATCTCTCTTTTATATATAGGCGACAACTTGCTAAATTATTAGCATTTAATTTACATAGTGAACGCAGTACTACTAGAGTACTTAGGAATTTGGTAGATAATAGTTATACCAATAGTAGTATTGACAAATCTATTAGTTTAAACTACTAGATGAGACAACAGATAGGCATTCATGTGTTTTAAACTTAGCTCATCAAAACATACAAGGCCTATCTAGCAAAGAATTAGAGATAGATTTATTTTTAAAGAAACATAAGTTGCATGTATTATGCATTACCCGCTTGCTTGCCCGTGTTATATGGCATATTACAAAATTCAAACACTAAATTGCCCGTGTTATATGGCATATAACATCGCATCTCAGTCTACTTTGCCCCTGTCATACTGTATATGACATGGCTCCCGCGGTCGAAAGAGTTAAATATACTCGTCTCTGTCGCTCTAGGACTTAGTTTGTATTATGTATCTCGTTTCTACGTTAAATTTCCCGTCATACTAATCCCAGTCGAGTTTCGACTCCATAGAGAAATTAAAAAAAAAACGTTCGTTGTCAATGTTGTCATTGAGTGTTGAGTCGGTGCGGAATGTGTGAGTGTATTTGTGCTGTTTTTTCTGTTAAATTTTATTTTATTCTTTAAGATCTATTGTGTTTATCAAGGTATGTAAATGACTAACACGTATATATAATAATTCCAGCATGAAATATAAGATTTGACTTTTTTCGAGACCTTAAGTAAATTTTGGCGCGCAACAGTGATTTTACTGAGAGCATGGGAACTGTTTCAGAAATGTTCATATTACTCAGAAGTGGTGAATGCTATCCGTATGATTTCTTTTTGTTTTAAAAGAATATGAAACTACTTATTTAGTGTTTATTTATTTGTATGTTTAAAACTGTTATCTGTGCATTATATGGCCTTATCAAATTTAACATAAATTACGCCGCGCGGCGCCAGATAATGGTTTGGAATCAGAGGCCTGTAATTCATAAATATGTATAAACAAGTGTACTTTTTAATTTTTATCTTATTATCTTATATGTAAGTAACGTAATTAAATATTAAAAACGATATGTCACCGCTTTAAGTTTTGAGGTATGAACTTATAAATACAAAGCGAGCTCTAAAACGCGCTATCTCAATTTCAAACGAGCATCACTCGACACCAGAGTCGTAACCTAAATAAACAAAGATAACATTGTATAGTTAGTTTCATAACAAACATAAATAATATAACACTTGACAACCTTTCAAAACAAATTGAGTCACAAGGACCAATTGTGTGGAACCCAACCGGTGCGCCGAGGCGATAAAAACGCGCGGGCATTTGATCGTTATCGCTTTCAAGTGGCCGGGCAGAGGGGCCGGCGTGGGTTGCGGCGCGGAGCAAGCAAGCGGTTACGGAACATTGGTTAAGAGGTGACCAATTAATATTCAATAATGAATTTTATACAGTGATTAGTGCATTCGTAAGAAAGAACGCTATTAGTGGTGGCTCTCTCATATATGTTTGTAATAGTATTAAATGTAAAGAACGAAAGGACATAGCCGAACTTTCTATCGAGCGCACCGCTGAGATATCTTGTGTTGAACTTGAGCAACACGTCATAGTCTGTGTATACCGACCACCGCAAAGTGACTTTAGCCAATTTGAAAGCATCATGGAGGACGTCTTAAAACACTTAAGTTCCAGCAGGAAGTCAATAATCATATGTGGTGATTTTAATGTTAACTTGTTAGAACAATCACCAACTTGTACTAGGTTAGTTAGTTTATTTATGTCATTTAATTTGAATGTTTTATTTTCTGAACCAACCAGAACTACCTCACATTCTTCTACATGCTTGGATAATATTTTTTGCAATTGTTTGTACTTAAGTAAAGCTGTTTTGAGTGACTTGACATCGGATCACTGTGGACAAAAGGTTGTAATTCCAACTAATACAACCCCTACAGTACAAAAAATCACATGTAGGCCTATGACCTCTGCTCGCCTTAATCGCTTTAGTGATGATGTTGTTGCCTAAGATTGCCAGCATTGACTTAACTCACGATGATCCAGATGAGTTATATAAGTGGTTATTTGATGTTATTAAAAATGAGTACAGTAAAATTTTTAAGCAGAAGACATTTACTAAGAGCTCTAAAGTTAAATTTTGTGATTGGGCAACAGTAGGAATATACAAAAGTAGATCTAGGTTGTATGATCTGTATGGTATGAAGCAATACAATTTTAATTCTTCATTTATTGAATATGTAAGAAATTACTCAAAAGTTTTTAAGAGAGCATGTGCTTCAGCTAAGTCTATATTTATAAGTAATAAAATTAAAGAATCCAAGAACAAAATAAAAACAACTTGGAACATTATTAACAGTGAGACTGGTCGAGTTAAGTTAGTAGATAATAGCTATGAATTAAAATTTAATGGAGAAATACTCGTAGTTACAAAGAAAAATGATGTTGCTCAGACTTTTCACAACTTCTTCATAAACATTCCAGTGAAAACAACCAAGTGTTTAGACTCATGCCCAAGCAAAGCAGAGATGTTAGTTAGGGGCAATGTGAATGAGTGTGATGTGCTGTTTAATTTTAAATACATTGACACCAATGACATCCTCAAGACATTCAAGACCATCAATATTAAGAAATCTATTGACTTATGGGGTATTTCAGTTAGTCTTGTTCGCCAAATCATTTTTAGCATAGCTCCATATTTAGCTGCAATATTTAATAGATGCGTGGATAAAGGGGTATTTCCTGATTTAATGAAACACAGCAAGGTGATACCACTTTTCAAAAAAGGATCCAAGAGCGACCCTAGTAACTTTCGGCCAATTTCTATCTTGCCTGCAATCAGTAAAATTTTTGAAAAGGTTATTTTGCATCAGTTAGAGAGCCACTTTCTCACAAATAATTTATTGCACAGTGAGCAGTATGGCTTCACTAAGGGTCGCTCCACCGTTGATGCCGGTGTAACTCTATTAAAACATATCTTTAACGCTTGGGAAAATTCGAAGGATGCCATTGGTGTTTTTTGCGACTTGTCAAAGGCTTTTGATTGTGTTGAACATGATACACTTTTACGTAAACTCAACCATTATGGTATTCGAGATAGCGCACTTGTTGCTTGTTGCCAGTTACCTTAGAGATAGAGTTCAGTATGTAGATGTTAGTGGAAGTAGGTCTCAAGGTTTGCCAGTGGGAATGGGCGTTCCACAGGGCTCTATTCTTGGTCCGTTTCTTTTTTTAATATATATTAATGACTTGCCATTCTTTGTTAGAAATCTATGTGATATTGTTCTTTTTGCTGACGATACTTCACTTATTTTTAAAGTTGATCGTAATACAAGTAACATTGACAGCGTAAATAATTCTCTTGCGCAAGTACTACATTGGTTCACGACAAATAATTTGCTACTCAACTCTGGCAAAACAAAATGTGTGAAATTCACTTTGCCGAATGTCAAAAATGTTCTTACTAATATAATTTTAAATAACGAAACAATTAACCTAGTTGATTCAACTGTATTTTTAGGTTTAACTTTAGATTGTAAGCTTCAGTGGGGTGCCCAAATATCTTGTCTGGCAGTCAAACTTAGTTCTGCAGCATTTGCAGTTAGGAAAGTTCGCCAATTCACAGACGTAGATACTGCTAGACTAGTTTACTTTAGTTACTTTCACAGTGTAATGTCTTACGGGATACTATTATGGGGTACGGCGGCCGATATTCAGACAATTTTTGTTATTCAAAAGAGGGCCATAGGTGCAATATATAAGTTAGGTGCTAGAGATTCTTTACGAGATAAATTTAAAGAAGTAGAAATATTTACAGTTGCATCGCAGTATATATTTGCTAATTTAATGTACGTTAAGAAAAACTTAACTCTTTACCGTAAAAATAGTGACTTGCACAAAGTGAACACAAGGAATAAGCATAAACTAGTGGGCACTAACTACTGTCTACATAAAGTTCATAACTCATTTGCGGGACTCGGTATACAATTATTTAACAAATTACCTCTGGAAATAATGAATTTACCTCTGCACAAATTTAAAACCACTACTAGGAATTTTCTTTTAAAAAGGGGTTATTACACTATTAAAGAATTTCTAGATGACAAGACATCATGGGTCTAGTTGCTTTTTTTTAAATTCACCATTATTGTTATTTTTATGACTGTGTAAAATACTCTCTTCTTAATTAGTAACATGTTAAGTGGAGGTGCCTCGTGAACACATGATTTTTGCAGGATTTGGATATTATTATGATTTGTTGAAAGTAGTTTAACATTATTAATTCGTGATCATATCGTTGTTCACTTGTGACAAGTGAACAACGTTTTCTTCACTACATTTGCATTTCTTCACGCGGTCCACTGATTTATGTTAATAATAACGATCTGGAAAATGGAGGTAATTGGCGGTCATGGTCAGTACCAATAGATTGTTCTTACTGCCGGTTCGTATACCGTTATCGTCATGCTCACTAAAATGTCATTTCTTGTGGTGGCGTCGTGTGTCGGGTCATCCCTGTCCCTCTAATATGGCGAGAGGGATGATGGCTGGCACATGTGTCATACTCGTGAACGGGTGCTACTTGCGATGACTGGTCGATGACGGTCTTGCGCCCGCAAGACCGTCATCATCATCGTCATGGTATTAGATTTTAATATTTAACTGCATCATTTCCATCATGGGTCTGATCACTTTCGCGGATTGCCTGCATTATTAGGTATATATAATGTAAGTGGATGCTCCTGTTTCACCATGTCTATTCTGAGGAGACTAACCAAATGAACATCAAAAGTATTATGCTTGAGTATTATGTACAGTAAATATATACAAGTGATATAGAAGGTGTAACAGTTGCAGCACCTTACAAAATGTAAATTATGTGTATTATGCAAAACCTGGCGAAGAAAAAGAGTGACCGTGAGTTTTATTGCCCGTTCTTTCTCATGGTTCTACCTATTGCTTTGCGACCGTGGCAGTAAATGTAAATGTAGAGTCTTTAAGTAATTATTTTATAAATTTATTATTTTGACGTTCATAAGCGTCACATTGTGACCCAAATGAATAAACGATTTTGAATTTGAATTTGAAACCATTGAATAAGTGTCATTAAATTCAGACTATAAACCACAATTTCAGAACCTACAACGATCGGGGCATTGTTAAACGGCGAAACTGCCACGTCTGTCCAAGCGTGCATTCAACTTTCGAAATGATAGATGACATAACAAACTACTTGATTGCAATTGTTCTTCTAAGCTTTATATAGCTTTTCAATGCTCTGTATCGCCAAAATATTGGTCGGCAACGAGTGCTTAAATAATAAAAAAATATATTTGAGTGCGCTTAGGGCATAGTGGTTAAAGCGGTCATCTCTTTTTATGAGTTCAATGCCAAAACTTTGTATTAGTCCTGAAATTATTGTTTTGAGAGCCGTTGATTGAATGTCTGTAAAGAACTACGCCGCAAAAGAAATATAATACTGCAGGAGTTGTCTTTTTAAAGTAAGAAAATCTAGATTCTACAGTATTGCCCAATAGTTTTCTTAGAAATATTACATTAACTTTTGTACAAAGTTGTCTGTGTTTCATTGAAATGGGTAATGGGTCCTTGCAAGCAATTCATTATAAACACTGCATACATGCCCTAAGTCGATGAACACTTAAATGACCTGAACAAGAACTTCATGAGAAAGATGAAACTATGTTCGAAGCCGATTACTTCCCTTGAAGAGAGTCCCTTTATTACTTTCTTTAGAAAACTATTAAGCACTATGGACATTACATTGCAAGCTATAGAACAGAAAAACTATGTACATATATGATGCATTTTATAAGAAGCGCGTGCTTCTCTTAATACCTACAGCGGTCTAATTGTCATGTTTGGAATGCATATTGGAAGAAAACGACAGCAGGATTGTAAGCGGCTGATATACCGAAGGTCGTGGGTTCGATTCCCGTTCAAGTCAAACATTTGTGTGCATGGACATGGATGAACTGGCCTGGTGGCTTAGTTATCTTTCTTTCTTTTTCATGAGAGTGTGTGACCAACTCTGGTATCGGAGTTTTAAGACTTCCTGAAAACCTCTCACATAGTCTAACGATTTTTGTTTTTAGACAAGAACCGGGACCACTTACGTGCCCTCCGAGGCATCGTAGCGCTCAGATGTAGATGCCACACGCGGTCACCAATCCAAGTGACGACTTGTGCAAGCATTGCTTATCTTTGCCGGCCTATTTAGAACAACAATCCAATTCATCCTATAAGGCTTAGTCGTTAATGACTCGGACTACTAAGCCCTTGGCGGTGGGTCACCCAAAACAGATATCAATGTGCGATGACTGCCGAGACGATGGTCTCGAATTCGATCCCCAGGTACCCCGGGCACACACCTCTGACTTTTCGAAGTTATATGTGTATTAGAAATGTTAATTATCGCTCGCTTAACAATGTGCCCGGTAGATGGCAATAGGCTCACCCCCTATTACATTGGGACCGAATCATAATTGGCGAAATGTGGGTGTGTAATACACCTCTGCCTACCCCTTCGGAGATAAAAGTTGTGAAGTTATGTTATGTTATGCCTACGTCATACAAAAAACCTCACCTTTCGAATTCCATGTTTCTATCTTCAGTAGTTTAAGTTCTACTATAATGCTATGTCAGTTATGTTATGTTATGAACACGATGATTTGTTTAGTGTCTAGGCCTAATTTTATCTATAACATATAGTTCATCAGGTATCTGCTGGGCATAGTACTAGCTCTGCCTGGTTTGGGAACAGACAACCATGTCAGAGTTCTCCTCGGATATAAAAGAATATCATAATTATGATCTTAACACACCTACTCATTCGGCAAAACACTGGATTGAAAGGAATTATCTTAAAAACCAGCAGACAGCAAACTTAATGCTATCTATCCAGCACATTCACTGAGTCAATCTCTTTAAAAGTTACAACAAAATCCCAAGGCAAACACAATTTCTCAGAAAGATATCAAAAAAAATAAACAAGACCCTCTTAAAAAAATAAAAATACATTGTTTGCAAATTACGAACTACATTATATAAATCAGCGTAAACCCAAAAGACAAATTGCACTTAACAAAGGAGACTCTAACCTTTGAAACACAATCAGCGCACTCAAAGCTAAACAATTATTACGATCATAACAGGCTAAGTACGCAACAAAATGCCGTACTTTTACATTTAAACTTATCCGGTAAAACGGTACACAAACAAATTAACCGGCCGTACGTGTCTTATCTCCCGGTTTGTGTTTAACCGGATCCATAACCGGGTATGTTTCGCAACAATCGTTACCCGGGCGTGCACAATTCATGTGAATTGGCTCACGGATCCCAGACGCAGCGGTGTACGGGCGCCTTTATATGCCGCGGGGTTATAATGTGCGTCCGATATTGTCGTGTCGGATGTGCTGGTCGTTTAATCAGCCCGATTTATGATCCGATTATAGTGGCAGAATGGCAAGCGAACCATATCGCTGAGTAAAGCAGTATCGTCATCGGCCTTGTATATACCTAAACTGTCCCACTGCTGGGCACGTCTCACTATGAGAAGGGTAAGGCATAGTTCACCTCGCTGGCCAAGTGCTGGTTGGCAAACTTCGCATGTCTTTCGAGAACATTATAGAAAACTCTCAAACATCCAAGTTTCCTCACGATGTTTTCCTTCACAATTTAGCAAGCGATAATAAAATTAACAATTTAATACGAACATAATTTCGAAAAGTAATTGGTGCACGCTGTGGATTCGAACCCGAGACCCTCTGCGTAGCAGTCCGTCGGTCTCTCCACTAGGCTATCGCTGTACCTAACGCAGTACGCGCAGTCGCTATTTGCATTATCAGAGGTATAATAAACTCGTAGCCTATGTGTTGAACTTTAATTGAACAGAGCTATTCAACCACTGTTTTAAACGCTGATCAATACAGCGAGACGTTGCGCAACTAGCAGGTTAAAGGTCCTATATACTGTAGTTTAATTAATATTTTTATTTCATTCCTCTACTAGTCATGGCGAATTGTGCTACGTCATTCTTGGGCTATTTCATCATAAATGCTCATGAGATGTTGTCGTTTTAATCAGATCATCATTATCATATCTGCCAAAAGACGTCCACTGCTGGACATAGGCCTGCCCTCAAGGCTCTGCACATGGACCGATCCTAAGCCACCCGCATCCATCCGCTGCCTGCGATCCCAACAAGATCGTCAGTCCACTTTGCGGGATCCACCTTTGCTACGTCGCTTGTCCGGTGGCTGGCCGCCACGCTAGAACCTTTCTGCTCCAAGGGCGTCGGTTCTTCTGGCGATGTGCCCTGCCTATTGCCACTTCAGCCTGACTATTCGGTGGGTTATGTCAGTGACTTTGGTTCGCCTTAAATAAGATACTTTTAAGTCTTTACTTTGTCTTCGGAATACCATATTGTGTGCTTATTTTAGTTTAGAGTCACAAAAAAGACCTAAGAAAGCTAATCTATTATAACATTATTTTATATACTTTTGAAATGTGGCGATTTTTACACATATGAAATTTATTTAACTAGTCTCAATCGCATAATTACTCAAATTTTTGTCATGTTTGTCATATTATAAAATTCATTCCGTATCCACGGCGTTACCCGTGGATACGGAATGAATTTTACTGATGTAATTTTTTTTATCTGTTTTATATGCTTCAACTGCAAAAGATGGCGTACAGTTAACATTCAATCGATTGATAGTTATTAATATAATTATTCTTCTGTTTCAACCAGCTGACTGCGAACTATATATTTCGTGTACTAGCTTCTTCACAGATCAGTAGAATATAGAGTGTAGGCTGTATATAAAGGCACAAATAGTATGCGACAGATCATCCGTAGGTTGTAAAAGCACTCATTCTCACCCCCGAATACTTGCTATTAATATTTCAAAGTTCATTTTATTTTATGGCTCGAAATGAAAAAAGGTCAAGTGCGAACGATTTGTACAACATTTTTTTACATCACATTAAAAATGGCGGCTATAAAATTGTTTTATAGTTGTTTAACTTTAAAGTAATTACAAAAAGTTAATGTTATGCTGAAACTTTTGTATTGTTTGACAAAATAATTTATAGTTACAATACTTATAATAGCTTTAAAACTAATAGTAGTAAAAGTGGCATAATTTACATGCTATTATGTTTTCGTGTAGAATAAATGGAAAATTGGTGATAAAGAAATTTCGACTTGACATCTTTGACTTGTATACTAATTAAAGTAGTTATATTCATTTTATACATAGAAGTTACTTAGTACGATAATAACCAGCTAACATGTCCCGGCTAACGGTACGCATTCTAACCAAACCAGACTTGACAATATGCTGTCTACAATGTGACTGCAGATGGTAGTGACATTGTAGACGGCCGTCTGTAACCCAAACGGCTAGTGATATTACAGACGGAGCCTTGCTTCGCACAAGCATGCATTGGAACTATGGTGAGTAGTACCTAGTACCGTTTGGTTGCTCGAGTTTTAATCGCACTTCCATTTGTAGAATTATTCTTGTGGTACACTTCTAACTAGTATTAGCGTATCCAAGGGCACTGACTCCCCGATGACTCCTTACGACTGTCAAAGATCTTCATGACAGCCGTTATTTAACAATTTTATAATCATCGGCGCTGTATATAAACTGTCCCACTGCTGGACACGCGCCTCTTCTCACTATGAGAAGGGTAAGACCATAGTCTACCACGCTGGCCAAGTGCGGGTTGGCAGACTTCACATGTATTTTGAGAACATTATGGAGAACTCTCAGATATTCAGGCTTCCTCACGATATTTTCATTCACCATTTAGCAAGCGATAATTAACAATTTAAAACGCACATAGTTTCGACAAGTGTGGCGTTAGATGTTAAACACGAACAAGTTATATAATATAATCATACATACATACATAGACTCACGCCTGTTTCCCGGAGGGGTAGGCAGAGACTACGGAACGCCATTTGCAACGATCCTGACATACCTCTCTTGCTTCATTCACTCCCATCAAGTTTCTCATGCATGCTCTTCTGTTTAGGGTACTTCTGACCTGTCTTTTTTTAGGATGTCTCCAATCTGGTCAGAGAACGTCCGCCTAGGTCTTCCCCTTCGTCCTGTTCCATTCACACTTACCTTATATATCTTCTTTGTCAGTCTTTCGTCAACCATCCTCTCCATGTGCCCAAACCATCTTAACATGCCTTTCTCGATGCTTGTCACTACATCTTCTTTTACCCCACATCACTTCTTTACTCTGTCGGTCAAAGACACACCACACATACTTCTCAGTGCTCTCATTTCTACAGCATTTATTCTACTTTCAAGTCTCTTCTGCCATACCCAACTTTCACTACCATACATAAGGGTAGGCGCTAACACCCCTCTTTGCACAGCCAAACGAGCCTTTTTGGACACGTTTTGACTGTTCATAAACACCTTCAGAGCTCCATTCACACTATTACCTGCATTAACTCTTCTTTAAATATCTTCTTCATTCTTACTATCTCTTGTAAACAACGTACCTAAGTAAACAAACTCATTCACTTGTTCCACTCGCTGTCCATCGATTAAGCCATTACAAGCCGTAACGCATTCCTCCTTTTCAAAAACCATAACTTTCGTTTTACTTACATTCACTTTCATTCTTTCCTCTCTAACGCACCATGCATGATTGTTACCATTTCCTGCATCTCTATATGTGATGATTGTTATATAATCAGTACATAAAAAAATCATCGGACGCGGTTCAATAGTTCATAAGTGAATTATTTTATAAATAATTTTAAAGCAAACTCCTCGTCACAAGTTATCGCTTTTGTATTTAAAGTAGGACGAAAATATTCTAAAAAATCTGTCATCGCTGGCAACATTACCAGTTTAGTAAATTAAGGCAAATTAGGTGGATGACACGACAAGTATAATCTAATTTCACGATTAAAGGTATAATCTATTAATTACTAACGAAAACACCCACGCTCTATTCAGCCCACGGTCTATTTTGAGAAGAAGCGAGTCTGATATTAGATTGGGAGAGTTGATAGTGACATTTCTAAATATACTTTCATTCATGTCTTGTAAATGAATGACATATTTGTTTATTTTTATAAATATACTGGTTTTAAACATAACTTCACGCCTTCATCCCCGAAGATGTAGGCTGAGGTGTATTAAGCACCGACACTTCGCTAGTTATCTTTGGGTCCCAATGCAATAGGAGGCGAGCCTATTGCTATCTATCGGGCACAATATTAATTTGCTTATGTCACTGAGCACCTACTAGACGGCTGAACCGAAGTTAATCATCCTTTGTGTGTACTTGAGAAGGTTCCTGGAATTGATTAGAACTACAGTTAGCACTAGAGTTCATCGCCCTAGCGGTATCCCAGTTGCTGCCAAGACCAGGAGCCCGAGATCCGCTTACTAGTCTAAACAGATATGACAGAATATCAACTTTTCCACAGAGCGACTGCCGTCTGACCTCCGCAACCCAAAGGGTTTGCGATATTCCATGGTTTAGACCAGTATCAGTTTATTTGAGGGTACTGACTCCCCGTAACGACTGTCAAAGATCTTCATGACAGCTGGGACCGACGGTATAACGTGCTCTCCGAGGCACGGGGCAAGCGATAATTAACTATTGAATACGAACTTAGAAAAGTCAGTAGTGCGTGCCGTGGATTCGAACCCAATACCCTCTGCATGACAGCCCGTTGGTATCTCCACTAGGCTATCACTGCCTTTAAAAAGTCATTAACAGTTAGCACTAGAGTTATTTAAGTATATTCATTTCACACCCTATTATTATACACATCATCATCATCAGCATTTAACAGACCACTGCTGGACTAGGCCTCTCTCTCCTTTGAACGGAGGAATTGGCCTACTATACCACGCTGGCCAAAAGGGTTGGTATAGGGTTTGTATCAAGATTTTCCTCTCTAACAGTGCTGTTCTCTGCATAATATGCTCTCCCTCTGTCGGCTCTTACGACACCCATGGGATGACATGGGGTGGTGACAATCCGTATTCTTAATCCGACACCACACGGAAAATTACACACATAACGTCGATAAATCACTGGTTTTGAATTCGAGTCTCCCCACAAGACTATGGCTGCTTTGATACCTTAACATAAAACAAACATTTTAATATAAAACGCTATGACAGAACTCAAAAATAATTTACCAATCTACACAGACCCAGTGAGTGTAAGCTCATGCGAGCAAGCACTCGACCGCACACATTGACGCAGTCCACACAATATTCTGCGCTAAACAAAAGCCTTGTTTTGGCAACAACATGGCCGTCGTTTCGCATGTTTTTACACGGAACTCGATAAAAAAAGCATAAAGGCAACCGCTCGCGGGGATGATTAAAATTTCAAAACATGATTTCATAGAAAGCGTGTTCATTAGGCTTACGGCGATTAAGTGGACGTCCGATCCGCTGAATTATTTACTATCTTCATAACCGCACTGTATTGCTGCAGATTATCGGCCCTTGATTATTAACTTTGATAACGTATACATTAGTTTGATTACTGATCTATATTATAATTAGGTATACAGATCAGTAATTCAGTCATTCTTGGTATGTGTTTTTAGTTTGTGAAAACTTAAGATTGTATTAATACAAAACATTATCAAATTTTGATAACGTTTTGTATCATGAGTTTCACGTGGATGGTTAAAGAACTGATTAGTCACTTGGTTTCTACTTCTTGGTTCAAAATTTGTGACCTTGATTTGAGATGTTGCTTTTTCGATTAAATTATTAAAACACAGCTATTTTTAGACGATTACTCATCATATTCTACTTGCAGTCTCCAGTGATATATAGTACAAAATAAATTCGTCGCTACAAGTCAACCTTGTCCGAGCTACAAGGTGCTTATATTTGATTACCTATTTTAAAACTTTCCGACCAAAGGGCTAGTTTATACTGTTAATTATGATACTTCTGTGGTGCCAGTATAATTAGAAGCTATCCAATGTTTTACTTTTAAGGCTAAAGTTATTGGTGCTACGTTTGCATACAGTTTTGCAGTCTTGGCTTTAATTTAATATTCCCTTGCCATCAAGACCATACCGGTATTAATACAAAAAAATACAAAAGAATAGTCATACAAATTGTTCCAGTCATTTTAGAGATTATTAAATTCGTGTTTAATGAGATTAACCTATCTGATGAAAAGTTTTTATCTCTATACATATGTTTGGCTTGTAAATCTTTCAGTTGCAAGTTAAAAGATCACCTCCGCATAATCATACAAATTGGACCAGAATTTTTGAGATTATTATATTCGTGTAGCCAACAACACCTTAAAGCCGTGTTAATCTCTATGTGTTTGGCTTATAAAGCCTCCAGTCCGAAGTCAAAAAGCAGCTACATCGTCCCAAACAAAATAGCGCAGTGTAGGCCTTAGAACAAATTCACATTTATTCGTATTCATGGGTATGGCCCTCGGGGAATTAACGGGAGCAGGCCTAATCACGAAAACGCTGGGCCGGCAAACAACCGCCATTACTGACACCATCGGCATGGCGTAAATATGTAAGGCTATCAGCATTCTTATTCATATTCATTCATATTCATATTCTTTATTTGCAATCCCACAATGTAGGTACATTAGATGGTAAATCTTAAAATTAGGTGTCATTATGGACCCTGTTAGGGCATAGCAAAATAATCAAATTCATAAATTATTATACAATTATAAATTAATATTCAATATAAATTACAACACATTAGACAAGGTAACATAATTATCTATTACGTATCATATTATAAGAAAATTATGATTATACTCATCACAAAAGTGGTCAAAAGGAGCTTTAATATTCTATAAGTACATTATTAGTTGCTTTTTTACTATTGGGAATAATTTTATTTGTCAGTTAAATATTCATTTATGCTGTAGTAACATTTTTCTATCAGGTATATTTTAAGTTTATTTATAAATTTATTTACATTTTCTGTACTCCTTATTGTATTTGGAATGTTATTATAAATTTTTACGCACATAGCTAGGGGACCTGCATGAAATTTAGATAAGGTAGAACTTGGTATTGCTAGTTTATTTGAAGGTCGAAGGTAACGTTGTTGTGGGCGTTGATCGCTTACCAGAGGAAACAGTGGATTTCTTATACATATGGATGGGTTTATAGTTTAGTGTGATCTTCTGTTGATAGCTTTGTTCATTGGTCATACATAGGGTAATAGTCTTATATCGTCTCGGCTGGAAATACTTAACGTAGTGATTGTAAATACCTCTGCCAGCGATTGCGATAATTCGAAAAAATCCAGTAACACTTTTTCCCGACCCGGCAATCGAACTCGGGACCTCCTGAGCTGACATATCCGCTTGACCAGGAAAGCTTCTGTAAAGGTATACTTGATTAAATAGGATTAGGACTAGGGAAAAGTTCGATATGCCATTTGGTGCCCTTTTATATTCCAGAAGTACCTTTTCACATACTGTTCTAATTTGAAAGAGTATTCTACAGGCTCCTTTAAGCGGTTTCCTTCACCGCTAAATGTATAGAGTGACAGCCATCGCATTTGCTTTGTTTAAGGGAACTTTAACTGAACCTTGAGAAGGCGAATGCTTACCTGCATTTCATTTTGCATGCATCTTGTTTTTTATCTGTGCCACTGCAGACAATATACATATAATGAGCATAATTTTAGATTTCAACCCTTCTTAAAAACATAATTTGACACAATATCCAAATAGTTCAGCGCCAAAACCTTAACCACATATTGGTACAAAACAATTCAGAGCAAGTCAATACACAGTTTAATACAAATACATAGCTATTACGGCAACGAGGTTACCTCACAACAAATCTTAAAATTATATTGCCTACCCACAAACACCCAAAGGTATTCACAAAACGGGAACAAACATCTAAACAGTATATACAAATTCGTATTGCTAAAATATTCCAATCTTTATTTAGTCTTAAAAGGTCTCTGTACATACGCCTTTAGTAGCCGAGGGGCCGCGATGGCTAAGTAGGTTAGTTTGAACTTAAAATTAGCCTGTGAAGTGCCTAGCCTTCGCGACAATGAACGTAATGTTTACAGTCAGATGTCTTCGAGAACCTTCTACGTTGAAATACTCGGAGAAATGTTAGCTACGTTTTATAGAACGGGGTCGCACTTTGAGAATAAATGTTTTGTTTTGTGCCACGTTTTTGGAAGTAAAGATGCCGTAATGTATGTACATCTTGTCTGCGTGTTTTGTTTATTGGTATATATTTTATTTTGATAGCAATACTTTTGATTTGATTTTACAGATGACAAGGTAGTTAGAGGCGTATTACTAGTAACTTCACAGTCAATGTTCTAGATTTTGAGGTGTAGTCAAGTAGTAATTTATTACTAGGCAATGAACGGCCAAACCATATTTTTTTGTATTAGCAAGCTTCGAAAACGACTTGCAAAGGCATGAAACTATAGAAGAAACTAAAAAAAATGCCTTTATGTTCACTATTACCCCGCGCCAATTCAAATAATAGCATAAAACGGGCTTATACTTTCCAATGAAGTTAAACTACAGTTTACGGATTTTATCGCGGTATACCTTTTGGTTTCACTAAGTTATTACATTTAAACCGAATGATCTAGAAACTACATTTTTAATTTATTACTAGCCGAACGTTTCGAATTCTTTACAGGATTCATGGTCACGGCAGATTGAGGTGATATTTTCTTTTTCTTAAATGTATAAGTTATCTCAAAGTACCGGAACATTTTATTACAATATTTACGGTTAACAAATGTTGGTACATAGTTTCAACTGTTTGCGATACCTTTAAATCAGCTACTTTTTAGATAATACATATGTCGTCGGAATACCATTTTATGTCCTAATTATTATAATGTAGAGTTAAAATACACCTACGAAACCTAACCTACCATAACATTATTTTAAATACATTTCATATAAAGCAATTTTTACACATGCTAATGTTTATGTAACTAGTCTCAATCGCGTAATTATTTAAAAATAAAGGTGAAATACCTTGTATTTGCTTCATGTTTTTGTCGTGGGTACGGAATTAATTTTATTGATTTTTAGTTTTATTTTGCTGATGTGGTTGTTTTATATGCTAAGTCACCTACAAAAGGTTTAGTTGATATTCAATAGCATGGACAGTTATATAGTAATTCTTCAACCAGCTAACGGCATATATCTTGGGTAGACACTAATGCGATGCGATGCGATATTTCAGTATATTGACTGTAGCCTGAATAAAAAGACTCAAATGGCATGCGAAAGATCATCCGTAGGTTGTAAAAGCACTCAATCTCACCCCCGAATACTTGCTATTAATATTTCAAAGTTCATTTTATTTTATGGCTTGAAATGAAAAAAGGTCTAGTGCGAACGATTTGTACAACATTTTTTTACATCACATTAAAAATGGCGACCATAAAATTGTTTTATAGTTGTTTAACTTTAAAGTAATTACAAAAAGTTAATGTTATGCTGAAACTTTTGTATTGATTGACAAAATAATTTATAGTTACAATACTTATAATAGCTTTAAAACAAATAGTAGTAAAAGTGGCATAATTTACATGTTTTTATGTTTTCGTGTAGAATAAATGGAAAGTTGGTGATAAAGAAATTTCGACTTGACATCTTTGACTTGTATACTAATTAAAGTAATTATATTCATTTTATATGTAGTTACTAAGTATGACAGTAACCAGCTTACACGTTCCCGGCTAACGGTACGCATTCTAACCAAACCAGATTTGACAATAGCTGTCTACAATGTGACTACACATGGTAGTGACATTGTAGACGGCCCTCTGTAACCCAAACGACTAGTGATATTACAGACGGAGCCTTGCTTCGCACAAGCATGCATTGGAACTATGGTGAGTAGTACCTAATAGTACCGTTCTGTCGCTCGAGCTTTAATCGCACTTCCATTTGTGGTATTCATGTGGTACACCTCAGAAGGCCAATTCTCGTGTTTTATATGACATTGAAATGATATTTTTAACGAAATGAGACTATACATATTTTGAATTGACTCAGAATCGGTATTCTGCTAATTTAATGTCACTATCGTATAATTTGACTTATTAGTTCGATGATATCGGTTGTGACATAGGAATGTCACTGACATTAGATTGAAACTGTATTTTGAACAAATATAATGAGGAGAATTGGGCCTCTGACTAGTATCAGCGTATTCAGGGGCATTGACACACGCCCCGTTACGACTGTCAAAGATCTTCATGACAGCCGTTATTTAACAATTTGATAATCATCGGCGCTGTATATAAATTGTCCTACTGCTGGATACCGGCCTCTTCTCACTATGAGAAGGATAAGACCATAGTCTACCACGCTGGCCAAGTGCGGGTTGGTAGACTTCACATGTCTTTTGAGAACATTATGGAGAACTCTCAGATATTCAGGTTTCCTCACGATATTTTCATTCACCATTTAGCAAGCGATACTTAGACAAATGATTGGTATCGCTTCGCTATACTAGACACCGCGCTGCCTAAGAAAAATAGGTCCATAAATGAGGCAACTCATTTTGACAGTGTGTGTCAAACAAAAGCATCAAGACGCATGCGTGAAGAACTGTGTTGTCATCTTCTCAACAGTTACCCGAGTAAATGGGAAAATATTTTATCCTGTGGTCTAGTGGATGAGTTATTGGTCTCTAAAACAGTTTACAAAACTCTTAAAAAATTACAATACATTAAAAGCATCAATATATTTGAGTATAGGTTAGGCGTACCGCGTAAGTTCCTTTATGAGAAAAATGGTGGGTATATTATCCAATGATTAGGTCTCATTTTAATATGATGGTTTGTTTTATGTACTTATAGTATTTAGCAAATTATTATTAGAAATAATTGCCGTGTGGTTGACGGCATAGAATACAAGTGTCACCACCCCCTATCTTCCCGTGGGTGTCGTAAGAGGCGACTAAGGGATAACACGATGCAAATACCATCTTCGCGTAGAGACAGAAAACTCGACATCAAACCCTACACGACTGCCTGGTTGGTCTCGCGCGCGGGATCGGGAGATCCCGGGTTCGATTCCTGGGTCGGGCAGTGTTATTGGGTTTTTCTGTCACGAAATTCTCAGTAGCAGCACGGAGTCTAGAAATGTGCCCGGTACGGCAATAGGCTCGCCCCTTATTACGTGGGACTAAAGTATATCTGGCGAAAAGTGGGTGTAGAAATACACCTCTGCCTACCCCTTCGGGGATAAAAGGCGTGACGATATGTATGTATGTATGTATGTATTATTAGAAATAACCATAAAGAAAATAAGGTGTTTTCAAAACAGTGCTTTCTATTTCCATGCTACTAGTCCATATAAATTTAGTTACGCATTATTAATTTAACATGAATAGTCGTGAAAACTACGTAGAATAAAACAATAATCTTACACACTTAATTACACATATAATGAGGTAAATCGTGTTTCTTGGAAAAGGTGTTCAGTTTCTATAAACTAAAATTTTTCACCTTATGTGTAAAGGTATAAACAAAAAATAATATAGAAAAAGGTAAAATAAATAATAAATAGGTTAGATAAAAGAAATAGTAAAATATAACGAAATACAATTAACTATAGATTCACATAATAAAAATCTCTGAAAAATGAAATCTCTCTCTCAACTGTGGGGAAGTTGATTCTTGTACTAGCAGCAACACTGAATGGCGTTTTCGGTTTTTTGTAATTTTATGTTGAAATTTCAAAATTATTCTTATTTTACAGATAGTATGTGATACCAGAGACCTTATTATTTTTTGTTGAGTTATTTTTACTCAGTATAAAAGCGCAACTTGGCATTGTACAGCGAATTATTTCCGTAATTAATTTGGTGGATATGTGCACCTGACACAAGGCTGTCAGTGTGACAGGCTCAACCATGCCATCTGGCATGGTTTTTTCTGCCTCATTTTACAAGTATGAGGGCTCCGTCTAGTAGAGCAGAGCGAGACCAATCATTAGTCTATGAAGCGATAATTAATAATTTAAAACGCACATAGTTTCGACAAGTGTGGCGTGAGATGTTAAACACGAACAAGTTATATTAATAAGTAGGTGCATTAAAAAAAAACATCGGAATCGGTTGAGTAGTTCATACGTGAAATATTTTATAGATAATTTTAAAGCAAACTCATCGCAACAAACTCTCGTTTCTGAATTAAAGTAAGACGAAAATGTTCTAAAAAAATCTGTCATCGCTGGGAACATTACCAGTTTAGTAAATTAAGGCAAATTAGGTGGATGACACGACAAGTATAATCTAATTTCACGATTAATGGTATAATCTGTTAATTACTGACGAAAACACCCACGTTCTATTCAGCCCATGTTCTATTTTGAGAAAAAGCGAGTCTGTAACTAGATTGGGAGAGTTGATAGTGACATTTCTAAATATACTTTCATTCATATCTTGTAAATGTATGACATATTTGTTTATTTTTACAATTATACTGGTTTTAAACATAACTTCACGCCTTTATCCCCGAAGAGGTAGGCAGAGGTGTATAAAGCACCGACACTTCGCCAGTTATCTTTCGGTCCCAAAGCAATAGGAGGCCAGCCTATTGCCATGTACCGGGCACATTATTAATTTGCTTATGTCACTGAGCACTTGCTAAACGGCTGAACCGAAGTTAATCATCCTTTGTGTGTACTTGAGAAGGTTCCTGGAATAGATTAGAAGTACAGTTAGCACTAGAGTTCATCATCGCCCTAGCGTTATCCCAGTTGCATCCAAGACTTGGAGCCCGAGGTCCGCTTACTAGTCTCACCAGATATGACAGAATATCAACTTTTCCACAGAGCGACTGCCGTCTGACCTCCGCAACCCAAAGGGTTTGCGATATTCCATGGTTTAGACCAGTATCAGTTTATTTGAGGGTACTGACTCCCCGTAACGACTGTCAAAGATCTTCATGACAGCCGGGACCAACGGTTTAACGTGCTCTCCGAGACACGGGGCAAGCGATAATTAACAATTGAATACGCACTTAAAAAGTCATTAGAGCGCGCCGTGGATTCGAACCCGATACCCTCTGCATGGCAGTCCGTTGGTATCTCCACTAGGCTATCACTGCCTTCAAAAAGTCATTAACAGTTAGCTCTAGAGTTATTTAAGTATATTCATTTCACACCCTATTATTACACACATAAAGTCGATAAATCACTGGGTTTGAATCCGAGTCTCCCCACAAGACTATGGCTGCTTTGATACCTTAAAATAAAACAAACATTTGAATATAAAACGCTATGACAGAACTCAAAAATAATTTACCAATCTACACAGACCCAGTGAGTGTAAGCTCATGCGTGCAAGCACTCGACCGCACACATTGACGCAATCCACAAGATATTCTACGCTAAACAAAAGCCTTGTTTTGGCAACAACATGGCAGTCGTTTCGCATGTTTTTACACGGAACTCGATAAAAAAAGCATAAAGGCAACCGCTCGCGGGGATGATTAAAATTTCAAAACATGATTTCATAGAAAGCGTGTTCATTAGGCTTACGGCGATTAAGTGGACGTCCGATCCGCTGAATTATTTACTATCTTCATAACCTGTATTGCTGCAGATTATCGGCCCTTGATTATTAACTTTGCTAACGTATACATTAGTTTGATTACTGATCTATATAATTATTATATATACAGATCAGTAATTCAGTCATTCTTGGTATGTGTTTTTAGTTTGTGAAAATTTAAGATTGTATTAATACAAAACGTTATCAAATTTTGATAACGTTTTGTATCATGAGTTTCACACGTGGATGGTTAAAGAACTGAATGGTCACTTGGTGACCTTGTTTTGAGATCTTGCTTTTATAAATCAATCGATTCAACGATTAAAACAAAGATTACTCATCATACTCTACTTGCAGTCTCCAGTGATATAAAGTACAAAATAAATTTGTTGCTACAAGTCGACCCTGTCCGAGCTACAAGGTGCTTATATTTGATTACCTATTTTAAAACTTTCTGACCAAAGGGCTAGTTTATACTGTTAATTTTATATTTTACTAGAGGACGCCAGCAGCTACGCCTGCATTTTTTTTAATTTACCCATTTTGACCGATCCCGTGGGAATTTCGGCAAATCCCTTCTTAGTGCACCCCTACGGTCCTCAAGGAACATACATGCTAAATTTCAGCTTCCTGCGCCCAATAGTTTCGGCTGTAGCGTGTCTGTCAGTCAGTCAGTAACGCAAGGGTTTTATATATTAAGATGATACTTCTGTGGTGCCAGTATAATTCGAAGCTATCCCATAATTTTGCTTTTAAGTCTAAAGTTATTGGTGCTACGTTTGCATACAGTTTTACAGTCTTGGCTTTAATTTAATATTCCCTTTCCATCAAGACCGTACCAGTATTAATACAAAACAATACAAAAGAATAGTCATACAAATTGTTCCAGCCATTTTCGAGATAATTAAATTCGTGTTGAATGAGATTCACCTATGTGATGAAAAGTGTTTATCTCTATACATATGTTTCGATTGTAAAAAAGCAGCTACATCTTCGCAAACAAAATAGCGCAGTGTAGGCCTTAGAACAAATTCACATTTATTCGTATTCATGGGTATGGCCCTCGGGGAATTAACGGGAGCAGGCCTAATCACGAAAACGCTGGGCCGGCAAACAACCGCCATTACTGACACCATCGGCATGGAGTAAATATGTAAGGCTATCAGCATTCTTATACATATGGATGGGTTTATAGTTTAGTGTGATCTTCTGTTGATAGCTTTGCTTGGTCTTACATAGGGTAGTAGTCTTATATCATCTCGGCTGCAAATACTTAACGTAGTGATCGCAATCGCTGGCAGAGGCATTTACAATGCCTCTGCCAGCGATTGCGATAGTACGGAAATATCCAGTAACACTTTTTCCCGACCCGGCAATCGAACTCCGGACCTCCTGAGACGTATACGCTTGACCAGGAAGGCAGACTTCTTTAAAGGTATACTTAATTAAATAGGATTAGGACTAGGGAAAACTTCAATATGACATTCGGTGCCATGTTATATTACAGAAATACCTATACAAACACTGTTCTAAGTTGAAAGAGTATTCTACAGGTTCTTTAAAGCGGTTTTCCTTCACCGCTAAATTAATAGAGTGATAGCCATCGCTTTTGCTTTCTTCGAGGGAACTTTCACTGACCCTTGAAAAAGCGAATGCCTACCTGCATTTTATTTTGCATGCATATTGTTTTGTATCTGTGCCACTGCAGACTATATACATATAATGAGCATAATTTTAGATTTCAACCCTTCTTAAAAACATAATTTGACCCAATATCAAAATAGTTCAGCGCCAAAACTTTAACCACATATTGGTACGAAACAATTCAGAGCAAGTCAGTACACGGCAACGAGGTAACCTCACAACAAACCTTAAAATTATATTACCTTCCCACAAACACCCCAAGGTATTCACAAAACGGGAACAAACATCTAAACAGTATATACAAATTCATACTGCTAAAATATTCCAATCTTTATTTAGTCTTAAAAGGTTTATGTACATACGTCTTTAGTAGCCGAGGGGCCGCGATGGCTAAGTAGGTTAGTTTGAACTTAAAATTTGCCTGTAAAGTGCCTAGCCTTCGCGACAATGAACGTAATGTTTACAGTCAAATGTCTTTGAGAACCTTCGACGTTAAAATACTCGGAGAAATGTTAGCTACGTTTTATAGAGCGGGGTCGCACCGTGAGAACAAATATTTTGTTTTGTGCCACGTTTTTGGAAGTAAAGATGCCGTAATGTATATACACCTTGTCTGCGTGTTTTGTTTATTGGTTGTAACGTTGTTAGTCACTATGACGTGGTTAAATGAAAATCGTAATTACTGTTACAAATAAAAATCAGTTTAATTCGCTAAGGAAATCTAAACATCATTTAGCAACGCATTAGATAGAAAATTATTAAGCAAATTATAGTACTAGTTACAGAGATAGAACCAGGGTCGCGTGATTCGGCTAATCTTCGGGAATCCTGGGAATTCGTTTCCATAGTCGCTCAGGAAGACACCTAACTACGCTACTTAGCTTTGATGTTGTGAGCCGGGGAAAAGGGACCCGTCATCGCCGCGCGGCTGTATTTAAAGGAGCCCGAGGTGGAGTGCCTGAGGTGAGGGACGAAGGTGGAGGCGGCCGGTCGCGAGGTGCGACGTCACGAGGTATATATTTTATTTTGTTAGCAATAATTTTCATTTAATTTTACAGATGACATGGTAGGTAGAGCTGTAATGCTAGTAACTTCACAGTCAATTTTCTAGATTTCGAGGTGTAGTCAATTAGTAATTTATTATTAGGCAATGAACGGCCAGAACATATTTTTAGGTATTAGTAAGCTTCGAAAACGACTTGCAAAGGCATGATACTATGGCAGAAACTAAAAAATTGCCTTCACGTCCACTATTACCCCACGCCTATTCAAATAATAGCATTAAACGGACTAATACTTTGCAATGAAGTTAAACTACAGTTTACTGATTTTATCGCGTTATATTGATTTCACTTAGTTATTACATTAAAACCGAACTATCTAGAAACTTCATTTTTAATTTATTACTAGCCGACGTTTCAAATTCTTTACAGGATTCATGGTCACGGCAGACTGAGGTGATATTTTCTTTTCTTGAATGTATAAGTTATCTCAAAGTACCCGAACATTTTATTACAATATTTACGCAGAAAGAGCTCACAGTGTGCATAGGGTTCCCACTAAGAACTTAGGGTCCCAAACCAACCTCACCTGCAAGTGGTGCACCTGCCGATCAACGGACGAGGCTCTGGTAAACAAAATATTTACGCAGAAAGAGCTCACAGTGTGCATAGGGTTCCCACTAAGAACTTAGGGTCCCAAACCAACCTCACCTGCAAGTGGTGCACCTGCCGATCAACGGACGAGGCTCTGGTAAACAAAATATCCCGATAAGCGGCAATAGGCTCGCCACCTACTACGTGGGATCAAAATACTGGCGAAAAGTGGGCGTTTAATATGCCTCTGCTTACCCCTTCGGGGAAACAGGCGTGAGTCTATGTATGTATGTATGTAAGTATGCTCACAGTGTCCTTAGGTCTTCTGGTGACTTTATCCTTCTTGGGTTTCATTAGCATTATGACAGGGTCCCAAGCTGTATATCTACAGTTAGAATCATCCCACTTGCCATTCACAAAATAAGCACAGATTAATTAAGTTAATTCAGTATTTACAATACCAAACTACTAACGAATAGAGTTATTATAACGTTATAACGTTGATTGATTAGTTTCACGTGTAATTAACGAATTTATGATAAATTATTATGAGAGTGATTTTAGAGCTGCGCTAATAACGTTAACAGAAATACTATGTTATAATATAATTTTGATGTTAATTTTCCACGGTATGATATGATTAATTTAATATTGTGTTGTTATTTTTGATAGCAAAAATTTATTGGGAATTGATATAAATTTTTCACCAATAGTGCAATTGTTAGAGTAAATACATCGTAGTAACGTTTCACTCAGTATTATATATTCGATTCTACACAAAGAGGTTTCGGAACAGAATATAAATAGTCTATGCATTTTTTTTCAGATTTACCCTTCTCCAGTTTAAAAAGAAAACTCGTTGAAATTAAAACTAACTAGTTCCTGAATTAAACAAATTCCAGAAATTATTAGTTCCTATGTAGAATGGAATATGGAAATACGCTAGGTATAGAACCTTATGCCTTCTCGCTCGAAGCTCTTTCGCATGTAACGTAAAATACATCTCGCAAAACGTGAGAATAACATACGCTGCTAATTTCTTCAAGCTGTGAAAAAATTATTTCAGAACTGCACACAAAAGTTACGCGGTCCAAACGCCACGCAAATTAAACGAAAACGTCATTAATATACGAATGTAACCAAATGTAACCGTCTCGATTTGCATATTGAGCGAATGAACACTTTACCTACATGTGGGATTATGTAACTTTCTAATGAGCCAAGTGTTTCATCTTGCACGAATATATTAAGTAATTCGGGATTAACATATATGCGCCTTTGACGTGTTTTTACGTCTTGAAACAATTTTGTGAGTACCTTCTGTTTTTGAAAGATAAGCGGCGACAAATTAGCGGCTTAAAGACGGTGTGTTTGTTTTGTGTTTGAATAGTATGTGGTAGGTACCTACTAAATAATGGTGTCTTGTTTCTTAGTGTTTTGCGGCGTATGTTATAGCAAAAGGCGTTAGGAGCATGGTTTTACACGATTCTAATCTCTATGTCCTTATACACCGCTATTTTTTAATTAGTACAAAAACTTTAAGGACAGATTAGCGAAGATATTATTATCATATATGTGACGTAAGAGTTTCATAATATCAATAAAAAGCAAAGTTATTATCATTTGTTTATTGTAGAAAATCTCACTTAAATCATAGTCATATTTTACAATCCATTCACTAATTCATTCATAATATTCCATCCTGCTCATTCGCATTCTCTCTGTCGCACTTATGATGTAGGTAGCAATAGAAAATAAAATGAAGAAAAATAATAAATGTAGGTAGTTATTTTTTAATTTTGTTAGTTCTACCCTCTCCTTCATGCTTCATTCGGGCGTAGGACCGGTAACATTTATCGTTTAACAAGTAATTAAATACGGAGGTATGTAATTAGAAAGCAAACAAATATCAAAATAAAAGATGGTGTTCTGGACTAAAAGAAAAGAGTAATTTTGGCGTATTTATGAAGTTAGAATCATCTGCTATTAACAAATTATTTAATCATCATCATGTCAGCCTAGAGACGTCCACTGTTGGACATAGGCCTTCCTCAAGGTGTGTGGAGAACACAGACCGATTTTGAGGCGCCTGCATCAAATTATTATTTACTTAAGAACGTATTATTTACTAAACTTACAAGTATTGCCATTGTCCTTCGAAATGTCCACCACCGTTGTCAAAAGCATCCAATATGCACTGTTTTAATTGTTTGACACTGACCCGGTCACTTTTGTACACTCACAATACGATGTCCATGGGTACACAGCTGCACTCGCGATTTTTCCACTCAAAAAGTACGCACGAAGCATAGCTACGTACTCCCGTGATATGAACTGATATGATAGGCCATCGCGTCGGGCAAACGTAGACAAACAATTAAGTTTTGCAACGAAAGTAGATACGCTGACTTTCACTAGTAATTTAGTACTGTTTGTCGCATCGTCGGGGCGTGGCGCAGGCGCAGAGGGGCGGGGGGGGGGGGGGTCTAATTTATCAATGGTATGATAGTACACGTCGGTCATAGTATTAGTATTGCATTTACCAATTATCACGTATTTTTGTGGACAGTTTTGAGACAGTTTTGGGACTTAGTGTTTTTATTTTTCAACTACATAATTATGATCAGTTAAAGATACTTAGTGCCCTGTTAAATTTTTTGTACTAATTAAAAAATAGCGGTGTATAAAGCAAAAACAGCTGTCAATAATGCTAACAATTAATGCCAGATAGCGTATGGTCAAAGGAAGTACTGTGACACGGCTAAGTTCGCCGCAACCACCTAAAATTACGAAAGAAGCAAGACTTGCAACTTATGTCTTCGAAATATACCCTCTTGCTGTATATTATAGTAAAGACTGAAAGAGAAGAGAAATAGCTTTCGGCTCTCTTACTCACCGAAAGAAACATGGCATCAAAATATACAGCTTTTTTAAGAAAACTGTTCCGCAACATTTGTTGGTAGTGCCTTGCTAATTACAGCATGATAAATGGGCCGAATCGAACCTACAATTAACAGCACAGATCTACTAAACCATTTAAATTAAACACAAGTGGCCTGAAACGACATAGAAAATATAATAAACTAAACAAACACATTAGGAAACTAATCTTTAGCCTAAAACAATACAAGAAAAATAAAGTAACATCCCAGCAATATAAAGTTTTAGTTTCTGAGCGTTCAGAATTGTTATTAGACTTAGAAAAGTACAACACAGAGTTGATAAATAGTAAAATGCTGTATGATCAACATACTAGGGATCTCAAAGGTCAAATTACCTCTTTACAGTCTCAAATAGATAGGATGAACACCCAATATCAAAATGAGGTTCAGGATTATATTAGGAAATATGATGAGATAGCTCAGGTAGGTAGGCAAAATCTTGAGTATGTGAAAGCTTTGACAAACACCAATACTTGCCTAAATAGCATAAAATCAACCATACCCACTTGTGAGTCTCAGAATATTTTTGATATTGACAAAAGTTATTATTTAGCAAATAATACAACAGATAGGTCTTCCTTAGGTAGGAATGGCACAAATAAAGTTTATATGTTCTCTGATAGGTTAGGTTTAGGCTTAGGTAGTTTAATAAATTGTGAATTGAAACAACACAATATTATTAATTATTGCTATCCAGAGTCTTCTTTTTCACATCTAATTGATAAATTAAATACAACAATATTTGATAGGGAGTCCACAATAATTATCTCATACGGTGATAGTCAAATGGTGACTAAAAGAGATATAATTAATTTAACAGAAGTTATGTTATCGCTTCACAGAACATATGATTGCAAATTTATTAGTATGACTTTGCCTTATGCTTATAGTTTAAACGCTATGATGAATAGACATATTCATGAACATAACTTGATGTTATACAATTTGACATGGCAATATAAGGATTTTATTTTATTTTTTGACATCAATAATTTTATTAATAATTTTACATTGACTAAAGATACTATGTATCTGCCACTATTTTATAAAAGACAAGTTGCTAAATTATTAGCATATAATATACAAAATGACACAGGTACATGTAGGGTATCCAAGAATTTAGTTTCTGTAAATAGTTCCTATCCTTATAATTCTTCTATTGAGAATACTGACACAAGTTCTTTAAACTTAAGAACAGGACAAAGGGTAGACATATTGAACTGACTGTAGCACATCAAAACATACAAGGTCTATCTGGCAAGGATTTAGAATTAGGTTTATATTTAGAAAATCATAGTATTAAAGTTATGTGCATTACGGAACACTGGCTTAAAGAATACCAGATTAAATTCATAAATAACACACAATACACAGTACACAGTGCCTTCTCTAGGAAACAAGCTATTCATGGTGGATCATTGATTATTGTTTCAAACAGTTTAACATGTAAAGAACGGAAAGACATAGCTAGCTTGTCTATAGAACGCACGGTGGAACTGTCATGCATTGAGCTTGAGCAGCATATTATTATATGTGTATATCGTCCTCCATTAAGTGACTTTAATTTGTTTGAATCTGTTATGGAAGATGCAATTAGTAAAATTAGGAGCAATAAGAAAGGGATTATAGTTTGTGGTGATTTTAATGTTAACATTCTTGAAAATTCAATAATGACTTGTAGATTTTTAAACCTTTTTAGATCATTTAATTTGAAAAATTTATTTCTTGAACCAACTAGAATCACAGCAACATCTTTCACCTGTCTTGATAACATATTTAGTAATTGTATTGTTTCAGATAGAGTAGTTACTTCTGAATTAACTTCGGGTCACTGTGGTCAATTAGCTAGGTTTCCATATTACAATGATAGCATCGTACAGAGAGTGTTGGTTAGGCCATTACCTAGGCATAAGTTTAATGAATTCCGGAATAAAGTATTGATTGGAATGAATACTATGAATCCTGACTTAATAGAAATAGATTCGCCAAATAAGAATTTTAACAATTATTCAATATAGTTAATAACACGTTTCAGAATACTTTTAAGACTAAGGAGGAAGTAATTAAGGAATCTCGAGCTTTTAATGAGTGGGCTACTGCGGGTATTTACAAAAGCAGAGCAAAAATGTATGAGTTGTATGGTATGAAGAAATACAATTCTGATTTAAACTTCACTGAGTATGTTAGGAATTATTCTAAAATATTTAAAAGAGTGTGCAATACAGCTAAAGCTATATTCGTTAGGAATAAAATTAAACAATCTTCGAATAAAGTTAAGGCAACCTGGCGAGCTATTAATGAAACAACAGGTAAGACAACATTAAGAAGTAATAGTTTTAGTCTTCTTGATAATGATAAATTAATTCAGAATGACGAAGAAGTAGCACACACATTTAATAACTTTTTTGCTAGCATACCACTTACTACTACTAGAGAATTAAAATCATCAGCTATAGTCGCAGAAAACCTATTAGAGTCTAGTGTAGGAAAATGTTAAGTAATATTTAAATTTCATAGTATTAGTTCTACCGATATTATAAATACTTTTAAGTCCTTAGAGTCTAAAAATACAGGTGATCTCTGGGGCATTTCTGTTAAGGTTTTGACAAGTATAATTGATGTAGTGGCTCCTTATTTGAGCAACTTATTCAATAAGTGTATTAAATCTGGCAGTTTTCCAGATCTTATGAAACATAGTAGAATAATACCTCTGTTCAAATCCGGCAATAAGACTGATCCTAGTAATTATAGGCCAATATCGATACTACCTGCTTTTAGTAAGATTTTTGAAAAGATCATACTCAAGCAACTACTAAGACATTTTAATCAAAACAGCCTCCTTCATGGTGAGCAATATGGTTTTACCAAGGGTCTTTCGACAACAGATGCAGGAGTAGCGTTACTCAAACATATCTACAGTGCTTGGGAGAATTCCCAAAAAGCATTCGATTGTGTCTGCCATGAGACGCTCTTGTGCAAGCTTAGACATTACGGCGTCCAGACTAAAGCATTGGATGTCATTAAGTCGTACTTGAGTGACAGGATCCAATGTGTTGAAATAAATGGCTCAAAATCCAGTGGCTTACCTGTTGATTTAGGAGTGCCACAGGGCAGCATCCTAGGGCCTTTCTTGTTTCTTATTTACATAAACGATTTACCTTTTTACTTGAGAAACATTTGTGACGTTGTACTGTTTGCTGACGATACTTCTTTGATATTTAAAGAAGATAGAAATAAGGAACACTTTAACGAAATAAACAGTGCACTCATTCAAGTGACTAAATGGTTTAATGTAAACAATCTAGTACTGAACGCCAAAAAAACAAAATTTGTTAAGTTTGCTCTGCCTAATGTCAGAAACCTTGGTCCTAACATAGTTTTAAATGACGATGTACTCGAAACAACTGAATCCACATTATTTCTAGGATTAACACTTGATTCGAAGTTACAATGGGGTGCGCATGTTACATATCTCTCAGGGAAACTTAGCTCAGCTGCTTATGCCGTTAAGAAGGTTCGTAGGTTGACCGATGTCGATACGGCTAGATTGGTTTATTTTAGTTATTTTCATATGGCATATTGTTATGGGGTAGAGCTGCTGATATCCAAAATATTTTTATATTGCAGAAACGGGCAGTTAGGGCCATTTACCAGTTAAAGACAAGAGTCTCACTCAAAGAAAAATTTAAAACTATTGGTATTCTTACTGTAGCGTCACAATATATTTATGCCAGTGTTATGCATGTAAGACTAAACATAAATTCTTATAAAATGAATAGTGACAGACACAATATCAATACTAGAAATAGACATAAATTATGTATTCCGTATTTTCGTTTGCACAAAACGCATAGCTCTTTTATTGGGCTCAGTATTCGCATATACAATAAATTACCAACTTATATTTTAGACTTGCCATTAAGTTCGTTTCAGGCAGAAGTTAAAAAGAATCTTATAAATAAGGCATATTACAGTTTGAAGGATTATTTTGATGACAGGAGCGCTTGGAAGTAGTTGTTCGCTTTTGACTAGGTCAATAATTAGTAGTTTTATTTTATAGTATAGTTAATTACGATATTCTCATTTCATACTATATTTTGCATTCATGTTCCACACTTTTATTATAACTTTGCGGATTTGTAAAATGTGGGTAACTCGTGGTCATGGGCTAACTAATAGGTTGTCGATTGCTTTGGTTTCATAATACCGTTACTTTCTGCTTCATTCACTTCTACCATAGTTCTGACCATGTTCGCGAGTTGCCTACATTAAAAAGACGTAAGTGGATGCTCCTGTTTCACCATATTTACTTTGGGAGGCTTACCATATGAACATCATTTACTGCTTGAGTATGATATCAATAGCTACTAAAAATTTTACTAGTAGATGTCTACAATGTGAAACAGTTGCAGCTCCTTACAAAAATAAAATGTACCACCATTATATTTGTTTGTAAAGAGTGGCCATGAGTTTTATTGCCCGTTCTTTCTCGTGTTTCTACCTATTGCATTGCGAACGTGGCAGTAAATGTAAATGTAGAATCATTAAGTAATTAACTTAAATTTTGACGTTCATAAGCGTCACTTTGTGGCCTAGATGAATAAATGATTTTGATTTTTTTGATTTCAGCGTCGTAGAGGCAACTGATGAACCCACTGCGCCATTCACTTACAAAGCGAAATTTAATAGCAAAAATACAGCTAAGTTTCCTGAATCTGCTGTAAGAAGGTTGCATTACCTCAGTCGAGCCTACCCTGTGAGACAAGCAGCATAAGGCGGGTTTTCCTGTCACGCTGATCGCACGCCGACGGTCCGCTCTGATATGTCAGTAATGTCAATATGTATGAAATAATAACTCAGCGCTGACGGCCGACAGCGCCGAGCGGCCAGCGCGACTCAAAAACGCTAGAAGTACTTTATACATATTGACCATCAGCGCGGACCGTCGGCGTGCGATCAGCGTGACAGGAAAACCCGCCTAAGTCAGCCCCTCACACACATCTCATAAGCATCTAAACACAGAACAATTATATATTCCGCGTATACTTAAAGTTTAATTTGATCAAGAGTCAACCAGGAGCTGACGAGACGAACGTTTTGAATAAACAATGTGTTTTCAACGTACGGCCGTGTTTTACAGACGTTCTCTTTAATGCTTTTAGCTTGAATGCTTCGCTACAGTACTAGTGGATTTCAAATGAAATGTTTTGTATTAAATTGTATAATTGGTTCGGCGTTACACCGAAACCGAATGTTCCTAGGCGAGTTGGAAAAATTATTAATATTGTGGACTGTAAGGAAGTGGGTTCTGATCGCCTAGGAAAGGAAAAGTGAAGTGAGTGGGTTCATGGGAGGAATAGGAGACGGGAGTATGGGAGCACACCTTACCTTGCACATCAGTCTTCTTCTTCGCAAATGGCGGCTGGTGTCTTCGGGAATCCTGAAGCTGCACTAATCACTTCACTCGCGGGCGGTTTTGTTGCGTTTATAATATAAAGCGGTAAAATAATATGGTGGCGTTCGGTACACACGTGTTCAGCGCGACACGGATGATTCTAGACTCCTTCGTAGCGTCGTTGAATTCTTGCGACCAATCAGCGAGGCGTGCCTTTGGGAGGGAAGGAATAAAAGGATCGCTCGTATAGGACGAGCAAGCGAGGAACGATTGATGTTGATGTAATTAATTATCAATAGAAAGGTAGATGGCGCTACCATATGCCCCCGGCCCAAAAGGGTTGCCTTTAAAAAAAAAAATGAACTTAGTGTTATGTAAAACTACATAGCCAAGCTTTACGGCTTTTAACACCTCGACCACGCACTGGCATATACTGCAGCAGTCCTGCATAATCACAACCGGTATGTGTAAACGCTTTATCAACTTGATTGACGCGTTGGCTAGGAAGATCTGCCATGGGAGGGAAAGTCGGACGCGGATGAAATTTGAAACAGACGTTACATTTATATATTCTGTGACGAATTATTCGTCGAGCGGCTAAAATCCAATACTTATGCCTAAGTAAGGACATAAGCAACTCTGGACCAGCATGGAGGTGCTTCTTGTGATAAAAATCAACAAGAAGGTCGACAACATGATCATGACGCGGCAGAATGCAAGGATGTTTGTAGTTATAAGGTTCATCTGAATTTGACAGACGACTCCCAACGCGTATGACGCCATGTTCATCGAGAAACGGCTAGAGCCAAAACAAGGTACATTGTCTTTAAAATTTTGAATGTCGTTACTAAAATGAACAGCCTGTACAGCTCGTAGTAACTTACATTCTGCGATTTTGATATCAGTTCTTGAAACAAAAGTCCCTTTAGGTAGGTGCCTAAGAAACCTACAGACATAAACGATGGCGCGGAGTAACTTAGACCACGATGACATGCATAGTGCGAGTGCATAGATCGGAGACTCCGCAACCTCAGCAATCACGGGATAAGAAACAGACTTCCGTTCGGGTACATCTTCGTCTTCTGCACTGTGGTCAAAGGGTTGCATGGGCCACTCTGACGGACAGACAGCTGCTGCGGCGGGAAAGTGATCGCCTTCATCAGCGATCAACTGGCGAACAACTCGTAACGCGTGATATGGGCTAGACTTGAGTCCAAAACAAACACGATTGAACTGATACACGGATAAAGGTTCCTTATGGTTAAAACGATAAAAAATCCGTTGAAATCTACGGTCAGATTCGCAACGCCGATATTGAGGACATTTGGCGGCAATCAGCTGACAGAGCGATTTGGAAAAGACGAAACTTTATTATGATGTTAAATAAATCACCCTGTAGATTAGGGCCGGCATGCAAAATGTCATTAATCGACTGACCCGATGTAGTCTTACAACTAGCATCTAAAACCACACGAAGTTTGGTAGAGGTTTTATCTTCGCGAACTACGCCGTGATGCGGGATATAATATGAAGGAAGAGAATTGCCCTCGTCGTTTACAACTACACTCAAAAAACCTTTATTTAGGTAGTCACGAATGACGTCATTATAGGCGCCGCGCAACTTAAGTGATGCATCAAGTTTACGTTCTAAACAATGAAAACGTCTAAGCGCAGCAGCGTACGAGTCGCCTAACGAATAAGGGTCACCATAGAATGGCAACGCCACTACGTATCTGCCACTGGCGTCACAAAC
The DNA here is from genome assembly GCA_944739405.2 of Euclidia mi. Classification (NCBI taxonomy): domain Eukaryota; kingdom Metazoa; phylum Arthropoda; class Insecta; order Lepidoptera; family Erebidae; genus Euclidia; species Euclidia mi. The sequence goes on from OX123185.2 coordinate 95,509,957, forward strand.
AGTGGTAGCGCGGAAATGTTGTTCACACTCGAGATCCTTACGGCTCATCGAGGGCGGTGCGGTAATCTCTTCGAGCTCCCAAAATCGCTTGAGAAGAGAATCAATATTATTTTCTTGAAGAACAGAACAACAACAAGGCGTAATATATTGAGAAGTATGTAACGTAGGTACGGTACCCATAATCACATACCCAAATACCGTCTCAATAGCGGGCGGTAAATTATATTGCTCACTACGTACCACTTTAGTTAGTAGCAAGTGCGGAAATATTGCAGCTCCGATAAAAACATCAATGTCTGCCGGATTCACAAACTCCGAGTCTGCCAGCGGCAATGACTCGAGGTGAGTGAGTCGTCCACATTAGCGTTCGGCAATGCGTCCGTAATACGCTCCACGATAAGCGAAGAAATGTTAAAATTAATATTCCAATCAAAACGCGAATGTATTTTAACATCTACGGAATCCTTGCAATGTTTTTCTGAACCTCCGATGCCTTTGACTACTAAATTAGTATTTCTAAAGTTATTCCACAATCCGAGGCGTTTGAAACAATCAGAAGTTATAAAATTACTCTGAGACACGCTATCGAGCAGACAACGTACCATGTGCGGCGATCAATTAATATCATAAACGATAACTTGCGCTGTCGCTAACAGAACCATCTTGGACGCCATACACTGCGGCTTAGCCCCGCGCTGATCATTATAAATGCGCGAGGGCCGTCCGCGCGTGCGCGTCGCCCGCGCAATGGATGTCGTACACAACGACATTTCACCCTGAGACGCGGAAGGCGCAGTTATCGTGGCCTGCACTTGCGACGTAAGTGTGTCAAGGTTACCGGCTTGGCTCGACAACGGACTAATTTTATCAAAGTGCAACAATGAATGATGTCGCTGATTACATGAACGACATCTCGTCTTACTATAACAATCACTCGTTTTATGCTTTATACTTAAGCAATTAATGCAAGCTTTGTTATCTTTTACGCATTTGAAACGAGCAGTCGGATTTAAATTATTAAAGGCGGGACATTTATAGAAATGGTCATGTACTATATTACTGCACAGACACTTCTGTGAATTATATTAGAATTATTATTAGATTCAGAGCATGTTACGTAAGATTGCGGATTAGTGACCGAGTTATTATTGCTATTTCGCGCTTTATTCGACCTTTGTTTGCTATTATTATTATTAGACGAGCTAGATGAACTAGACTGCGTATTATGATATATTCGACACTGATCTTTGATGAACGAAATAAAACTATCTAGTGTAGGTATTTTATGATTTCGTTCCGTCATCTCGAATGCGCGAATTGTTTTTTAAAGCGAGTTGAAGAAACATAAAGTCGGAAAGATCTTCTAATTTTAAGTTTTTAAGAGAATTAACTGCGGTAACAAAGTTGTCTATAAACAGCTGGAAATTCGAAACAGACGCGGCACCGGATAATTTAAGATTTAAAGCTTGATCAAAGTAAGTAGACGCTAGAACACGAGTAACTTGATACCTATCAACTAGTGACTGAAATATGACCTGATAATTCTCAGCACTGGGTGTGACACCTGCAAATACAGACTGGGCCTTCGGTGACAGTTTACCTATTAAATAGTACAACCTGTCAGCATCTGTCAGAGAACCATTATCGTGCACTGTAGACTTAAAACTCGCATAGAATAACGGCCAATTTCGTATATCGCCATCAAATGACATAAGCTCAATTGGCGGTAATCTCGGCGTTCGAACCGCAGAAACGGGCTGTGCTGAATATTTACCCTCCAATTGTGATTGTATGCGCTTGATGATACAATAAAGATCTTCGAATGAGGTGTACGCCTGATAATTCGGCTCTTCATCAGGAGTAATAGAAATCAATCTTGCGTTATAATCGTCTAACAACTTATGAAAATCTGTTCGAATACTATCTACTGTCATACAATAACTAAGAAATGATTCCCTATCAATATCGGAAGCGGCGGCAGTTTTCGGGTGCTCGTAAATGTTTTGAATACGCTCAAATAAAACATTACGTTTAGCTTCTAAGATTGTCAGCTATCTGTCTTCCGACATGCGTGGCTTCTTTTGTTGTGCCATGCTTACGTAAGTATAAGCTAATGAGACCGAATCAAAATAAGAATACCTAAAGTAGCTATTATTTTACTTAAGTAGGCAACACTTTAAGGCGGTGGAATTAAAAGGTGCTTGAAATATGAGATTTACAAGACAACTATGATAGTTCCAGTAATAATAATTGGGTTAGTAGGTAGCTACATAAAAGTATATTACCTACGGATGCGTGCGGAAATAGCCCTGTAATGGGTATGTAAATGTATTAGGAGTATAGCTAGGTGCTATAACTGTGAGCGAGATAAGCGAGAGGTTACGTATAAACGCAAATGAATCCGGCTCGAAGGACCTAAAAATGGTTCGGCGTTACACCGAAACCGTATGTTCCTAGGCGAGTTGGAAAAATTATTAATATTGTGGACTGTAAGGAAGTGGGTTCTGATCGCCTAGGAAAGGAAAAAATAAAGTGAGTGGGTTCATGGGAAGAATAGGAGACGGGAATATGGGAGCACACCTTACCTTGCACATCAGTCTTCTTCTTCACAAATGGCGGCTGGTGTCTTCGGGAATCCTGAAGCTGCACTAATCACTTCACTCGCGGGCGGTTTGTTGCGTTTATAGTATAAAGCGATAAAATAATATGGCGGCGTTCGGTACACACGTGTTCGGCGCGACACGGATGATTCTAGACTCCTTCGTAGCGTCGTTGAATTCTTGCGACCAATCAGCGAGGCGTGCCTTTGGGAGGGAAGGAATAGAAGGATCGCTCGTATTGGACGAGCAAGCGAGGAACGATTGACGTTGATGTAATTTATTATCAATAGAAAGGTAGATGGCGCTACCAGTTCTTCTTTCTTCTTAGTCGCTGTCTTCATTCATAAAGGTCGTGTACTGTAGAAGTACAATCTTTGATCACTTCTTGGATTACATTTTTCCACTTGTTCCTGTCCTCGGCGGTCTTTAAAGCTGCAGGTATTGGGAGGCCGGTGAAATGTTTGACTGAGTCTGACCGTCTTTTCCCGTCGACCTGACCAACTACTATCAGCTTTTCCAGATTGTCAGGGGTTCTGCGAGCTATGTGTCCGAAATACCAAAGTATTCGCTGGAAACAGATAGTCGATAGCCTCATAGTTATTCTGAGCCCCTTAAGAATTGACACGTTGCACAGTGGTTCCGCGCTCTAAGAAGAGCGGTCATAGAGGTTTCGCGCAACGAATGGCTATTGAAATGCATAGTAATGCATGGTAATAAAGCAATTTTTTATTAACTGAGGTAAAGATTGGTAGAAATAAAACAGATTATATCGGAATAATAATAATTCATTCAATATAAAACTCAGCTATTTCTTGTACAAAGTAAAATAATTAAGAAGGGTGAATTACAGCTACTCTGAAACTGAATTGGCATAAATTACTATTACAATAATACCACTTAACTAGACTCTTACTAATGACAAACACAAATATTCATCAAATAATTACAGTTAAATAGTTTTATAGGCACATTGAACAAATCTAAGCAATTCAAATAATAACAATCTAAAGTTTTCCAAACTACTTATAAAATGGCACAGATTTAAAAGGACAATAAATTTAACAGGTCAGTTGATAGAGCAGACTTCTTCTTTCGTGGTAATTTCCTTAAACTAGAAAGGTATGGATCCAAATTAAAAAGAAGTCTGTGCATCAGATCGGTGTTCGTGACAAGTCGAGACATTTTTCTTGTATAATCACGCCTAAATCGTTTAATTAATTTATTACACGATTCAGCGGCCTTTTTCGAGAGCTCACAAATAGATAACAAAGTAGAGGAATCTAATTTCCAAGTTTTTTGTGTCAATATTTTCGATATCTGGCAGCAACTGCGCCAGACTTTTCAAAACTTGATGACATCTGTCTGCTTCAGAAGTAGTCTTCTTAATAGACAGCCAAGTGTCAAGTACAAGCATTCTTGTAAAAGAACACTCAAATGTTGTACCTAAAACAAAATACAAATAGTATAGTGTGGATTTTAGAATAATGATATCTCGTAGACACCTTTAACACCTGGCGAAGATCCTAGGTACCACCTTCTATCGCAGCATATCGCAGTCAATTTTCTTTTAAATTTAAAATATAGTGTTTTTTAATGCCTTTATATAAAACTGCTTTTGTAGGTTATGGTCAGAAAGTAGTTAAAAGCTTCGACATAGATAAAGTAAAACAAAAAAAGAATCTTTCAATTTCATTGGCGTAGCACCGATTAAAAAAATAACACACGAATTAAAATAAAAGAAAATGCTTAAAATATACTTTACATACCTTCAACTTGAATATCCATTGTAAAACATCCGCTCACAAACAATTTATTCTGTAAAAACAAGTGTCACTAAAAAGACTAAATATCACGCACTAATTACGCTAACGAACGGACTTGTAATGCGTTCACTTTAGATGCACAAAACTATAAGTAGGAAAAAACAAAATGAAATTATTTGTGTACCCTCATATAGTGTGATAAATAGTGAGTAATTAAGTGAGGTATCGTCTTGTAATTCAAACATCGTGATTGGTACCGTATGACCTACTACGGAACCACTGTGCGTTGGTACGATATGCGGTCCAGGGAATGCGCAACATTCGCCTCCAACACCACATCTCGAAGGCATCAATCCGCGCTCTCTCTGATTTCCTTATAGTCCAGGATTCGGCGCCGTAAAAGAAAATTGAGAAAACCAGTGTTCGTACCAGCCTCATTTTAGTCTTACGGGATAAGTTGCGGTCTTTCCATATCTTAGTGAATTTAGTCAATGCTGTTTTGGACATTTGGATTCTCCGAGCGATTTCCTTTTCGCTGCCACCCTCACTGCTCAGAAGAGAGCCGAGATATACAAACTGATCCACAAATTCCAGATCCTTGAGCTCATGGGAGCGAGTCAGTGCACCTGGTCGGTCTACTACCAACACCTTGGTCTTCGCTTTGTTAATTTTGAGGCCAACTGATTCACTTGCGCTCGTCGCTCTGGATAGCAGTTCAGCCAATTCCTGCTCTGACGACGCGAAGAGAGTAGTGTCATCTGCATATCGCAAGTTGCTGATACTAGGCGCTACCAGTTAGGTAACACATATCTGTGTTACTTAGGGTTGTATAATATCTCAAATAACACAACCAGTCTGTCTGTTGCAAGTAATTAATTAATTAATTTTAAGTTTCAACTTTATTAATTTGTTGTAAGTTATAACTTTGATAACTTTTGTTTTTGTGTCAATATATTGAAACTTTTAATTTTGTTGGGCAGTAAATACCTGTCACTTGCCTGCACCAGCAGTAAACAGGCTTTGTTGGTTTCAAAGAATTAACAAATATTAAGTTTTAATTGATAGTATTGTTTAACGCTTGTCCGAGCTCCTTTGACGATTAATTATGTCAGCTATCAAGGACTTGCGTGCGGCTGCGGGTGCCATTGCATCAGATTTGCGCTGGTTTGCCTCAGCCAGTGCTCTGGTAAACCGGCCTGATCGCCAGCAGGCCTTATTACAAAGATTTGAGTGGATCGCTGATCGCCTGGCAAGTGTGGAACAGCAATTTCGTACTTTCAGCGCTTGCTGTCTCGAAGTATCAGTTGTTGACTTCACCGCTGACCAGCTAAATAGAGTCGGTGAGGATTAAGCCCAGATTTTGGATCTGTATGATGCTATCTCCAACTGTGCAAGACAGTTAATTGCCGAGAGGGACGGGCAACCCATGTTGAAGCAGGAGCTTCCTAGGCCAGCACCGGGACTGGTGAGTAGGCTTCCCACATTGGACCTCCCGCATTTTGATGGCTGCCTAGGAAGCTACCTGGGCTTTGTTAACCTATTCGACAGCCTGGTCGATGACAGGGCTGACCTTCGGCCGGCACAAAAATTGGCCTACTTGATGTCAGTTCTGGATGGGTAGGCCGAAGGCCTCATCCAGCATCTGCCCGTGTCTGACGAGGCCTACCAGACGGCACAGGATTTAATTACCTGTAGGTACCACAACAAGCGAGGCCTCGCAGACACCCACATCGAGCAGATTATGAGTTTGCCCACGCTCACCCGGGTCTTTGGGTTGCGCATCCATCTTTTGAACCCGCTATTGGTGGCAATCAACGCCCTTGAGTGCTTGGATCTGCCCGTGGACCAATGGTCCTACCTATTGGTGCACATTGTGTTCAAAAAGCTGCCTGTCGACCTAAGGTCGCGATTTGAACAGCGCTTTGGCGGGGATAGTGCGACGCATCTGCCCCCTTTTACAGACTTGGAGAAGTTCCTGGAGGATGAGTGCCGGGTTTTGGACAACTCCAGTGGTGACACGCCGGCTAAGTCGCAGCCACTCAAGGTCAAGGAGCAGGCTCACGTTCACACCCGAGGAAATGTTGATCGGCGACCTCCTCGCTTTGCGGGCACTCAGAGCCCAGCAGAGTGCTCTTACTGCAAGTTCACGGGGCACAGAACCGCCAGTTGTAGGGCATTCTTGGACCTTCATGTCGCCTCTCGTAGGCGCATCGCGAATGCCCGCCGCCTTTGCTTCGCGTGTTTGGGATCCTACTACCAGTGAGACTGCCCAAACTCTCGCCCCTGTCCTCACTGAGAAAGACAGCATTTGGACATTCTCTGCATGAATGCCAGAGAGGTAGGCCGCTTGTCCAACCAGCCGACGCCGCGCACGGGTGGGTGTTTTGAAGGTGGCAGCCGAGGCTCACCGGCGCGCAGCCGACATTCGCCTCGCTCATTGGATCGCCACTCACCCCGTTTGAAGAACCGTAGCGTGCGCACGCCTCCTCTCTCTCGCGCACCTGAATGTGCGACTGTTCAGCGTCACCAGCACCATGACTGCTGCCCCAGGTATTCCCCTCCTTTGGTGGAGCGTCCCCGCCTTGACTCGCGCCCACCTCGTTTTGGGTGGGTGCGTCATTATGACTCCCCACAGATGGCGCGCGGATCGAGTCACCGCACCTTTGAGGACTTCAAGCCGCACCCTCGTTGTGATTTGCCTGGTCCTAGCCAACGGTCGCCGCCCAGGCAACAATAGGTCATTGACTCCTGCCCTATAACGCCAACCACCCCCATTGAGACTGTTATCCTACCAACGGTGGCTGTTAGGGTGGGAACCCACGGGGACCTCTGTTGTTGTCCATACCATACCTATTGGACTCAGGTTCACAAGGTTGCATAGTTTGCACTTATTTGGTAGGGCAGGTTAAATTAAATATGGGTTCTTTTCCGAATTGTATACGAGGAATAGGTGACGTAGCCTCTAATGTTGAAGGGCAAGTTAAGGTTTTGTTTGCCCCTGTTGAATCTTCACACCCGAGGATTAAAACCTCGGCTATTGTGCTGAAGAATATTTTGGGTATGCATCCACAGAAACAGCTACCCGCTGCTGTGGTGAATTTGACTTCGGGATTGGAACTGGCAGACCCCAAATTTGACACACCGGGACAAATCGATTTGTTGATTGGCTTTGATGTCCTCGGTGGAATTTTGATTGGTGGGAAACAGGTCTTGGTGCCAAATGGTTTGACTGCCATCAAGACCATATTTGGATTTGCTTTGATGGGACCTGTACCAAGGGACCTGACCTGTACCCTCCACCCGAACTTGATAATTTATTGGCTGTAGGCTCCAGTCTCTCTGATGTGGTTCAGAGGTTTTGGGAGGTAGAGGCGCCCCCTCAAGCTGCTCGTTGAATCCAGTTGAATCCAGAACATGAGGAGTTCGAACTGTTCTTCCAGAACAATACTGGTTGACTCCGTTCTGGTCGGATTATTACGAAGTTGCCTTTCCTGTCTGTTCGGCCTCCGCTTGGTAAGTCACGACCTTAAGCCGAAAAGAGATTGTTGGCTATGGAGCTTCGCATGGGTCGTGATCCGGAGCTCAGACAGAAGTATATTGAGTTCATGAGAGAATATGAACAATTGGGACACATGTCCGTGTCAAATTTGGATTGGCGTTCGGTGGAGCATTACTTTCTCCCGCATCATGCGGTATTGAAGCCATCAACTGGCAAGCTGCGCACAGTGTTTGATGGTTCTGTGCAGACTTCAACAGGCGTATCCATAAACCAGTGCTTGCATTCTGGTCCCAAGTTGGTCAAGGACCTTTGTGACGTCATCACCAGCTTCCGAAAACATCAGGTTGTCTTTGTGGCCGACATAAAAATGATACCGTCCGGTTACACCCTGATAACCGTCGCTTCCAGCTGATCCTTCGGAGAGAGAGTCCTCGCGATCCTATGGTCGTCTACGAGCTCAATATCAATACGTACGGGCTAAGGTCGACGAACCTCTCCGCGGTACTTTGTTGAGGAATGGACCTCTTTTGTATCCTCACTTCCTGCCGTCAATGAAATCACCTTGCCTCGTCCCATCCTTCCTCCCGGGAAGTACAAGGCAACCCTTCACGGGTTTTGTGATGCTTCGGAACGTGGTCACGCGGCCTTGGTGTACCTGCGCACAGTCAGTGCCTCAGCTCAGGTGAGGGTTTCCCTGATCATGGCAAAGAGCAAGGTTGCACCCCTTCGGACATCTCTGACCATTCCGAAATTGGAACTCTCGGGAGCAGCCCTACTCGTGCGATTGTTGAATCACGTGTCTAACACTTTGGGTAAAACAATTTGTATTAATGGGACCTACGCCTGGACAGACAGCCAAATTGTTCTTTGTTGGTTGAAGGCATTTGTCCACACTTTGGAAGTATTTGTCGCTAATCGCGTTTCTAAAATACAAAAATCTGAAGTCACGCTTGTTTGGAGAGCCAGGTGAGCTCAACCCCGCTGATTGTGCCTCGCGCGGATGCTTGACGCATAGTTTGATAGGCCATTCGCTGTGGTGGGGTCCGGAATGGCTGAGTCGACCAGAAATTGATTAGCCTCGAACGCCAGTTTTGAATACTTCCAATTTGCCGGGTCTACGAACACTCGCTCTTGAGAAGGTGGAATGCGCCTTCGACCCCCATTTATTGTTGAATCGCATCAGCTCCCTCGACAAGTTGTTAGGTGTTACTGCTTGGATAAAGCGTTTTGTTTTTAATTTTAGGCACCCACAATAGAAACGACTGACACCGTTTCTCTAACCACAGGAACGACAGGAGTCCCTCACCTTTTGGGTTCGTTCTGTGCAATTGGCGCATTTTGAGAAGAAGATTGCTATGCTTAAATCAGGGATATCGAAATTGTCGGGAGCTGTATCTAAATTGACCCCCTTTTTGGACGATACGAGTCTCTTGCGCGTTGGAGGGCGTCTCAAGAACGCCAACCTCCCTTACGGGGCACGTCACCCCCTGTTGTTACCTAAGGACGGTCATTTGGTACGTTTGTTGGTAACTGACCGTCACCTTAAAAATTCTCATGCTGGTTGTAATGCTTTGTTGGCTATTTTGCAATGCGAGTTTTGGATTTTGTCTGCCTGAAGAACTATTCGGAGTGTAGTCTTTCGCTACATCCCTAGCTATAAGCTCAAGGATTCTACCATGCAGCCCTTGATGGGAGACTTACCGGCAGATTGCGTAACTGAGAGCAGGACGTTTGACGGTGTAGGCACGGACTTCGCTGGTCCCTTTTTGGTGAAAACTTCAACACTTTGAAACAGCAAGACTGTTAAGGCCTACTTGTGTGTGTTCGTTTTCCTCTCCACAAAGACCGTTCATTTCGAAATGGTCTCCTCGCTTACGACCGAGGCGTTTGTAGCCACATTTGACAGATTTGTATCCCGCAGAGGGCTGCCTTCCTTGATCCGTTCTGATTGCAGCACTAACTTCAAGGGCACTTATATCTTTTTGAACGACGTAGTTAATTTCCTTGAAACCAACAAGGCTGATATAGGCAATAGGCTTGGCCGACGTGGGAGAAATTGGTTGTTTTCCCCACCAAATTGTCCACACTGGGGTGGTATATTTGAGGCCGCTGTAAAATCGGCCAAAACTCACTTGCGCAGGACAATTGGTGAATCAGTCCTTACATTTAAGGAACTAGCAATTGTGTTTTGTAAGATTTAGGCCGTTTTGAACTCTAGGCCATTGTGTCCGATCTCCTCTGATCCGAATGATTTGGAAGCCCTTACGCCGGGCCATTTTTTGATTGGTCGCCCACTTGTCGCCTTGCCTGAGTACCCTTATATTGATACGAGACCTAATCGTCTCTCGCGTTTTAAATTTGTACGCCAGATTACTCAGAGCTTTTGGAAACGCTGTAATTTGTAATATTTGCACATACTCCAGCAACGCGTTAAGTGGACTGACAAGACCGATCCACCCAAGATTGGTGACCTCGTTTTGATCAAGGACGCTAACCTTCCGCCACTCAGATGGCGCAGGGGGCGCATTCTTCGTTTGGTAACTGGGACTGATGGAGTTCCCCGATTTGCTGAGGTCTTGGTGGACGGTTCGATTCTGAGGAGAGCGGTTGCAACATTGTCACGTCTACCAACCGATTAGCGGACCGGTAGGCCGGTCCGGGGCGGGTGGTTGAAATATAAATATTGTATATGATAAGTTAAATCGATTATATCAGTTTAGTAGCGTGTTACTTTGTCTATTGTAAATTTTGACTATGGTCACACTATGAACTATCAAATCATTCATTCTTTTTGTCGTTTCCGCAAAAAATTGGCTCCACGCCCTTTTTGTTTGTCTCGCGTATTTTGTAGTATTGAAGTTAATTTGTCTTGTAAATTCTCGTATCTGCATCCCCTTGAACATGACCGGCAAGAATTGTAATACATTTGTAACATATCGAACTTTTGTAAAATTGTCTTGGCCTCTGGTAGCTATAAGATACTTCATTCATATATTTTGGCCAATATATTTGTATGATTTGTCTAATTTAGCTCAAACCTGACATCAGTGAAGATTCACGTAAGTAATTAGTTTAATTGCACCGCTGTGAAAACACAGTAACATATGTCAGACCTTTGCCTTGGCTAGACCAGACTGGATGAATTAATCACCTTCCACTACCGTCTGCAAACCTTTCCCAGTCCTTCTAGCCAAACTCTGAACAGAACTCAAACAATTTATTTTACATCCCTAGTCTGTAAATGAGGGTCTGAAGTGCAAGATTATTTAGTAACACAGGCGTGGAATTTGGTCAAATCTGAAAAAAAAATATACGCGATTAAAAAAGGTTTATGCTTTTAAAGATGGTAATATAACTATGACTAATGAAGTTAGGACTAAATTACGTCATCCCCCCCGTGGGATCTCCACCTTGTCGTGGTGGGGGGGCTCAGTAACCGTGGGTTAGAAGCCACCCACGGTGAAGCTAAGCGGGATCCCGGGAGGGGACGCTCCACGTGGGCTTGGTAGAGGCCTGCGTAGGATGCGTCCCATGGTGCGGGTGCGGGGGACAGTTCTGTCTGTCCCTCGCAGTCGGGTGCGGTCGCGGGAGGAGAGACGTATGGGTGTTGCGTTGCCCCGCGCCCTATCTCCCGCGACCAAATGGGGGCGCACCATCGTTGCGTCGCGGTGGGGCTGCAGAGGAAGAGGAGATGCGGTGTTGCGTTGCCGTCCTCCCTATCCTCTGCGGCCGCTGGGTGTTTTGGCGGCGGAGCCCAACACCTTCATCCGCCGCCATGGGGGTTTCGTTCGGGGCCCGCCTGACCATCTGGCGGGCCAATACCCGTCGGGGGGTAGCGAGGAATGCTTTGGTGAAACCCTACCCTCCGACACATGGGTACATGAGGAAAAAAAAAAAAAAAAAAAAAAAAAAGGACTAAATTACGTCATAGCACACTTTGTCCATTTTCGTTTAATAAAAAAATAAATATATGATTTCATATGAAGGAGATATTTTTTTTTGTTTTCACTATGTAATATTATTGTTGGAAAATGCCTACTATTAATTTGTCTGCCTATTTCTAGAGTAACCACATCGTATAGAATGCAATACGTTGATGTACGCATTTAATAAATCATGAAAATCAGCCGTCAGTCTGTCATCGCGTGTGGATGACAAATTGCGAAACTAGCCGTCCGTCACCTAGCACCCCCCCCTCCCCGTCCCCACTACGAATGGTACCCGATTGATGACCGGTTTTGTAATTGCATTGTTTAAATTTTTGACGTGTGAGTGAGATTTATTGAAAATGTTGACTAGTTTGTTTCAATCTACGAATGACGTCTGGTGGTATTTTGGTTTTGTTGGGACAGTTAGCGATTGTGTGGAAACATTGACGAGATTAAAGAAAGCAGCATTAGTCTAGTTGTAGCCAACGGAAAACAGACTGACATGAGACTAATAATAGAGACTACTAAGAGGGCCTCAGGCTCAAACTAACTGCACACATTACTGACTTTTTAATAATATATAGTATAGTAATGGCCCATAATAACCAAACGCCATAATGTCCAAGAGGACATTATGGCATATCCACGTTTAAGAAAACGTGGACGGAAAACATTGTGAGGAAACTTGCACGTTGCTATGGTAGATATAGACAAGGAAGACTTAAGAAGTTTAATAAGAAAGAAATTCATTTCTTCCTTCCAAAACTAATAAGGTAGACGCATTTTAACACAAATATGAGACGTTATTACGTCATACCTTGCTATGTCTTCTCTGTCTAATACTTAATCGTAAAAAAATGACAGAAAATTACCTTATAAGTCATTTTCTTCTTCTTGCCCTGGTCCCAAGTTATTTGGGATCGGCGCAATACGTCCTTTGCATACATACACTCTGTCGCCCGTCATCTGATCATTTACACCTTTCTCTTTCATATCCATCCTCTCTCCCTTTCCATCCCTCTTACAAATATATACTATGGTAAAATTATTTTATGAAATGGATTTTCATTATTAGATATATAATAATTATTATCTAAATAATGCAATATTATCTGTGATATTATCCAACAGGTTGTAATCGCATCACATACACGTGACACCTATTTATCAACAAAATTCATTGTTTGAATTAAATTCCCTGTAATATATGCAATAATCTTTCCACTTAATAAAACACCATTACAAAGCAATAATTCAATTATCTAAATATTTATGATTAATCATAATAATGGTCTGCGATAACGAGGTTTATAATAATATTGCTTTATTCACGTTATTGACGAATAGATGGTATTGTCTAAGTAGTTATTTATTGAGTGGATTACATACATTATGTGTAAGAGATTAATGACCCTTGTTTCACAATTTCGTAGACGATTGAGTAACTATTTAGAAAGTAAACGAGTAGGTATTTTTGTGTAATAGATTGTGGGAGTAATTAATTGTCATTATCTTTGTTGTAATAATAATCTCAATCTCAATCAGCCTATCGCAGTCCACTGCTGGACATAGGCCTCACCCAACACGCGCCACAGTACACGGTTCTCAACCTTCCGCATCCAGACTATCCCAGCCACCTTTTTCAGGTCGTCGGTCCACCTAGCCGGGGCCCGCCCTACCTTGGCGGATTTTCCTGTGACGCTGATCGCACACCGACGGTCCGCGCTGATGGGTCAATATGTATGAAGTACTTCTAGCGTTTTTGAGTCGAGCTGGCCGCTCAGCACTGTCGGCCGTCAGCGCTGAGTTAGTGGACACGTGACCGTACGCGTCGCGCGTCGGCGCCGCTGACCTACAGGCGCCGCCGCGCGCCGGCGCGTCTCCACACTCATTGAGCGTTTTCGTGTCGAATACAGTCATGGAGGTTCGTGAAATAGACACCGGTCGAGTAACTGACGAAGTGTGATCACGAAAATGTTTATGGGACGCTTCGGACCCATTAGGGTCCGAAGCGTCCCATCATTTCGACATAGTTGTCGAAATAAAGATGCGCGTAACAAAGCCTGGAATGACATCGTCGTCGCACTTTTAGAAAACATTTTATCAGCGCGGACCGTCGACGTGGGATCAGCGTGACAACAAAACCCGCCTAAAACGATCCGAGCTGACCGATCAGCGCTGATAAGCTACGCGCCGACCATCAGCGCCGGCCGTGAGCGTGACAGGAAAATGCACTCTAGGACACGCTGGCTCCATCGGCCATCAGTTCTACAGATATGGCCAGCCCACTGCCACTTGAGCTTACTGATTCTGTGAGCTATGTCGGTTATTTTGGTCTTTGTCTGATAACTTCATTTCGGATTTTATCCGTCAAAGAGACGCCAAGCATAGCTCATAGTAATATTAAATATTCTAAGGAAATTACACACGCTCATCTGACTCCAAACTGGAGAGAATATTATGGCAATTAGGCAATTGATGAACATGTTTAAACATTCTTAAAATATTATAAATATTATTTTAAATATAAGAAATATTCTTACAAATCTATCTGTATATATAAATCCTGGCGTTCCTGACTGACTGACTGACTGACAACACAAAGCCAAAACTATAGGTAAGCGCAAGAAGCTAAAATTTGACATGCATGTTCCGCAACTCAAGGAAGAACCGCACGGATTTTAAGAAGGCATTTTTCGAAATGAACACGGGATTGGACTGAAACGGTTAAATTGAAAATGTGTGCGTCCACAGCAAATGCAAGTATCCACTAGGCTATTATAGTGTTATAAATAGTTAAATTATAAATAGTTAACAGTTAAACCCAGACATAACCAATAATGAAGCTTGTCACGCAAAGATTTGTCCAGACGGAGCATCGAGCCCACTACCTGTGATGTATCATTCGGGATCACCAACTACAAAGCAAATCAGTTAATTATATAATGATAGTATATCTATTCCCAAATAAATTTAAATTGAAATGGAACTGGACCGGCCACGTTAGCCGTGTGCAAGAACTGGGCACAACCCCAACGTGGATGCCCAATAGCAAGAAACGGCAACGGAGAAGGCCTAGTAGGAGATGGCGCAATGAATCGGACGCTTCTCGGAAGGATTGGCAGGAGCTCGTGTTTGATCGCGACAAGTGAAAGATGGACGGGGAGGCCTTTGCCCAGCAGTGGGACATAAATTAGGCTTCTAATAATAATGAACTCCCAGTTTCACAGCTTTTATTTAAATCTTTTCTTTCAGACACATTCAGAACTAGAACGCAATTTGTAGGAATTATCTGGCAAATAAATTTTACAGGAACTTCTTAGACAGCGGTGAAACTGACCAGTATCGTATTACTACGAAATGCTTTTTAAATTATATTATTGGTTTTGTCGCAATAGTTGCCAGTTTCAGTAGTCGTCGCAGCAACAGCACAACTAAATATTTTAAAGAGTACTTCACAACTACCAATGTGCTGCAGAGTAGTTTAACATTTTAGCAATTTGCAAAGAGCTCTATAACATGTTTGAAAGTGTCTTAATACTAAAGATTATATGAAACTACTTGTAGAAGTTTGTAGAACATTAATTTTATCGACTGATCGCTTAGACGCGAGAAATTTCGTCTCACATTTTCATTTAGTGTACACGTCAAATATATATAAAAGTAAAAATAAATTTCGTTTTCTGAAATTGAAGTTTTGAAGTACAAGAAAATAATTCGAAGAGGCAATCATGAGTACAAAGAAAATTCTTCTACAAAAAGTAAATAATATATGTAGTTTCTCGCACCACAAAAATTGGATACCATCTGATATAGAATTTTATGAAAAAGGTTTAAAAAGACTTTCTATACTTACTACACGATCTGTTAGGTCTGATGTACAACAACGCCCTCAACATATTGGTGAAAATAGAATATTGTGATGTTGTGAACAGGCAATCTTATTTTAGCGAAGTGTTGATATGAGAAGATCAATACAAGTTTCTTGAAGGCATAAAGGTGGCAAATATAAATAAAAAAAAAATAATACATGATAAAATTTATTTATACAAATCCTCGAAAGAACAATGACCATTTCTGGCCCAGTTTGGAACTCTCATGTACAGCACAATAAAGTTTCAATTAGTTGTTGAATAATCCTTTATATTTATTAACTTAATTTATAGGCATTACTAAAGGTGTGCCGAGAAACTTATTCAATAAATAGGTTTAAAAAGATGTGTTAACGTCTAAATAGCCAACACGTAATAGCTCTGAAATTGCCAGTAAAGAAATCATAATATTAAATCGATTATCACTTCTTCTTTATCGATTTTACGTTTTCTCTACTCAAAATGATTTGAGTTTATTGCAAATCTCTACTTGGTCCTTAAACATTTAAAATGTGTGTATTTTTAAGGTATATATGCGATTAACTACAAATAAGTTCGATTTTGAACCAAATATATAGATAACCTATGTCCGAAATCCATATCGATTAATCAATATCATTCAAAACTGTAAAATGGCAACACTTTTTTGACTCTTAAGTAAATGTCAATAATCAGTTTATTTTGTTTGTTACCTATTTGTTTTGTTCGTGCACATTGTGAATGCTTTTTACGTTTTGGATCTTTTACGACTTCTGGCTTTTTCTTTCGGATTTCTACCCTTACCAAATGATTAACTCATTCCTTTCTACGCAAAACTACGAAATACTTTAACTATCCTAATATAAGTGGGTACGCACCTCATGTTTTGTGAGCATATAAATGTACTTCTTGTAATAAATCTATGAATGTGATGGACCTCTAATCAATCTCAAAATTCTAGTTTAACACTCTTTTAGCGAATGCAATAACAACTACTACGATTTTTGACTGTCTACATCTGGGCCGGCGTCTCTAAGAAAAATGGGCATTGTTCACACTCACAGTATACAGAGAAGCAAGGAGAGGCTAAGTCCAGCAGTGGACTGTTAAGGAAAATACAAATCGAGAATGTTTAAAATCGATTAATAAGAACACAGTTTGTCTGATTGCACAACATATGGAGATGTCAACGAGGGCCAAGGAATTTGGTGGAACTTTTTTGGTCATTGACAGAATACTAATAAAAGTAGGTACTATGCAAAGTCGGTGCGATATGTGGCTACCGTACAATAAAGAGAGCAAGACTGGTCCTTAGCTTTCCTGTAAATGTTTGCACATAGATATTTGTGAATCACCCTATTTATTATGAATTTCTTTTTTTTTTTTCTTTTTTTTTTTTGCTCTCTGGCAACACTAAGGCTAACAGCTGATCCGACCTTCTCCCGTATTTTTTTACAAATTAAAATATAAAATAATAGTATAATTAAAGCTAATTACAAGTTAATCGCTTAATAAATGTGTTAATTGTAATAATCTGTAAACGTATTAGTGCTTTATATGAAAATAAGGTGAGTTTATTGTGTTTTTTTTGACAAACAATCTACCGGTAAAACTTGCATTGTCATTTTACAAACAGGTATAACTTTGTAACTACTATTTAAAATCAACTTATACGTATAAAATAGTTTTAATTAGTATATTTCTGAATAAAAAGTGACTACAAGTTCCTATATAACCACATACAAATAGTAAAAATTCATAAACATAACCTAAGCCTTGTTAGTTGGTTACACAACTTTGAACGAGATCAGCTGTTCTTTCAATAATATTTAGCTTTAAACCCTACTATTACTACGTATTTCAATTCTCTTCTTTACTTTTGAATAACACTTCCTTTAAACTTCTTGTATTTTTCTCTTTTCACTATGATTATGACTCGTAAAGCTTTGGCTCGCCAGGAAGAGTCTAAACTCCAACTAGCTTTAAGTGATTTAAAGACCTCTAAGGAGTTGTGTAACAAACTGATAGAGGAAAGAGAAGATAATGAGAAAGAAATGTTGAACTTATTGGAAAAAAATAAGAACTTAAAATGTGAAATGGCTCAGCTACATACTCAATTCTCTGATGCCATGAGTGCTCGGGATGGACTCCAGCTCATTGTGGACGGGTTTGCCGAGTGTAGCTCACAGTACGAACTAGCACTTGACCGTATTCAGTTTCTAGAAAAACAGTTACATGAGGCAAATAATAGAATAAGACATCTAGAATTCACCCAAGAACAGATCACTACCTCGGCAAATCAAAGTCTGTTCGATGAGCTGGTGGTTCATGCTCCATGCATGATTACTGACATAAATAATTCTAAAGCATCGTTTCCAAAAAGTCTCTCAGTGTGCAAAGAATCAAATAATTCAATAAAATTGATTAGAGGTAGTAGGAATAGAATTAAGAAATATGTCAAAATAAATAAATTCATAAAAAAGACCCAAAAATTAGTTCACAGGCAAAAGTTTTTCATAAAAAATGTTAAACTCAACAGGGAAAGATTATTTGCTCTTGAAAAATTAGAAAATTACTCACAGAAATATCACCAAAATAATTTGAAACATAAATTAGAACTAAATAATTTGCAGGTAGAATTGAATAATCTTAGTGACAAATTAGTATCAATGACAAATAAATATAAAAGCTCTGAATTACAAATGAAAGAGTACATATTGGCAATGAATGAGCTGGTGTCGTCAAATAGTAATGAGTATTCACAACAATTGAACAATGACATCCCGTTCAACCTCCAACGCTCACCAGCTTGTTCAGTGTCAACATGTGACCCTGTTTTATTTAATACTTCTGTAAACAAACCAAAATCTAAATGCATTACTAAACATACTTTAAATAAATTAGAAAATAATATACTAGAAAGCAAAACTAAATTAGAAAACAAAAATAAAGTGATAATATTTAGTGACGAGATTGGAAAAGGTATGGGTCAGTTTTTGGCAAACACATATGGTGACGGATTAGTGATAAATTACTGTATGCCTGGGTTAAGTGCTATAGCCATTTTAGATAAAATTATCAGTTCTAATTTTGCCCAGGATACAACTCTACTGATTCTACTAGGTAAAAGAGGATCTTTAAATAAAAAACTATTATATTTTTATTACAGTAAACTAAGTGAATTAAATTTAAATAAAATTATTATGCTTACTTTACCCTTTAGTAAATCGTTGCCACAGAAAGAAAACAATATTAGACATAATCTTAATACAAACCTTTGTACATGGTCTTATAACAATAAGCAATTCCATGTATTTGACTCTAACAATTATGTTAGTAAAAGTTTATATTTGACGCAAGATTTTTGCTATCTGAATTCCATTTTTAAAAGACAGCTAGTAGCTTCGCTAGCATATTGTATTAATATTTCAGCCAAGAATTTGGCTAATAAACCTGTTGCTCCTATACAGCAACTAAATGACATTCATAATAATTCAGCCAATATTTTGGCTACACAACTTGACATGTCAATTAATTTAAATTAAATAGTACGACAATAAAGAGTACCTCTTGCAATTTAGACACTTCAATGAATAATAAACCAGAAAGTACAAATAAGACTAATTCAAATAATTATAAGGCTGGGCATTCACGAGTTATAAAACTAGTTCATCAAAATATTCAAGGAATGTTGAATAAAGATTTAGAAATTGAATTGTTCATGAACGGTGAATACATTGACATTTTGTGTTTAACAGAACATTGGCTTAAAGATTACCAGTTCATGTGCAACTTCAATAACCACTTAGTTGGTAGTTCGTTCAGCAGACAAAATGCAATACATGGTGGATCGTTGATTTTAGTTAATAAAGAACTTAAATTTAAGAATCGTTGTGACATTGTGAATTTTTCTGTTGAACGGACAGTTGAAATAGCCTGTGTGGAGTTGGAGCAACTTGTTGTATTAAGTGTGTATAGACCACCATCTTCCATTTATGATAATTTTGAAACTATCATGGATGATGTACTACGGAAGCTATGTCAACATAATAAATCAGTACTTGTGTGTGGTGATTTTAATATTAATCTACTAGAAGTGTCTTTGAATAGCCAAAAAATTAAAAATTTGTTCAAATCATATAATCTAGATTGCTTATTTTTGGAACCCACCAGGATAACTTCTACCACCTCTACTTGTATAGATAATATATTTACAGATATAATACCAACGAGCAAACAAATAATTAACAAATTGACATCTGATCATTGTGGACAATCAATAACATTCGCTATGCAGTCTAAAAAAGTAGGTAGTAAAGAATTGACTGTGGTGCCAAAAACTTTGCGTCGTCTCGAGGGACTTAAAGATAGACTCACAGACACACTACCATATTTGTGCTATAATGAAGATCCTAATGAGTTGTACAATTCTTTCTTTAACATGTACTGTACTATTTTCAACTCTATCTTTATCCCTAAGAAGATCTCAGTTGTTGGTACTTCAACCTTCAGTGAATGGGCAACCACTGGAATTTATAAAAGTAGAAATAGGCTTTATGAGTTGTATGAACAGAAAGTTATTAAGAAAAATGATGAACGATTTTGTAAATATGTAAGTAATTATTCTAAATTATTCTCAAAGATTTGTCGAGAAGCAAAGACTCTTTATTTAAAATCTAAAATTAAAAATAGTGAAAATAAAATAAAAGCAACATGGGACATTATTAACAATGAGACTGGAAGAGTCAAGAATAAAAATAAGGACTACATTCTTCACTTTGATAACAAAGTATTCAAATCAGATTTTGAGGTTGCCACAGCATTCGAAAATTTCTTTACAGACATTCCAGTCTCAATTACAAAGTCCCTGAACTCGTCTCCTAATGATGCCGAACTTCTATTAAAACAAAATGTCAAAATGTGTACCACAGGATTTAGTTTTACTTATATTACCGAAAGAGATATTGTTAAAACTTTTAATACACTTAATTTTATGAAAACAAGTGATTTTTGGGGTAACTCTGTTGTGATTACGAAATCCATAATCAATTCAGTAGCACCTGAACTTGCAATAATTTTCAATAGACGCATTGACTGTGGTGTGTTTCCTGATCTAATGAAAATTAGTAAAATAATTCCATTATTTAAATCAGGTAGCACATCTGACCCCACTAATTATCGGCCAATATCTGTGCTACCCACTTTTAGTAAAATTTTTGAAAAGTTAATTCTAGACCAGCTCCAAATTCATTTTGATAATAATAAACTGCTTCACAGTAAACAATTTGGTTTTACTAGGGGTCGCTCAACTACCGATGCTGGTGTTGAGCTTTTAAATAGTATTTTCGATGCTTGGGAGGAGTCGCATGATGCTCTAGGAGTTTTTTGCGACTTATCTAAGGCATTTGATTGTGTTTTTCATGAAACATTGATCAGGAAATTACATCACTATGGAGTTAAGAACACTGCTTTAGATCTTTTAATTTCGTATTTAAGTAACAGGATACAGAGAGTAGATGTTAATGGAAAACGTTCTATGGGTTCAGTGGTCACAATGGGAGTGCCGCAAGGTTCAATTCTTGGTCCATTCCTTTTTCTTATATATATTAATGATCTGCCATATATTATGAAAAACAATGAAGAGATAGTGTTATTTGCTGATGATACATCACTTATATTTAAGCTAAGACGACAGCAATCAACTAATGACGATGTAAATGACGCTCTCTCTGAAGTAGTTAATTGGTTTAGTGCTAATAATTTACTTTTAAACGAAAGAAAAACAAAATGTATTAGATTTTCCACACCTAACGTAAAACAAGTTGAAACCAATATACGGATGAATGGAGAAGAGTTGGATCTTATAGATAACACCGTTTTCTTAGGCATAACTTTAGATTCTAAGTTACAGTGGGGCCGACACATAAGTAAGTTGTCGAATAGACTTAGCTCTGCAGCGTACGCGGTTTATAAGATTCGTCAGTTAGCTGATATAGATACAGCCAGAATAGTATATTTCAGTTATTTTCACAGTATAATGTCATACGGTATTTTATTATGGGGCAATGCAGCTGACATTCAAACAGTGTTTGTACTGCAGAAGCGAGCTATTCGTGCAATTTACAGTCTTCAATTTACAGATCAAGGCATTCTCTGAGGGAAAAATTTAAGGAAATTAAAATAATGACTGTCGCATCTCAATATATTTATGAAAACTTGATATACGTTAGGAAAAATATAAATATTTTTTCGAAAATAAGCGACATGCATAGTATAATTACACGAAATAAAAATAAACTAGTGCTACCTTTAACTAGACTGCAAAAAATCAGTAACTCGTATAAGTGTCAAAGTATACGCTTCTACAACAAAATTCCAGGCAGTATTCAGGCATTAAGTTTAAATAAGTTCAAAGTATTTGTTAAGCAGAGTTTGTGTTTCAAAGCGTACTACTCAGTAAAAGATTACCTAGAAGACAAAAATGCCTGGGGTTGAGTTTCTCCAATTTACACGCAGGCTAAAATGTCATGTAAATAGTATAAAATTATGAATATTTGACATTTGTAATTTATCTATTTTGTTATTATTTATATTCTGACATTCTAAAATGACATCAGATTATTTTTATTTACTTTTATAGTAATTATTGTATTATGCTTTTGACATTTCCAAATTGACATTCAATTATTTTATTTATGTTTGACATTTCCAATAACTCAAGTGACATTTAATAATTTTATATAATTATAATTTCTTTTTTTTTTTTGACATTTTCAAATTGACATTTAATTATTATTATTTAATTAGTGACATTTTAATTAGATGACATTTTATTGTATAATTTTTAATATTATTGTTTACAACATGTACTCAACCTTATGATAAAATGTAAGGAGCAAGTACAATGCGGGAATTAGTAAACTTTTCAACTAATATTAGTGGCAACCTGTCTGGTGGCTTAGGCTGGCATGCTTATGCATACACCTACTGATGGCGTGGAGGCATAATGATTCAGGTCGTGCTGGCTCCCTCAATCAAGGTTGAGCCGTACGATGGCTGTTGAATGCGGGCCATTAGCGGGCTGAGTCAGTTATAAGCGTCAGATGATATCCTGCATTGTACTCGCATCTAAACCTATTATGTCTGGACTTCAAAAAAATATAAACGAAGAGATGAAATGACAAAAAAGCAATGACTCTGAGTTTGTTTCGGCCTTTCTTCTCAAGAAGTCATTTAGCTAGGAAAAGCCGGCTTTATCTAGAATAGGGTTTTGACATGTATAAGTGTTGTAAACAACCAAAATGCAGAAATAAATATGTCTTTATGTCTTTTATGTCTTTAATTGGCGAATGTGTCCGGCTTTCCATGAAGGCAATATTAATACCACGTTTTTTACGTGAAAATTAATACATTTTGTGGCGTCATGATAATATCTCTTAACATGACCCAATCTTTATGTATTTTTCTAAAAATAAAATCAACATTTATATCCAATTCTGTCCAAAACGTTATACTGTCTGAAAATGCCTTAAGACGGCCAGACAGAAAAATAGTATTGAAACATTTAAAATAAATAGACTGAAATAATAAATGTATTTGGTGACCGCATGTAGTGAGGCGGTAAAAGATTTGTACTCATTTTATGAATCTTTATTCTTTGACGCTTATTCGAACTGAAAATATAAGTGCTTGTTCGTTAACTAACCTATTATAGAATAGGTGTATAGATTATGATTATTATAAAAGCTTTGATTGTCTCCTCATCTTCAGTCTTGTTTGTAATACCTAAATATTACATTGCTGGGCACATGTCTTCTCTCGTTATCAGAAGCGTTAGGCCATAGTACACCACGCTGGTCAAGTGCGGGTTGGTAGACTTTACATGACCTTTTAGAACATAATAGCATTATGGAGGGCTCCTAGATATGCAGGATTCCTCACGTTGTTTTCCTTTACCCAGTAATTCATTATTAGTAATTGAATAATTATGCATTTAATTTCGATGTATTATTGCTTCAGTCTTGTACGGCCCGTACCCGTACAGACGCGCTCGTTTTCTTAATACATATTATTATGTAAGTATCTCTAATAGCAGATTGTTTGAAATAGAAATACTGTCTATGATAAGTTGAATCGATTATAGCGGTTTAGTAGCGTTTTGTTTTGTCTATTGTAAAATTTGACTCTGGTCACACTATGAACTGTCAAATCATTCTAATCCTTGCTTCTGAAAAATTCCTTTTGACGACACGTTTGTCTTTTGTGTGATTTGTAGAATTGAATTGATTGTAAATTGGTTAATAACCTTGCAACTGTCGCTATTGGATTTGCCCGACAAAAGTTGTGAGCGATTGATAAAGTTAGTGATATATATGTTCAATATACTTATTAAATCCTTCACTTTTTGCTCGTTGCTTGAAAAATTACCACGTTTTGTCGTCTCGTAAAATATCGCCATTTTGAAAAGCAATGTTGAAGCTTCGCGAATTGTATTATAATGAAGTAAATTTGGAACCCTTGTGAATGACGCCCTTGATCTACCCTTGGCATCGGTTAGTTCTGATAAAATTTGTGAAATATTGAACATTTGTAAAATTGTGTAAATCTGCATCTCGTGTTCTGAAGACAGACGCCTTGGACTAGTAGCTATAAAGATAATTTACTCATAAGCTAATATTGGCCAACTTTAGTTCTGTGTGTGTCTTATTTAGCTCAAGCCTGACACCAGTGAAGATTCAGGTAAGTAATTTGTTTGGTTTCATCGCTGTGAAACATAGTACATATGTTAAACTCCTTGCTTGCCATAGTCAGGTGGATGTAATGCAAACTTCCACTGCGCACTCTGCAACAATTTCCTACCTGCCTACGGCAAACTCTTAACATATTTTTTGGTAGCAATTAATAATAAAAAAATTAATTGTAAACATTGAGTTTGAAACATTATAATAATCACATTTGACCTTGCATAGATGGGCGGTTCACATTGATAAATCAACTTAATAACTTTTTGATATAAAATATTGATAATATTGTTAGGTAACACATACTACTACTATTATATATTACAAATAACACGGTTAGTCTGTCTGTTGCAAATAATTAATTAATTAATTTGAAGTTTCTGTTATATGAAGTTTTTGTTATAAGTTATAACTTTTGATAACTTTTGTGTTTGTTTATATATATATATAGGCTAACCTTATTGGTGGTTACCAATGAGGTTTGCTACAATGTTACAGGCCGCCAAGAAGAACGACATTCCAATAGCGAACACCGGGCTCTGGCGAGGTGAGCACTATTTAAATCGAAGTCAACGAGGAAACAGCTGAACAGGCGCTCGCGGCCACGTGTACGGCGGACGCTAATTTTTGATAGAAGTTATGATGTATTTTCTATTACGATTCGTTATTTACAATAATAACTGAAGTGATGTACAAATGCTGTTTTACTTACCATCTCCTCGCCCGCAAATCTACGCCCGCTCACAATTTAAAGGAACAAATGATAGTAGAAGGACAAAATGGAAGAATTGCAGTAGAAATCCCTTAACCCATAGTCGAAAGACTTTATCAGAAGTGGTTACGAAGGGCAGATGAACAGGAGATGGCATTCGATCATGGAAAGACAGATCCCGTGTGAGTACCCATGGCTTTCTTATCCATAACGAAGTGATTGGGCAAAGCCGTTACTAGCAACGTAACCCAATTCTGTTCGTGAAATTACATTCCTGACGATGTTGAAGCTGATATTGAAAGATGGAGAAACACCAACATCATATTGTGTTATTTGAATCGCCTTAAGCGACGCATTGAAGAGGCGCGCCGCGTTAATATGAAATGTGATGGCCGCATTTTTAGGAATTGCTACTCACAAGGTTCGGCAAATTGAAGAGGTCATTACTGGATTGATTGTGAATCCAATTCATACACCATCATGTAAGCAAGAAGGTATCTCTTTACCAACCTCAACGGGATAACTGATCTACTTTGTTATGCGACTGGCCGCAAATACAAATTTGACAACACGATGACAGCTCAATAAAATTGTGTCGTGCACCTAGAAAATATCGCTGAAGAGAAAAATTTGAGAGCTAAAATATCGCGCCGTGATAATGATGAAGGAAACGTGTTTAGTTGCTGATTTATAATTTTACGGATCATGCCACCACCGTGATCATCATAGGCACAAGATGGCAGTAAAGCAAATTTAAAGATGGTGTCGCTGTTATGAAAATGCTAGAGAGAAGATCGCCACTTATTTTCAGGTTTCAAAAGTTATCCGAGAATACAGTTTAGCGTTTGTGAACTGAAACTAGTAAACGGTATGGTATCCACACCGACTGGTTAGTCAAAGTTCCCCAGAAGATTTCATTTTACAGCGAGATAAGAGAATTCCTAGGTTTGGTCTACATTGGGCATCCGTAAGCACAGCCGCGAAGGGTGAGTTGTGCTCTACAATGATGATTATAGCATGGTATAGTTACAGCTTGAAAGTTATGGTACCTACAGTATTAATTTTGGGACAACAGAACTTTCAGTGGTGTCTCATGACCGAAGTTGAGTCTATAAGTACCACTCGTGAGATTTGTAAACCCTATCAGTGATACAACTAGTCGAAGTTTGCGTTATATCTTGATGGTCAACATTTTACTATCCAGACTAACAGAATTTCACTGGTTTTCCTTGAAAGCTTCTAAAGCTCAAACATTTGTCACCTCATGTTCATGAGGACGAGAAAGCATACCATCCGTTTTTCTTAGCATATGATGTTACTGTCATGTAGTGAGACGTGACTGCCTCCGTGGTCCAGTGGATAGCGTGCGTATACGACTGCTGATCGGAGGTCACGGGTTCGATTCCCGGGTCGGGCAAAAGTGTAATTAGGTTTTTCCGAATTCTCAGTATATGCCGGGTAACGGCAATAGGCTCGTCCGCTATTACGTGGGAATTAACAATTCATGGCGAAATGTGGGTGTAATACTACCCCTCTGCCTACTCCTTTGGTGATACAGGCGTGAGTCTATCGTGAGACGTCAAATGGCATAATATGCTGAGTTTTTATCTAGAATCTCTTTAGCTCCCTTGTTTTATAGAGCCTGAAACTATAATTGTGAATTAGTTAATCTCAAACTCCTAAGTTTTGAACCCTAGCACAGTGGTTCCGTAGTAGGTCATACGGTACCAATCACGATGTTTGAATTACAAGACGATACCTCACTTAATTACTCACTATTTATCACACTATATCAGGGTATACAAATAATTTCATTTTGTTTTTTCCTACTTATAGTTTTGTGCATCTAAAGTGAACGCATTACGAGTCCGTTTGTAAGCGTAATTAGCGCGTGATATTAAGTCTTTTTAGTGACACTTGTTTTTAAAGAATAAATTGTTTGTGACTGGATGTTTTACAATGGATATTCAAGTTGAAGGTATGTAAAGTGTATTTCAAGCATTTTCTTTCGTTTTAATTCATGTGTTATTTTTTTTAATCGGTGCTACGCCAATGAAATTAAAAGATTCTTTTTTTGTTTTACTTTATCTATGTCGAAGCTTTTAACTACTTTCTGAGCATAACCTACAAAAGCAGTTTTATATAAAGACATTAAAAAACACTATATTTTAAATTTAAAAGAAAATTGACTGCGATAAGCTGCGATAGTAGGTGTCACCTAGCATCTACGCCAGGTGTTAAAGGTGTCTACGAGATATCATTATTCTAAAATCCACACTATACCATTTGTATTTTGTTTTAGGTACAACATTTAAGTGTTCTTTTACAAGAATGCTTGTAGCTCGACACTTGGCTGTCTATTAAGAAGACTACTTCTGAAGCAGACAGAGACATCTGTCTGCTTCAGAAGTAGTCTTCTGTCAAGTTTTGAATAGTCTGGCGCAGTTGCTGCCAGATATCGAAAATATTGACACAAAAAACTTGGAAATTAGAATAACTCTGCTTTGTTAACTATCGGTGAGCTCTCGGAAAAGGCCGCTGAATCGTGTAATAAATTAATTAAACGATTTAGGCGTGATTATACAAGAAAAATGTCTCGACTTGTCACGAACACCGATCTCATGCACAGACTTCTTTTTAATTTGGATCCATACCTTTCTAGTTTAAGGAAATTACCACGAAAGAAGAAGTCTGCTCTTTCAGCTGACCTGTTAAATTTATTGTCCTTTTAAATCTGTGCCATTTTATAAGTAGTTTAGAAAACTTTAGATTGTAATTATTTGACTTGCTTAGATTTGTTTAGTGTGGCTATAAAACTATTTAATTGTAATTATTTGATGAATATTTGTGTTTGTCATTGGTAAGAGTCTAGTTAAGTGGTATTATTGTAATAGTAATTTATGCCAATTAAGTTTCAGAGCAGCTGTAATTCACCTTTCTCAATTATTTTACTTTGTACAAGAAATAGCTGAGTTTTATATTGAATGAATTATTATTATTCTCATATAATCTGTTTTATTTCTACTAATCTTTACCTCAGTTAATAAAATAAATACTATAATACCATGCATTACTATGCATTTCAATAGCCATTCGTTGCGCGAAACCTCTATGACCGCCCTTCTTAGAGCGCGGAACCACTGTGCCTAGAGACTCTTGATAAGGTGGTAAACTATGTCAAATTAAACAATAGTTGATTTCAGGTAAGCTTAAGTGTCAGTGAGCTAGTCAAATCTGCACATTACAAGGACTGATGGGCGATGGAGCAAGCGTGGCTTAGAGTGAAGAATGCGACTCAGTAAACGTAAGGACGGCCGGCCCCCCTGCTAGGTGGACCGACGACCTGAAAAAGTTAGCTGGGTTGGACTTCATGCGGTAGGCTGATTGATTGGTTACAGGTAAAGCAGAAAGAGGCTCCCGATATTCAGAACCTAGCACGAATAAGCCTCTGTTGGATTCAACGGTCAGGTGAAGTGGGCACATGCGTAGCGTAAAACAATCCGCTATATGTCATCGTATCTACTACCTATGTATCATCTTCGTCCGTTACACAAATAGTGCACGATTGGCGTAGTGGTTAAAGCGACAATCTCACCACTTCACACTGTGCCGAGTGTTGTAGGTTCATTCCTACACGAGACAATACTTTGTATGGTCGTCTAACACCGCTTCACACTGTGCTTGGCTTATCGTTCACAACAGATTGACAAATTTAAGCAACGCTTGCATAGGTCGCCACTCGGATGGGTGTGGCATTTACATTTGACCGTTACCGAGCTTCGGAGGGCACGCAAAGCTGTTGGTCCCGGTTCTTGTCTCAGGATAAGAATCGTTAGGCCATGACGGAAGCCTTTGGGCGGTCTGCAAACTCTGACACCAGAGTTGGCCACACACACACACACACACACACACACATACGATAAACAAACAAACAACACTGTGCTGAGTGTTATGGGTTCAATCCCCATACGAAACACTGTGAGTAATCCACAAATGGTGGCTTAGTCTGTGCGAACTTGATCTCTGTTGGTTGTATGGTTGTAAACTCCACGCGACACATTATTTTGAGCTAGTGCACGAGAGATGACTTTAAGAAATGTACAGTGGAAATTCGTCACTCAACTAGTTTTAGATAAGTCTCTCTGAATAAAAGTAAAGCATCAATAGCTTCGTTCACAAGTAGGCTCATTAACTTGTATGCTTCAGGCTTTTGAAGGGTAGAAATATTTACTACTCTAACCAAGATCTGCGATGAGGATAAAGTGCCAGCGATTAATGGTAACAAAATTGAACAGTCCTAAGAAACCGATGGTGAGACAGCGTCCATTCCTGATGAGAAGAAATCACTACTGCCAGCGTCGATAGTCTCCACACCGTAGGATGACTCGCTAAGTAATTGTGACTTGAGTAAAGGTATGTGTGTACTTACGTGTGTTGTATAGTAAGTTGTTTAAGTCGATTGGAAGGGCCCAGTACGCCCTGTCCATGACATGAGTTGATCGGAAGAGTCCTGTATGCCCTGTCCATGATTTGAGTCTGTCGAAAGGGGCCTAGTACGCCCGGTCAGCACTCATTTGTTGAAAGGGCCTTGTCAGCTGAGCCTGATAAGCCTGTGTAGCATTTTGGTATTCGGTCAGTAGGACCTGGTACTCCAAGAGGATCCATGGTCTATACTATGCCTGTACCATGGTCGGTATTTGTTACTACGCAGTAGCGATGTAGTTCATTCTGGTCAGAAAAGGCCGAGCGAATGTTAATGTGCATCTTTACTCATTGAACAGGTCTGGAGGAATAATGCTGCGTCCTGTAGATGCTGGACACCATGCGCACGAGGTCGTGCGATTCGTCAGAATGGCCGTATAGGCTAACCTTATTGGGGGTTACCAATG
Source organism: Euclidia mi (assembly GCA_944739405.2). Classification (NCBI taxonomy): domain Eukaryota; kingdom Metazoa; phylum Arthropoda; class Insecta; order Lepidoptera; family Erebidae; genus Euclidia; species Euclidia mi. The sequence continues at coordinate 95,539,941 of OX123185.2, forward strand.
AGGTTTGCTACAATGTTACAGGCCGCCAAGAAGAACGACATTCCAATAGCGAACACCGGGCTCTGGCAAGGTGAGCACTATTTAAATCGAAGTCAACGAGGAAACAGCTGAACAGGCGCTCGCGGCCACGTGTACGGCGGACGCTAATTTTTGATAGAAGTTATGATGTATTTTCTATTACGATTCGTTATTTACAATAATAACTGAAGTGATGTACAAATGCTGTTTTACTTACCATCTCCTCGCCCGCAAATCTACGCCCGCTCACAATTTGAAGGAACAAATGATAGTAGAAGGACAAAATGGAAGAATTGCAGTAGAAATCCCTTAACCCATAGTCGAAAGACTTTATATATATACATATATAAGTTTTAATTTTGTTGGGCAGTAAATACCTGTCACTTGCCTGCACTTGCAGTAAACAGGCTAACACCTTGTTGGTTTCAAAGAATGAACAAATTTTAAGTTTTGTTAAGTTTTAATTGATAATATTATTTAACGCTTGTCCGAGCTCTTTTTGAGAATTTATTATGTCAGCTATCAAGGACTTGCGTGCGGCTGCCGGTGCCATTTCATCACATTTGCGCTGGTTGGCCTCAGCCAGTGCTCTGGTAAACCGGTCTGATCGCCAGCAGGCCCTATTACGAAGATTTGAGCAGATCAAAGATCGCCTGGCAAGCGTGGAACAGAAATTTTGTTCTTTCAGCGCTTGCTGTCTCGAAGTGTCAGTTGTTGACTTCACCGTGGACCAGCGAAATAAAGTCAGTGAGGACTATGCCCAGATCATCATCATCATCATCATCAGCCTGCCGTAGTCCACTGCTGGATATAGGCCTCTCCAATGGCACGCCACTGAGCCCGATTTTCGGCTCTTCGTGTCCAGCCGCTGCCAGCCACTTTGCGTATATCGTCACTCCACCTAACCGGAGGGCGCCCTACACTACGTTTGCCAAGGCGCGGTCTCCACTCTAGAACTCGGCTACTCCATCGGTTATCGGTTCTGCGACAGATGTGACCAGCCCACTGCCACTTCAACGTGCTAATTCTCTGAGCTATGTCGATTACCTTGGTTCTCTGTCGGATCATTTCATTACGAATTCGATCCTTCAGAGAAACTCCGAGCATAGCCCTCTCCATAGTTCGCTGAGCGACCTTAAATTGGTGGACTAGTCGCACCGTCAGTGTCCACGTCTCGGCACCGTTAGTCATAACGGGTAGGACGCACTCATTGAAGACTTTTGTCTTAAGGCTTTGCGGTAGGGATGACGAAAAGACTCGACAGAGTTTCCTATATGCCGCCCAGCCAAGCTGTATTCTTCTGCAAGCCTCCCTCTCGAAGTTGTTTCTACCCAATTGCAAGGATTGCCCAAGGTAGACGTACTCCTGAACAACTTCAAGAGGGACCCCGTTTAGGATAATCGGTTCCGGAGAGACATATTCATTGAACATTATTTTGGTTTTATCCAAGTTCATCCGGAGACCGATGCGAGCAGAAGAATCACTAGGCTGCTCAGCATATACTGCAAGTCTTGCACGGTTTCAGCCACGATAACGATATCGTCTGCAAATCTTAAGTGTGAGAGGTACTCGCCGTTTATGTTAATACCGCGTCCTTTCCAGTGCAGCGTCTTGAACATATCCTCCATTGCATTTGTGAACAATTTGGGGGAGATAACATCCCCTTGTCTCACACCTCGATGCAGGTGGATAGGTTCAGACTGCTGGTTCTGTACTTGGACGGTCATAGTCGCGGCGTCATACAGACCTCTCAGCACTTGGACGTACCGCCAATCGATTTGGCACCGTTGCAAAGACTCCAGAACAGACCAGGTTTCGATGGAGTCAAAGGCCTTCTCATAGTCCACAAACGCTAAGCACAGGGGCTGATTATACTCCTCTGTCTTCTGTATAATCTGCCACACTGTGTGGATGTGGTCTATGGTGCCATACCCTCCTCGAAAACCGGCCTGTTCGGGCGGCTGAAATTCGTCGAGTCTACGCGCGAGACGGTTCGTGATGACCCTGGAAAACAGCTTATAGACGTGGCTCAAGAGCGAGATCGGTCGATAGTTCTTCAACAGAGTTTTGTCTCCCTTTTTGAAGAACAAAACGACTATCTATTGCTCCACGCCCTTGGAGTTCTCCCCAAGAACAGGACAGAATTAAATATGCGTTGGAGCTGCACCAGTATAGGTTTTCCAGCTGCCTTTGGCAGCTCCGTCTTAATTCCATCTTCCCCGGGGGCTTTTCCATTTTTAAGCTGCCTCAGGGCCACCACGATTTCGTCTTGGCTGACGTCTGTCAACTCTTCCGTGAAGTGGCGGGTTGAAGTGGCTCTTGGATCCTCGGAGTCGGGTTGGGGACGGGACGCTTTCGAGGTATAGAGGTTGCCGTAGAAGCTCTGAACCTCCGCAAGAATCTCAGGTCTAGAAGTGGCGACTTTCCCGTCTGACGTGGTCAGCTTTGTCAGATGACTTCGACCTAAATGCCGAGTAAAAACTTTCGACCCCCGATTTCGCTCGATCGCATCTTGTATAGAGCGTGTATTGGAGCGTCGCGTCTTACCAGCTTGAAGATCTTTTTATTTAGATCTGACGAAGTGCCTGCCAGGTTTTCTCGTCGCATCTCTATGAGCTGCAGAGATTCTCGCGAAAGTTGAGATCTCCTGCCGGTGTGCTGCGTCTTAAAGAGTTTTGTCCCCTCATTCAGAAGGATTTCCACCACTTTATCGAGTTCCTGGTCCATATCTGCGTCTATTGCGGTTTCCAAGGCAGCGAACCGGTTTTCCAGGTTTAGCCGGAATGTTTCAGATCCAACCACGGATTGGAGGAAATTTGGCCGGAGCGTAGACTTCATAAGGCGAACGCGTTCAAGCTTATAATCGATATTCAGAGTGCCTCGTACAAGTCGATGATCACTTCTGGTGTTGAACCTAGTGATTACAGAGACATCCCTAAATATTCGCCTTTTGTCCGCCATAATGAAGTCAATCTCATTTTTTGTCATAGTGTGGGGGCTTCGCCACGTCCACTTTCTTTGAGGCTGCTTCTTAAAGAATGAGTTCATAAAGAACAGCCCCTCCTTCTCTAAGAAGTTGACGAGCATCTGCCCCCTATGATTTCTCCTACCAAATCCGTGTGGTCCTACTACCGATTCGCCGCAAGTATGTACTCCCACTTTGGCGTTGAAGTCCCCCATGACAACATTAAAGTGGGCATTTGGGTGTTGTGTAAGGCCCTGGAAATGTCTTCGTACATTTCTTCTACTTCATCATCCGAGTATGCCGAAGTCGGAGCATACACTTGAATAACCTTGAGAGTATATCTCTTGGTGAGTCTGATCACAAGGTATGCTACCCTTGTCGACACACTGGAGATTTTTAAAATGTTGTCAGAGAGGACCCTATCGACCAGGAACCCAACCCCGCCTTGAGATGGCTGGTCTCCCCCCCTGAAGTACATAAGATGACCTGAATCTAGGGTAACGGTATCCTCTCCCTCTCTCCAGACCTCGCATAATCCCAAAACATGCCACCTTATGTACTTCAGTTCCTCTTCGAGTTGTGCCAGATGTTCGTCGAGCCGTAGCGTGCGTCCGTTATACGTAGCCATGGTCAGTCGGTGTTGGCGGCCTACCGTAACCCGGGGATTCTTCGCACCCCCTGCCCCGCCGTTACCATGTCCGCCGCCTTGGCCAGGAATAGCGGGGCGACCGGGAACTGGGGGCCGCTGCGTAAGCGTGTGTGCCATTGAGGTTTTGCCCGTAATCACCACGCTGGGCATGAGTGTTGGTGATCGCAGAGCGTAGCTAGCTAGCTATGCCCAGATATTCGACCTATATGATGCTGTCTCCAACTGTGCAAGACAGTTAATTGCCGAGGGGGACGGGCAACCCATTTTGAAGCAGTAGCTTCCTAGGCCAGCACCGAGACTGGTGAGCCGGCTTTCCACGCTAGACCTCCCACATTTTGATGGCTACCTAGGAAGCTACCTAGGCTTTCTCAACATGTTTGACAGCCTGGTCGATGCCAGGGCTGACCTTCAGCCGGCACAAAAATTGGCCTACTTGATATCGGTTCTGGATAGGGAGGCCAAAGGCCTCATCGAGCATCTGCCCGTGTCTGACGAGGCCTACCAGACGGCTCGGGACTTAATTACCCGTAGGTACCACAACAAGCGTGGCCTAGCAGACACCATATTGAGCAGATTTCGAGTTTTCCCACGCTCACCCGGGTCTTTGGGTTACGCACCCAAATTTTGAACCCGCTATTGGTGGCAATCAACGCCCTTAAGTGCCTGGATCTGCTCGTGGACCAATGGTCCTACCTGTTGGTCCACATAGTTCTCAAAAAGCTGCCTGCCGACCTAAGGTCGCGATTTGAGCAGCGCTTTGGTGGGGATAGTGTGACGCATCTGTCCCCTTTTGCAGACTTGGAGAAGTTCTTGGAGGACGAGTGCCGGGTTTTGGACAACTCCAGTGGTGACACGCCGGCTAAGTCGCAGCCGCCCAAGGTCAAGGAGGCTCACGTTCAAACCCGAGGAAATGTTGATCGGCGCCCTCCTCGCCTTGCAGTCACGCAGAGCCCAGTGGAGTGCTCTTACTGTAAGGCTACGGGGCACAGAACGGCCAGTTGTAAGGCATTCTTGGCCCTTCATGTCGCCTCTCGAAGGCGCATCGCGAATGCCCGCCGCCTTTGCTTCTCATGTTTGGGATCCCACTACCAGCGAGACTGCCCAAACTCTCGCCCCTAACCTCACTGTGGAGGACAGCATTTGGACATTCTCTGCATGAATGCCAGAAAGGTAGGCCGCTTGTCCAACCAGCCGACGCAACGCCGCGTACGGGCGGGTGTTTTGAAGGTGGCAACCGAGGCTCACCGGCGCGCAGCGGAGATTCGCCTCGCTCAGTTGATCGCCACTCACCCCGCTTGGAGAACCGTAGCGTGCGAACGCCTCCTCTCTCTCGCGCACCAGATTGTGCGACAGCTCAGTGACAACAGCACCATGACTGTTGTCCTAGGTATTCCCCTCCTTTGGCGGAGCGTCCCCGCCTTGAGTCGCGCCCACCTCGTTTTGGGCGGGTGAGTCATGATGACCTCCCACAGATGGCACGCGGCACGAATCACCGCACCCTTGAGGACTTTAGACCGCACCCTCGTTTTGATTTGCCTGGTCCTGGCCAACGTTTGCCACCCAGGCAACAATAGTCGAATTGATAGGTATTTTGGCCTCCGCTGGCTATGAGTTGCGCAAATGGATCTCCAACTCACCAGCGCTTTTGGAGGGCTTACCCGAGGATCATCAGCAAGATCCACGTTTATTTGAGATTGTTGACAACCCCGCCATGATGGCTGTTCTCGGCGTTCAGCACAGACCAGTCCAAGACATCTTTACGTACAACGTAGACTTGAAATTGCCTTGTTCTTGGACTAAACATCTCGTGTTGTCTACCGTCGCCAGAACCTTTGATCCAAACGGTTGGATTTGTCCTGTCATATTTTGGGCAAAATTCTTCTTGCAGAAGCTTTGGACAGCAAAATTGACCTGGGACGAACCTCTACACGGTACTCTTGTTGAGGAATGGACCTCTTTTGTATTCTCACTTCCTGCCGTCAATGAGATCTCTTTGCCTCGTCCCATCCTTCCTCCCGGGAAGTACAAGGCAACTCTTCACGGGTTTTATGATGCTTCGGAACGCGGTCACGCGGCCGTGGTGTACTTGCGTACAGTCAGTGCCTCAGGTCAGGTGAGGGTTTACCTGATCATGGCGAAGAGCAAGGTTGCACCCCTTCGGACATCTTGACCATCCCGAAATTGGAGCTCTCGGGAGCAACACTACTCGTGCGATTATTGAATCACGTGTCTAACACTTTGGGTAAAACCATTTGTATTAATGGGACCTACGCCTGGACAGACAGCCAAATTGTTCTTTGTTGGTTGAAGGCGTCTGTCCACACTTTGGAAGTATTTGTCGCTAATCGCGTTTCCCAAATTCAAAAATCTGAAGTCACGCTTGTTTGGAGACACGTGCCAGGTGAGCTCAACCCCGCTGATTGTGCCTCGCGCGGATGCTTGACGCATAGTTTGATAGGCCATTCGCTGTGGTGGGGTCCAAAATGTCAACCATTTTGACCAGAAATGTCGACCAGAAATTGATTAGCCCCGAATGCCAGTTTTGAATACTTCCAATTTGCCGGGTCTGCGAACACTCGCTCTTGAGAAGGTGGAATGCGCCTTCGACCCCCATTTATTGTTGAATCGCTACAGCTCTCTCGACAAGTTGTTAGGTGTTACTGCTTGGATAAAGCGTTTTGTTTTTAATTTTAGGCACCCACAACAGAAACGTCTGACACCGTTTCTGTCACCACAGGAACGCCGGGAGTCCCTCACCTTTTGGATTCGTTCTGTGTAATTGGCGCATTTTGAGAAGGAGATTGCTATCCTTAAATCAGGGAGATCGAAATAGTCGGGAGCTGTATCTAAATTGACCCCCTTTTTGGACGATACGGGTCTCTTGCGCGTTCGAGGGTTGTCTCAAGAACGCCAACCTCCCTTACGGGGCACGTCACCCCCTTTTGTTACCCAAGGACGGTCATTTGGTACGCTTGTTGGTAAGTGACCGTCACCTTAAAAATTCGCATGCTGGTTGTAATGCTTTGTTGGCCATTCTGCAACGCGAGTTTTGGATTTTGTCTGCCCGAAGAATTATTCGGAGTGCAGTCTTTCGCTGCATCCCTTGCTATAAGCTCAAGGCTTCTACCATGCAGCCGTTGATGGGAGACTTACCGGCAGATCGCGCAGGAAGTTTGACGGTGTTGGCACGGACTTCGCTGTTCCCGTTTTGGTGAAAACGTCAACACTTCGAAACACCAAGACTGTTAAAGCCTACTTGTGTGTCTTCGTTTGCCTCTCCACAAAGGCCCTACATTTGGAACTGGTCTCCTCGCTTACGACCGAGGCGTTTGTAGCCACATTTGACAGATTTGTATCCCGCAGAGGGCTGCCTTCCTTGATCCGTTCTGATTGCGGCACTAATTTCAAGGGCACCTATAATTATTTCAATGACGTAGTTAATTTCCTTGAAACCAACAAGGCTGATATAGGCAATAGGCTTGCCCGACGTGGGATAAATTGCTTGTTTTCTCCACCAAATTGTCCACACTGGGGTGGTATATTTGAGGCTGCTGTAAAATCGGCAAAGACACACTTGGGCAGGACAATTGGTGAATCAGCCCTTACTTTTGAGGAACTCGCATTTGTGTTTTGTAAGATTGAGGCCGTTTTGAACTCTAGGCCATTATGCCCGATCTCTTTAGATCCATATGATTTGGAAGCCCTTACGCCGGGCCATTTTTTGATTGGTCGCCCATTTGTCGCCTTGCCTGAGTACCCCTATATTGATACGAGACCTAATCGTCTCTCGCGTTTTGAATTGGTACGCCAGATTACTCAGAGCTCTTGGAAACGCTGGAATTTGGAATATTTGCACATACTCCAACAACGCGTTAAGTGGACTGATAAGACCGATCCACCCAAGATTGGTGACCTCGTTTTGATCAAGGAGGCTAACCTTCCGCCACTCAGATGGCGCAGGGGGCGCATTCTTCGTTTGGTAACTGGTGCTGATGGAGTTCCCGGATTTGCTGAGGTCTTGTTGGACGGTTCGATTCTGAGGAGAGCGGTTGCAACGTTGTCACGTCTACCAACTGATTAGCGGATCGGTAGGCCAGTCGGATGCGGGGCGGGTGGATGTTTGAAATAGAAATATTGTCTATAATAAGTTGAATCGATTATAAAGGTTTAGTAACGTTTTGTTTTGTCTATCGTAAAATTTGACTCTGGTCACACTATGAACTGTCAAATCATTCTAATCCTTGCTTCTGGAAATTTCCTTTTGACGACACGTTTGTCTTTTATGTGATTTGTAGAATTGAATTAAATTGGTTAATAACCTTGCAACTGTCGCTATTGGATTTGCCCGACAAAGGTTGTGAGCGATTGATAAAGTTAGTGATATATATTGAACTTCACTTTTTGCTCGTTACTTGAAAAATTACCACGTTTTGTCGTCTCGTAAAATATCGCCATTTTGAAAAGCACATGTTGAAGCTTCGTGAATTGTATTGTAATGAAGTAAATTTGGAACCCTTGTGAATGCCGCCCTTGATCTACCCCTGGCATCGGTTAGTTGTGATAAAATTTGTGAAATACTGAACATTTGAAAAATTGTGTAAATCTGCACCTCGTGTTCTGAAGACTGGCCTTGGACTGGTAGCTATAAAGATAATTCACTCATAAGCTAATATTGGCCAATTTTAGTTCTGTGTGTGTCTTATTTAGCTCAAGCCTGACATCAGTGAAGATTCAGGTAAGTAATTTGTTTGGTTTCATCGTTGTGAAACACAGTACATATGTTAGACTCCTTGCTTGCCATAGTCAGGTGGATGTAATACAAACTTCCACTGCGGTTTCTCATTAATTTCTCAGTGGTAGAGTTGGATCTCTTATTAGTTCACTAGCAGGAATAGTATGAAGAAATTCTGTATCGCGGGGTCTTTACAAATACTCCATCTACGGACACAAAGAACGCCTAGACTCGAAGCAACAACTTGTGATGCACACAAAGTATTATTTCGTGCGAGGATAGCGTGAGAAACGAAGCCAGAACACTGGGAACAGTGTCAGCGGTGATGCGTCAGACCATTACACGACACTAGCAATCAAGTATCTAAAAGAAACATCTCAATCTCAGGAATCTTCTATACATGATTAATCTTCATACCCGATATAGATTTATTAGAATCAGATCTAGTTCATCCTAGGCAGTCGGCGTACATACACACAATTACAGTAATGTGTCACAATCGTGTGGGCCGGGTGGCGATGTATCAAGCCACTGAAAGTAGTAAATCAGACGACGTATCGAACTGTGTGCCACCGTGCCAAGTAATGTGACCAGGCGGCATTTTTGTACCGTTGTACGTTTTTATTAGGGCAATAACGTGATGGTTTATTATGCGGATAGATCATAGACTATCTTTGTTTATGACTAGTTTATTTTTCGTGTAGGTGTGGGCCAGCTTCGGTGTAGGAGTGTTCAGTCCGACCGAAGTTGACTAGTAGCTTTGCAATTTTTTAACAAGTCTTCTTTGGTGTATGAATGCAAAATTTTGCTGAGGTTTGTATTTGCGATTAGACAATATTAACTCGGGTTGGGGTAGCCGCATAGAGATCGACTATCGTGTAGTCGTGTAGGTGATCAAACGTAAATGGCGTGAGGATTGTCGTTCTATTCAAAATGAATGTTGAGGACTCTCACGAGTGCGGAGGAGGGGCTACAAAACAGGACATGCCACGCTTGTTGTCCTGTCCCTCCTGTCCAGCTAAGTAGTTTCTGGCCGAGCTGTATGGAGCTACAAACAAACGCCATAGTTGTGGCAGTTTACTTGTCGATTAGAATTACACAAGCATCAGAAGACCATAAGTAAAATAGCAACTTTACAATTCACTTCTAACCTAAATTACAAGAAGCAAGTCAGCAGCCGTTTCATTGAAACAGGTAGTTGTATAACGGTGCATTTCTCAGGTGGCTGGTATTTAAACGCGGTAGACGGCGCTCCGTCTACATCACGAGCGAGTGTTGAGCTATCCATCACTACAAGGTAAGGCCGTGTTTATACACGAACTTGTTCGTGACAAACCAACGATTGTGGCAACTATATGTGCCTATCTAGTGTCACACTGTTACAACAAAAGATGCCTAATTCTTATCTACGATGTAAGAGGCCTATAGGCCAGCCCTATAGCGTGGCAATATCTGGTGCTAAATTGCTCCTGATATAAGCTCTTTACACCGAGAGGATGGATGGTGAAAGACTGACTAAGAAGATATATCAGACATATAAATGGAACAAGGCAAGGGAAAAACCCAGGCGGACGTTCTCGGAGAATGGAGACAAACTTAAAAAAGAGCAGGTCAGAAGTACCCTTAACAGAAGAGCATGCATGACAAAATTTATGGGAGTGAATGAAGCAAGAGAGATATGTCAAGATATGCAAATGTCGTTCCGTAGACTCTGTCTACCTCTTAAGGTAACAGGCGAGAGTCTATGTATGTATGTATGTAGGTTATACCATATAGTCATTGTATGATCATTGCTAATAATACTGCCTCTTTCTAAATACTTACAATTATTAAGAGCAGCTCGTTTGTGTATGCTGTATAATCACAGGAAATTACGGCCAGTCAGTATTATTCTTTATACTTACGTCCCGTTTCTTGCGCTTCATTTAGTACAAAGAATATATTTGTCGGTAAATAATTTGTAGCAGTATGTGCCGTATGCACGAGCGATCCGCACGATATTTCAGCGCTCGCAGCGGTGCACTCTGTGCATATTTGTTATGTAACAGTTGCTAGTTTGTACACCTGCAGGTTTTGAGTCAACAATTGTTTTATGAATTTTATAATAAAATGGTTACAATCAGAAATATAACGTGAATTGAGAGCTAAGTTAAATACTAAAGCAGCGATCAGACGGCCCGATTCATCGTGCCCTAAGTCCCTAAGTCCCGATGGATTGGGTGGTGTGATTGCTGTTAGGCTGTTAGTCTCCCTAAATCGGGCGATCGAGGGTGCCCGACCGCCCTAAGTCCCTAAGTCCCGATGAATCGTGCCGTCTGATCGCGGTTAGGGCCCTCAGTGCCGGCGCGACGTTCGGCGCGAAAGGACGTGTGGATTGAAAATGACTACGGAACGTCAAAGAGAGATAATACTCAACGTACTGGAAGTTTATAAAAAGATGATTTAATTATCCAGAATTCATTCGGACGTAATTTCTAAAGTCCCCCGGCTCAAACACACACAAAATGTTCATGTTACACAATTTATTTCTCCAGAGTAAATATTCCTTCACCCAACATCTTATTTTATTTTTTGTTTTACTACACCCGCTGTAACTGCAAGAGCGATTCCAAGTTTTTGATACTTTGCCGCCATCTTCACTGCTCGGCGTTCGGCTGTCAAGTGAGTTAGGGTGGCGATATCGTGTAGTGTGATCAGAACGCCCAATCTATCGAGCCCTACTCATCGGTCCGATGAATCGTGCCGTCTGATCGCTGCTTAAGAATTTATATTTTGTCTTTGTCAACTTCGCCGGGAAAATAATTGAGGTAGAAAATCCAAAGAAAATCAAGAGAAAGAGAGAGAGATCATGTCAGCACGATCGATTCCGCGGCGTGCTGACGCGTTCCCTCTCGTAGAGCTTCTTTAAAAGAATACTGTGGTCTACTCGGTCAAAGGCCTATGACATGTCCAAATACAGCGCTACAGCTTTTTGCCTCTTATCAATTGCTTTTGTGATGTTATGTAAAAAGTTATAAATCGCCATATTTATTGTTTTACTTTTACGAAAGCCATATTGCGTTTCAGACAGAATGTTGTTATTCTCAAAATAGTTATATAGTCTGATATAGATAACCTTTTCCAAAATATTTGCCATTATTGGGATTAAAGCAGGTCTATAGTTATTTATATCATTCGGATCTCCTTTTTGAAATAAGAGTTTAACTAAAGATATTTTAATTTTGTCTGGGAACACACCCTGTTCAATGCAAAGTTATGTGACATAGAACTGGAGATATGATAAGTGCAACGTCTTTAATTATTTAAGTACATACATCATCGTAACCTACAGAACTAGTTTTCTTAAGATTCGAAATTATCTTAAGAATGTCAAACTGTACACATGGAGTCATAAAAAAGGAACTAAATTTGTCATAATTTATATCATATGTCATATCATTATTGCAATTAATTATATCTATAGTCGTAAAAAAAATATTGAACAAATTAGCTAAGTCATACGGATTACTTATAATTCTATATTATGTATTAAATTAGAAACGCTTTCGACAGGTTGATTATGTAAGCATTTATTAAAAATTTGCCAGGTAGCTTGTGATTTGTTTTTGGCTACTTTTATTTGGTAATCATTTTGTAATCGCTGAGTAAGCGCAATTAATTTTTTATAACGGCGTGCATAGTTTTTTTGTTAGAAGAGGTTGGTAAACGTCTATTTTGCCACAATAATGCACGTTTAATTTTACTGCACTTTTTAATACCCTTGGAGACCCATTTCGGTCTTTTATTTAATGGTATTCTGATTCTTTTTAACGGACAACAAAGGTTATAAAAAAGTACAAAGGTATCGTGAAACTCGTCAAATGCACAATTAGCGTAGCTTTTTCATATATATTTTGAAAGGACAGCTCTTTTAAACATTTCTTAAATTTATTCCTATTCTCTTGGCTGTAGTCCCGTTTTAGTCTAAACCAACTTGATATTCTTACAACATTTTTAACGGGAATCTTTATAAGCTGGGCTGTGTGATCAGAAACAGCAAGTTCTATAGTGTCACCAGAACTCTCTCGAATGCTATGAACTATATTGTCAATACAAGTGTTACTATCTAACCTAGTTGCTTGTTTAAATTGCAACTTGAGATTGTATCTCAATATAAGATTTTGAAATTCAGTCGATATATTAGTATTTCTTAAAATGTCAATATTAAAATAACCACATAACAGTATTTTAAAATTATTTTTGTAACATAACTTTCTTAGTACTTCGTCAAGTATGTCAAATATAAAACTATTGTTCGCTATTTTATTCATTGTGTGAAAGAAATGTATGGTCTTTTTTATGGAGTGTATTTTTGTGCTGGCTATATTAAGCGGTGTTGCCAGTTTCGATGTTTATTTCTTAAGTGCCGAAGACTGGCAGCCCTTAGTCTGTTTGTCTACTTAGATAAACAAGTCAGAGAAATGGATTTTAGATCAAAAAACAGTGATATAGTTCTAATGTAGGTCTTTGCCTTTCTCAAGAACTAAACTTTTACACACACATAAATTTAAGGTTACACCACAGATCTGCAAGGCGTGCATCTAATCAATAACATATAGATATCCTATTTTTTCCCTTTACAGCAAATGTCTCGGATCATTTTACATGACAAAGCAACACCAGTGCCATCTATTGATCATAACCGGACAACTCTCTAACTGATAGGGGTATCAGATACACAAATTGTGTCTTCTATCAAATCGCAGTAGTTACCGAGTCAAAGTGGGTGAGTTTGTCAAGATCTTTGTTAAGCTCGTGTATTTTTAAAATGGATATCGTCTTGGGATTTTAAAGAGGTATTTTTGTTTGTGACTTTAGTGGAGTCTTGCGAATACTATTTTGGGAAAATAATGTTAAATGTCTTGTATTTATATTTAGATATATTTTTGACATTACGGTCGTCTTCATAAAGCGAAATAAAATATGCTAGTGCAGCAGTAAAAATTAGTCGGATCCTAGCTGAACTAATGCCTGATTGCCCATGAAAAACTTAATCTGTTGATCAGATAAGTAAGAAGGATACTCTTTTTACAATTTTAAAATCGTAGTTACTACGCATAAATTTATCTAGTTGCCGAGAGGAACATGCGACGACTTGATGTCACTTAATAAACGGCATTATACTCGTATGTGGATGCGAGTATAATGCCACTATATAAAATATTTGTTTTTGAGTGTGAATTTAAGCCACGAACTCTGTCTTAGCTAATTAAACCAGTCCTTATTTCATCATTATCATTATCTCACTATGAGGACGGTAAAGTCCTATGACTTTACCGTCCTATGGTTGGCAGACTTCACATTTAATTCGAAGACATTAAGAAGAACTCTCATACATGCGGGTTTGCTCTCGATTTATTCCTCCATCGTATAGCACGCGACAGTTAACAACTTAATACGCACATAACTTCGAAAAGTCATTGGTGCGCGCCGTGGATTCGAATCTTGACCGTCTGCATAACAGTCAATCGGTCGCTCCACTGGGCTATAACTGCCTTGATTTCATATCTCTACTATTAGTCCAGCCCATTCTGAATCTATAAAATGAGTTCTGCCACCTACCTGACCATAGTTACCTGACCATAGTTACCTGACCATAGTTACCTGCTCCATAGTTAAAGTATCTTCCTCACTGTCTGTCGGTCGCTCCACTAGGCTATAGCTGTCTTGATTTTATCTCTCTACTATCAGTCCAGCCCTTTCTGAATCTATAAAATGAGTTCTCCCACCTACCTGACCATAGTTACCTGCTCCATAGTTAAAGTATCTTCCTCACTGTCTGTCGGTCGCTCCACTAGGCTATAGCTGTTTTGATTTCATCTCTCTACTATCAGTCCAGCCCGTTCTGAATCTATAAAATGAGTTCTCCCACCTACCTGACCATAGTTACCTGCTCCATAGTTAAAGTATCTTCCTCACTGTCTGTCGGTCGCTCCACTAGGCTATAGCTGTTTTGATTTCATCTCTCTACTATCAGTCCAGCCCGTTCTGAATCTATAAAATGAGTTCTCCCACCTACCTGACCATAGTTACCTGCTCCATAGTTAAAGTATCTCCCTCACTGTCTATCGGTCCCTCCACTAGGCTATAGCTGTCTTGATTTCATCTCTCTACTATCAGTCCAGCCCATTCTGAATCTATAAAATGAGTTCTCCCACCCACCTGACCATAGTTACCTGCTCCATAGTTAAAGTATCTCCCTCACTGTCTATCGGTCCCTCCACTAGGCTATAGCTGTCTTGATTTCATCTCCCTACTATCAGTCCAGCCCATTCTGAATCTATAAAATGAGTTCGCCCACCTACCTGACCATAGTTACCTGCTCCATAGTTAAAGTATCTCCCTCACTGTCTGTCGGTCCCTCCGCTAGGCTATAGCTGTCTTGATTTCATCTCTCTACTATTAGTCCAGCCCATTCTGAATCTATAAAATGAGTTCTCCCACCTACCTGACCATAGTTACCTGCTCCATAGTTAAAGTATCTTCCTCACTGTCTGTCGGTCGCTCCACTAGGCTATAGCTGTTTTGATTTCATCTCTCTACTATCAGTCCAGCCCGTTCTGAATCTATAAAATGAGTTCTCCCACCTACCTGACCATAGTTACCTGCTCCATAGTTAAAGTATCTCCCTCACTGTCTATCGGTCCCTCCACTAGGCTATAGCTGTCTTGATTTCATCTCCCTACTATCAGTCCAGCCCATTCTGAATCTATAAAATGAGTTCTCCCACCCACCTGACCATAGTTACCTGCTCCATAGTTAAAGTATCTCCCTCACTGTCTATCGGTCCCTCCACTAGGCTATAGCTGTCTTGATTTCATCTCCCTACTATCAGTCCAGCCCATTCTGAATCTATAAAATGAGTTCGCCCACCTACCTGACCTTAGTTACCTGCTCCATAGTTAAAGTATCTCCCTCACTGTCTGTCGGTCCCTCCACTAGGCTACAGCTGTCTTGATTTCATCTCTCTACTATCAGTCCAGCCCATTCTGAATCTATAAAATGAGTTCTCCCACCTACCTGACCATAGTTACCTGATCATAGTTACCTGCTCCATAGTTAAAGTATCTTCCTCACTGTCTGTCGGTCGCTCCACTAGGCTATAGCTGCCTAGATTTCATCTCTCTACCATCTCAAAAGGTACTACCATCCACCTGACCATAGTTAAAGTATCTCCCTCACTCAAGTTTCTAGCAGGTTTACGATAAATAACTCGAGGAGCGCTGCACCGGACGGCGCGGCGACTTAGTGCTGCTTTTAGTGTTATTCGGTTTAGTTGCTTTAACTTGTTGGTACCTGTTCCTTCACGTTGTTAGTGCGTTTAACTTGGTACTTTATAGTTAAGGCTCCTTGCGATAGTCCATCGTACAGGTACGGATAGTCGTGGCTTGGATGGATAAGGCGAGCTGATATTTTTCGCATGGGAAACTGATGAGTGTCACTGATTTGAGATGTTTGGTGTAATGATTTTGATATTAGGCTGTAAATTCAATGACATTTTAGTCCCATTTAGTTGCTAACAATTCAGCACTAAGCGCATACCGGCTCAATTAAAACCAAATTTTGATTTTGTTATTTTTTTATACCTCTTTACACCACCAAGTGACACAGTGATTGCTGAACTGGGTGTCATGGTTTTGATTTCTATTCTATGTGTCGATGCAAAAAAAGTATATTTATTTATCATCTGGTTAGATCTGGGCTCTGCTTATGTGAAATTTGATGGCCTTGTGTAAATTGTGCTTGAATCTACCACATTGATACATTATTACATATATGTACATACATACATCGATTTATTACCAGGGCTTGTTGCTAGGTGGATGCTGGTGCGAAGAACTGTTAATAACTTACCTGATTTTAAGATTTAAATTTTTTAATTCATCAGTTGATATTTATTAAATGAGATACCTTTTTATCCTTCTTCTTTGAGTTAGAACTGCTCAATCCCAACCATATCAGTACATTAGTCCCTAAATCAAGTTGTAAAACGAATCAAGTATGTCTCCAAATTGTATTTACACTAAAAGCAGTTCCGCGAGGTCGTTGTCCGTTCGGTATGTAAGTAATTCGAAGTAAATGAGTTAGGATGGTCGGACAACTTCTGGGGGGAGCCACTAAAAACTATGGCGGACTTACACCGTGGGTACTTGGTAACTAATTGTTATTGACTCGACATTCTGACTAGATTAAATATTTTAAAAAAATCTCTTCATAGTCAAAAGTATCCCTTTACTTTAATCTAATAAATGCAGAATTGTGTTAGTATGAATATTTTCCCACATCTTTGCACATCAACACCGCTGAACCGAAGCTGACCAATTAATATATTAATATTATCCGACATTGTGTTCAATTAACACCTACAGTATATTCGCTTTTGATAAATTCATTACATTTTTGTTCATGTTACAAGCTGGTATGCGATAAGTTCTAGAATATCTCTCTCTTCAGTCGTTTCCCTCAGTGCTGAGGATCGTGACTCCTTCTGACTCTATTAACTAGCTGTCTCCATCTGTTGCGATCCGTTGCTTGATGTAAAGCAGCGCTTAACGGGATCGCCAGTTGTTTCGATATCTGGTCGGACCATCGATTGTGACTACGGCCTCTAGGTCTTTTTCCTTCCACTTTTCCTGTCACCATTAGGCGTTCTAGTTCTAGAATATACTTCTAATTTAATAGAAAGGCTTCCAACAACTCATCGCAATTCAGCCAAAAAATGGTGCATAAATTTATTTTTTAAAGAAAATAAATCGTAATAATCGTTACCTAAAGTGTTGTAAGAACAGCAAATTAATATCAACAAAGTGCTAAGTTATTAATAACACAGAGCGTACATTGCTTACTGCGTTATAAAGCATCTAAAATCTTACTTAAAAATGAAGAAATCTCAGCGAACCAATGGGCTTTGCCACGTCTCAAGCTTGTCAAAACTCACTGGCGCTCATTAAAGTGCGTAGACATACGAAAGCATATAGGTATAATAATAAGCTAGTTTTCTTTGGACATCTCGGTTTTGAAGCGAGTAATGTAGGCTAAGTTTCTGAGACCGAGAAAGTAAACCAATACCCTTCCTCATTACAAGCGAATGCTCGCGGTGAGGGAGTACTTTTAGACATACGACGTTTAATGGAATTTAGTTGTTGGTAGGTATTTTAATGATTTTTATTGTTCCTGAATGCCATACAATAAAGAGTAAACTGATAATATTTTAGAGATGAAGATGAGCTGTAGTTCTCTTATTTTCATCTTTGTTTTTAAAAGGGGTTGTTAGTCTTAAGAATACATAAACCCCATCGTAGTTATCTTAAATGGTATTAAACTTTCACGCATTTGTCGTTTGTGCAATGTTTGTTGACGGGTTTTTATCGCGTAAATTATGAGTTTTCTTTTAGTTTTTGTCTTGTATCAATCGATCATAGGAATATAAGTATTATGAGTTTCCTTCTGTTCGACTTCTGAAATTCATAGCCTAATATTACAGTAAGTATAAACTTCTCTAGGATTTAGTATGTTATTTGGAAAATAATAAATAAACCCAAGCCTGACATCCACTTCTTAAGATTAATCCGTTCATACACACAAAGAAACACTATATTAGCATATATAATATTCGAGCTACGCATAAGACAGTTTCATGCAAGTCAGTCTAAACTCCATTGCAACATAATATGTCTCCTACTCGCCTAACTCCCGTTTAACCGTCAATTAACTATTAACGTTACTCGGTGTAGCCGGCTCAAATTGCTTAACGAATTTATCCAAGAGTTAGGGCCCGGGCAGATGGTACACGAACTACGATGTTTTAGTGCAACTTGCGTACGTGCCACGAAGTTTTAGAGTACGTAGTTTTTTTATATTGGACTTTATAGCTGTTTATATAGTGCACAGATCGTTATGTCAATGTTTATGTGTTAGTTATGTGTGGTCTTGTCTGCCGTTTAAGAAAATTAGAGGTAAATATGACGTAAATAAACTTTTATAGTATTTTCTTGGATTTACGCGAATTTAATACATCGCCATAAAATACGTAAACTGTTGCTTAATTTCAAAATTTTATGAAGTAAATAAGGACCAAGAATTTGGATGAATCGAAATTAAACTACTGTGTACTTTTTACCCGACTGCGCGACGCAAAGGAGGGTAATGTGTTTATCAGTATATGTATGTATGTATGTGTGTTTGTTTCTATGTGGCGTTCTAGAGACCAAATGCGTAGGCCTAAATAAAACATAAAAATAAGTCAATAATAGACATAAAAAAAATCCCCTTGGCAAGATTTGATTGGTAAAATTTAAACGGGCCTCGACTGTGAGTCGTTCTGTTCGGCGTTAGAATTTATGATTTGTTTTATGTGTGTATCGATTATAAAACTATTTCGATTGTGTAGTTATTTAGTATTACTTAACAGAATTCTAAACTACTGGGCTTGTTTCTGTCTTTTTAGTTTTATTTAAGTTAATTTTATTTAAAAAAATAGTTTTAACGCAGTCGGGTTTTTTGTTTTTCTTTAATTTTTTTAATAGGAAATGTGCAGGTGTAGTATTAATAAAACGTGTGATTCTAGATCTTTCAGTTAAACCTTAAGAAATCTAGCGCTATCCTGGTTGCATTCAAGATTTATTGTCTTAGAGACCAGGGTTAGTGCCCTAATTAGATTTGATATAATAGCTTTGCCACAGAGCGCCGGGCACCGCTTGACTTCAGGGTAGGTAGCCACTTGTTTCTACTCTTAGGAACCTCACGCGCTTCCTCTATAGACCAGTGTCACCAATATATTAATGGATACTGGCTCCTCATGGACAGACGGCTTAACGTGCTCTCTAATGCACTGGGCAAGCGATAATTAAGAATTTAATACACACATCATTCCGGCATGTCAGTGTGCGCCGTAGCTGCGTTGTTTTCAATTCGAGACCCTCTGTGTGGCAATCTATTGGTTTCGCCACTGTGTCAGCGAGAAGGTACTGGAGTCCAGAATATGACAGATTAAATACTGGGCTGGTGACGATATCTAATAAGGTGTACCAGCCGTTGTGTATTGTGCCACTATATGTATACGCAAGCTACGGTCGTAGTTAATCAGCATTGCATGTTGCAGTCGATGTCCCGACGGTCTGCGCCGTATTGAACAGTCGATGTATAAGTGTCCAATCAATTGCGTCATGACGATTATATTGGTCGCATAATTAAATTGTTTTGTACTTTAAATAAAACCAGAGGAGCCTTATTATAAGGCCTGAGTCCGCCCTCACATTGGTCGTCAGCGTCAACGCAGCGGCACCTCTGCGTCGACGCCGCGTAGACGCTGCGGTGCTGCCCCGTCTACGTTGCGTCAGCCGAGCGTTCTTGGAAAACGACTTCGTCTTTTGATTAGCTGTTATTAGATTTTTTATTACCGTACATATTAGATTACTTGATGAATCGGCGTTACTTAGGTCTACTGCTCCTATCCTGTGGCGTATTGCGTGATTTTATATAGCATAGGTGTTATATGGTTTAAGCGTCCGCCTCACCTCTCGACACTGCGCCGAGTGTTGTGGGTTCGATCCCCACACAAGGCAACACTTTGTCTAATTCACAAATTGTTGTCTCGAGTCTGGGTGCTCATTGTGTCCGTTAGTTGTATGTTTGTAAAGTCCCCGCGACACAGGATTTAGTCCTAATGCGTTGTCTTGTTTAAAAATAAAAAAATAAATAATAGGTATAGCCTTCTTCGATAAATGAGCCATCCAACATAAAAATAATTAGTCAAATCGGACCTGTACTTCCAGAGATTACCGCGTACAAACAAACTCCTCAGCTTTATTATATTAGTATAGATACTACGTATTAATTCAATGTATTATGTTGCAATTGAATACTTGTTACCAGTTATTTTAAAACGCTACGTGGAAGTAAAATTTAGTGAGCCATGCATGTCACGATGCAGGTTCTGTCCGTAAGTCCCAACTGTCCTCTTAGCCTCGACATACTAACGTCCTACTGACGTATTTATACGAACGTTAGGAGGACCGAGGACGTACCGTGTGTTAGTGACGGTCGGGAAATATTTGCACTAGAGATACTGATTGTTACAGTTATCTATTTAGTAAAGGGGTAATAATGGTATTTTAATATGTGTTACTTATAGTTAGAACAGTGAGAAAGGGTCAGTGCGCTTGACGTAATCAGGGTTCCAAATATTATTTTAATTCTACCATCCAATATTCCTACTTATTTCCCAGTATATTTTTAAAAATCATCAAAGCATATCTACACTGGCAATAAATGCTGTACCGTGAGAGACTAAAAATTTTACAACCCACACAAAGGAACGACAACTTGTGGCTCATATAAAGTGTTTCCCTATGGGATGACGAGGAGAGGAGAAGGAGAACAGGATGGAGCCTTCGGCTATGAAATGTGGGTATGACATCAGTGCAATCAATGATTGAACGATCTATAATCTTCTTTCTTTTTTTTTCTTTGTATAAATAAACCCGGAAAAGCCGAAAATCGGGCTCATTGGCGTGTTATTGGAAAGGCCTACATCCAACAGTGGACTTTGGTAGCCTGATGATGATGATGATAAAATAACTCCAGGTCTAGATAAACAACCTTTACCTCAGGTGACTTACAAAAATAAAAAAACGGACAATAAGTTTTTTATCATATTCTTGTATCGGGGTGGAAATCAAACCCAGAATTCATATCTCCATACACAGGTAGTTGTGAATCCTTAGAACCACATTCAGCGCAGCTAGTGAGCGAAATATAAAACAAAAGGAAATTATTCTTTATAAATGAAACAATAAAAGTAACTGCTGGAATAAAACAGAAATACAACATCAAGTATAAAGTGCACGTTTATTCGCTGCAATTAGCATTTGCTATTACACCTAATATTTTATCGCAGTAATTTCTTTCGTAGTATTATTGTTTTAGTCTGGGTATTTCAAAGGATCGCTTTTAGAGTTTGTGTATATTTTATTATTCTTAGAAGCATTTGACATGAACCACGTCACAAGTCACAATGAAGCCACGTTTGTGTGCATTGTTTGAATATTCTAGAACTCGTGATTTCAAGATCGTTAATAAGTAGTGTACCTATAAAGTATATTAAAATAACTGCCTCCGTGGTCCAGTGGATAGCGTATGCGACTGCTGATTGGAGGTCCCGGGTTCAATTCCCGGGTCTGGCAAAAGTGTAACTGGGTTTTCCGAATACTCAGTAGCAGCCCAGAGTCTGGTGATGTGCCCGGTAACGGCAGTAGGCTCGCCCCCTATTACGTGGGGCCTAAAAGTTCATGGCGAACTGTGGGTGTTATATTTACACCTCTGCCTACTCCTTCGGGGAAACAGGCGTGAGACTATAAATAAAAAAAATATGGAATGTTCACGTATGTCGTGGTGAAGTCTGGCCTTCTCTTGACTTGTAACGCGAACACAGGCTAAATAGTTTAAAATTATATCAGTAGAACTTAATTCCTTTTAAATATAGTAAAAACAGTACCAGGAGACATTAATTTATCTTTTATACACCACTATTTTTTAATTAGTACAAAAAATTTAACAGGGCACTAAGTATCTTTAACTGATCATATTTATGTAGTTAAAAAATAAAAACACTAAGTCCCAAAACTGTCTCAAAACTGTCCACAAAAATACGTAATAATTGGTAAATGCATAACTAATACTATGACCGAGCCGCGTACTATCATAGTAAACTGACCCATTGATAAATCTCCCCCTCCCCTCTGCGCCTGCGCCGCGCCCCGACGATGCGACAAACAGTGCTAAATTGCTAGTGAAAGTGAGCTTATCTATTTTTTCGTTGCAAAGTTAATTGTTTGTCTACGTGTGCCCGACGCGATGGCCTATCATATCAGTTCATATCACGGGAGTATGTAGCTATGCTTCGTGCGTACTTTTTGAGTGGAAAAATCGCGAGTGCAGCTGTGTACCCATGGACATCTGGGCTTGTATTGTGAGTGTACAAAAGTGAGCCGTTAGTGTCCAACAATTAAAACAGCGCATATTGGATGCTTTTGACAAAGTAAAAAGACAGAAGCGTTTTTCTCTCGTTAAAAAATTGTCTGTGTATTGACAACGGTGGTGGACATTTCGAAAGACAATGGAAGTACTTTTAAGTTTAGTAAATAATACGTACTTAAGTTAATAATAGTTTGATGCGAGTGGCTAAGAATCGGTCTGTGTGGAGAATTTTGAGGGAGGCATTTGTCCAGCAGTGGACATCTCTAGACTGATATGATGATGATAAAATAATATTTGTAAATAGCAGATGACTCTAACTTCATAAATACGCCAAAATTACTATTTTCTTTTATTACAGAATACCTTCTTTTTTTTTTATATGTGTTTGCTTTCTAAATACATACCTCCGTACTTAATTACTTGTAAAACGGTAAATTTCGCCGGTCCTAAGCCCGGATGAAATATGAAGGAGATGGTAGAATTAAAAAAATAAAAAGTAACTACCTACACTTATTATTTTGCTTCATTTTATTGTCTAAGGCTGCCTACATTATAAGTGCGACGGAAAGAATGCATAAGAATAGGACGGAAAGTAAGTACTATCAATGAAGTAGTGAATGGATTGTAAAATATGTCTATGATTTAGGTGAGATTTTCTACAAAAAAAATGATTATAACTTTGCTATTTAAAGATATTATGAAATTCTTACGTCACATATAATTATGATAATAATGTCTTCGCTAATATGCCCTTAAAGTTTTTGTACTAATTAAAAAATAGTGGTGTATAGTTCCAGGAAACAGCGAAATGGCGTTGAACGTTGCTATAAGAGGCTTTTACAGCAAAATGGAGAATACTTAATTATGAACGTTTGCAATGTTGCAATACGCTATAGGTTATTAACTGAAGACCTTATATTGCTTCGTAATTGCCCTCCGTAAAAAGACATCATTTAATTCGATGCTTGCTAGTTGTGGCTTTCGTATTCAGTCGATTCGCGGAATTAATAATGAGGAAGGAGAAAGAAAGAAACCTTTAATACCATGCAGCAAAAAATATCTAGCTTTAAAACAGAATATTATAAAAACTTTACTGAGATTACATTCAAACCGAATGATCTAGAAACTACATCATTTATTTTAATCCGACGTTTCGGCTACTTAACAGGGATCATGGTCACGGAAGACTAAGGTGACATTTGTCTTTCCATTATATTTGTTTTTTCGTTACTAGAGAACGTCGCAGCTACGCCCACACAATTTTTTTAATTTAACTATTACTGCCTCTACCCGTGGGAATTTCAGAAAATCCCTTCTTAGTGCACTCCTGCGATCCCCAAGGAACATATTCATCCAAATGTCAGCTCCCTGCTCCTAATAGTTTTGGCTGTAGCTGGTCTGGCAGTCAGTTGGTAACGCTAGGATTTTATATATACAGATAATTATTTGCATATTAATTCATAAATATACGTGATTGTCATAAATCCCTAAGTTGTCCCTAACAGATAGTAAGCACCGTTTGAAATTCAAAGCGAATACATTTCTTATAGTAAAGTTGGTTAAACCGATCGTAAATCTCATAAAACTCTAGGGGCTCTGCAGTTAAATGATATTAAATCTAAAATGCAAATGTTACAAGTTCGATACTGCGTCGCTCTTTTGTGACTAGCAAACGGTTACCAAGACCTCCGCTTAATAGAAACGGTTCAAAGTCATTTGTGAATATCTAAGCAAAGGATTGTATAGAATGATTCAGATGATATGGAGTGGTTTGGTTGGTGTCAGTTCGATTCTGGGTTTGATAATGAGGTTGAATGAGTAAGGAGGCAGTTTTGTAGTAATGTTCTCATAATGTCAATAGCAACACATTCTTTTCTAATGGAAGGAAAGAGGAACGCACCCTCGGATTCAATCAACTATACATTCTTTCCTCTTGTAGGCATATAGATTTATATCTTCCATTCATTGTGTTTAAAGATCGAATTAATAAGAGAGATAATACCTTTTAATGAATATCTATGAGATAAAATATATCTCGTAGATATTAATAGCCGCTTCTAACAATTGCTGAAACCGGGAATCACATCCCGACTAAAGATTAAAAATAAGTGAAACAATGTTTACTATGGAACACTAAATGCAGTATTTCTGCATTACGCAGAACTTACTATCACTTCCGACGTACAGAAAGGGGAAACTGAGTCAAAACACACTGGATACAACATTTTGTCATGTACGTAATCGAAAATTCATCGAAGCATTGTAATATTAATGTAACGAATCTCAGTCGCATAATTATTGCTAAATAAAGTTGAATTAAATATCTCCGTACGTACCTATTCCAACCGTTCGCCATGGGCTACACCACTCGTGGCTACGGCATGACTGATGAGTCCAGTATTTTTTTTTCTTAGCCTATATTGTCCCACTGCTGAGCAAACGCCTCTCCCCTGGATTTCCACAAATCTCTGTGTTTTGCGATCGCTGGCCAGTCGCCCTCAAAAGAGTCCAGTATATCACCTTTATTTTATCACAACGAAATAGTTTCCCAAATATTAGCACCCATTTAAAACAATACCATCAGTACTATCATTACAAAATTGATCAGAAATCCAGTAAGTACATGGAACCCACACATGCTCGCTTATCTCAATACGTCTGCACTCCACAGCCTTTGCTTTTCGTCCCCGACGTTTCAACCAAACGCGTGGCACTTCCATATTCCCTTTAGCTCTTAAAACTGCATTCATTCCTTGTGCACACGTTGGAACTAATCTGCTAATGCGTCTATACTTCCAAAGGATCGGTATATTTCTAGGATTTCAGCGGGTACATCGGTACATTTAGGACACTTTGGCTCATTGGTACATTTTGGTTTTAGGCGGGCCTAATGTTCATCTTTGATAGATCGGGATTAGGATATATTAGAAACATGGCTTTTTCACAAAATAGCTATCTAAGCTTCATCTAGTTTTAAAAATATGTTTTCGTTGATCTTGTGGCTTACATTTTACGGTTGATTATGAATTCGAAGAATTCTAGACATTCTGGGTTTAACCAAATTGTTGACTTGTTAGTTGGTTTAGGCAGCGATCGTTTTGTTGAGATACCCAGAGGCTGGCACGCACAAGGTTCTGGGATCAAACCAACTACGCAAATCATAAGCATTCTGTCATATCTGTCGGTGACAGCCTTCGATGCAACCGGGATAACGATAGGGCGATGATGATGGATGACGAAAACGAATTATTTTCGTTTTATTTTTTGATAATATTTGTCCCAATCATGAAGCCTATTTTTGAAGTGTGTTAGTACAGTTTTATTTACGTAGCTTCTTTTTTTACATGTGTGATCCCCAGTTCTTCACGTAGGTAGCCAATACATAAAAGCTCCTAAGAACGGTATCGGACATATCTATAGGCTATCGTTGTAAAGCTCGTAATAAAACGACCATTAGCACCGCAGGTAATAAACAGGGAGGACTCAATCGCCCTAAGTAACTGTGTGAGTCAGTAAATAACTAATGTACCTTTATTTGATATGCTTGAGTGAAAGCCTCTTTCTCTATATAGATGTAGAACTGACAACCTTTTGTAGTATCTATAAAACTTGACATCTTAAAACTTTATTCATTTTAAACTGATTCACCCGCCTGGAAGATATATATATATATATATATATATATATATATATATATATATATATATATATATATATATATATATATATATATATATATATATAAAGGTATAATACCAAAAGACTTACCAGCAAATGTCAAAATGATAAGCATGTACAATGTACATGAACATCACTAACTCTCTAAGCCTAATAACAAAGAAAGCTGAGCCCTCGGGCTCAGCTAGTTCGCACCCGTGGTCTATAGCCTTCCTCAACAAATACACTACACAACACAAATAATATCAAATTGGCCTAGTAGTCCTGAGAGCGTATTGAAGCGAACAAACTGTAGCTTTATAACATTAGCAAATATAGATACACATATTATGTAGCTATAAACAAATCAACAAATCAACGTAGAACATAGAAACAATAAGATAGTATTAAGACTGCCTTCGTGGTCCAGTGACTGTGGTTAGCGGATGCGACTGCTGATCGGAGGTCCCGGGTTCGACTCCCGGGTCGGGCACAAGTGTTACTGGGTTTTTCCGAATTCTCAGTAGCAGCACGGAGTCTGGTGATGTGCCCGGTAACGGCAATAGGCTCGCTCCCTATTAAGTGGAACGGGTATGCGTAAGTAAAGATTCATGGCGAAATGTGGGTGTAATATTATACCTCTGCCTACCCCTTCGGGGATACAGGCGTGAGTCTATAAAAATACACATTTTACTTATTATGGAGTCAAGTAGTGTACCAGAATCAGAAAGACATAATAATATTGCATAGTTCATAAAAGTTATTAGTATAATATCAAATGATATTTATTATTGCCCTAGTAAAACATTTTGTCTTCGAAATCAATTCATTTTCGAAAAGGTGTAACGTCAAGATGCTTCATTTTGAAGAACCAAAATCCTCGTAGACAAAGAAATACTCTCGTACATACTGATATAATTATGATAGCCGATTTCCCTATTACAAATTAATGTTCATTCGCATACAGATAGATGTGTTTGGTACGTTTTAGTGTGATGCAATCAAACATTATTCGTATTTTTTCATATTCGCATTGTCCCTTTATTGAGCATTGATGAGCTCTATTTTGTATACTCTCTAAGTTATGTCTCTATGACTCTATGTTATATAAACAGTCCGTAACTCTGTAGGTTTTATTTACAAGGGAGAATATATAAATGGCTAGACTTACATATTGTAGGACGGAATTTAAAAATAAGGGTATGCAACAATAACAACGCTCAACTCAAGTACCAGGCAAGCATGAAACACACAGAGCTGTTGAACAATTCACTCGTCCTTTGTGCGCCATCACGACTAGCTGTTTGCTTTCAATTAGACAGTGCAATTGCGACGCGCCCCATACCACTGCCGACGCCTGGTGTCCTGGTACTTGTGGCCACTCGGTCTATTAATTAGGACAAAACGTTCGTTCTATTAAGACGCTAGACGTGTCAAACGCCTACACGATTGGAGGTACACGAAACGACGGTAACGCATTATCATTGGTACACGGCAAGCGTTTGTTAAGTGGTACGGAAATTAAGCCCAGTTCTTGAAAAAATCGATGAAAAGCGAGAGAAGTTTCAGTTACTCGAATCAAACTATTACTCGATTTTAAACTTTCGCGATTTGTATACATCATAGAAATTAATTTAGTGGGTCTTAATCGCGTTAACTTAACTTATTTAAGGTATAAATACCTATTTGTTACCGATGTTTCGCTCGTCTTGCACCGAGCGTGGTCGCGGAGAGACTGATGAGAGCTCAGCAGGTTTCAGCACCTACCCTCACTTGGTCTTCGGAATTCAAGTGCCGCGGATGGTGGTGCGAGTTCGCGTTGAGATACCTGTCAGTGTGTGTCGGTTTCCTATACACAGTGTGTCCCAGGGTACCATTATCTCTTAGTCTGGACCAAACCACTGGATAGAACTGCATCAACCACAAGTCTTATCCACCGATCGTCACTATTACTCCAGGATAGTACGTGAAGCGGTAGAAATCAAGAAATATAACAATTTCAACCGGGAGGATGGATATAGATTATCGGCTACTTGGAATCCAGTCATCAGCAAGTGTAAAACCGCCGCAGTGATAAATCTCAACAGTGTGTAGACGTCATTAGTGTAGTGTGTCGGAGTACCGACATTGCGAACTTAAATAAAGACCAAGTGGGGGTAGGTGCTGAAACCCGCACTTCCACAAGACGTCGCTGAGCTCTCATCAGTCTCTCCGCGACCACGCTCGGTGCAAGACGAGCGAAACGTCGGTAACAAATAGGTATTTATACTTTAAATAAGTTAAGTTAACGCGATTAAGACCCGCTAAATTAATTTCTATAAACTATTACTCATCAATTTTCAAAGATTTACCTAATTGGCTGTGATAATTTCCTTACAACGTTAGCGTAGGGTCAAAGCGCGAGACGGTCGGTCAATCCTTAAAACCATACGTGCAGAGTTAATGATGATATCAGAACCATATTATATCGAAAAAGTAACCAAAACATTCTAATATACGCGTAGTAGACTGCGAATTAAACTAAATTAAGAACGCCGTGTAAGTGACCCACATATTCGACACACACAAAGCGTAGTTAAAAATTGAATATAATTTGTAGCCTTCACAAATCAAATAAAAAGTACCCCATGTCATACTTATTTGTGGAGGAAAGTAAGAAGTTTTTAATTGCATTGCTCGTCAAAGCGAGAGGCGCATCGGGGGTAAGTAAAGACCTTTGAGTACGAGGTACAAATGAACGGGAACATTGTTGGATTTTGTTGATCATTCGCAACTTAAAGTGGCTAGGGAAATCTGTTTGCGATAATGATTTTTTATATTTGTCAGGATGAAATTACTGCTGTGTGGTACTTACTGCTCGCTATTACCATGTTTGTTATGTAAGAAACGACTAAAAATAAATGATACTTACTTAACTTATGAAAACTAGACATTATCACACTCATTTAACCACTTTGGAAGCGTCTATCTTCCAAGCTATTGGCTTTGAGAAACTATGGTTTTAGAAACTTCAAAGTTATTTTTAAAGACCTATCTATAGACTCGCCGCATGTATCAGACTGAACGAAAAAAGTATTTTTCACGTCAGTTCCAAGTATGGAGAGCCCCTTAATTTTATTAAGTAAAGATCTTTGAGTTCGTACAATGAACTGAAACATGGGTCTTGTTGAGCATGCGAAACTTAAGGAGGCTAGGGTAATCTGTTTGCGTCAATTATTTTTATATGTTTGTCAGGATTAAATAATTTGTGAGTAACTTACTGTTAGCTATTACCTTGTTTGATAAGCAAGTACTGGCAGATGTATAAGAAACGGACGCTTTGCGCGATCAAATGAACATTATTTTATAAAAAATGACACAACATTTTAAAATTATTTTTTTCTTGCGGCCAATTTTTCCATCCAGCTCTGGTGTAATCAATTTTACTACCATAAATCATAAAAAAAATAGTTTCGCTAAAAAGCAGTACAATAATCTAAACTGTGTAATATAGCTTTCGTTTTATTTTGCTGATACATGTACCGTACGATTTTCGCAAGACCTATTTTTGGACTTAAAATATTCCAAGGTAATTATTTATTTTCTCGACAGTTCTGAACTAACACATGATGATAAGCGACAAGGCTTTTAATTAAAAATAATGACCGTACGTTACCGAAAAGTTAAAATACTAATTAGCAGACATTAAAACAATATACACATAAAACCTACATGTCCAATTATATTACAACTAGATGATGCCAGCGGTTACACCCGCGTTATTTAAGGCTGCTGCTCTGCTCCCGTGGCTCATAGCGTGATGTTATATAAAAAAATTCGAATCGGACCGGTAGTTCCTGAGATTAGCGCGTTCAACCAAACAAACAAACAAATTCTTCAGCTTTATATATTAGTATTAGATTTCATGCCAAGCATAGAGTACAAACGTTAGTTTAAAGATCATCCGGTGATATAGCACCGAAAGCTGATCTTTTAATCAAGAGTTTGCTTATTTTTATTTTTAATTCAAAGCAGAAGGGCGCTTTTCATATGCGATGGGATCGAAGTCACGTGCACACGCTTTTCACCGCCAACCTAAGCCTCAACTCATGAGTAACCACATCATGAAACATCTTAACTTGTAGTTTACATATTCTTAATTTAAACTAAGTTGAAGTTATCACAGGTAACGTGATGCACGATGCGTCGAGAATTATAACGAGCGAGCTACTGTGAACCCGAACAGCGCTGCATGAATTTACTAGTTTAGTTAATGAACGAGCTGGTAATCTTGAAACACCTGTATAGCAATGACATCACTGTAATACAGATGAGGACGTAAAGATTACTGTGTGACTTGGTAATGCATTTAATTGAAATATTGCAACTTAATTGCTTGAATATTTTGGATTTACAAAAGCTTAAAATTTGGATTAAAATAAATTAAATACGTACCTATTCACGTTGAGATAATTTATGAAAGTCGTCAGAGTCTGGTTTTTATTAGTCTTGTCCAACTTTTACAAAAAACATTTTTTTTGTATGGTAATACTTCCATCACTTCCCGAACGTTAGGGGAAAAAAAAGATTCATGATCTAGGTAAGGTTTACTGCGCATTATTATCAATGAGAAAAATGGTACATACATACATTCACACATAGACTCACGCCTGTTTCCCCGAAGGGGTAGGCAGAGGCATATTAAACGCCCACTTTTCGCCAGTGTTTTGATCCCACGTAATAGGTGGCGAGCCTATTGCCGCTTATCGGGTTATTTTGTTTTGAGAAAAATGGTAGGTTAACTGAATCGCGATCTAAAAGATGCACGACTCTTCAACTTACTAAGCCAGTCTATCATCACAGCCACTTCATCTTCGCGTAACAATCTCGCCTCAAATTCCATTTTACAAAAACAACCGGCCCATTAAGACATCCAACACTAATTTTTGTTGATAGCTACAGAATCAGGGATTCAAACTCGAATTTCCAAACACCTTCATTCTTGGCGATTAACATTTGATCTTCACCGGCTTGTTTAGACCCCGGGGCAACAATTAAAAACATTTAAGTCCCACTTTGGTAATCTTCTTGTTTTCCAGCTTTCTTTGCGACTGGAGAAATTTGATCGCGATTTTAAATGTTTGGGACCTTTGTTTTGAGATGGTCTTGAGTTACTTGCTTTTACATTTGTAGTTATAGACGTTCGCATGTATGTTATAAAAAGTAAGCACTAGTCAATGCCCCTTACACAAATTTATCCAGGATTAAATCACATATACAGTATAAAACAAGGCTTAATATAATACATTCCAATCAGCGACAATAGTCACGATCGTTAAGAACTAAATCAATTAAACTTTATTAGACAGTTTGATGAATTATTTTCTTGAGTCCAAGTACTTATCGTTAAATTAGAATTACTTTGTATATTGGTCTTTTCATACCAAATGTGGAAATGACTGAACACCTATCTAGTTGGTAAATTACTAGATAGGTGTTCAGTCATTTCCACATTTGGTATGAAAAGACCAATATACAAAGTTCCTTAATTACCACTGACAAAATTACCACAACACATAAAAAAGAAACAAATAAACATTAAGCAATTGTTAGGCAATTGCAAACAGGATGTTGAGTGTGAATAAAACATTGTGTCAAGTCTTGCCAGAACATTTCTCTTGTCACCTTATTTCCATCAAAGCACTCAATTTACAAAGTAAAGGAAACATTTTAAAAACAAAAAAGGGCCAAGCGTGAATGCGAAAGTTTAACGAGATTCTTCACAATGAACTTCAATTCTAAAGATTGTTGACAGAGCAATATTTTATGAATGTGCTTTTTTCATTTCAGGTGTTTCAATGAGGTTAACTCTCGCTGCAGAAGCATATTTGAAAAATAAACGAGTGGACCAGCCGGACAAGTTGGAGAGCTGCAGATATTTCAAGTAGAGCTCAAAATATAAAATAAAAACTTATAGAAAGACTTGAATACGCATATTGCTTCGCATCACGACGAATTAAATAATACATATGAATAGGTCAACGGATGTAATCGAGCTGACGAATAAAATTGGTCTTCGTGTACCATCAGCCCTACTGTGTAGGCATAACCTTTTACACATCCACGCCAGCCCAAGTACCTACAGGCAAAATTCATTCCTGATCAGGGGCCTTACTCTTGAATTTAATTCCGATCTATCGACATTGGGATTGTCAGTAATTGTCACAATTCCTACTCTTGAACACGACACTAGCGCCAAATTGCATTTAAATTGGGCGATTTCTTGAGGAACTAAATAGGATCGGGATCGGCATTGAAAAGCTACTCTCGAGCACATTTTGACAGTTGCGTATTGCGTCAAGATTGGTTTGTTTATTGAGTTAAATCCAATAACGAAAGAGTAAATTTTTGTAAATTGTTTTCCTATTTTATAAGTTTTTATCCATTGTATAGTTTTCAAAGTATTGGAGTAAGTTTCTATTATGGCAAGGATAGTGTTAATGCATGATATCTTAAATAAATCTAAGTGAAAAGAGTTTAATAAAAGGCGAGACGAACGTCGTATGATGCGCTACATGGAAAAAGCGTTTTCTATGCATGAAACCGAATTTAAGGCAAATTACCGGGTCATTAAGGATTTGTTTAAGGAAATATATGCAAATATAAAGCCTTATGTTAAATAGCCTATGTTGAATGTGCCACTTAGGTACCTAGGTAAGTACCTTGTATACTTATTCGGCAAGTAATATTTTGTACATATTCAAAATAAGAATTCTGTAACTGTGGGTTCTGTAAGTTGGTATGGGTGCATAGGGTTACGGCAATAGGCTCACCACCTATTACGTGGGGATCAAAACAATGGCTTAAAGTGGGCGTTTTATATGCCTCTGCCGACCCCTTCGGGGAAACAGGCGTGAGTTTATGTATGTAATTCTGTAAAATGTTTTAAATAATTAATTATATTTTTTTATTTGTAGGTGATTCAGGATATGCTCAAAGAGAGTACCAGATGGCACCTATAATTAATGCTGCTGCAGCTTCTCCAGAGTAGTATTAAACCAAAGTGCACTGCTCAGCATGCAATATAGTGGAGCGTACTATAGCTGTCCTCAAAATAGATGGATGTGCCTACTGAGGCACAGGGTGCTACATTACCATCCCACCGTAGCATCCAAAATAATTAATAGGTACATATTGTATCTTGCACAACATGTGCATTAATTTACCTGAACTCAACCTTGAAGAGGAAATAGAATATGATGACCACTATAACCCTGATCCCATTCCACAAGAACCAAGTGAGACAGCCAGAACAACAGCAGCTGCTAAATTACGCCGGGGCCTTCAAAAAAGAGCTGCTTTAGTATAGCAATAATGGTTGAGTAGAAGGTAGACAAATATATTACCAGAATGATTTAATTTTTATGTAATGGATGATAGTAAAGTCTTTTTAAACTTATAAATACTTTTATTTATCAAAATATAAGAATCAACAATGAGATAAAATATAACAGAATCAACAATATAGCAGTAGAATCAACATTGAGGTCATAATATATCACAATAATTAAGAATGAGATCCAAATATAAAACTAAAATGAACTTAAATAATAGCATAAGAATAAAGAATTTCTAGCTATTTCAGCAATGCCTTGAGCTGTTGCCTCTTCTGCTTGAACCCTGCACTCTAATTGCCACAAGCAAACTCAATATGTTTGAGAATTGAGCCAATGCTTGGTCTGTAGTTCTCTCTGCTTCTACATGTCATTTGTCTATCATTGCAAACCGCTCCATTTCTGGATTAATTGGTCTCTGAATGATTGAAGAACGACGTCGCCGCCGTCTGGGTGTAATATCTTGATATGGTGCCGCAGCTGGTGGTTGCACAGAAAACCGCGTGGCTGGTAGTGGCTCTGAAGATGGTGTAGTTTGCAGTGGCACTGAAGACAGAGGGGCTGATGGTGGCACTGAAATGAGATATACAAAGATAAGATTCAGGGCCCTATGAGGAAAAAAATGCCAGGGATTTCAGTCTTAAATTATTGTTTCTTTTAAAGGCCTTCATTCTTTTCTATTAACTCAGTTTATTGCCTGTGCTCTCAAGATTAATAATAATTTAGGTCAGTAATGTAAAAGGTAGGATTTTAATCCAAAAATTCTCGGTCACAAGTCCCATAGCTTTAGCATAGGGTTAGGGCTGCAATGCTGCTTATAATATTCATATAATTTGTGTTCTTACCAAATAATATAGCCTTTGAAAAAATACTAAGATTTGTGATGAGATTTTTTTTCCTAAACTAATTTTAACAACCGTTAAAATCAGTGGTAAACAATTTGAATGAACACTTACCTATAGGAGTCGCTTGATAATGTGAGGTGCTAGGAATGGAGAATGTGTCCATTTGGTCTAAAAGCGCTGCTAATACTGGCACAGAATCTACTGTAGGCGAGACAGCTGGTGCAGACTGTAAAAATAAAGTGATTAAGTACCTATTAAGTTTTTTACTATTACTATACCACATTTCTTTTCTGCCCAGTACTAAAAACAAATTTATTTTAATAAAAGATAACTTTACATACAGAATAAATTACATAATTATTAATAGGTATCTACTTATTGTGAAAAATCTTACCTTGGCCCATCCTTGAATTCCTTGACCATCCTTATTAGCTCCTCCAAGAGCATTTAAAGAGGTAGCCAAATTCACCCATTTCCTCTTACTTTCTTGCTAGGCTTGGGTGGTGCGAAGCAAACACTTGGCTATGTCTGGATTTTCTTCAAGAAACTCCACCAAAGCATACTGGGCATAGCTAGGACGATAAGCCATTATAACTGAAAATGCATAAGTTTTTTAGTACCTATATACCTACTACATCACGCAGTTTAGGAAACATTGATCGAGATAATGTTTATAATGTAATCTTGGTAGTTTTTACTTACCGCTTCTATAAACTTCGTAACGTAACAATAAATATGTACAATGGAACTAAAATTATCAATTATTATAGTCGTATTCTTACTGGAAAACTTAAAATAAAACTTTTTTCACTTTATTCGAGCGTAATTTGAAATTGAAGAACTTTGATAAGTTTGTTTATGTTTTGTTTGGCAGCTTGGTTAACTTTTTTGTGGCGGCAACGACACTCCCACATACAGCCAAAAATGCCATATTTATGATATTAGCAGTTTTTTCGGGCTCATTTGACTTATAAACGATAAAATCATTGAGTTAAACCATTAGCCACATTCTATTCATTTATTTACCATGTTATTTATAAAATACAGACATTCAAAGTCATAATGTTGGTTTATAGTAACATTTTGAACAACACTAGTCCTCCCAATCGCAGGGTGATCCCAATTTCAATCCAATGTTGACAACATTGATTTCAAGAGTACGAAACCACGTGACCATGAAATTGACATTGGAATTGTATTGGTTTTAAATTGAGATTGGCATTATTTTGGAGAGTAAGGCCCCAGGGCTTGTCGGACATTCAATTCAGCGTGCCGGAGTGTTGACATTGATATTTTAACACTAGTGTCTCGAAGTTAAAAAGACAATGTGCAATAACTTTTTTTCACATCCTTCCTAGAGGTCTATTAGTAATGAGTGGTGTATATTTTTACCTTTTTCTCTTTTTTTTAATTACTATGTGCTTTTTATTCTCCTACTTATCATTATAGGTAGTATAGCCTTGCTGACTTCATCATGAATGGTCCGGCTCGACCGGGGACCCTCTCCTGTGTACCTAAACTGTTGCGTTTCGTTCGGTGAGTGAGAGTGCCAGAGGCCCTATCCCGTACTCCTTCTCCCTCATCCCACTCCTCTTTCTATCCCTTTCCCAACCCCAAGGGGCGGCAACGCACTTATGACTCCTCTGGTGTTGCTTGTGTCCATGGGCAGCGGTAACTGCTTACCATCAGGCAATCCGTCTGCTCGTTTGCTGCTGCCTAATACTATAAAAAATAAATATATATTTTTAAGCCATATTGTTTTGGGTAGCCGTTTCATCATCGACAAAGTTTTGTACATATATACTAAAAGTGAAAACTTGTAATTGGCCATAGCTTAATAAAAGATATACATGTTTGTTAACTAGCTGTAAGTTTTCAAAATTCGAAAATAAAATAAAATAAATAAAATACTTACCAACTTAATTGATTAGATAGAACTATCAGTACTGAAGTGACCACACTCGACCTAAACCTCACTGAGTACATCTGGCAATAATAATATAATAACGTTTATTTCTCGCCATACATGTTACATACAATAGTTTTTAATTGAATACAATAAATATAGAATTCTTGTGACAAATATAAAGGGCTAGTAAGAATTATGGCGGGTTGATACCTGAACTAGGAGAATCCTGTGTCTCAGGTTACCAACCCTCCACCCCTGG
The DNA here is from genome assembly GCA_944739405.2 of Euclidia mi. Lineage (NCBI taxonomy): Eukaryota > Metazoa > Arthropoda > Insecta > Lepidoptera > Erebidae > Euclidia > Euclidia mi. Next base: position 95,576,364 of record OX123185.2, read on the forward strand.
ACAGTGTAATTACCTAGTAATGTGTGTGTGTGTGTGTGTGTGTGTGTGTGTGTGCGCGCGCGCGCGTGTATGTGTGTGTGCGTGTGCGCGCGCATGTGTGTGTGTGCGTGTGTGTGGTGTGTGAGTGAGTGTGTGTGTGTGTGTGTGTGTGTGTGTGTGCGCACGTTAATGCATGTAGATAGTGTACCTGTGGATATGTGAGTGCATGTGTTTGGATTCAATATTCAATTTCAATCATTTTTGTAGTTTAAACTCGTAGGATTTTTTCGGTAGCAGAGTTATCAAGAGCCATTAAGTATTTTTTTACAATTGTCTTAAGCTGAATTTTAGGCATTTTGTATATTTGGTTCAAATCATTAAAGAACCGATATAGAAATGGTCCCATGTAAAACATTTGGCGTCGAGCGAACATTGTGTTAAAGGAGGGAACAGGTGTACGAATTTTTCTTTTGCACTGAGATATATTAGAAGGATCGATAGATTTGTGATGACGTAAGACAGAGTTTAGTATGAATAATTGACGAACTGTGAGCAGATGCGACTCTTCGTAAAGTTTTTGGGTGGGATATTTTCTAACCTTATGAAACATAACTTTTATGACCGCCCTTTGCGCTCTTTCCAACTCAAGTAAATGAGTGGCAGTTAGCAAGTTAATGTTGATATACCAACCAATTCGTGGGCAAAATTGCGTAAACTTGACATTTTCTTGTAATCGGTGTCCGATGGTAACCTTGTAGGTGTCAAAATTTTTTGTAAATATCGTACAGGCTAGGTGGTATGATTTTTTTTTACAAAATGCCTCTGAATATAAATAGACAACATTGAGCGAACATTTTGTTCTTACAAATAAAAAGTAGAATTAAAACTTATACTTACTAGAGCTTCCCATAGACCTTCAGTCTCGGATCTCCAAAACTGCACTTTCAAGTGTTCCACCGAAACCTTCAAACTCGGAACATTAACAAAAGCCTACCATGACGCTATTGTGGCGCAAAAACTCTTCGACAACTAAGTTTTAATTGCGTTTTTAAGTAACGCTCCCGTGTAACGATAAGTAATCAGAAGGAACAAGTTTTGGGATTCATTATGAGACATTTTGATATAGTTGTTACTAACGGGTCTGTTCGTATACATATTAGGTTGTCATTTAAGTGACATCATATGAAGTACAATCAAACGAGTCGGCGGTGGAACAGTTTGAAAAAGTTCCCTTGGTTCGCTCATAGAGTCGAGGCACACTAGAATCTGGTTTTGTATACGAGTGACAATGGGCGTGTAAAGTAGCACTGGAAGTGACGATGTCTTGCTGAGCAATTCTCGCCCTTATGGTGGTCTAGCGGGAAGTTGTTCGACTGTACATTGTTTTGTGATTAAGATGGACAGTCATGAAGATACCAAAATGCCATATTTGCTAAATATGTTTTTGGAATGTGGAGAGTGTGTAAGTCTAAATTTTAACTAAAGGCGATACAATAAGGAATAGAAAAAGCAAATAACGCTGTGTAATATACTTTTTACCAGTTTATGTAGCGCTCACAGTGAGGCTTAGCTAACCGTTCGTAACAGATCGGCAAAGTTAAGCAACGCTGGCACAGATCGCCTCTTGGATGGGTGACCAGTTGACCACGTGTGGCATTTAGGTACATTTGAGCGCTACCGTGCTTCGGAGGGCACGTAAAGCTGTCGGTCTCGGTTATTGTGTCAAGATAAGAAACGTTAGACCTTGTCGAAGGCCTTCGGGCGGTCTGAAAACTCCGACACTAGAGTTGGTCACATACTCACACGAAAAACAAACAAACAACCAGTATATCTGCAAAAGATTGGTTAGACAGCTGATATCGCTGTGGGAGCTTTTACCAGGTGCCTCTTATGCTGAAATATATCCACATTCCGTCTTTAATGCTTTTAATCAGTTTGCGCTCCGCGTAGAATGCACGGCAGTATGTTCTCTATCTAAATACAGGCCATTGTGGAATAAACAAGTAAACATTGTCCTTTTAAAAAGCGAGCCAACACTTCGACACTTTCAGTTCACCCGAACGGTATAATTTATTCATGATCTCGGATGTCGCCGAATCAGCATAGGAATGGAGTACCAAATTAAATAATACAAGTCGAAAGGTCTGTCACGGTAGGGTCCAACAATAGCACCATGATAGCTGAACCCGTTAACGTACCTTCGCAGGAACAACCCGTTCCTTTGAATATGTTACGTGTAAGGTTTGGTTCGGATTTCGCGGTTGGACTGCGGAGTAGAAAGTGTTGTTGAGGTATAGGCCTTGTAATATATTAGGACCATTATTATACAATCGTTTGGTCCAAGCTAGGCAGTGTATACCACCAGATGATGGATAACATACTTAAGTTACACCCAGATACTGAAAAATCATGGTACTCAACAACAAATAAATTTCCTGGGTTGGAAATTAACCCGCTAACGAGTGGGCTACAACCTACTAAATCTACGAATCTAGTTGAATAAGATATTCGTAAGATAAGATTCACATTTTCTACCAGAGAAGCCACTGATTCATCTGCAGTAGATAACACAGGGTGCGTTAAAAAGTAATTAATACAAAGTATGGTGACTGAAATCCTGCACGGTCAGCTTAGTGATTTAAGCGGTCGCCTGGCCGCCGGACACAGCGCCGATGGTTGTGGATGCGATCCCCACACAAAACTAGTGATTCAAAAATTATTGTTTTGTGTGTGGGTGTTAATTTTGTATCCATTGATTGTACACACATCAACAAAGTCTAGGGATATCTTAATCCTAAATTATTTACGAGTTTATAGTTTAGAACCTTGTTAGTTTCCACAAAAAGTTTATATACAGATTAAAACCTCTTTTATTCTATTTTCAAAATTTGAACATGGAAAGAAAAAAAACAAAATAATAAACAAAATATGGCGGCAAATTTGCTAGTAATTCGTTACATTAAAGAAAGTTAAAACTGTTTTATTATAATTATTAATGAAAAGGGTTTTTAATTGTTTTTCTTTTTTAATTTAACGTGACGTACGAACTTTAAAAGTCATGTCACGTCGTCATTTGAGTCGAGATGAAATGTTACGAGCCGTGGGCATGTTAGAAAATGGTGCAATTCAACGCGTCGTTGCTGAGGCCCTACATACCAGTCAAAATGTGATATCAAGGTTGTGGTCACGTTATCGCAGTACTGGAGATGTGGCCGAACAGCACACAGGTAGATATCGTGTTACTACGCAGAGACAGGATCGATTTCTCCAAATGACCGCCAGAAGACAACCCAATATCACAGCGCTGCAACTAGTGCAAAGGCTCCAGGAGGACCACCAGCTGCTGGTAAGCGACCAAACCGTGCGAAGAAGGTTACATGAAGTTGATCTTCATGCTCGAAGACCATTGCGTGTTCCAGCATTGCGACGTGGCAATCGCGGTCGGCGGCTTTCGTGGGCTCGGGAGCATTTACCATGGAGTGACGAACAATGGTCTTTGGTGCTGTTCACCGATGAGTCCCGGTTTGGGTTTCACCCGGATTCACGAAGAACACGCGTTTGGAGAGCTCCAGGGAGAGTTAGCCGTCTACGGCACCCTCAGGAGGTCCACCCATACCAAGGCGGGACAATCATGGTGTGGGCAGGAATTCGTCTTGGCGGACGAACCCAACTCGTTTGGATCCAAGGCAGCATGACTGCACAAAAATACCACGAGGAGGTAGTAGAGCCCGTTATTGTCCCACACAGAACTCAAATAGGCCATGAATTTCTACTCATGCACGATAATGCTCCTTGCCATACGGCGCGGCTGGTATCGACCGCTCTCCGAGAGCACGATATTCAAGTTTTGGATTGGCCTGCACAGTCGCCCGACTTAAATCCTATCGAGCATGCCTGGGACATGTTACAACGAAAAGCTTTGAGAGATTTTCCACCAAATTTGACGACTGAACAACAACTTTACGAACACTTGCAAAGGACATGGGACCTCATACCGCAGCAAGACATTGACAATTTAATTTTAAGTATTAACAATCGATGTCGATGTGTAATCAATGTAAGAGGTGGCAACACTGATTATTAATGATTAGATTTTACAAGATTTTTTCCATTTTTCTTAAAATTAATAGTTTTTTAAGAAGAAATGTTTGTTGTTATCATACTAATTTTCCATGATGATTAAAAAAATTATTTTTTTTATTTAAAACAAAAAAAAACACGAAATGTTTTTTATTTTTATTAAAGACCTTAAAATAATCTATGATTCTTCTATTTACTGTATCAGAAAATTCTTCATAGATTTTTAGATATTTGATGAAATATAAAATATCCCTAGACTTTGTTGATGTGTGTATGTTTGTAAAGTCGCCCGTGACGCAGGACTTAATTCTAATGCAGGAGCTGTAAAAAATATTTTACAACTTCAATAACCTTGTGATTAAAGCTGCGGGTTTCAAAGCAGTTTATAACTTTTTATGATAGTTCACTAATGTCAAAACTAGTCGCTTTCTATAATCACTGTCGCTGAACCTAGCTACATAAGTGATATTGTGGAAACTAAACTAAACTAAGAAGGTTTGAACATTAAACCGCCTGGTCAGCACACATCCTAAGCAAAAGTTTTGCAAGTAACGGCGCCCAAAACAGTTGTACATCACGGAGATACGAAAAGGATAGTGACTTGGTACAGTTAACACAGTCACCGCAACACGAAAAAATATTCGTCTGAGGTATTTCTTGAGTAACATAGTGTGTTAGTCTTCATTTCAGTGGTTCTATTATACCCAAGTGGATTTGCTTGTGATTTAGAGCCTAGGTACTGTGGGTAAGTATAAGAGTCCTAGAAGGGTTGGATTTTAATATTTTGCGTTAGTAAGTCAAAGGCTGGTCACTACTTGTTTTGGCTTAAAATATGAATTTAAACACCCGCCTCAAGTTATTTGCCGAATGCAAATTCTTGCGTATGGTGTACTATAACGAATACTTTACCAATCTACGTTAAAACATACATACATAACAACTATGTTCAAGAACTTGATTTGACTGGAACTGTGACCTACGGCGTAGCAGTCGGCTACATTTCTGCTACGCGACCAAGACGTCGATCTATTCAAGGCCAATGTCTGATAATATTATATAAGCGAGAGTTTGTGTATACATACTATGTACGAAAATATAAAGGTTTTGTTGCTAGCTAAAGCCATCGTTTTAACGTAGCATGTTTTTATAACTAAATTTTAACTTTATTTTAGTCACACAGGATTCTAGCATATTATAATTATCTGTTAACCATTCTATTTAAAACACACATCAACGTAACATCATTCCTAAAAGCGAATCTAAAACCGACGTACATTTTCCAGCGCTCACTGTACCGCCCTTATGAAAAATAAATCCGAACGCGCATAGTAGCGTTCATCCCATCCCATGCGTTATTCAACGCCGACTTCCCATACTTTTGATTTTTTGATGGCCTTCTCATGTACTGTAAACTGTTACTTATTTGTTCTCACTTAGTTCTCAATGTGTTTCTTCGGTTTTCGGAGTTTATTTGGTAAATACGATTACGCTCAAGTTTGCTAAATTTTTCGTTGTATATTTTTTCGATATTGGAGTGGGAAGTTCGGGTGTGGAAAATTGGTCTGCGAATAGTGCGTTTTCGGGACGAATTGTTTTAACTTTATTTCAACCCTGTTTCGTGTAAAGCTACCATATACACTTCGCCCGCGGCTTCACCCGCAGGATTGTCTATTACCGCGACAAAAGTTCGCCTATGTTATTCTGGGGTATTAGCTGTATAAGCAGAGTTGAAACATTTTATGGAAAGGAGTACCTACAAAATAAGCACTATTAATACTTACTATCTTTTAGTATGCATGTAGGTACAATGAAGTACCCAACACATCCTACAATTTACAATACAACCTACAAATGTCATCAGAGTTCCAAAAATAAAATAAACCCACTTTACACTCACCAACAAAAATACACACTTACCTACCAAAATAAAACCGCAGCGGAATCATTTAATTTCCCAACTCCATCCATCGACAGACGTCATTGCATAAATAGCCATTTAAAATAAAATGGAAATTGTTAAAAACTAAATTAGCATTGTTCAAATTTTAACTAAGATTAAAAATTCATAGCTTTTCAACTGGAATTGCTTCGTGACTAAAATTCATTACAGTAAAATTTTCTTAACATTCGGTTTGCCAACGATATCTCTCATATTACCACTCGTAAAAGTTTTAAGCTTTCGAATATAAATGCCGTTATTCATGCAGACTGCAGATTAAAAGCCGTTTTTGATTTTAATTTTTATTGAGCAAGTTAACATGCAAGTTGACTAATAATGTCCTCCCGACTGATTTCGGCCACGGTGGCTTGTCAATATATGAGACTTGCTATCTGCGCACGCACTTGTGCACATATTATAGTGCACAAGTGCGTGCGCGTACACAAGTACACTCTCATAGTCCGATGGGACGCCACATGCGACATGACCAGAGAGATTGGGCGCAGGACCAACGGCTTAACGTGCTTTCCGAGGCACGAGGGTGTGACACCGCCAACTCCCTGACTCCGAACTTCTATTGGATAATTCCTAACAGAAAAACCCAATATCACTATTTGTTCGACCCGGGAATCGAACCCGAGACCTCATGATCCGCAGTCGCTTATACTACCGCAGGACCACAGAGGCAGTTGACTAATACTAAGATTAGGTACTGATTGACAACTAAAGATATCCTTATGAATAGTGAAATATTCTTTGTAAAACCTGAATCCACGGGGTTACCCAAAATACCAGATATGTATTTCTCGCATTCCTCTGAGGGTGCGAAATAAGAGTACCTTTCTACAGGGCGTAAAAAGACCCTGAACGAAAACTGAAATCCCATGTTGTACCAATCACTACGAACATTTTTTACTTCGGCACCATACCTGGGAAATTACTGGTTCAGGAGATATTGAGGCTCAAAGTTAGTATGGTTTTTTTTTAATTAGGTACAATATCGATGCATTTACCCGGCCAATATGTTTTTTAGATGCCCTATGACCCCATAGATAAGTAGGTATTTCGAGCATTGCACGCGCGCCCTTTTAATCGCGGTTTAAAACATGTGAAAACTTAAAAAAAAAACGTTTCCCAGATATTATTTTTGGTTAGTATGCCTTGGCATGATGTCCACAACGAGTAGACTTCGGCTTGGTGATTGGTCTTGTGACATCCTGTATATACTAGTTCTTCGGGTATACTTGTCATCTTTTTCAACGTTTTGGCTAGAAAATGGCACCCAGAAAACTAACTGTCACATCGTAAACTGTTTCGCGCCCTTTTTATCGTATTCGTAATTTAATTGATTGAATCGTGTTCTTTGAGGTACTGGATATATATCTTTTAAAATAAATTATTCTTCTTTTAAATATTCCTTGCGACGGAAAATTTGGCCGTGAAACAAGAACATCACCTATAGAACGGATCTATTTTTGAAAAAGGAAGAACGGTATCGCGCAATTGCTTGGCGTTTTGTTTTTCCGGACAATATCGGTTGTGTGAGTCTGTGAGACCCTTTGGATGAGTTTATATACATTATGTTTTCGTATTCTGAGATAAATCCCCATTGTTGGACGCTATTTCCATGGCAAGGTGACGGCAATGCTTTTATTGTTCGCTTTTAAAACGTGGATTGGGTGGCCGCCGTCTTAGGCAAAGCTGCGTGGTAGCTTCTTTATTTTAGTTCTGTCTGCAACGCCTTAATGTTTTCTTGTGAAGGCAAGTATGCTGTGTCCTTTTTGTGGGTGGTTATAGTTTGCCTGTTTTAAATTGAGACAATGTTGAACAAATAGTTGGCGCAACAGAAAGTTCTTCATTTATTTTTTTATTTGTTAGCAGCAAGTATGTAGTATAAAAGAAGCATACGATCTATTTAATGGTCTATAACGGGTAAAGATTTGCCGGCGCCTGTGCGTTTGTAATATCAGAAGGGTACCGTATTGTTCCTTAAAAAAAGACTAAACAATTTTGTTAATATCTTGCTAGTTGGAAAAAGATTTCAAAATATTCATTTGCTTTGAAAGCATGTACATGAATGATCCTACATAATTTTGACTAGGAATGCTCAATGGCCAAAGGCCTCTCAAAGGCCTAGCTTCAATCCTCGAAATCATCATCCTCTTAGCGTTATCCCAGTTTTCAATCTGGGGTCCGCTTTCTAGTCTAACCGGATTTGACTGAATATTAGCTTTTCCACGGAGCGACTGCCTGTCTGACCTCCGCAACCCGAAGGGATAGCGATATTCCATGGTTTAGACTAGTGTCAGTTAATTTAGAAGGTACTGACGCCCTGTAACGACTGTCAAAGATCTTCATGACAACCTGGACCGACGGCTTAACGTGCTCTCCGAGGCACGGGACAAGCGATAATTAACAATTCAATACATAACTCCGAAAAGTCATTGGTGCGCGCCGTGGATTCGAACCTGATACCCTCTGCATGGCAGTCTGTTGGTATATCCACTCGGCTATCGCTGCCTTTCAATTTCAATCCTCGAAATATTTCTGGAAAATGCAGGATTCCTCTTGGAGATCCATAAATCCAACCTATAAATCATATACTACAAAAACTTAATAAAATTATACCACAACACTGATGGCCTCGCCAAGTACATGCCCAGAGACGAAATGGCAAATCTTGGACAGAGGTGAAATCTAGTGCTGAAGAGTCATTGAGATCTGTCATGCGCTGGCTAGATAATCGCTTAACCTTAAACATAGCTAAGACCAGCTATATACCTTTTTATATTAATGCGAAAACAAAACCAAACCTAGACTACACAATTAAGGCTCATACATGTTCAAGTACCTCTACGTGCTCTTGTGAAACACTACCTCAAATGACCTCAGTAAAATACCTTGGAGTGATGATCGATGATGGGCTGAAATGGTACCCACATCTGGACACAATTTCCTGTAAGCTCAGAAGAACTATACACATCTTTAAATCACTGAGACACTGTGCAGATCTCAACACATTGAAAATGGTATATACCGCAATCTGTCAGTCTATCATCAATTATTGTATCCCGGCTTGGGGTGGAGCAGCCAAACAAAAGTTTCTCCAGGTGGAACGTGCACAAAGAGCTGTTCTCAAGGTGATGCTAAATAAACCATTTAGATACCCTACCAAACAACTCTATGAAGAATGCAAAGTACTAACTGCCAGACAGCTCTTTGTGCTACGAGCTGCAATCTGGAAACACCAACAAATGCCCCCACCTGACACAAATAAACGCTAAAATAGGCTTATATGCCCCACACAACCTCATCAAACCTCATTCGCCAGAAAACAACTCTATATAATTAGCTCTTTAATCTACAAGAATATCTATAATAAACATCTTGCTCAGAGGAAAATACTAAATTGGCTACTTGAACTAGACTATTCTCAAACTGAAGCATTACTTACATGCCTGTCATAACACACACACACACACACACACACACACACTCACACACACACACACACACACACACACACACACACACGCACGCACGCACAAACACACACGCGCGCACTCGCACAACACATGCACACACCCACGCACACATAGCACACATACGTAATTCAGGTTTATACGTTCCCACGCAAGTATTCACAACCCACCAGACATATCTTCACTAATACCCAACATATAATGTATAAGGTTTAATTGTATACAAGACACCAGCCGAACACTGTCTCCCATGTTACAGGTCACCCTAGTTTGGAAGGCAGGGTCCTCTATTTGATGTACACCTTAATGTTATAAATAACTAAAAACACAGATGTATGTAACAAAAAGGTATTGGTTCAATAAATAAATTATTATTATTAAATGTCAAATAATCAGTTTCGATTTACATTAATTTGTTGGTAGCGATTCTAAAAGTGCGTCGGGTATCCATTACGTTGTGTAGTGGTATTCACAAAGGCATTTCATTGACATTCGATTACAGGATAGTCCTCCGGTCGGCTCGGTGTACGTGTAGTTCTGCACATAATTGTTTCATTGTGACAGAGGGTTTGTGTGTTTGGCTGCTTGTCCACCGGAGCAGAGAAGAGCGGATCTGTGGCAATACTACCAATAAATAGCCGTGAAACTGCGCTGAGGAGGTTTTATGAATTTTTATTGATTTTATTGACACAGCTCCTCTGCTCCGCATTGATTTGTTGGACGGGCAGCCTTAAAGTGCTTTGACGAGCTATTAATTAGCCAGCTCTTAAGTTCAGGATAGTGTTGATATTGAACTGACGGCATAAATTATAGAATGGTTGCGGTGGTGACATTATATTCACGTCACGCCATGTGTTGGGTGCCATTTTCAGATAGGACGAAGAGTTGCGTGACCTATACTAGTTGTTCTATTTATATACTCGTATTCATGATTTCAAGATGATTTGTAATATATGAAAGTGTTTGTCTACCCTACTTTTACGGTTAAACTACAGCTACTACTATACCTCTTTGTACCGCGCTCTGAGGCGGACGTGTAACGCGTGGAAATAATCAATTTTATTGTTTAGCGCGGCGCTAGCCGACGCTCGCAAATTTTTATCGCCATGAGTGACAAACTTGTGGCGAACGAGCTGCTGGCGTTCCTGCAACAGAAGCTGGATGTCTTGGACGAAGTCTCGGCTATTCAGATCTGTGCTTCAAACTTCAGCGAGGAGGAAATAGCGGCTGCCAAGCTGCTTGCGTACAGGTCGATAAACAAATGCGATCAGATGGTGTTTAGCAGGCGTGACGGGTCGAAGAAAAGTCTGCAAGACATTATCACGCTGCTGAAGGAGACCGATCCTGACGACGTGCCGACGTTTGTGGCTAGGGACTTGAACAAGTTACCTCCCGTCACCTTCGACCATGTCGATGTCACAAGCCTCTTGAGAGACATCATCTTTCTTAAGGCAAGTTTAGCGGATGTGAACAAGAAATTGGAAGCATCCCAGGAAACCGTCGCACACTTGCGAACGGAGGTGGACAACTTACGTAATGCAGTTGCAGTAACTGGGTCACCGGCGCGTAGTAACATCAACACGCGCCGAGGAGCCTGCGTTGATACGTCAGTCCAAAGTTTCGCGTCAGCAGTTTTGTCGCCGCGGAATGTTGTGACTGCTGAGTGCGCTACCCGAGCGCCGCGCAGCCCTGGCCCCGTCCCCGCGGCTCCGTCTTGTATCGCCGCGAGACCTAAAAAAGAAGAGGCGCAGCGAGTAATTGCTAGCACCCCTGCTGCTTCTAAGAAGTTTATGCCGGAGAAGGCATCGAGGAACGACATAGCTGATGATGATTTTGTGACGGTGCAGAAAAAGAAGCGTCGTCAGAAAACCGTCAAGAACTGCTGCGACACGGCTCCTGTGGAGCCTGGTGCAAACCTGCGCGCCGCCGCACCGAACACACCCGTGTACATCTCTCGCCTGCACTACACCACGACGGCGGGGGACATCGCGGAGTACGTACGTCAAAAGGCCAAGTACATGCCGAGAGTGCAGTTGCTGGAGTCGCGCCGTAATGTCAACTCCAAGGCGTTCGTGGTGCGGATCCCGACCTGCTATCTACAAGTCGTCATGAAGGAGGACTTTTGGCCGAATGGTGTGGTGTTCCGTCGCTTCCGCGGACAAGTGCCACACGAACGCACAGCATCATCGTGCAAGTTTTTTTAACATAGTTCATAAGTATACTTACTAACAAAAATTGTATATTGTATATTGTATGTATGTTTATTCTGTAAGGTATCTATCATAATTAAAAATATGTATGTCAATCCATTGTCTAGTAACCATAGTACAAGCTCTGCTTAGTTTGGGACTAGATGACGTTGCGTGTATATTGTGTCTATATTTATACTTATATAAATAAAAATTGAAAAAAATAAATAAAAAAAAATTATGAACAGCTAATGTCTAAAGAAGTAAACTTGATGCCATGTACACACATCCAATGGAGTTTCCAAACAATTGTGCCGGGGTTTAGATAAACAGATAGAATATAATCAATCAATCAATCAATCAATTTATTTAAATAAGTAAATACACAATACATTATATTATACATGCATCACCATCTAGTCCCAAACTAAACAGAGCTTGTGCTATGGGTAGTAGACAATGGTTTGACATACATATTTTTTTATTTAAATACATACCTTACATACTAACATACATACAATATACAATTTTTGTTAGTAAATAAAAGAAATATCTTATATACTATGTTAAAATTGCTTCACTTGCGGCCACGATAATGTTGTGCGTTCTGGTGGCACTTGTCCGCGGAAGCGACGGAACACCGCACCTTTCAGCCAAAAGTCCTCCTTCATAACAACAGGCAGAAAGCATGTCGGGATCCGCACCACAAACGCCTTGAAGTTGACGATGCGTCGCGACTCCAGCAGCTGTACTCTCGGCATGTAGTTCGACTTTTGGCGCACGTACTCCGCGATGTCCTCCGCCTTAGTGGTGTAGTGCAGGCGAGAGATGTACACGGGTATGTTCGGCGCGGCAGCGCGCAGAGTTGCACCAGGTTCCACAGGAGCCGTGCCGCAACAGTTCTTGACGGTTTTCTGACGACGCTTCCTCCGCTGCACCGTCACAAAGCCATCATCTGCTACATCAGCCTGTTTTTTCGCCTTTTCCGGCTTAGGCTTCGTAGCTACAGGGGTGCTCGCAGTTTCCTGCTGAACCTTTATTGAGTTAGGTCGCGTGGCGATACACGGAGGAGTCGCGGGGTCGGGGGCAGGGGTGTGGGGCGCTTGTGTAGCGCACTCAGCAGTCACAATATTATGCGGCGACAGAACTGCTGACGCGAAGCTTGCGAGCGATGTATTGACGCATGCACCTCGGCGCGTGTTGATATTACTACGCGCCGGTGACCCACTTAAATCGACAACCTTACGTAGGTCGTCTAACTCCGTGCGCAAGAATGCGACGGTATCTTGAGATGTCTCCAACTTTTTGTGTACATCCGCTAAACTTGCCTTAAGAAAAACTATGTCTTTCAAAAGGCTTGTAACATCGACGTGGTCGATAGTGACAGGAGGTAACTTGTTTAAGTCCCTCGCCACAAACGTCGGCACGTCGTCAGGATCGGTCTCTTTGAGCAGCGTGATGATGTCTTGTAGGCTTTTCTTTGTCCCGTCACGCCTGCGGGACACCATCTGGTCACATTTGTTTAGCGACCTGTACACAAGCAGCTTAGCAGCCGCAATGTCCTCCTCGCTGAAGTTCGTTGCACAGATCTGGATAGCCAACACTTCGTCCACGACATTCAGCTTCTGCTGCAGGAACGCCAGTAGCTCGTTCACCACAAGTTTATCACTCATGGCGATAAAAATTGCGAGCGTCGTCTCGCGCCGCGCGAAACAATAATATAAAATTTATTTACGCGACACACGTCCGCCTTAGAGCGCAGTCAGACTAGACTCTAGACGATAATATTACACATAAAAAGAATAAACTAGGTATATTCGTTCTTTCATCTTAAGGCGCTGTCCTAAGCGACTGTTTTAGTAAATGAGGGGGTGAAGCAGGGGAGGTGAAGGGAGCGTAGCTCCGTCTACTGCGGGGCGCCCCCCTTCATTCTCGTCGCGTGCGGCCGTATTCTGGCGACATCCGTATTCCAATATTTCAAAATCGCAAGCAAAACGTTTTAGCATATTGAATTGAGATACTGATATTAAAATTTATATTACATACATCAATCTGTTTTTTTCAGTGCAGCCATTTTTTGTTCTCAGTGCAGCCATTAACTGGTAACAACTGAACCAGTTGTAAAAAAACTGGTTTACATTAGACGTTATAGGTATTAAATGTAGGCGAAAGTAGGTAAATACCTACGTGCCGTAAGATGATAAAAATAATTAAGTCAGTTCCATGTATGGAGAGGCCATTATTATGTTTGTTTTGTTTTTGTATAAAAATAGTGAAGCAGTTCATAGAATACCTACATCTAATTCCATTCCTGCCAGTTTTCAAATGCGCCAGGCGGACAGACAGACAGACATTGCGAATCTATAAGGGTTCCGATTTTACAATTTTTGGCTACGGTACCCTAAAAAACACAATACTGCTCTACTAAGCGCAAAAGCCGTATCTCAACTAAAGCGAGTTACGAGATAATTGAAGTTTAGTAAAAGTTGATTTCTTTTATTTATTTATGGATGTTTATTGTTATTATAGGTATAATTATTATGGCAAAGGTTTCGAAATACGTCGCCGTTTTTAGGGGTTGGGAGTGATTGGAGAGGGAGCAGGGGAGGTCTTGAAACCCCCTTCACCTTTTTTACTTGCCGGAAATACTTGGTTTCCTCTGAAAAAAAAATCTCCAAACATCGGTGTGTATGGCACTGCCAACTTCCACATTCATCACACTAGTTTAATAAACTAAGGTTGTCGGAGCCATGCGAAGGGCTCCTATTTTCGGATTAAGGGTCAAAAGAGAACCTAACAAAACCTATTTATTTACTTATTACAGTCGCACCTAACCCAAGGCACTCGAAAGCAATGACGCACAAATTTGACATTAGCTGTCAATATGATCATTCCAAGATGGCAGTTTTGCGTTTCGTTTCACGTTTTTCACATAAAACCTAAAAATTACATTTGTAAAACTGTACTAAAGTATAAAAACTATGTTCCGTTTTGCATAATTGCCGAAGTATTTATGAAATTTTGGAAATTGTTTAAAAATACTTAGACGCAACTCCGGCAGCCAAAATTACTTTTAGGGGATTAAAACGAACTACCTTAAGCCCCCTACACTACCAATACCCTCAAATTCAGGCGACTCGTTTCGAAACCCAACCCATTATTATTTTTCAAAATAGATGAAACATCAAAAATATATATGGAAATACCTTATTCATGAGATACTGCTATGTCGCTTAGAAAATTATAGAATTAGAATTTGAGTTACTGCTTTTTCGTTAGCTCTCGTCATACATGTTTGTATGGAAAAATATAAACAATTTCTTTCGCTTCAAATATGTGTTGCTTCAAAGAAAATAAATATTAAAAGATATTTATTTATATTCATTTATAATTTATTAACGAAATACAGAGTTTACAGCTCATCAAAAGTTAGCTGTCTGCTACAACCCGGCAGGTTTTCTTTATTCTCATCGAATGTTAAAGGCAGTGTGTGAGGTGATAAGACTTATTATTTGCTGTTGTTCACGAGGCACAGTTTCATTTACTTTCCTTTTACGGCTTGGTATTGTAGAAATTTCAAGCCCTGATGAAACATTTTCCTCTCCGTGATCTCGCAATGCCATCCCTTGAGCTTGACGAGAATCAACAATTTCAGGCAACTACCAATTCATATAAAACGCCACAAGCTTCTCCCAGAAAACATCATCTCTTTCTATAATTTCTATTTTTAGTGGTATACTTTCGCCACTCCACACAGCAAATAAACACTTTTGTTTGCGTGTAACGTGGCGTTGCCCCTGAATTTGGTAATAACAATTACAATATTTGTTTAGACTAGTCAGTTCACTTTTTTATCATGTTTCCATATTTGTATTTTATTTGCTCTTATACTATTCTCCAGGCCATTCTTATAGGCAACTTTAGAACATTAAATTTCCACAATCGTGTTTGGACCTATTAATCCATCTGGCGTGGCACCAATAATCGAATAATCCACAAGGCTCGATTGTTACATTTTCTTGCTTTGCCAGTTGTTGCAAAGCCAGTTGTTCATTTTAGATTCCATGCGCAACTGATTTTACATTGCAAATATTTTATTTGTACAAAATATTTCTTACTAAGTTGGCTTTACTGCTGTTATCTCTTCTTTTTACCACTATACAAAAATTTCAATCTGTCAACATATTCTTACGCAATTCGAACCAGTCACTGCTATCCCTCTTGTAATTTTTGCTTATCACTACGGAATTTGAGTCAAATTTGTTAAAAAAATTGTTTGGCATTTCTTGGCTAGCTCTTGAACAGACGTTGCAGAACTGTTATTTTTAACTTCACTATAATTACAATAATGATAATTAGTTACGTACTTTATTATTAAAAAATACTATATCTTGTGATATAGCAAACAGAGAAGTCACCTTCTTACTTATAAATGATTGATTTTAGAAATTAAAAAGATATTAGATGTACGGAGACATACCTAATAGTTTATAAATAATCAAAGTTTTACCCGATGTACCTAAAAAGGTTTATGTTCAAAACACAATAATACAACATTCGTTACCGCTTGTGTGCGGATTGCCGAGCGCCATATTAGCGCTGTCATCATTATTGTTCGCCGTGGCGGCATCTTAGCGCTCCAGGCGCTCTGACAAGCTAATGAATTTGAAATATAGGTACATAAAATGATTCGATTTTATGTTATTACTCTTTCAAAAATTGAAAACTGTGGCAGCTATGTATTGTGAGAATAATTTATATAATTATATTATGCATAATCGATAATATATAAGTAACATAGTTAGTCATAAAAGACTCTTATGAAAATAATTTGTGTAAAAATGTTACATATTTCATAATCACTTGGCCATGGATGAATTTCTATTTTATTACGACGCTTTCTTGTACAAACCCTTCGTAGAACTTCATTTCTCTAATTGTCCATATTTTATTCTTCTAATTATATATTTATAAGCACAGAAACAATAACACATTAAACGCAACAAAAGTATAAACTTAGGTCCTAATTATATGTGCCCATAGTTACATGAAAAGCCTATTTGATTCAAAGTATTCAGTCTATAACATAAAACATGAAATTACGAACTCAAATCGGCGTGTTATAATAACAAACAGGTTTACGTAAAATTTCGTGCAGTGGAGACGCAAGCGACATGACCTATCTCTCACAGGGCTCATAGCCGAATGATGAGGTCTGGGCGGGGCGTAAACTAGCAACTGACACTCAGTACACCGCTTATGCTAATAAGGTTTAAATTGCTGAAGCGTTTGATATTGATGGGATCTACCGAGCGTCAAAATCATAGACGTTTGGCAGATTTTATTTAATTTTACAAAATATACACGTATAATATGAAAATAAATAGGGTAATTCTTTAGTTAATTAGATTTCCTACAATATTATCAAAAAAAATATGACAGCTTACGATCAAAATATTGCAAACAGTGAGACGAAAGATTATTTTCTGCCTCGATTTTGTGATTTTTTTACCGTGATTCTATTTTACGTACATGAAAAATTCTTTCAAAAGTCTTTTGTTCAGACTTTTGACTTTAAGCTCTAATTTTTGCTAGTTTGTAATATGTACCGTTATGGCTAGATGCGCGACGAAAAATTAGGTGTTTCACGGCTTCTGAGGTATAACAGCGCCTTAATTGTCTGCCATGCGTCCTATAGTATCCTACGCAATAAAACAAAGGAGGTTTCATTCCAAATCTTAAAAAGTAAAAAATGTACTTAGAATAAAGGCATGGCTGCCAGCCAAGTGTGTGTCTCGGTGTCCCGCAAAGGTTCAAACGGAATTCAGAACTCCATACATTATTATCATGTATCATTGTGGACGGAACTTATCGAAGCGCTAGATAGCAGTGGCGTTTAATGTGTAAGAGTTACGGCTGCAGCGCTTCAGCTGATAAGGCTTATTGAGACCAAGTTGTTCATTCTTTGTAGTGTAATAGCCCCTTGTGATGTTGTTGTTGTTTGGAATGTTTTCATGTGAATTCTAATTTTGCGTATTGAGATCCTGTAAGGAACAGTACTATGAATTATCCAAACATGTAGTTAAGAGACTGAATTAAGATATTTTGTCGTTTGGTACTGGTTTGCGTACTGGTTTAAGCGGTCGCCTCGCCTTTTAGTACTGAACCAAGTATTATGTGTTCGATCTTGATACAGCACTTCATGTTATCCACAAACTGTTGTTTCAAGTTTGCATCTTCTGGGTCAATATTCGCACTAGGAATAAATCCTATGTCGCAAAAGACTGTTCATTAAATTAACGGACACATACACTGAGTCTCGTAATTATAATTAGCGGACCACAAAAAGTGTTGTTATCGAAACCAAAACACTCTGCGCAAATCTGAATTGGAAGACGACGGCTTAAACAACTACACAATAGGTACCACATACATTCGGTAAACGTCACTCGTAAAGCAAAACCATATACCTAATATAATGTTATGCAACTTTACACCCCAGCGCTCGATATTCACACGCCTATTCTCAGCTCCACAGAATAATATGCACAAAATCTGTCTGCGTGGCTTCCGACTAAATTAGATGCTGCTCCTCATCCCAAGGGTGTCGTTATGGGAGTGTGGATGTGACGAGGAGCCAGTTAATTTAGCAGCACGGTTGCGGCTACAGGGAGTCGGCTGTGAAATTGTGTATGGATTATAATGTCATTGCGTTGAACAGCGCAAAACGATTGGTGCCAATCGTTACCAATTACCTTTTTTTTATAAATGCACGTCTGTATCTCCGAAGGGATAGGCAGTAAGCAGTTGTTTTTTTTGTTAGGCTCTTTATACTCTATCTGTACATGTGGCTTTGAAGTGTAAGTTAGTGTTTTGTATAGTACAGGCCTGAAATGTGCAGTGGTTCACAAAGTGACTCAAAATTCGAGATCATTTTATTGAAAGTGTAAACGTGTGAAGATTAGTGTACCTACACCAAAAATAATAATTATGTAAGTTTCTTTTTTGATTTTTCTCTGAAGTAGTAGCCAAGACTCGGTGTTTTTACTAGACTGTATGAGGCAGCCGCAATCTAATATAATGTGGGGAGCAAATGACATTATAGCCAGCGTTGCCCATCTTCGTGAAATAAAAAAATATATTTGTAACAAAAAGCTCTCAAAAATTTGATTAATACCTTATTTTTATTATGTATAAATTTGCACCATTTCATATTATCGTCGCCTACTATTAATTAGTCTACTTATATCTAGAGTCGTTGGAGACGATATCGTATAGAATGCAATACGTTGATGTACGCATTTAATAAATCATGAAAATCGACGGTCGGTCTGTCATCGCGCGCAGGTGACAAATTGCGAAACTAGTCGTCACCTAGCACCCCCCCTTTCTCCCCCTACGTATGATACCCGATTGATGACCGGTTGCGTAATTGCATTGTTTAAATATTTGACGTGTGAGTGAGATTTATTGAAAATGTTGACTAGTTTGTTTCAATCTGCGAATGGCGTCTGGTGGTATTTTGGTTTTGTTGGGCTAACTGTCCCAACTGTTTTGTTGGGACAGTTAGCGGTTGTGTGGCAACATTGACGGTACGGAAACAAAAGAAGGGATAGCCTAGTGATAACCAACAAATTGCTCTGGTCTTGGGTTGAAACCACTGCGCGCACCACTGACTCGTAGTTATGGGCTGAAACAACTGTTAAATCAAGCAATAATTAAATGTTTATACTGCCCATATTAATGTCCTCCGACGAGCGGCCAGTCTCGTTATTATGAAACAAGCCTGCGAGGGACATGTCTTTGAACACAGGTGCACTCGCTATTCCCACCACTGCTATAGTCCGATGGGACGGCACATCCGACACGACCGGAGAGAGATTGGGCGTAAGATTGGATTCCGAAGCACAAGGGTGTAACACCGACAATTGCCTGTCTCCGAACTACAGTAATCACTTTCTGTTGTATTTCTTGCAAATAAACGAATAAGGCACACGCATTTTAATACAAAGTACGTAATATCTTGCTACGTATTCTCTGACCAATAAGTAATCGTTAAAAACGTAAGTGATGTTGTAAAGTCTTACCAGATTAGACAGAAAATTTGCTTACAAATAAGTTACTCCAAGGTCGGCGCAGTACGTCCTTCGCTTCCATACTTCTCTGTCTCCCGTCTTCATTTACCCCTTTCTCTTTCATATCTATCTTCACACAGTCTCTCCCTTTCGATTCCTCT
This sequence comes from Euclidia mi, assembly GCA_944739405.2. Lineage (NCBI taxonomy): Eukaryota > Metazoa > Arthropoda > Insecta > Lepidoptera > Erebidae > Euclidia > Euclidia mi. The sequence continues at coordinate 95,596,269 of OX123185.2, forward strand.
ACCATAAATTAGCTTACAAATATACAGGATGTCACAAGACCCATCACCAAGCCCAAGTCTACTCGTTGTGGACATCATGCCAAGTCATACTAACCAAAAATAATACCTGGGAAATGACTTTTTTTTTTTAAGATTTCACATTTTTTAAACAGCTATTACAAGCACGCGCGTGCAATCCCCGAAATATATTTTTATCCATGGGGTCATAGGGCATCTAAAGAATATATTGGCGGGGTAAATGCATTGATTTTGTACCTAATTAGAAAAATTCCATACTTACTTTGAGCCTCAATATCTCCTGAACCAGTAATTTCCCTGGTATGGTAACGTAGTAAAAAATGTTTGTAGTGATTGGTACAACATGGGATTTCAGTTTTCGTTAAGGGTCTTTTTACACACTGTATACTATAACTACCTTTTGCCCGCTGCTTCGCACGCGTAAATTACGATTTGATAAAATATTTTGCACAAACACCTTCCTTTTTTTATTTTTTATTTGTGCCGAACAAATTGACTCCATGCTGCCTGATGTTAAGCAGTCAGTGAAGTCTCATAGTGATGGCCATCATCCCAGCATTCAGCATGGCATTATGGCATGATGATCACCTTGACGGCCTTGAGTAAAGCTTTTTCACGCCCCGCTTAAAGGACCCGGGATCATAGGTGGAGGGAAACACGTGGACTGGTAAAAAGTTCCACATCTTAATGGTACGGCAGAGATAAGAGGCGCCGAACCGTTTGGTGCGTGACGGTATCTGTTCTACCGTGTAAGAGTGGCACCTCAACCCAGCACGTGTCGTTCGGGATAGGAAAGTAGCGGGTGGGATTAGTTGAAAGAGCTCTTCGGAGCACTCACCGTGATAGATGCGGTAGAAGACAGCCATTGAGGCCACGTCTCTGCGTAATTGCAGTGACTCAAGAGTCTTAGTGGCCTCTGGATCCCCAATGATACAGACAGCACGCCGCTGCAACCTGTCGAGGGCTTCCAATAAGTACTGAGCGGAGCCATTCCGAAGGTGAGAGCAGTATTCCACGCAGGAGCGAACCTGGGTCTTGTATAACAGACACAACTGCTCCGGCATGAAAAACCTCCTCACCTTGTTCAGGACTCCGAGTTGCCGAGATGCGGATTTGATGACACCCGCGATGTAGTTCTTCTGGTTGAGATTTCTGTGTATGTCCATACCCAGGATATTGAGGCTTTCTTGAATCGGTAGTGGAGTGTCGGGAGGAAAGGAATGGAGATACCTTGGCTGAGAATGCGCACACCTGTGTTTTCTTGGCGTTGAACTCGACCAGGTTCTCATCACCCCAATGCGAGATGCAATTCAGAACGCGGTCAAGCTCAGCAACAAGTGTTCGCCTATACTCCTCAGTATCGACTTGCTTAGCCGCAGGGTGTCCAAGGTATCGCCCATATACAGTGCTGTTATCTGCATAGCAATGTATGCCTCCAAAAGTGAGCATATCATTGATATGCAGAAGAAAAAGCGTGGGCGATAACACGGACCCCTGAGGCACACCAGCATTCACCTCGAGAAACTCGATGACTCACCGTCACAAAGGACACGTATACGGCGCTCATGCAGGAAGCTGGCAACCCAGTTGCACAATCGTAGGCTGGAAGCTTGGAAAGAAACGCTTTGGAGATGTCGAGACTAATAGCCAACGACTCCCCATGCCTGTCCATCGCCTCACCCCAAAGGTGAGTGACATACGTTAGAAGATCACCCGTTGATCGTTTCGGTTTGAAGCCATACTGACGATCACTGATGAGAGAGTGATCTTCTAGGTAGCGAACGAGTTTGTTGTTGATTAAACGTTCAAACACCTTGCAGAGGATAGGGATGATAGCAATGGGTCGATAGTTGCCCGGATCAGAACGATCCTCTTTCTTGGGAATCGGTTGTACGTTCGCCTCTTTCCAAGCCTGCAGCACTACGCCAGAGGCATATGATAGGCGATACAGGCCTGTAAGCATTGGAAACAACTCGGCTGCACATTTCCTAAGCACAACCGCTGGAATTCCGTCAGGTCCACTGGCTTTCCGGACATCGAGAGATCGCAGTGCCGCGCGAACATCGCATTGCCTGATTTTAATATCAGGCATGGAGTGGCCGCAGTAGGGAATCGAAGGCGGCTGCTCACTACGATCATCGATTCGGGAGTTGGCCGCAAAGAGATTGACAAGCAGGTCAGCTTTCTCTTGCGGCCCATGGGCCAGTGATCCATCAGGGCAACGCAACGGCGGCAGTGAAGGCTGGCAGAAATTAGACTGCACGCCTTTGGCCAATCGCCAGTATCGGTAATCGCCGGCTGCCCGTGGGGTGCGACAAGAGTTCTTGAAATTTCCTCAATATACATGCTAAATTTAACCGTCTTGCGCCCAGTAATTTCAGCTGTAATATGTCTGTCAGTCAGTCTGTTTAAAATAGAAATATTGTTTGTGATAAGTCAAATCGATTTTATCGGTTTAGTAACGTTTTGTTTAGTCTATTGTAAATTTTGACTATGGTCACCTATGAACTGTCATTCACTCACTCTGATTCATTGTCGTGCCTGGTATAAAAATTTTCTTGCGCTGACGCAGTCTTGTAAGTTTGCGTTTTGGAATTGAATTATATTGATCGTCTTTTGGAAAGCATATCCTGGTAGCTTCGCGAACCGTTTTGTGATGAAAGATAAAATTGTTCTGGAAAATTCGCTTCGACGACACGTTGAATTCTTGCAGTCTTTCCACGCCGTTTCGTTTGTCTTCGCGTGCTCTTGTGATAGTAAAGTAAACTTAAAACCCTAGTGAATTGCCGCTAATTGATCTGCCGGCATCGGTTTTTTTGTGATAAACTTGTAACATATTGAACATTGTAAAACTTGTGTGAATCCGTGCACGTGTTTGGTGCCTGAGGACTTCGCCGAACTGGACTCTGCGGTAGCTATAAGATACTTCATTCATCTATTTTGGCCAATATATTTGTGTGATGTGTCTAATTTAGCTCAAGCCTGACAACAGTGAAGATTTGGTAAGTAAATTAAATTTGCATGTAATTGTAATTCACTGTGCAATCACGGTATCAGTGTTTAGACCTTTGCCTGGGCTAGAGACTGGATGAATTAATCACTTCCACTGTCTTCTGCAAACTACCCAGTTTCTAGCCAAACTCTAGACACAGTCAGTAACGAAAAGATTTTATATACACAGATTGAAGTGATTCCATTGAAAAATAAAAGTTTTTACACAGCTTCTGAATCCCTTTTCCACCCTCTTAGGGAAAATTTGCCTAAATAAATGTCTTTGTGTTCGCTAACGTCATTTGCGGCTCCAATAAACAAAGTTTGAAGGTAATCCATTGAGGGAATAAAAAGTTTCATACAAATTCTGACAACCAGTTTAACCCTTTTAGGGGCGGAATTGCCAAAACTCCTCTCTTAGTGTGCCCCTACACACCTCAAGGAACGTACATGCTAACTTTCATCTACTTGCGCCCAGTTGTTTCGGCTGTAGCATGTATGTCAGTCAATCAGCAACGCAAGGTCAGACAGGACAGACATATACAGACAGATTATACAAATAAATAATATTTGACTGCCTCCGTGGTATAGTGGATAGCGTATAGGTCTGCTAAACGGAAGGTAAAAGTCCGATTCCCGGGTCGGGCAAAAGTATTACTGAGTTTTTTCCCAATTCTCAGTAGCAGCACGGAATCTGCCAATGTGCCCGGTAACGGCAATAGGCTCGCCCCCTATTACATGGGACCTAATATGCAACATGGTGAAATATGGGTGTAATATTACACCTCTTGCTACCCCTTCGGGATACAGGCGTGAGACTATAAAAAAAAAACATACTGTCTGTAATCTCAAAATAACTGTATTGCATATTGTTGCTAACCCGTTTCCAGTACCCCAATGATTTATTTAGATTGTTTTTCTGTCTGTGTTCTTTTCTGGGTAATCTTAAAAATGGCTGAATCGATTTAGATGTGTATTTTACTAATGGTTCATGAAAATTCTCGAACAAACTATGAAAATTTGATTTGGGCGTAGCTGCTTGCTACAGCGAAAAGCTAGTTAAAATTAAATTAGTCAAGGATTCCGTCGCAGTAAACATTTGTATATCTCAGCGACATTGAAAAAAAATAAAAATAAATTATCCAAGTTCAAAAGTATTTTAGGTTAAAGAAATGAGAGGAGCCTTGGTCAGCAGTTGGACAAAGCAGATAACTGTTAAAAAGTGCTTACCTGCTTAAAAATAAATACACATAGCAAAATAACGGTTCTAAGTATTTTGGCTTCTATTGGTCCTATAAAGAACCATCCCACATTTTGGTTAGTGAAGTTGAATAGCGCTTAGATGAGAGCCAGCCGCATAAATTTAAATTAGTGAAAATTAAATGCACATCAGGGACGATGAAAAAAAAATCAAGTGAAGGAATTAAAAGTTTCATACAAACTGTGGTGGGAGTGACTTCGAAATCTCTTTTCTTGAGGTTCACTTACGTCATTTGAGGAACCTATATACAAAGTTTGAAGTTAATCCAATGAAGGAATAAAAACGTTTCATACAAATTCCAACTCCCCTTATTAAACCTTTAGGGTAAGAAATTCCAAAAAGATTTTCTTAATGTTCACTAAGGTCATTAGAGAAACCAATATACAAAGTTTGAAGTCAATCCACTGAAGGAATAGTAAGTTTCAAACACACTTTGACCCCCTAGCTTACCCCCTGAGGGCAGAAATAAAGAAAAAACTAATTCTTAGTGTTCACTGTAGTCATTAGAGGAACCATTATACAAAGTTTGAAGTCAATCCACTGAAGGAATAATAAGTTTCGTTTCATAATCACTTTGAACCCCAATCCTACCCCTTGAGGGTAGGAATTTTCGAAAACCAAATTCTTAGTGTTCACTATCGTCGTTTGAGGAACCAACATACAAAGTTTCAAGTGAATCCATTAAAGGAATAAAACGTTTCTTACAAACTTTGACCCCTATCTTACCCCCTTAGGGGAGGAATTTCCAAAGAAACAAATTCTTAGTGTTCACTATCATCATTTGAGGAACCAATATATAAAGTTTGAAGTCAATCCACTGAAGGCATAATAAGTAACATACTTTGACCCCTATCTTACCCCCTGAGGGTCGGAATTTAAAAGAAACAAAAAACAATTCTTAGTGTTCACTATCGTCGTTTAAGGAACCAATAAACGAAGTTTGAAGTCAATCCATTAGAGAGATAAAAAGTTACATACAAACTTTGACCGCCTATTTTACCCCCTTAGGGGAGGAATTGCCAGAAAATTATTTCTTAATGTTCACTATCGTCGTTTGAGGAACTAATATACAAAGTTTGGAGTCAATCCACTGACATCCAGTTCTACCCCCTTAGGGGTGGAATTTCCAAAAATCCTCTATTAGTGCTACCCTGGACTCCTCAAGGAACATACATGCTAAATTTCATCTTCTTGTGACCAGTAGTTTCGGCTGTAGCGTGTCTGTTAGTCAGTCAGTACCGCAAAGATTTTATATATGAAGAAGATGATAATATTATTTTAAGAAACGGGTTTTCATTATTATTTAATTATAATTATCTAAATAACGCAATAATTTTTATTTGTGAAATATTATCTAACAGGTTGTAATCGCATGAATTACGTGTGACACCCATTTATCAACAAAATTCATTGTTTAAATTAAATGTCCTATGATATATGAAATAATGTTTCCACTAAATTAAACAACATTACAAAGCAATAATTCAGTTATCTAAATATTTATGATTAATTATAATAATGGTTTGCGATAACGAAGTTTTTAACAAAATTGCTTTTTCAAGTTATTGACGAATAGATGTTATTGTATAAATAATTATTTATTAAGTGGATAACATATATTATGTATAAGAGATTAATGACCCTTGTTTCAAAATTTCGTAGAAGATTGAGTTACTATTTATAAAGTAAACAAATAGGTATTTTTGTCTAATAGATTGTCGGAGTAATGAATTGTCTTTGTCTTTGTTGTACCAACTTAATTATACATATTCTAGGATGATCTTCGCCCGTTGATTACAAGGGAGACAGAGTACAATTAAAATAGAATTGATAAAGAATATACTTAAATAAGTGGCTCCCGCCGCTGCCGGACACGAACAGCCGAAAATCGGGCTCAGCAGAGGACTATTGCAGGCTGATGATGATGCTACTTAAATATTCTTACATATATTAATAGATAAATAAAGCTTATCATACAAAATCGTGTCCTGTTTAGCAGTTATATTGTTGTTAGTATACAAGGCGCACGGATCAGTTAATGTATAATTATAATTAATAAAGCCTCTAGATAGACCTAATCTTCCAGATAAATTCAAAATTGGAACGCAATTTGTATGTATCTGGCAAATTAATTTAACGGGAACTTATCACACAGCTTCCGTGGTCCAGTGGATAGCGTATGCGTCTGGTGATCGGTCCCGGGTTCGATTTCCGGTCGGGAATACTGACAATAGAACAGTGTTACTGAGTTTTTCGAATTCTCAATAGCAGCAAGGAGTCTGGCATTGTGCCTGGTAAGGGCAATTGGGTCGCCCCTATTACGTGGGACCTAAAATTTTTAAGGCGAAATGTGGGTGTAATATTACACCTCTACCTATCACTTCGGGGATACAGGCGTGAGCGTATGAAAAAAAATACCACAAAGCAGTAAAACTGGCCAGTATGGCCTTTTACTCAAAGCTTTTTAAATTATATTATTGGTTTTGTCGCAATAGTTGCCACCTTCAGTAGTCGTCGCAGCAACAGTACAACAAATTATTTTAATGAGTACTTCGCAACTACCAATATGCTACAGAGTAGTCTAACTTTTTAGCAATTTGCAAAGAGCTCTATAATATGTTTGGAAGTGCCTTAATACTAGAAGTAAATATCTAACTAGAAGTTTGAAGTACATTAATTTTATTGACAGATCGCTTAGACGCAAGAAATTTTGAGTCACATTTTTATTTATTTAGTGTACACGTCAAATATTTATAAGAGTAAAAATATATTTCTTTTTCTGAAATTAAAGTTTTGAAGAAAATAATTCGAAGACGCAATCACGAGTACAAAGAAAATTCTTCTACAAAAAGTAAATATGTAGTTTCTCGCACCACAAAAATTGGATACCATCTGATATAGAATTTTATGAAAAAGGTTTAAAAAGGATTTCTATACTACACGATCTGTTAGGTCTGATGTACAACGCCCTCAACATATTGCTGAAAAAAGAATATTGTGATGTTGTGCACAGGCAATCTTATTTTAGCGCAGTGTGGATATGAGAAGATCAATACAAGTTTCTTGAAGGTATAAAGGTGGCAAATAAGAGTACATGATACAAATGATTTATACAAAACCTCGAAATTGACTCACAGTGATACTGAGAAGCAAGGAGAGGCTAAGTCTAGCAGTGGACTGTTAAGCAAAATACAAATCGCGAATGTTCAAAATCGATTAATAAGAACACAGTTTGCCTAATTGCACAACATATGGAGATGTCAACGAGGGCCAAGGAATTTGGTAGACTTTTTTGGTAATTGACAGAATACTACTAAAAGTAGGTACTATGCAAAGTCGGCTAACATGTATGTAGCTGGCGTACATTGGAGAGAGCAAGATTGGTCCACAGGTTTCCTATAAATTATTGAACATAGATATTTGTAGGTAACTTACCTGAATTATTATAAATTCTGGTGAATGTTCCTGGAGACATATTAATACCACGTATAATAGATAAATATTCATACATTTCGAGGCGTCATGCTGATTTCTATTAGTGCGACCCTATCTTCCTTTATTTGATCAAATTACAATCAACATTATATCCAATTCTGTCCAAAACGTTATACTGTCTGGTGTAGAAAATGCCTTAAGATGGTCAGACAGAAAAATAGTATTGATACATTTAAAATAAATAGACCGAAATAATAAATGTATTTCGTGACCGCATGTAGTAAGGCGATAAAAGATTTCTACTCATTTTATGATTCTTTATTCTTTGACGCTTATTCCCACTGAAAATATAAGTGCTTGTTCGTTAACTCTCCTATTATTGAAGATTTACATAGATTATTATTATAAAAGCTTTGAATGTCTCATCATCATCAGTCTTGTTTATAATAAATATCACATTGCTGGGCATATGTCTTCTCTCTTTATCAGAAGCGTGAGGCCATAGTCCACCACGCTGGTCAAGTGCGGGTTGGTAGACTTTACATGTCCTTCTAGAACAAAAAGGCATTATGGAGAACTCTCAGGAAAGCAGGTTTCCTCGCGTTATTATCCTTTACCTAGCAAGCGATTATTAGTAATCGAATACGCATTTAACTGCGGTATATTATTGTTTCAGTCTTGAACAGCCCGTGTCCACAGACGCGTTTGTTTTTTTTTATAGACTCATGACTGTATTCCCGAAGGGGTAGGCAGAGATGTAATATTACACCCACATTTCGCCATGAATTTTTTAGGTCCCACGTTATGGGGGGCGAGCCTATATATATGTGAATCAATCATCTCATACTGTATAACTTCATGGAGAGGGGCAGCTAAAACGAGCTTACTGCCTTTGGAACGAGCCCAAAGAGCTATTTTAAAGGTAGCAACCCTTCGTCCTTTAATTTTTCCCACTTATGAATTATATCAGTCTACCGGAGTTCTAACTGTGCGCCAATTATTCATTTTACGCACCATACTAAAACAACACATCCTTCTTCCTTATACACCAATCCCATCAGGCAAAAGACGGAAAGATCTAGTCTGCATCAAACCTCGAGGTAAACATGTTTATGTAAATAGATTCTTTGCTTTCCTCGGACCTTTCCTATATAATAAATTAAAAAAAAAACCTTAGATTTATATAGCATAAGTTATAAGCAGTGTCACCATATTGTTACAAAACACCTTATGACAATGACCTACTCTGATACAGAGAATTTGCTAACAGTTATAAAATAGTTTGTAAGTACCTACTCTAAGTTACTATAAATCATATTAAGTCTATTTCCTATTACATATTAGCAGTTCATGATTATTTTGTAAAAGCATAGCTCTATAATATAATTATCTACGATTTTTCCTGAAACACAAGTGTTACAGCCTAGTTCAGGTAAACATTAAAATAGCTATATTTACCAAATATAATGTATTACCGTTATAAATAAAGTACATACGCATGAATTTTAATATAAGTAAGCAATTATCATAGACATTATACTTAAGCATAAAATTTTATTATTTTTCATGTAATACTTTCCTTTGTAACAAGTGACGTTTATTTTATTGAATAAAGTTTATTATTATTCTCGTTATTTGCACAATTCTCCTATATTTTACATTTTTAAATATAGCACTCTTAAAAAAATTAAATTACATTTAAAAATATAAAAATAGATTCCCACCGACGACGGGAATAGGATCCAAGTCACCGGCGGTTAGGGCTCCAGAGATAGGAATTTCCTCACTATGCGTGCCGTTTGCAGAATTACTGCCTTTTGCATCAAACTCTTGAACCGGCTGCCTAGTTTCAACCTCTCTTGATGGCGTTCGAGGGTTTTTGCTATAAGTCCATTAACGGACACAACTATCGGAACAATGATTGCCGAATCAATATCCCACATATCGACAATCTCGTGAGCCAAGTCAAAATATTTTTCTTCTACGACAATCTCGTGAAAGCAGAAAAAGACAAACGTCTTTTTCTGCTTTCACGAGATTGTCGTCATGTGGAATAGTGATGTCGACAATCATTGCGCGGCGCTCTGATCGATCTATTATCACAATGTCAGGCCTGTTGCAAACAACAGTCCTATCTGTGACAATAGATCGATCCCAGTACAGTGTTGCATGACCATTCTCGAGAACTGGCTCAGGGATGTACTTGTAATATGGCACTTCGACGTCCACAAGCCTGTATCTCAGAGTGAGTTGCTGATGTATGATCCTGGCTACTTGGTTGTGTCTGTGCAAGTACTCGCTATTAGCAAGACGAGAACACCCGGAGACTATATGTCTGAGGGACTCACCAGGTCGATTGCAAGCCCGACACAGGTCTACTGTGCCGTCCCTCATGATATATCTCCGGTAATTTCTCGTCTTGATAACCTCATCTGCAATTGCACAGACAAAACCTTCGGTTTCCCCGAAGAGATTACCGAAACGTAGCCAGGCCACAGAAGCTGGTAGATCCACATCAGGTCCGCGAAGGGCCCGATAGAATCCACCATGCAGCTCCTTGCTCTGCCATACAAGCCTGCGGTCGTCAACGCCTAAAGCTACAGGCTTGCGCCAGTTCTCTTTCGCCAATGAGAGCGGGGTGAGGCCACCATCAACTGCAACCACATCCCGATGCACATCCTCGCTGCCCTTAAGAAAATATTCCCTAAGGTTGTACACCTCGCGGTTGTGTAGGACCTTAGCGTTTAGAAACCCTCGGCCCCCACACTTCCGCGGGATGTACAACCTCATTACAGACGAACGTGGGTGAAGCATTCGAAATGTGGTCAACAGTGAACGGACTCGCCTAACAATCTCATCCAGTTCGGTCTGAGTCCACTTGAGTATGCCGAAGGAGTACATCAAGAGTGGCATGACCCAACCGTTACAGGCGCGCACCTTGTTGCCGCCCGAAAGAAGACTCTTCAGAACCTTTTTCAGGTGACCAAAGAAGCGCTCCCGCAACGTTTGTTTCATGTCTGTCTCGTTAATGCCCAAAGCCTGCGACATACCCAAGTATTTATAGGTATCAGTTGCGAGGATTGATCTGAGCTGAGTGAAATCTGATAGATGTACTCCATCAGATTCCACTACCCAGCCTGGTTTAAATGCACATTTGTCTACACCAAATTCCATCCTGATAGAACTACTGAAGTTTTCAGTGACCCTCAGTAGCGCTGTCAGTTGGGACTCACTGCATGCAAATAATTTCAGAACATCCATGTATAACAAGTGGGATATAGCTTGACCATTCCTGCGCAACTTGTAACCTAGCCTTGAATCTTCCAGCAATGTGCTTAAAGGATTCAAGGCTAGGCAAAACCACAAGGGACTCAGGCTGTCACCTTGAAAGATACCCCGCTCTATCTTAATAAGTTCGCCGTTACCAAGACCCTGTTGACACCCTGGATAGTGAAGAACCGTTCTCCACTGCCCCATACATGACCTCAGGAAGGCGCATAGATTTGCATCTACTCTATACAATTCCAGCACCCTCAGAAGCCATGAATGAGGCACAGAGTCGTAGGCTTTCTTGTAGTCTATCCAGCATGTGAACAGACTCTTTCGGTTACGGCGAGCTTGTTGGCTTATGGCCATGTCTATGAGGAGTAGCTCCTTAGTACCGTGGGCCCCACTTTTACATCCATTCTTACCGACATGATCTTATTGTCCAATATATGTGAATTAATTTTCTTTGTTAGAATAGACGTAAATAATTTATAAATTGTTGGTAGGCATGTGATTGGCCTGTAATTGGTGGGATCCGCGGTGCTACCCGACTTGTGGAGCAAGTTAGTCATAAAACTTGGTAACAATCCAGACTCTAAGGCTGACTGAAACTGTGAAGCCAAGCAAGCATGTGAACTACGAAGCCATTTGACCCAAAAGTTATGTAGTCCGTCCGGTCCCGGTGACTTCCAGTTCGATGCTGGACGGATGGCATTAGCTACGTCTGCAGTTTCGATATTTACATTTGCCATCCTCTCAATAGGTTCACATGCTCGCTCCACTTGACACATCCAGTCATCCTCAGTATGAGTGACAGGCGTTGACCAGATTTTACGCCAGAAGGCTATAACCTCGGCATCCTCTGGCCGATCGCCATCACTCACACACTGGTCTGATTGTTCCCAAGTTCTATAAACAGACTTCTGATCGCTTTGGAACATACGATTATGGGTATACCTTTCCACACGCTTTTTGTATCTGCGAAGACGACTTGCCCACGCATAAACTTTCTGCTTCAGAAAGTTATTAGTTATTATTATTATATTGCCGTACCAGGCACATTACCAGACTCCGTGCTGCTACTGAAAATTACCTAACGGAAAAACCCAATAAAACTTTGCCCGACCCGGGAATCGAACCCGAGACCTCCCAATCCCACGCGCACATTTATGCCGCGAAACCAACGAGGCAGTCAGTCAGTTTGTTTTCTTAATACATAATATATGTTATGTCTTTTTCGGCGGTAGGTGTAGAAAAGTCAACACACACAGAAATTTTCAAATTTTTCGGAAAATAAATATAGCCAAGTTTTATTTGAAATATTCTGTTTACTGAGCTTTTTAGTGCATAATTCAGACATACTATCGTTTGTGGAACAAAACAACAGGTTAATGTAAAATATAATCTACCTTATACACCACCTGCCAGCACATCGCACAACATCTTCACCAACTTTTTCACTTCACAACACAATGTCACAACTCGCTGATATCCAAATGGCACAGAGTAACCTGGAGGAGAGTACTTCAAAGCGGATGGCAGAGCTTGAAGCCCAGCTGCATTCTGGGAGTCCGGCCAAGGACACAGTGGCTAAGGTAGCGGAGGAGTTCCGGACCTTCAGGGAGCTTGTTTTCTCTATGCTCAGCCTGCTCAGAAAACAGATCCTTGAATGCTCAGCTGCCATTGACGAACTGGAGACAAGGCAACGCCGTAAGGCCGTCATCTTCCTCAGCATTGAAGAGACGGATGGAGAGGACTGCTCAGCTGCTGTTGTTGGTATAATTCATAAAATGGAGCTCCGAGACATCACAGCCACCAACATCCGTTATTGTCATCGGATTGGAGTGCGCAACACAGAACATCACAGGCCATTATTAGTGAGGTTCACTACGCAGGATGTCAGGTCTTCTGTGTGGAGGCACAAGACGAAGCTGAAGAATACTTCGGTCGCCATCAAGGAGTTTCTGACGAAGACCCGGCAGTCGATCTTCTTTAAGTCACGCCAGCATTTTGGAATTAGGGGATGTTGGACTCAGGACGGCACAATTGTGGTGAAAACCGCTGACGGAACCCGCCACAAAATTACGACTTTGGATCAGTTCAACGCCCTCAAGCAGAAGTATCCCGCTGCCTCGGCAGCTAGCAGGATTGGCGAAGGGACTGCTGGTACATCGGCTACAACGTCCAAACTGCGCAAATAGTGGCACCTTGTTGTCTATTTTGATAGGTATTGGCTTTTATTGATAAGTGTTATCGTTATACTCTTTCCATACGTTGCATTACCTTAATTTACCCACTTTCATATTAACTTTTATATTTAGATTTAGTTTGTTTTGAAGTCAGTAACTAATTATTTTACCACAGTTGTCATTGTACTCATTGTCAGTTGTCACTTTGATATGACGTACGTCAAATACTGAATACGTTCAGAAATTGTTTTGATTTTTCGACGACCAGTTGGCGCAGCGGGAGTGTAAGCGACTGCTACGCCGAAGGTCGCGGGTTCGATTCCCGCTCAAGACAAACATTTGTGTGCATGAACATGGATGTTTGTCTTGGTCTGGGTGTTTCTATGTATAATACGTATGTATTTACAAAAAAAAAGTATATATGTATGTTTATCCATTATCTAGTACCCATAACACAAGCTCTGCTTAGCTTGGGACTAGATGGTGATGTGTGTATGTGGTAGAATATTGTTATTATTATTGTTATTTTAAACTTCTGTTTTGCTGTTGAATTACGTTTAGTTATTATGTGTGCATCGGCTGGCGGGTGGTGCAGAGATGAAATATTTGCACCGAATCAGCACGAAAATTTAATTATATCTCATATATATTATTTTATTTATCGTATATTATTTATAATTGTATTATTTTATTTTATCTAAGTATATATTCTCATAAACTTTAATATTTTATGCCTTCTGATGATGATACTTTTCATTCTGCCAGTGATTCTGATACTGTATCTCTTGATGAAAGCTTCCATTCACTGACTGATACACTGGGAGATACTGTAGAGAAAACTTTTGATCGTTGCCAAAATAATTTTAATGTGTGTCATGTTAATGCGCAGAGCATACCAAGCCATTACAGCGATTTTTTTTAGGCTTTCAGCGCTGCTAATGTTCATGCGCCGTCCTGATTTCGGAGAGTTGGTTAAAGCCACATCTTCCTTCTACTTCTTACCCCCTCCCTGGCTTCGTCCTGATTCGTAATGATCGGGCCGACCGGAGAGGGGGTGGTGTCGCTATTTATCTTCGCAGCTATTTTCCCTATAAAATTCTTTTTTCGTCTTCTACTAGCGATTGTTCGTCGGCGGAGTATCTGTTTATTGAAATCTGTGTCAAAGGGTCAAAACTGGTTCTAGGCGTCGTCTACTGTCCTCCATCCGTTAACTATTTCTCCAGTCTCGAAGAAAGGCTGGAATCTTTAGGGTCGGAATATTCTCATCACATCATCATGGGAGATTTCAACACCGATCTCCTTTCTCCCTATTCCCATAGATCCTCCAAACTCCTCGACATAGTCAAGTCAGCCAGTCTTCATATTCTACCCCTGCAAGCCACACATCACAATGTACTGGGGGACGATACTTGGCTTGACTTGATCCTAACCTCTGATCCCACCCTTGTCAATCGCTGCAACCAAATGATACGCAATGCTAAACGCCGACATATTCTTGATAACATTACCTGCTCTTCCCCCGCCAATGTCTGGAAGTTCCTTGGGACGCTAGGCATTGGCAAAAAGCGACGTGTCGAATTCCTGGGCACAATTGGTTTGGATGATATTAATCGACATTTCTCCACCACTACAACGCTAGATCATCAAACCAAATGTGTCACGCTCGACTACCTGGCTAATTTGCCCTGTCCCGACATTGAGTCTTTTAGGTTTTCTCCCGTGGCACCGGACGAGATTAAAAGGATTATCCTCTCCATCAAAACCAATGCAGTGGGCTGTGATCATATCAGTCGCCGCATGATTATCACCATTCTAGAACACCTTCGCCCAGCAATTACCCACATTGTTAATTTTTCCATGGAAGCCGGTACCTTCCCTGACTTATGGCTCAAAGCCTTTGTCACACCTTTGCCTAAGATCCAAAATCCTTCCCGGTCCAGTGACTTCCGCCCCATTTCCATCCTATCTTTCCTGTCTAAAGTGCTGGAGGCCAGTGTCCAGAAACAGCTATCTCGCCATATCTTTTCAAATAACCTTCTAAGTGTGTTTCAATCTGGTTTCAGGCCTGGCCACAGCACTGTTTCCGCGCTCCTAAAAGTGACTGGCGATATTAGGACGGGCATGGAGCAAACCAAAGTCACTGTGTTGGCTTTGGTGGACTTCTCTAATGCCTTTAATACCGTCAGTCACGACATCCTTCTAGCCATCCTTTCCCACCTTATGGTCTCGTCTGAGGCACTGGAATGGTTCTCGTCTTATCTTCGTGGACGCCAGCAGTCTGTACACGTTGACGAATCTTCATCAAGTTGGTGTCAAATCGATTCTGGCGTGCCACAAGGCGGTATTCTCTCTCCTTTGTTATTTTCAATATTTATCAATCTCCTAATACAGAATCTTCAATGCGCTTATCATTTGTATGCCGATGACTTGCAGCTTTATGCTCAAGCCAGTGTAGAAGATTTACCTTCTGCTATTGAGAGCATTAACAGAGACTTAGATTATTTATATAACTGGTCTAATTCTTTTGGTCTTACTGTTAACCCGTCTAAATGTCAGGCAATTATTGTAGGTAGTGAAAGAATCCTGAACAAAGTTGATACAACTACACTGCCGCCAGTAACGTATAATGGTTCAATTATTGAATACTCTGTAACTGTCAAAGACCTAGGCTTACATATCGACTCCACTTTCAACTGGCGTGCACAGGTGTCGAACATTAGCCAAAAAGTTACCGGTACCCTACGTGCTCTCTATCGCCTAAAAAACTTTCTACCTTCCAAGACTAAGACAATGCTGGTGCATACTTTAATTTTCCCTGTTATCGACTATGGTGATGTGTGTTATTTCGACCTGAATGCAGACCTCCTCAACAAACTTGACCGTCATCTCAATAACTGCATTCGATTTATTTTTAATCTTCGTAAGTATGATCACGTGTCTACTTATCGCTCCCATTTGAACTGGTTACCTATTCGTCAACGCCGAAGTTTGCGTGCTCTCACTACCCTTTATTCCATCCTCATGTCTCCCAACCCTCCAACCTATCTAACTCCTTACTTCCAATACCTATTTTCTATTCACGATAAAACCCTACGCTCCTCTAATAATCGACTCCTTCTCTGCCCTTCACACAGCTCCGATTTCCTTCATGCATCTTTTCCTATCCAATCTATCCTTCTGTGGAATGCTCTTCCTCTGGAAATCAGGATGGCCACCAGTCGCTTCACTTTTAAAATAAAAGTACGGCAGTTCTTACTGAACCAACTGGCAGGATCATCTCAGAGGTAATTTATTTAAATATATTTAATATATAATATACTTATGTATTTATATGTATTATATATACGTATTTATTATATTATATATTTATGTACTTATAATAAGTATATTCTATGTATTTAGTATAATTATTTGTTTTTATATTAAGTAGTATTCATGTATGGACATTTATGTTTTTAATTTTTAAGTATTTATTAGGATTGTCATGTTTCCTTTTACTTCAATTTGCACCTACCTTGTTCTATCTCTGCATCACCCCAAGGTAGACTGGCAGAAAATGCCTCAGGCATTAAGTCCGCCTATACATGTTTTGTGTATGAAGTTATAAATAAAATAAAATAATAAATAATATATGTATCACTGACAGCAGATTTAGTGAGATTTATTTTATTTCCAGCGGTCTTTAATTAGTGCTCTAGTAAGAATAGTATGAATATTATACCTATATATTCCTTGTGGTGCGGGGCTTTAGGTACAAACATTCAAACAACGGGCACCAAGAACACCTAGACTCGAAGAAACAATTTGTGACTTACACAAAGTATTATTTCATGTGGGTAACGAAGTCACAACACTCGGCGCAGTGTCAAGTGGCAGGCGACAGACGCCACACAAAAGATCAAGTACTTATCTAAAAGTAATATCTCAATCTCAAGAATCCTCTATACATGATTAATCTTCATTCCCGATATAGATTTATTAGAATCAGATCTAGTTCATCCTAGGCAGTCGGCGTACATACATGCAATTACAGTAATGTGTCACAATCGTGTGGGCCGGGCGGCGATGTATCAAGCCACTGAGAGTAGTAAATCAGACGGCGTATCGAACTGTGTGTCACCGTGCCAAGTAATGTGGCCAGGCGGCATTTTTGTACTGTTGTACGTCTTTATTAGGGCAATAACATGATGGTTTATTATGCGGATAGATCATAGATTATCTTTGTTTATGACTAGTTTATTTTTCGCGTGGGTGTGTGGCCAGCTTTGGTGTAGGAGTTTTCAATCCGACCGAAGTTGACTAGTAGCTTTGCAATTTTATGACAAGTCTTCTTTGGTGTACAATGCTGAATTTTGCTGAGGTTTGTATTTGCGATTAGAAAATATTAATTCGGATTGGGGTAGCCGCATAGAGATCGAAGATCGTGTAGGTAATCAAACGTTACTAACATGAGGAATGTCGTTCTATTCAAAATGAATGTTGAGGACTCTCTCGAGTGCGGAGGAGGGGCTACAAAACGGGACATGCCACGCTTGTTGTCCTGTCCCTCCTGTCCAGCTAAGTAGTTTCTGTCCGAGCTGTATGGAACTACAAACAACCGCCATAACTGTCGCAATTACTAGTCGATTATAATTACACAAAAATCATAAGACTATAAGTAAAATAGCAACCTTACAATTCACTTCTAACATAAATTACTAGAAGCAAGTCAGCAGCCGTTTCATTGAAACAGGTAGTTGTATAACGCTGCATTTCCCAGGTGGCTGGTAATCAAACGCGGTAGACGGCGCTCCGTCTACATCATGAGTGAGTGTTGAGCTATCCAACACTACACGCGAGGTAAGGCCGCGTTTGACACGAACTTGTTCGTGACAAACCAACGATTGCCAGGCAGTGCGTTGACCGCGTGGCAACTACATGTGCCTATCTAGTGTCACGCTGTCGCAACAAAAGAGTCGAGAGGATGGATGATGAAAGACTGAACAAGAAGATATATCGGACAAATGAATGGGACAGGGCAAGGGAAAGACCTAGGCGGACGTTCTCGGAGATTGGAGACAAACTAAAAAAAGACCAGGTCAGAAGTATCTTTAACAGAAGAGCATGCAATAAAAATTTTTATGGGAGTGAATGAAGCAAGAGAGATATGTCAGGATATGCAAATGGCGTTCTGTAAACTCGGCCTACCTCTTCAGGTAACAGGCGAGAGTCTATGTACATACATGTATGTAGATTATATAAGTCATTGTATGATCATTGCTGATAATACTGCCTTTTTCTACATACTTACAATTAAGAGCAACTCGTTTGCATATGCCGTATATTTACAGGAAATTACGACCAGTCAGTCTTATTCTTTATACTTACGTCCCGTTTCTTGCGCTTCATTTAGTACAAAGAATACATATGTAGGTAAATAATTTGTAGCAGTACGTATGCACGAGCGATCCGCACGATATTTCAGCGCTCGCAGCGGTGCACGCTGTGCATATTTGTTATGTAGCCGCTGATGCCAGAAACAGTTGCTAGTTTGTACACCTGCAGGTTTTGAGTCAACAATTGTTTTATGAATGTTATAGTAAAATGGTAACAATCAGAAATATAATGTGAATTTAGAGCTAAGTTAAATACCAAGAATATATATTACTAGCTGCTTCCCGCGTTTTCACCCGCGTCCTGAGGGAACTAGTTCACGTATCCGGTTAATTTATAGCCTAAGTTACTCTTTGGTTCATCAGCTATCCGCTAGTGAACGTCTCGTCAAAATCGGTCCAGCTGTTCCAGAGATTAGCGAGAACAAACAGATAGACAGACCGACTGACAGACAGACAGACAAAAATTTTAAAAAGATGTCATTTCGGTATATGTACCGTGTATACATCCATATGCATTTAGAAAAAAAGCGGTTATTTAAAAACTACAAACAGACACTTCAGTTTTATTTATATGTATAGATTTTGTCTTTGTCAACTTCGCCGGGAAAATAATTAAGGTAGAAAATAAAGATTTTTTTTTAATTTGGACCATTTATTTCAAGTAGTAGACCTGATGTGGGTTGAACTTTCATTGAAATAATTTAACCAACAGGTTATTCATTTTTCTACAGAGAGACTGGTCTCTCAAACCAAAGTGATAAATATATTTTGTCAGACATCTTCACAATAGCTGTGACCCTCAGCTTGACCTAGCCTTCTATTCAAGAGACAAGCGAAAATACAATACGCATGGAAGGTCAGTACTGCGCATTGTGGCTTCAAACCCGAGACTGTAAGGTATTCCATATCTACTGGCCTCCTACAGAGTTATCGTTGCGTCCATTTGACAGTGCTTAAGATGTAGTGATGAACTTAATCCAAATATGTAATAACTTAATATAAAAAAGGAAATATCTAGAAAAATATACTTAGGGAAGACTTGAAAGGAGAATGGGCAGATTGGGACCACCTTCCAATGGCAATAAGATTTATGTCATTGGATAGGTCTTTTTAATAGAAACAACTTTTATTATGACGGCTTTGTTGTCACAGTTGTCCGTTCCAAGATATATGACATACAAGTTTCGATAAAAATATGTTGAAAAAAGCGTTATTTTTATGGTGCTTAGTACTTTTATTACCATCCGCGTGGTGACGGATTAAGAATACGGAATGTCACCACCCCATATCATCCCATGGGTGTCGTAAGAGCCGACAGAGGGAGCATATTATGCAGAGAACAGCACTGTAAGAGAAGGAAAACTTGATACAAACCCTATACCAACCCGTTTGGCCAGCGTGGTATAGTAGACCAATTCCTCCTTTCAAAGGAGAGGCCTAGTCCAGCAGTGGACTTTTAAAGGCTGATGATGATGAGTACTTTTTTTCTGACTTATCTTCGCGTCTGCCCAAGCGGTTGGTACGGTGCGGGGTGCAACTTTTAGGAAACTAAAAGGTTATCAATATTAATATTATAAATGCGAAAGTCTGTTTGTTTGTCTGCCCTTCACGTCGCAACAAAGCAATATTATGTAATTATGTTTTGTGAGTAGTTAGTTGAAAGATAAAGATAAGATAAAGATAAAAATATTAAAGATATAAATCTAAGCTCTTTTTGAACGTCATAATACTGAACTATATATTTATGTCCCAATTCTATAACTACCACCGCACGGCGGGCGTCGCTCGGCGCAGATCCAAGTAACCAGTTTGGAGGGGAGGGGGGGCACCCCGCACTGTTCCTAAGCGCTTGGGCAGGCACGAGGACGACTCAGTTTGCAAAATAAAGCATTATATAGTACTAAGCACTATAATAAACGCTTTTTTCAACATACTTTTATCGAAACTTGTATGTCATATATCTTGGAACGGACAACTGTTACAACAAAAGTGTCATAAAAAAGTTGTTTCTATTATAAATGCCTATCCAATGACATACACCTTATTACTATTGGAGGGTGGTCCCAAGTCCCATACATTTTTGCCCATTGTCTTTTCAATACGACGTTTTATGAAAATTTAAGACGACTTATGTATAGGTACTCAAATATATTTTTCAATATTAGTAGATAAAATGTTACCTATTCATAAACGACAAGATAGAATCACGGTTCTGTATATTTTTGATTCTGTAAAAAGTAAAATCAGGTTTTGATCATTTCTTACTTCGTAAAAGGATTCGTGTCTATGCAATGAGAACATTTTATGAATCGCAAAGAATTTGTTCAAGTTGAAAAGATTTCGAAATATATAAAATATTCTTTAGGATTAAAGACATGATAAGCACCTTTCTATTTTTGGTCGTCCAGGCAAAGTAACATTTTATATTCCATTCGAATGAGATCAAATACCAGATGTTTTGATATGCTCGTATACATCTTAAAATACATTAGAGAAATACTTATAATTTCTCTGTATAGTAAGTGATAGCCGAATGGTGAGACTAATATTTTGCTACGCAAAGATTTCAATCCACAGCACATCATTAAGTTTTCGAAGTTATGTGCGTAGGTATTAAATTCAATTCCTTTGTTATAAATAAGTTGTTCGTAAATCGTGTTTTCTAAATATGAACTCTAGCTAGATCGATTTATTGTACGTGAGAGCCGTTTCCGAGATTCAAATTAAATATACCAGAATTGGTACTTTCAAGGTATTAGATAGATAATATAATTATCGCATTCTAAACGGCGAATGTAAATGTTGTGCATGTGATTATCTGTTATTATTTGATAGCTAAGCTCTATCGCTGGAACTTCTTCCAAGACTAATGTAGTATAAGCAATCAATAATGAAAGCGATGCACTATTAGTCAGTATTAAGTGAATATCTCAAATATTTAATTAACATAATATAATCCTGACTTAATGGTTTCTTGGTATACATATCGTTGAGCGCTGATTTTGATTGCACATCAGCGACAAACTAATTAACCAATCATAATCATTAATTAAATGAGTCAGCCATATCATAGTTCAGTGGTGATACTAACAGACTGCTGTGCACAGGGCATCGGGTTCGAACCCGCGGACGTAGGTACCACTGACCTTTCGAAGTTATGTACGTATTAAATGATGTATTTCCACTTGCTCCGAGTCTCAGAGAGCACGTTAAGCTGTTTATCGAAGCTTTTATGAAAATCTTTGTCAGTCGTTATGGGGCGTTTGAATTTGTTGATGAAATTGAAGGACCTTTGAATAAGCTGAAACTGGTCTCAACTGCGGGATGTTGACGACCATCCAAGTGGTGACCTCCGCCAGCGTTGCTTTACTTCACCGTTCAGTTACAGACGATAATTCAAGCCACGCTATAAGCACTACCTCTCCATCCACCTAGCCCATAACATCTGTTCCGACCTCTACATATTATTTGTGTTTATTTCTGTCAAGTACATATTGAATACGTGCCCGGAGCGCGCGGCGACACAGCTAAGATGCCGATCGAGTGCAGGTCCAGATGTTCTTATTATTTCGTTCTCGTTCTAGCTTTGTATGAGAACCAGTCGGTTGACGACTTATGAATATAAAACTATTGTTCGCTATTTTATTCATCTAATATATAAAATTCTCGTGTCACAGTTTTCGTTGCCATACTCCTCCGAAACGGCTTGACCGATTTTGATGAAATTTTTTGTGCTTATCCGGTATCTATGAGAATAGGCCAACATCTATTTTTCAAAAAAAAAAAAAATTTTGCAAAACAACGTTTGCCGGGTCAGCTAGTTGTGTTATAGAAATCTGTGGTGTATATTTTGTGCTGGCAATAATAAGTGGTGTTGCCGGTTTCGATGTTTATTACTTCTTAGGTTCCGAAATTACAGAAGCATCGTATTAGAACAGACTAATGGTTATCAGGCATAGTTTTGAATTTTTTGGAAGCGGATATCCAATTAACAACATTTTAAACGCGAGATAAATGTTGTAGAGTTGTAGTTGTGCGTTTGGTCAAGGTATACGGCTAAACGTAACCTTTATATGCAAGTAATACCGACCTGAAATCAATCGTTCTTTGCCAAACGGGGGGACATGAGACCAGGTCGCAAATATCTTCACTCTCTTCATTCAAAATTTCCTGTCTCTTTTTTGTTCCTTTAGAAAATGTAGAGAGAATGAGCTAAACGCAATACAATATGATAATAACCAAATTAAATGCAAAATCTTTCTACAATAATAATTCTGATGAAACTTTGCAGCAGTTTATACATGAGAATAGCACACAGGCTATATTGTGTCGATAACCGGTTCGTTACGCGGCAGGGTAAGCCGCGGGCAGAAGTCGGTCATCAATCATTTTACTTTACGCCTATGTTCTTTGATAAAATGGTAAATACTACATGGTAAATACAATTTCTCATCCTCTTGCAATATGTGAACTTCTACAAGTCAGAAATACCCAGTAATCACAAACCCTTTTTAAAACTACTCTACAATATGATACAGCATTTTATTAAACAGATATACTAAATATTTTTATTGTTTAGAACCCAAACAAACAGAGCTTAGCCATGCAGTGCCGGTTTGATTACCCATCTTACTCTTTACTTTCCACTTTGTACTCAACTGATGCGGTCGCGTGCTTTTATTGACAAGGTATTGTTGTAAAAACTAAGGTACTGTTGTAAAAAGTAAGTGAAGATCTTTGTGTAACTAGGACTGGTAATAAAATGAAGTGGTTATTGCGCCTTTTTAGGTTGGATGGGTAAAACAATATTGACTAGGCTAAAATATTTTCCATTGAAAACATAAATGGTGTATGTTAAATTATGTATTTACTAAAAGTTGACAGCCTTTTGGGTTCAATTTGAGCAAAACTGAAATACTAAATACCAAGAAAATAATAATAAGTTGGCTAAGGAGAACTGGCGCATACCTGTAGTACTCAGTACTGATAATCGCAAGCGTGTTTGGCAGAGCAAAGAGCTCCATGGCAGGTTTCATCGGGCCCTGTATGGACCTGATGTAGACCTATTAGCCTCAGTGAACTGGCTGCGCTTCGGTGACCTCTTTGGGGAAACCGAAGGGTTTGTTTGTGCAATTGCTGACGAAGTTATCAAGACGAATAACTACCGGAAATATATCCTGAGTGATGGCACTACCGATATTTGCCGTGCGTGTCACCAGCTCGGTGAATCCCTCAGGCATATTGTTTTCAGTTGTTCACGTCTTGCTAACGGCTAGTACTTGCACAGACATAACCAAGTAGCTAGAATCATTCACCAGCAACTTGCTCTGAAATTCAAACTTGTAGACATCGAGGTACCGTACTACAGGTATGTGGCAGAGCCAATTCTCGAAAATGGCCATGCCACATTGTACTGGGATCGATCTATCGTCAAAGACAGGACTTTTGTAGCCAACAAACCTGATATTGTGGTGATAGATCGATCAGAGCGCCTCGCAATAATTGTTAATGTCACCATTCCTCATGACGAGAATATCGTGAAAGCCGAGAAAGACTAAGATTAAATATCTGGACTTGGCTCACGAGATTCTCGACATGTGGGATGTGGACTCGGCAATTATTGTGCCGATAGTTGTAACGGTTAATGGCCTAATAGCCAAGGGCCTCGATCGTCACCTTAGGAGGCTCGCGTTGGGTGCTTGGGTCAAGGGTCTGATGCAAAAGGCAGTACTTCTCGACACGGCACGTATTGTGAGGAAGTTCCTGTCTCTGGAGCCCTAACCACCGGCAGCTTGGACCCTGTGCCCGTTGCTGGTGGGATCCCACGGTATTTTTTATATTTTTAAATGTATTTAATTTTTTTGTAAGTGATATATTTAAAAATGTAATGTAAATTTGATTAATGAGATATAAATGAATAATAATAAAGTTTATTTCATTCCAAACAGATTAAAGTTGACAGTTCATATATGTATATAAACATTATTCTAATTAAATTCATTATAATAAAAATGCACCATTTAAAAAACATTATTAATTATTTAATTATTATAAGCATGCATCGCTTTCTATTTTCAAAAATAAGTTACCTATATAATTCAAATACTATCTATTATACTTTTATATTATTATGTAATTAATTTTAATTATTTATATCTGTATGGACCCCATTTGGGTAAAAGCCTCCCCCAAAGTGTGCCACGCTTCTCTATTCTTAGCTATGACCATCCAACTTCGAAGAAAATAATATATCTACTTAATACCGTAACAAAATTGTGATCATGGTAAGATATTTTTATTATGTTACTAAAGACGACGAATACATTCTGTAAGTCGAGGTCTTTAAATACTAATTCAAATCATCGGACATGAAGGACACACAGAGAGGATCACAAAAATTATTCTCAAATGGGGACCGAACCTACAACGTTCAGAATAGGGCCAAACGGCGCAGCAGTCGCCGAAGTTCCTACCCTATCCTCTTAATCATCATAGTGTTGTACCAGTTGCTTTCCAAAGACCGGAGTATACTCACTGCTATGCTATCTCTATAATGCCCGGTCTTCGGCATTAAATCTATATTTAGACAGCTCACCCAATACAAGCCGTCATTCTGACGTACCATATACTAATACTAGAGGACGCCAGCAGCTACGCCTGCAATTTTTTTAAATTTACCCGTTTCGGCAAATCCCTTCTTAGTGCACCCCTACGGCCCCCAAGGAACATACATGCCAAATTCCAGCTTCCTCCGCCCAATATTTTCATCTGTAGCGTGTCTGTCAGTCAGTAAGTAACGCAAGGATTTTATATATTGAGATAACTACGTCTATACTCGTCCAATCGGCAACAGAGATCAATATGATGAGTAAATAACATGTAGTATATATATTAGTACAATAAACACAGTACATCCCGGGCCGCGGTGTGAGTCGCGGCGTCCACGTCCCAGAGGACCACACGTCCTCACACGGACCGATAAAATGCTGCTTTATCACCATCACTTGAAAGGAAAGCGGAAAAACTCATATTCCGTCATATCTGGTTAGACTAGTAAGCGGGCCCTGGGCTCCAAGGCGAGTGAGTCTTGGATGCAACTGGGATAACGCTAGGACGATAATGATGTCATCATCATTATCCCGGCTTTAAAGAAGCAGACAAGATATAAAAAAGGTTTCAAAACAGGAAGGTATGAGGATCACGTGATTGAGACTGACGCAAACCATGCCGAAACCTCGGCTCAAATAAGAGGTATTTCATTTTTATCCATACTGATTGTATATGCGAAAGTGTGTTTGTTTATTAGTCTGTATATCACTGAAAAGCTCCTGGTAGAATTTTGACGAAACTGTGAAGTAATATTGCTTATAGATTAGAATAACACCCAACTTGGCGTGAGCAAGTGGCCCGTAGTAAACTAAGGAAATAGGGCTTTTGGATTTGACTTTTTTTAGTAGTTGATTGACGTTGTGGTAGATGATTTCTCATTTGAAGATTCGTTTTTATGAGCCTGATAATAATAATCGTAACATATTAAAGCAAACTATCGCGTGGTTCAATCCAAGAAATAACACGCCTTAACGATCCATAAACATGTCCGTCCACTATGTTTCCACCTCCTTAACCCGCGTCTTTGAGCACCATTTTAGTCAAAGAGAAACTCCAGCAAATTCGCTTATACCGTCACTAACAGCAAAACAACTCTAGGGACCTACGTGACACGAACAAATAAAAACTACTTGTTCAACTTTGATAGGAGGAAATTGTTTTAAGCAATGTTCAAGTAGAGATTTCGTAGGTGGACTGTCCCAGATGTACGCAACTTTGTTCTGTTTTCTTGAACGGAAAATGGAATAAAGAGTTTCTTGTTGACTCTTCAGACAGTTGCTTCGTTGGAAGTTAAAAGTTTACATTTGATTTTGTCTGTAATTAGGGGCCACGTAGTTCTTTCGACCTCTCTTTGCTTGTTTGTTGTACCGATGTAGGTAGTCCCTGCTTTGATTTTTGTTGGCATACTTAACTACTGGTTGAACAAAATTTTATTTTAACTTTAAGCATTTTGTACTTAATAACACATGTCACAAATAGCTTAAATTATAGCAAAGTTAGTTGGGTACTGTTTAAAATAATCTTCAATAATTGTGTGCAGACGTCATTACAATGTCTGACACAGTGATCGTTTTAAACACATCTCACCGTAGCAGGTTTGCACATTGACAAATATTCACAATCCTTTCTTATACGAATACGTAACTAATAACAATATAAAATGTATATAATCCGTGTTTCACAATAACATTAATAAATATCGACAAAAATTTCACTCGTATAATACACCGTTTTACCAAAGCACTAACGATTTTAGCTCCCCTGTTTAAATTAATTTTAAAATTTATATACTTAGGTATAAATCATATTCACGTAAAAAGCTTTCAATAATTAATATCCTTCCACAATATATATTTATTTATTTATTTAATACTTTATTGTACACTTTAAGAACACAGGTATACAGGAATTTAATATTAAATACAGTACAATGGGCGGCCTTATCGCTAACAGCGATTTCTACCAGGCAACCTTTGGATGGAGATATTATTGGTAGGAAAGAAATGGTAGTTGCAAGTGTACTAGTTACAATATGATACTACTTTAATTATATATACATTTATGTAATATTAAAAAAATATACTACACATATATAAATACTTATACATACAAACATAAATACATAGGTACATACAAACGTAAATACATACATGCATACATACATACTTACGACATACATACACACACATACATAAGTAATAAATAATAGTTAAAATGCTATTAGAATGGGAAATATCATAGTGATAGTTAGTGATCCTTGACTAAGGATTTGAACTTTGTTACCGTCTGAGCTTGTCTGATATGTAATGGGAGAGCATTCCATAGGCGAACAGCAGTGGCCCAAAACGATTTATCATAAAAATCCGTGCAATGAGCCGGCATCTTCAGCTTTAAGTTTTCTGATGACCTTAAATAACGGTTATGCGTATCATGTAGGAATTCGAATCGTCCTTTAAGATAGGAGGGAGTTGAAGGGTTAAACAATATATTGTATAGTTGAGAAAGTATGTGAGTATTCCGGCGAAATCGTATGGGTAACCACTTGAGTTGTGTTCGAAATTGTGAGACATGATCGTATTTGCGTAATCCAAATATGAATCGTATACAGAGATTTTGAAGGCGCTCAAGTTTGTCTAATTGGTTTTCGACGAGATCTGGATAGCTGACATGTGCATAATCAATAATGGGTAATAGAAGACAATTTGCAAGTGCAATTATGGTGGCAGTAGGAAGAAAATTCCTAAGTCTTCGCAATGAACCTGCCGAAGCAAATATCTTACGGCTAACTTCTTGGACCTGTGAGCGCCAGGAAAGGGTAGAATCAATGATTAAGCCCAGATTTTTTACTTTATCCTGTATAGGAATTACAGTGCCATTAAATGTAACGTCAGGAAGTTGACACCAGTCAAGCTTCGATAACATTCTCGAACTACAAACAACAATGACCTGCGTTTTCGAGGGGTTCACTATAAGTCCATAGGATTTGCTCCAGCTACTAATCTGTGCAAGATCACTGTTGATGGTATCTATAGAGTATGACATCTCAGCCAATGTCGACTGCGTATAGATTTGGAGATCATCTGCATAAAGGTGGTAGGTATATAGCTACTCCCGTCACGCGAAATTATCAATCTATGAAAAAACTAAACCATTTTAAAAACATTTAATACTCGCACTGCTGATGATATCTCCATGTATCTAATTTTGTTTCCAACGATGACTTTTTAATGATACGTATAAAATATTCATCTGTCTGCTTAGTTTTAGGGTCCGTTTGTTTTGTGCTCGAGGGACGGGGGATCTCCTAATGATATCAGTAAAGGATCGTATGAGGACTGTCTGCCGTTCGGAATAAGTAAAATGACGTTTTAAAGTATTGAATTACGCAAAGGACATGCATTAAGTAAATCTTAGAAGGAAGATACGGACTTAGC
This sequence comes from Euclidia mi, assembly GCA_944739405.2. Lineage (NCBI taxonomy): Eukaryota > Metazoa > Arthropoda > Insecta > Lepidoptera > Erebidae > Euclidia > Euclidia mi. The sequence goes on from OX123185.2 coordinate 95,624,848, forward strand.
GTTCATATACTTATGATTTATTGTGTGCTTTACAGAGCTAGAACAGAGTAGTCGGTTTTTTGGTTTGTTTGTTTTTCGTGTGAGTGTGTGGCCAACTCTAGTATCGGAGTTTTTCAGACCGCCCGAAGGCCTCCGACATGGCCTAACGCTTCTTATCCTGAGACAAGACCCGGGACCGATAGCTTTACGTGCCCTCCGAATAACGCTAGCGCTCAGATGGAAATGCCACACGCGGTCACCCATCCAAGTGGTGACCTGTGCAAGCGTTGCTTAACTTTGCCGATCTATTACGAACGGCAAGCCAAGTCTCGCTATGATGACGTAATTTTTTTGGTTTTTGGCTCCATAATTATGAATATTATAATGACAATTACGTTTATAGCATTTTTAATATGAGTACCTAGTATTAAGACGCTGACAACAGCCAAATGGCAAAAAAAGGCTTGTCTCAAACATTTTTTTTGCAAAATCTATAAAGTTTGTGTCGACGAAAAAAATATATCTTAATCTTGAACATATTTCTGAGAACCCTGTTGTATTCAAAACACGTTTTTGAAAAGTTTTCTCCATACAAAAAAATAGTAAACTAACCTCTTAAAATTATCTTCCAACAAAAATATCTGTATTACTTACCAACGTACGTTAGTAAAATTTATAACAATAACTAGCCTTTGCCCGCGGCTTCACACGCGTTAAATTCGGGGTAACACAAATCTTCTTTCAGTCGCAATTTGTATGAAGACACTCTTGATGACTCTAAAGACTTCAGAAACAATAGAGGGTACAAAGTAACTCGGGCAGTACATGTCCAATATATGTATATCTATGAAAACTTTTGCATTTATAATATAAGTTGAGAAAATCGTTTCAGCCGTTTAAGCGAACTATATAATTATTAGTTTCTAATAATATATGCTTCCGGTGAGGTTTCCGGTGTCAGCCAGTAAAGACCTACTGTCGTTGTTCTCGCAAAACTAATTCAAATTCACTGTCAAGTTAAACAATATCAGCATAAAACTATCATCAAAGCCGAAAGTAGTGGTGAATTCAAGTGTTGCACATATATTGGAAGTCCGAAGCGCAAAAGCAAACGAAAATTTCGATAAATACACAGGTAAGAAGCATTTCATTATTCCAACAAGTGGGTAGACAGTTGAGGCAGCATTCAACCAATCACAACTGTGGGTATAGATTATAGATCATATTATCACCGCTGATGTTGGCAGTGCTAAACCAGTGTTGCCAGCATTAATTCAGAGTTGCCAAATTTTAACTAGTGTTGCCAACTTCAAACAAGTGTTACCAACTCAAACCAAGGGTTGCCAACTCCAAACAAGTGTTACCAACTCAAACCAAGGGTTGCCAACTCCAAACAAGTGTTACCAACTCAAACCAAGGGTTGCCAACTCCTAGTAGGGTTGCAAGCTTGTAACACAACACCCCAAAAATGGAAAATGAGATGGATAAATTCTGGAGTAAACTAAAGGAGGAAATGGCAGTGCAAACAAAAGAGATAACAGAAGCAGTTACCAGGAATGTATCGGAAAATATCAACGAAAAATTAACAGTGCTTGTTGAAGAAAATAAAAATTTTAAAGCCGAAGTCAAGACCCTAAAGGACAAAATTAAATCTCTTAAAGAACACAAAAGAAAAAACAACATCGTTATTTTCGGGGTAAAAGAACTTGAAGGCAGTGAGTCCCCCGTGGAAACCGTTACAAAACTTATAGAAAAAGAAATGAATATACACCTAAGCCCAAATGAAGTAAATAACGCTTATCGACTTGGCGAAAAGAAAGACAGCAAATCGCACCCTATACTCGTAGCCTTCACAACTAACTGGAGACGAAATGAAGTGTTTAGAAACAAAAAGAAGCTGGGCTCTGAAATATACATCAAAGAAGACCTCAGCAAAGAAACTCTGGAGAAAAGGAAGCAGCTTATACCACAGCTAAAAGAAAAGCGAGAAAAAGGAAATATTTGTTACTTCGTCAAGGATAGAATAGTCATCAAAGAGCCGAAAGAAGATAAAGTAGGCAAGAGGAAAAGTGATTGCATTAGCCCCCCAATTAAGTCACCAAACCAACCATCTGCTCCTACACTAAAGAACTTCAACAAAATAAATATGCTGGACTATGTAGCTCGAGGTAGATCCGCGTCACTGTCACTACCCTCCACATCAAAAAACGCCTAATAGACACCGGCAACAGGAAACCCAACCGAACCTATAATGAACATGCATCCAAAGAAACAGCTGAAAAACCTTCCCCAAGCCGGTCGGTCACCGTGGGGAATAACGACCACTACCCTCCAAATTTTAACTCCCTATCGCAATCTAATACTTTAACACTCAAGAAACTACAAAACACCAAGCAAATATACATAGCTACGTACAACACACGTTCGTTAAGAACCGAAGACAGGTTGCAGGAACTTCTGTATTCCTTAGAAGAGATGAAGTGGGACATCATCGGATTATGTGAAGTAAGAAGACACGGTGAAGCTATCGAAGAATATCGTGAAGCCATATTTTATCATAAAGGCGAAATTCCAGGAAGATATGGAGTAGGATTTCTTATTAAGAAAGAACTCAAGAAATTTGTCGAAGAATTAATAAGTATCTCAGACAAGATCGCTATACTGAATATTAAAATCCTTCCAGGCAAAGAAATATGGTCTATAGTGCAAACATACTCACCAACAGAGCAGGCAACCAGTCTAGAAATTGATTCATTCTATTCATCCCTCAGCACAAGCGGTGCTGAGGGATGAATAGAAGGAAGAAAGAAGAAGGAGCATACATACAAACACTGTATTGTAATGGGTGATTTTAATGGTCAGGTTGGAACACCACGAAATGGAGAAGATGTTGTACTAGGCCCAAACAGCAGCGGAAAAAGAACAAGAAACGGACAAAAGCTAATGGAAATGGCGTTTGAACATAACATGAAGATAATGAACAGTCTATTCAAGAAAAGAGCTTCTAAGAGATGGACATGGGAATCGCCAGACGGCCGTTTTAAAAATGAAATAGATTTTATTTTAACAAACAGACCCAAGTCAATTGCTGATTGTGGCACCACCAATTTAAACTTCAATAGCGATCACAGAATTCTCAGAGCACGCTTAAACATCTCGTCTAATTTGAAATTAAGTCGACCCTTCAAAGTTAGAATATCAATGTCAAACAACAAACAAATAATAAACAACATTAAAGAGAAACTCAAATTGGTAACAGAATCATCTCTTGAGGGCTTAATACTCAGCAGAAGTACAACACAATACATGAAATACTGCAGATGAGACCAGAAGCTGCTATTAAAAATAGTACGAAGGACAAAAAACACTTCTCAGATAAAGTTACCAAACTCCTAGAAAAAAGATCTAAACTAATAAATACGGCAAACAAAACAAAAAATATCAGAACTCAAATAGGCGAAATAAGTAAAGAGATCAAAACCCAAATGAGCAAAGATAGAGAGCGGTTTAGAAGTGAAACTTTTGAAAAACACATCAGCAAGACTGGAGGCATTAAAAACGCTCTTCAATTCTTATCAGAAAAGACAAACTGGGTACCCAATATGAAAGACCAATTTTCCAAAACAAAAACAAATAGATTTGCCATATTATCAATAGCAACTTCGTTCTACGAAAACCTTTATTCCAGCAAGAACCAAATAGATAACACTGAGTTAAATAACAACGACGATGTACCACCAATACTAATAAATGATAGAAACATATAGAATAAATAAAGCGATAGAAACACCGAAGAAAGATAAAGCGCCTGGCCCTGACGACATTAACAACGAATTGCTCGCAGATTGCAAAAACGTGATAGCACCCCTACTAAAATACATTTTCAACGATATATTACACACCGAGGAAATTCCTACACAACGGACCACATCAATTATCATCCTACTTCATAAAAAGGGTGACAGAGGGGAAATGAACAACTATAGGCCAATTAGTCTAATGTCAAATATCTACAAAATCTTTGCAAAAATTATTCTATGGCGAATAAGCAGAACTCTGGATGAGAACCAGCCCAAAGAACAGGCGGGCTTCCGGGCAGGCTATTCAACATTAGATCATTATATTAACGGTTAGACAAATTTTTGAGAAGAACAAAGAATTCAAGGTTCCCTTCTACTGTTGCTTTGTCGACTACAATAAGGCATTCGACTCAATAGAGCATAATAGTATCTGGCAATGTCTAAAAAAACAAGGAGTCGAACAGAAGTACATCAGGATTTTAAAAAACATATACACCAACAGTACAGCGAGAATAAAACTAGAAAAACAGGGAAAACAAATAAACATAAATAGAGGAGTACGTCAGGGAGATCCACTATCACCTTAAAATATCTATTCTAGCTGCCACAATACAAATCGTGGCCTAATTTTCAACGGTGCTTATTTTGAATCTAGTGCATTTCGTTTGAGTACTTCATTGTTACACAAAAGTTGTCTGCTGTGCTCATTTACACATTCCATGCAACTACCTAAAATTATCCAAAAGTTTCTTTATTAATGAATACCATATGTTCTTGATTCCGGAAATGAAATCTTAAAAAGACCACAGTAACCCGCTTAGGTACCGTACCACTTGTATGGCTCCACTTTTCTGAGAATATGACGTTTTAAATGTAGTGAAGCATTTTATAAGACAATTTGCAATACGGGAATCTATGGTAAAATATTAATTCCAAAGCATTTTTTTTTTACACACATCACCATCTAGTCCCACGCTAAGCAGAGCTTGTGTTATGGGTACTAGATAATGGATAAACATACTTATATACTTTTTTTGTAAATACATACATATTATACATAGAAACACCTAATGTTACTACGTTATTGTCCGTAAAAATTCCAATGTTATAATTACTTAAAATATCAATGGAAAATTCGAATCATTGCGCAAATTTATTTTAATGAGTTTATACGGCTTTATCGCAAACAAATCAATGCTATTGACAAAGTAAGTTTATTTACCTAGAAGCCTTATAGCCACGGGAACATTTTTGCTCAATATCGACATATTCTCTCTCCGCAATAGCATTTATGCAATGATATGCACATTAAATTAGTAAACGATAAATTAATGCGCATTTACATAGCTTTGAGAACTGCCTCCGTGGTCCAGTGGGTAGCGTATGTGACTGCTGATCGGAGGTCCCAGGTCCGATTCCCGGATCGGGCTAAAGTGTTTCTGGGTTTTGCCGAATTCTCAGTAGCAGCACGGAGTCTGGTGATGTGCCCGGTAACGGCAATATTCTCGCCCCCTATTACGTGGGACCTAAAAATTCATAGCGAAATGTGGATGTAATATTACACTTCTGCCTAACCCTTCAGGGATACAGGCGTGGGCCTATAAAAAAGATATACAGCTATTCGCAGTTCACTGCTGGACTTACACGTCTAGTAGTATTCGTCAAATGGTATTGCGCGTTAATGGGAGGTTTTGACGACCATATTTCGCAGGCAAGAGGGTTTAAGGGGTTTGGTGTGTTTGACATTCGTCTATTTTCCTTATTTCATACGTCACAAACAGAATGAAGTGGGGTACTGAAATTTTGAATTTTTAATCCATCACCATACGGATGTCTATACAAAGAGCAAATGAATATCCTTATCTCATTAATCACCTTTAACTATAATTCACTTGGTTTTATTTTGAACACCAACCAAAAGCCTTGTCAAGCTTTAAATATTATTCGACGACCGGTTGGCCCAGCGGGAGTGTAAGCGACTGCCACGCCGAAGGTCGCGGGTTCGATTCCCGCTCAAGTCAAACATTTGTGTGCGTGAACATGGATGTTTGTCTTGGTCTGGGTGTTTCTATGTATAATATGTATGTACTTACAAAAAAAAAAGTATATATGTATGTTTATCCACTGTCTAGTACCCATAGTACAAGCTCTGCTTAGTTTGGGACTAGATGGTGTTGTGTGAATGTGGTAGAATAAAAAAAAAAAAAAAAACCCACTTCTCAGCAAAAGTTATTCGACACACAAATGGGTTCGTTTTCATTAAATAATGTAATATTGTTATTAATTTGGAAATATTCTAGTACCGACCGTAATCTTATTTGTCTTAAGGGTCAGTTATCCTTAAATAGGGATATTATATAAATTATCCCTTTAGTCAGCGTCGGAATAAGTACATTTAATTATAAATAAAATTATTATGTTCTGTTTATGAGAGAGCTTTAGTATTTTGATGATAATTATTGAAATATTATGCTTAGAAATTATAGGTTTATTGTACATGTAGTTTATTTTTTTATGCCTTTACGGTAGAAAGCCAAATAAAATAAAAAAACATCACTACATCCATCCACTCATCCTCACAAACACCGTTGTCTCCCAATTTTATTTCTTTATACTGTTACGCCATTTATCGGTGAATGGGGGTACTAGAAGAGATTGAATGTATCGGTGGTTTAAAGGTAATTCATCTACTCTGTACTAGATGGCGTTGCTGTATCGAGCATCGACTGTTCGCGATTATTCGACAGTTTTGTGGAAGTATCTAGAATGCGCTAGTGATGTTATCCGGCCAGTATAAATAGAACGCGAGCGCGCAAATCAGGACAGTTACAATTGGAAGAATCGACAGCGATCAAGAAGCGAAGGGAAATAAGTCGGAAGTGTTTAGTGTTGTTCTAGTGGTGTGAATAGTGTGTTTTATTAGTGAAGTGAAAATTAAGTGTGTATCTAGTGTTTGTGTATAAATAAAGTGCAGTTTTTCTGGCATAGTGTAAATAATTTATCACGAACCCCAGCTCGTAACAATACAATAGTAAATATATATTTATCTTTTCCTAACAAACTGGAAATCTGACCATAGCCTGTCATGATAAAAAACAAGACAACGTTCTGGCAATATTATAGAGCTAACTATGTGCGTCTTTTTCAATCTATAATAGTATCTAGACTTTGAAATATAGTGCAAAATTGAACAAAAAAATAATTTTCTGCAGTACATAATTATTTCAGAGTTGCCAATCTTATCAGTGTGATTTCACCCTCTCGACTTGACGATATTGCATGTGCCACTATACAGTGTAAACAGAATATTCAGCTTATTAATTTAACCGTTTAATTTTCTGCCAGATCCCGAGTGGTTTTTGGAAAATCCCTTTTTAGAGCACCCTTACGTACCCTGTACCAAGGAACACACATGCTAAATTTCAGCTTTTGCGCCCAATAGTTTTGGGTAAGCGTTGTCTGTCAGTAAGTAAATAAGGCAAGAATTTTATATGTAGCGATTAATCTTTGCCCACAAGTTTTCTCTCCTTAGGCTCGTTTTAGGGAGTTGTGAATATAAGTCCATGTGCTATTCTGATGTATATGTCGGAGATTGGAGAACGGAACGTCAAATCTTATTAGATTTGGGTGTATTCGGAAACGATGGTTGGCAACACTGAACACTAACGCCGGCGGTTGACAGCTGTCAATGTCATTAAATGTTTTATAAGCGAACGTCGAGCTGTCAAGGGCACTTTTTGGCGACAGACACCGCGGAGGAAACAAGTGTGGCCTACCTACGTCCGATTTCGCCGCGTTGCCAAAAGTAATCCATTTTCATCCGAGCTACGTGTGCATATTTAGTTTGTGAAGTAAACTAATTAGTTTGAGTAAAACCTATTGAGTGTATACCGAGTCTTATTTTCCTGAAATGTACGATGGAGAAAGACCTGAGAGACGAAGAACGCCCACATTCTCCTACGTTACCTACCTTATATGTTATATATAATATTTTAGCAAGTTTTATCAAGATCTATTTGGAAGGTTTTGCGTGATTACCGTGATTTAGGCCTGCGAGAATACCATACATACATACATAGACTCACGCCTGTTTCCCCGAAGGGGTAAGCAGAGGCATATTAAACGCCCACTTTTCGCCAGTGTTTTGCTCCCACGTAATAGGTGGTGAGCTTATTGCCGCTTATCGGAATATTTTGGCTGTTGTAAGAGCCGACAGAGGGAGCATATTATGCAGAGAACAGCACTGTAAGAGAAGGAAAACTTGATACAAACCCTATACCAACCCGTTTGGCTAGCGTGGTATAGCAGGCCAATTCCTCCTTTCAAAGGAGAGGCCTAGTCCAGCAGTGGGCTGTTAAAGGCTGATGATGTATTGTCTCGTATGGGGATCAAAGGCAACATTCGGCACAGTATTAAAAAGCAACGTGAAATAGGTATATAGAGGAGTCAGATCTTATTTCTCATTTCCATGTTAACCTTCTGATGTTATCTCGATGGTGTGTTACTAGACGCAGCACAGTAAGCGTAGATAAGTTAAATTGGAAAAGCGATCATCTTCGCCCCCATGTTCTTGCTACTTCACTGCCGGGAATATTATAAATTGTGAAAAATGAAAATATAAGACTTGAATGGAAAAATGGACATCTTTATTCTTCCCCTGAAGGTAAAGTGCAGTGTCTTTTCATGGAAGATTTATTTATTAAAGTTACATTGAAATAGAACATTTTTATCAAAATTAGTAGTAATGTAAGGGAAGGTCTGTTTGTTAGGCTTTGACGTTCTCAACTGCTTTTGGAATTTGATATATGATAGTAATTCATATTGATTTAAAATTTGACCCTCAAGACCACCATACATATGGCATAGGTTGCTATTTTTAAAAAGCTTAGGCTTTATACACATAAGCGCTATTATCTTGTTTTTCCTCCAAGGGGTTTTGCCTCCAAACATATTACGCACATGTGTTATTTACCTGCGTGTTATTTGATGATTTCTTTTTTAGTTTGTATAATCAAAACAAAAGTGTTCGTCATATCATCATTATAGAGCTTTTTGAAGTTCACCGCTGACATTGACTGAATTAGGTTAGCCTTTCTGATTTCAGCATGAATGTGCCGGCTCGACCGGGAAAGTACTAACCTCTCACGAAAATCGACGTAAAGTAACAGTACCTAAACTGTTGCGTTTCGTTCGAGTGAGATTGTCGGAGGCCCCATCCAATATTCCTTCTCCCTCCATCCCACTCCTCCTTCTATCCCTTTTCCCAACCCCAAGGGGCGGCAACGCACTTGTGACTCCTGTGGTATTGCTTGTCTCAATGGGCGGCGGTAATTGCTTACCATCAGGTGATCCGTCAGCACGTTTGCCGGTTATTACTATAAAAAAAAATATTTTAGTTCCGCTGGCTACACGAGTTTCCATAGCCTTTGTTGTCGAGATTTTCGTCTCTCCCCAAATATACTATTTACTTCGTATACTGCCTCCATGCCTCCGTGGCCCAGTGGATAGCGTATGCGACTGCTGATCGGAGGACCCGAGTTCGATTCCCGCGAGGGCTAAAAGTGTTACTGGATTTTTTCCGAATTCTCAGTAGCAGCACGTAGTCTGGTGATGTGCCCGGTAACGGCAATAGGCTCGCTCCCTATTACGTGGGACCTAAAAATTCATGGCGAAATGTGCCTATCACTTCGGGGTTACAGGCGTGAGTCTATATAATATAAACTACGTATATATTTCTTAGATGCATTTTACGACACCCACCAAGTGAAATGAGGCAGCAACACTTTGTATTTTTAATGCGTCACTTCGCTTTCTGTTTGAAAATCACTATTTTCAAAACTATTTTCAAAATCACTATACTATTTTCAAAATCACTATTTTGAGGCATAGATACTTTTCCTTGTACTAAACATTCTTCTTAACCCTGGGGTGTTTGTTTTTTATAATTATGCATATTAATTTATAGGTAATTTATGTATATTAATGAACAGTTAGTAACCATCGTAATAAAAATAAATTAAGACGGATAAGTGTGTATATAACGACCCAACGTTTGGAGATAAAATTTCATTTGGTGTGTATGTTAATTAATTTTCCAAATTGAACCTGCACCCCACGGAATACTTACGAAGGGGATAACATGGCTTTAATTAATAAAAGTATTACATTCGCTTGGAGAAATAATGCAGGTGATGGATGTAAGTATCAGTTTAAAAAAATAGTATTTTGGATATGAACGAATATAGTTATATTTATGTAACGAATTTTTATCGCGTAATTATTTAAATGGTTCATGTGGTGACGGATTATGAATACGGATTGTCACCACCCCATATCTTCCCAGGGGTGTCGTAAGAGCCCACAGAGGGAGCATATTATGCAGAGAACAGCACTGTAAGAGAAGGAAAACTTGATACAAACCCTATACCAACCCGTTTTGCCAGCGTGGACCAATTCCTCCTTTCAAAGGAGAGGCCTAGTCCAGCAGTGGATTGTTAAAGGCTGATGATGATGATGAATTATTTAAATTTATTAAATAATATAAATTTTTCTTCGTCATGGGTTACGAGACACGAGACGTGGTCATGAGATGACGAGTATAAACAGCCTGAAAATGAGCAATGATATTATCAGCATCATCATTATCCACCCTAAACGTAACCGTCCCACTGCTGGGCACTGCAGCTAGCGATAATTAACGATTTAATACGCACCTGCATAGACGAAATCAAGTTTCAAGTGGCAATATCCCAATCTGCTATGGACAAAATGAAGAAAACCTGGCAAGATCGAAATATTACCAAAGTCACAAAAATACGACTTGTGAGGGCCCTCGTTTTTCCCATATTCTTCTATGCTTCTGAGACATGAACTAGGCATGTTAGCATCAAACACAGGTTATCTTCTATTGTTCAGGCTCGTATACTCACTTTTTTCGGACATGTATCACGACGCTGAGACCAGTCTAGAGAACGCTTAGTAGTTCAGGGTAAAGTAGATGGCTACAGACCACGCGGCAGGTTACCAATGCCAGCCGCTGAATACACGAATACACAAGAAGAGCAGAAATACGTGACGAGTGGCGTCAAATTGTGAATCAGGCCACAGCTGTAGATGTGACGACCACGAACACTCTGCTAAGAGTGTAACGCCTAAGAAGAAGAATACGCACTCAACATCGAAAAGTATGTGGTGCGTGCCGTGGATTGGAACCCTAGGTCCTCTACGTAGCAGTTTTTTATTCTCGCCACTATGAAATTGCTGCCTTATGAATGATTGTTAACCTTTTACTTTTATGAACAAATACCTACTCGATGAAGATTTAATTTTAAGTAAACCTAAAATAACTTTCTATAGTTCGGTTGGCTTCATAAAATCATACTAAATCCAAGTACTTATGAAACGCTCATTCACAAAAGCTGACGTCACTCTAAGGGCAGATTCACACCTAGTCGGGTCACGTTCTGTTATCAAAGTAATTTACACGGCGCACGGCAACTTCATCTAACTTGGTCGAAAGTTGCTTGATTAGGCGCGTGAGGCGACCCGCCGCGGTAATTATTTCCTTACTTGAGATGCCGATAGATTACTGATTGTATGTAAGTAGACTTTATTTGAGATGAAAAGATGAAGGGGATGGATTTAGGACTGTTTTGTGGGTATATGGGTAATTGATTAACTCTATATTTCTCAGAATTGTATTTGTACAGGGATTCTTGCTAGCAGGTTAGGAAAACCATGTCTTTTGTCTACTTCTTCGGTCAAATCTAATGTTTAGGTTTCCATCTGGTATTAGGACACTGCATGGTGGCGTCGAGCAGACAATTCAAACTTCAATACATTGATTAGCCGCTTGTCATTGGTGCAAAAACTTGTGGACAGCCTAGGTTTATACGGACCACTATATATTTCAATACCTATACGAGGCACAGTGGCTTGTTATATTTTGCGGATTTCTGTATTTATTGCTACTATATTCATGTGGCCAGCAACGAAAGAAGTCAGGCCATTTATAATGATCCTCACACACATCTCCCTAACGCCATTAAGGTTGAGTCTCACACACCTCCTCCGCCAGCTATACTCGGTCGATTCCACTCTTAAAATCGAGTGGTGGACTTGAGAAGGCTTGCAAAGAGTTTCCATCGCGTTACAAAAAAGAAGGGTCTTACTAAGAACTTACTCTACTATTAAAACATTTCATACTGTCATAAAACTGAAAGAACAAACTAACCTCTAACTAAATAAAAAGATTCAATCTACTCGCTGAAATCACATAATTATTCCAGTTAATAAAACTATAAGGTAGCCATCTAAAAGGAAAAATTATTCAAAACTTCGCAAGCAGGTATCAAGTCCGTAGGAATAATTTAAAATGTAACTAGTTTAAAAAAGAGATGTAGGAATAAAGAAATGTAAATTAAACCAAAGGTATGAAGAAAAACAACATCATTATGCAGTAATGGTTCCGTTCCAGAGTAGGCTGTAGTTCCACTTAAAGAGATACGCTGCGTTAATAATATATGACGCTATCCTTGAGTGATGCGCTGCGTGAGTGAGATATGAACGAGATCACTGAACATTATTTACAGCGGGATGGTTTACTTTCTTTTAATAAATGCCGTTCGCAGGTAGTTTTTGTGTAGTTTTGTATCGATTTTATCTATCAGAGATGTTTTACACTGATATGATTGATGAGGTCATAATTATGTTAGTTTATAACTCAATTCAAGGCTGGCCTATGAGTCTAGAATTTAGTAACCGTGACTGCTAAGCCGGAGATCGTGGGTTTGATTTTAGCCCAGAGTAAAGCTTTGGATGATTTGAGCTTTGATTTGATTATGACATTTTTGAAAAAACTTCCTCTCCTTCACTAACAATCAACCGTGTTTCGTACGGGACTTTAGAGTCATTCAATCAACATACACAAAAGACAAGATTTTGTGAATCATACGTGTATTGTCTCGCGTGGAAATCGAACCCACTACAGCATCCGTGCAGTTAAAATTTAATTGGTCTATGTTTGGGTGTTACTTATTTTTAAATGCGCACCTTGGTAGACATAACATGTCTTCCGGGAACATTATAGGTAACACTCAGACATGCAGGATTCCTCACGGTGTTTTCCGTCACCGTTCAGAAAGTTATTAATTAACGATTTAATAAGTACATAACTGAAAAAGTAAGTCTTGGATGCAACCGGGATAGCGCTAGAGCGATGATGAAGTACATAAGTGAAAAAAATCTGTATTTCACGCCGAGGGTTTTAACCTTTTTTTTTTACGAGGTGGAAAATCCCTTCGGATCGCCGACTCTTAGGGGAAACGAGAGCCGGAGTATGTGGTGTTTCCACTAAAAACCACCTCGACTCTCTCATGTACCCGTGTGCCGGAGGGTAGGGCATCGCCGAAGCATTCGTCGGCACCCTCCGACGGGCATTGGCCCGCCAGGTGGTTAGGCGGGCACCGAACAAAACCCCCTTGGCGGCGGATTAAGGTGTTGGGCTCCACCGCCAAAACACCCAGCGGCCGCAGAGGATAGGGAGGACGGCAACGCAACACCGCATCTCCTCTTCCTCTGCGGCCCCACCGCGCCCGCACCGTTGGACGCATCCTGCGCAGGCCCACTGCCAAGCCCACGCGGAGCGTCCAATCCAGGGATCCCTCTTAGCTTCACCGCGGGGCTCAAAGCCGCAGTTATTGAGCCCCCCCACCACGACAAGGTGGAGATTCCACGGGGGGAGAGGGTTTTAACCTGAGTTCCTTTGAGTAGTAGTTTGTTAAGTTGGTCTCGTCATTAGGCTATTGTTACAGCACGTATTAATTTATAATTTTTTTGTTTTTTCGTTCATAATCATTCATCGGCTTTGCATTTCGGCGTGTATAGTGTATATTCCCATTTATGGGCCTATACAGTGTATTTACTTCTAAATATTTTAGCTTTATGTATAGTCAATACCTGACTCACATAAGGTACGCCGCAAGTTGAAACATTAAGATAAGACAAATAGTTTGTTCGTTATTACAAATGGTTTCTTAATGCGCGAAGATATGCCGCGATCGGTCTGTATGAGATAGTTTTAATAGTTATCTTCTATCATAAATGATGATGCTTCATTAGTTTAATTGTATGATAGAAAATGGCGGGTTATTTATAAAACTAGCGAACCCGGCAAGCTTTGTTTTGCGGTATACTAATATTTGATGACTGTGTTTTTAAACGCCAACATCATAAAAAAAAAAATGAAGAATTAAAAATATAATGTCTAATATCATCAGTATTCTCAGCCCTACCAAATATGTTAAAATTATATCAATTGGTCAAGCCATTTCGGAGATGTTTGATTTGATTACAGACACTGTGACACGAGATTCTAATTTATTTGATGCAACCGTAACGTAACACTGGCAAGTAATGACTTCTAAGTTGAACAAAGTATGTAATGTTTCGAGGCAATTTGCAACTACCTGCAAAGTACAGCCATGATTCATAGAATTCATAGAATAGACACACAAGCCCATACCTATGAAAAAATCAATGTAGTTACTAAGTTTTTAAATTGTGTAGAATCAAGACGAAGAAAAGAGTGGCCCGGAGTTTCTTGCCAGATTCTTCTCATGAGGCTCTACTTTTTGAACAGGCATTTTTTTTGAATGCTCAATTATCTAAATATGCATTCAAAGTTACTTTTTATTTTAATTTGCATGACTTTCTGACGAGTCCAAAAAATTTAAACATTTTTATGGAAATAAACATATTTGAGTTTGAGTTAGAGCCTACGAACTTGTAATGGAGTGTGATAAAAAGCTAAATTATATATTTTTAAATTTCGTAGTAGGCAAATGAGTAGATGGATTTTATGGTAAGGGATTACCGCCGCCAATGGACGGCTGTCTAACACCAGAAGATTTGTTTTTGTTTATCCCCGACCTCCCCATTGTGCTCAGTGTCACTACCGTGACGACTAAGCCGGCGGCTTGTGAAAGTTCACAAAATCCATCTACTCATGTGCGTGAATGGAGTGTGTGGTATTTCTGTCTAATAATTAGTGAAGCACAAGACCACAAGGTCCAGGTCCAGGACCACAAGGTCAGTCAAAAATAAACGAAAGAATATGAACATTCTATTACTGTTTGGCTATTCGCTATAGCTTTTACTATATTTCATATTTCTTTTACTCTGTTTTATATAGATATTATTGGCAGATAACTGTCCATCACAGAAACTTTGACGTTCTGATTTATCTACACGATAAATCCAGATTATCGTGTCCAGAAGTGGGGAAACTGTGCTCGTGCATGGTGTTTTTTTATATGACCGGTTACCCATTCCGTAAACCAGACAGAGACGCCTGTGCTTTCACCTGGTCGCCACTTTGACATTCTTTTCTCATTTCAAGGATAGTGATATAATGTAATCAAGCGGCGATAGCTTAGTGGTGTATGTAAAGGACTGCCGAGACGATAGTCTCGGGTTCGATTCCCAGTTACCCTGGGCACTCACCTCTGACATTTTTCTTTCAAGTTATGTGTGTATTAAAAAATCTTAATTATGGCTCGCTAAATAATGCGCCCGGTAGATGGCAATAGACTCGCCCTACATTGGGACTGAAACATAACTGGCGAAGTGTGGGTGTGTAATACACCTTTGCCTACCCCTTCGGGGATAAAGGCGTGAAGTGATGTGATATATTGTATGAATCATAACAACCAGAACACAGGTACGTTACCATGTCATATCTGTTTACACAGACAGAACAACCGAGCAATCTGGCACCAATAAATCGCGCGGAACGTACAATAATATTAAAAGGCAGAGCTAACGCAAGAATTATATGTTACGGAAGCGGCGGGCAACGTTCCAAATTCACGAGTTTGCTCGCGCCATGCCTCTGGTTATGTTGGGAGCATTATGTTTAATGGTTTCAGCTAAAAAGTTGCGCGACAGTTGTGCATTAGTTGCGCTGCTGTTGCTATATAACTCTTGTGAACATATTTCTCGAAGGAAGTACATATTTAAGTGAAAGGTAACCGAGAGTCACTATACTATCGCTATTTCTATGGATTGCTGAGGTTGGAACCGTCGCTCTGTGGAAAAGCTTATATCCTGTCGAATCTGTTTAGAATCCTGAGGTCCAATTCTCCTGAATATATTTGTTCAAAATGCAGTTTCGATCTAATGACAGTGTCATACTCATGTCACAAATGGTATTCTCCTAAATTAACTGATACCTATTTGAATGTTGTTGGAATGCTATCGTGACTAGATCGTAAATTGAACAATGTGTCAACGTCGAACTATAAAAGTCAAATTAGACGATGATGACATTAAATTTGCAGAATATCGATGCTGAGTCAATTAAAAATATAATCTCATTTCGCTCAAAATTAAGTTTTAATGTCATAAAAACATGCTACGTTAAAACGATAGCTTTAGCTAGCAACAAAACCTTTAAATTTTCGTACATAGTATATTATGTACGAAAATTTAAAGGTTTTGTTGCTAGGGTTCCCACCAAGAACTTAGGGTCCAAAGCCAACCTCACCTGCAAGTGGTGCACCTGCCGATCAACGGACGAGGCTCTGGCAAACAAAATATCCCGATAAGCGGCAATAGGCTCGCCACCTATTACGTGGGATCAAATCACTGGCGAAAAGTGGGCGTTTAATATGCCTTTGCCTACCCCTTCGGGGAGACAGGCGTGAGTCTATGTATGTATGTATGTCATATAAAATACGAGAATTGGCCTTCAGAGGTGACTTCGGGCACCAATGCGATTCAACTTGGATAATGCTAGATTTAGGTATGCTATTGGTCTAGGGGTCTGATTACTCTGCCCTCTGCCTTAGTAAAATGAAAATAAGTAGAGCTCCAAATGTCGATTAATAATAATTTGTAAAACATTGTATCAGAGTTGGACTCATTGATAGTAACTGTCTTACTACAACATTATTTAGGACTACTGCACCGTTCCCATGGCACATAGCGTGATGTTAAATAACCTATACTTCCTCCTCCTAGCCTTTCTCGATAAAAGAACCATCTAACACTGAAAGAATTTTCAAATCGGACCAGTAGTTTCTGAGATTCTGAGATTAGTGCGTTCAACCAAATAAACAAATAAAAAAGACTCTTCAGCTTTATATATTAGTACTAGATTAGATAAGATTACGTAAGAAAGCATAATTATTGGCAGTAAGACACGCTTAGTAATAACGTATGATGTGTACATATCGCGAAAGTTTATAATCGATAAATGCAGTATATTATTATGTTAAAAGAGTAATTTAAAAGTTCAGACCAAAAGATAGTCCTAGTCATGACTCAAAGTTATACGGGCACTATTGACAGATTTATCTAAACATAATTAGGCGCAACATGCACAATAAATGCGGCAGTTGTCCTCCTGCAACCATTAGAACATCGTTAGTTCGCAGTATATACACATGTATGCATTATGTATTATTTTAGCAGATACCAGTCAATATATTGCCAATTGAACTAAATCACATTTCACAATGACAACCATACAACATCAAACCCAATAAAGTCATCACCCACTGCAACGTAACAGCACATCTTACCGTCTGTCGTCAATACAATGCTTGGTAAATATTATATCGCTAACCGCGCATCGCCAGCGAGGTATCCATCTATTCGTCTGGTGGGTTGAGTTAAGACCTAGTTACTTTATAAGGACTAGGCTCACGTAGGGTTGACAAACGCGTCGCTTGCTTGAAGCGTGAGGATAACCTTGACCTGCAGTCACGTCAAATATTGTCGGCGGGTCATGTGTCTAAGTAACTGTAGCCACTCATCAGTACTTTAACGCACACGCTTACAAACCGACATAATAGCAACTGACAAACATTGACGGAGTTACACACCTACAGTGAGTGACGACCCTTATATCAAAAGATGCCTCAGCGATCCGATCTCAAAATGTAATATCGATGTATTTTTTTCCAAAGGCAACGCCTAAATGAGCTCGTCATATCAAATAAAACGCCAACAAGAGAAGTATATCGCCTACGCTGGGTATCAAAAATCAGTGATTCGACAAAGGGGGGCCTAGCCTACAACCACCGTGTACCATTGTACGTGACTGTACTTCTAACTTGAGCAATTTTTCCCCTTTGAGTTATCGACGATACAAATTGGTAATTATCTTTCTATTGTGTGGGAATGAAGGAAGAATGTGATATTAAATTTTCTTGGAGAAATATTTTTTGTGCTTGTTTACTATGCTGTATTGACTCTGATTAGTGGAGATTTATTAAAACTATCTTTGTTATTTATTTATTCTGCGTATGCATAATGGCTTAGGTAGTCGTCTTACTGCGTTAAACTGCGCAATCCTATATGATTTGATTGCCTTACGAAGAAAGCGCTGTGTGATCCAGAAATTATTCTTACAATCCTAAATTGCGTTGACTTTTCAAACACACAAAGAAAATCTAAACACTAATTGTATTTGAAAAAGATAGTAAAACCAACAGCTCCAGTAATTTAGACAATTTCAACACAAAACTAGCAAGGCAAACACTTCACTATCCAACTTTTCATTTCAGTCCACCCACCCAGAAGCCACGTCATTTCAAAACTGCAACACAAGTAAAAAAAAATTCCGCAAAGTTATTCATTATATCACTTTGCATTTCAAAGTATATTCAAGTCGTGGCTGTCGTACAACATCTCACATCCAAGTGCACGTACATAATTTAATGGCGAATGCTTAAAATTTTACAATTCAATAGTAACCAGCTCGGACACAAGTTGCACTTACGATTCGCGGATAGTGCCGTATAAATATTTAGAAAAACAGAAACCATTCGCTACTATCGGTTCTCGATAGTCACGAATTTAGGGATTTAAATCTAGGTGCCCAAAAAATTGGTACTCAAACGGGAATACTTCTGCATATGCCGATAAGAAAGTTTATAGATGTTCAAATATTTTCTGGAGAATTGTACACTGAGTACAAGTAAAGTGAATTCTATGAACCTCTGGAAAGCGATTGGTGTCACTTTGATAACTATTAGATTAGTAGTTGAGGCGCTTAGGAGGGACATAAGGGCATACAAATATATGTTAATTAAAATATAAGTTCTTATATACAGGCTTTTTGGCACGGGTCTTCTTGCAGACTCTCAGACATGCAGATCTCTTAACGGTGTTCCCTAATCTTTTGGGAATAAATTCCAATTTAATACACATTTAACTCCGAAAATTTCAGGATGTGGCAGTCTGGTGGGTCCTCCACTAGGTAATCATTGCCACGTATAAAAATATATCTTAAAATATTATAAATTGCGATCTCCAGGGTCCCAAGTACGTCTAAGAATTTTGCTCATTGCTTGTCATCCTGGGATGACGATTATATAATATTACTAGCTGTTTACCGCGGTTTCACCCGCGTCCCGAGTGAACTATTTCGCGTATCCGGTTAATTTATAACCTAAGTTACTCCTTAGTACATCAGCTATCCGGCAGTGAAAGTCCCGTCAAAATCAGTCCAGCCGTTCCAGCGATTAGCGACAAACGAACAAACAGACAGACAGACAAAAAAATTAAAAAAAATAATTTCGGTATATGTACCGTGTATATATTCATAATTATGCATTTAGTTAAAAGCGGTTATTTTAATATTACAAACAGACACTCAATTTTATATAAATGTATAGATTATAAACTGTTTAAAACAGAACCCGTTCTTTAGGTGTTATCGTAGTCGGGTAGAAATGTGTTTTAATGTGGGAGTAACAGTACTCCTACGTGTTGACAGCTTGTTTGTTTACGAAGCTAACTCTCACGTGGGTGAAAGCCTTTTATCCTCAAGTAATTACCTACTTCCGTACAATTTTGTTTCTTCTCAGAAATGATTAGGAGGAAAATCTTATTCGACTTTGTTTGAGTCGAAAATCTTACTCAAGGTACCACAATAGATCACGGAAACAAATTAACTATTTATCATATATATATAATAAGAATATTATCTTATGCTCGTGTGCTCGACATAATTAGAGCTACGTAATACGTAATCTTAATATATAAAATCCTTGCGTTACTGACTGACTGACAGACACGCTACAGCCAAAACTATTGGGCGCAGGAAGCTGAAATTTGGCATGTATGTTCCTTGGGGACCGTAGGGGTGCACTAAGAAAGGATTTCCCGAAATTCCTACAGAATCGGGCAAAACGGGTAAAAGTGCAGGCGTAGCTGCGGGCGTCCTCTAGTGTTTATTATTACTGTGAAGATTTTACTTCTCATAATAAAACAGTAATCAGACATCTTGAAGAAAATAAAAATTCATCTAACAATTTTAGCTAATAACTTACTTCGCTATTTAACTCCCCAGGCTTCTATAGGACTAAATGGGTAGTATTTTACGACAAACAATAAAAATATTTTTCAGATCGATTATTTACAGACGTAGTTATAGGGAAACAAACCGAGCAGAATTTTTAGAAGCTAAACGGACAGGGTAGCAGAGCAAACCATGTTGTCACAAAACTCATATCGTCCTATGATTTTACATAATACTTTTAATAAATTGCGCAGTTAATAAACCGTAAATGCATTTAACATCACATACATGATCAAAATCTTTATCATAATAAATTTACGTCAGTAAGAGTAAACATAGTTCCGTCCCTTTCTTAAAACGTTGGCTAAAAGGAGACGTAAATTAAAGTGAGCTTAGTTCGTAATATCAAAACTAGTGATTAGGATAACTGCCAAATGGTAGCTGCCAGCTCTCTGATATATAGACTCGAATTAACTTCCAACTGCGAGTGTTTTCGACAATCTTCAGCTTAAGTGGATAGAGCATAATTTCTGTTGCAATTAGCAGTAAGTTTGAAGTGAAATTGTATTTGGTACGTTCACTGCTACGATGCTACGGACTACGAAGATGCTGTGAGACAAGCTACGAATTATCTTGTCCGCTACGATGTTGTGTACAATTTGTTATTTGATCTTTAATGTTATTACCTATTGTATAAAATTCCATTGAAGGTGTCAACGTGGCTGTATATTATTATCGACTGGCTTGTTGGTCTGGTGATTAGTGACCATGACTGCTAAGTCATGGTCACTTATATGGCCGGGTTCGATTCCTACACAATACACATTTTTGTATGATGAGAAAGGGTATTTGTTTGGTGTGGGTGCAATTTATATTTATTCAAGATTATGAATAAGTGTGCTTACTAATTGTTTGGTTGCCATACTACGGGCTCTGCTGAGTTTGGGATCAAATAATGGTGTGTGAGTTTACCCAGAATATTATATCGAGTAATAGCTTACCATCATTTGCATATTGACCGACCTGGAAATGTCTATTCCTTTTCTATACACTCATCGTTCCGTAACTGTAGACCAAATTTTTACTAGTAGGCATGGCATAGTAAAGTAAATGTAGCATATCTTGTAGCTTACCTCGTAGCAGACTCGTAGCGGCGTAGCTAATAGCTTTGAAAACACAGCTAAATAGCTTACATAATATGTACATAGTAAAGTAGTCAACATTCATTTAAGAACTACTTTGGAGGTTTTAATAGTCAAGTAATAATTACTTTATTAAGGCTCATTATAATCTTAATATATAAAATCCTTGCGTTACTGACTGACTGACAGACACGCTACAGCCGAAACTATTGGGCGCAGGAAGCTGAAATTTGGCATGTATGTTCCTTGGGGACCGTAGGGGTGCACTAAGAAGGGATTTCCCGAAATTCCCACGGGATCGGCCAAAACAGGTAAATTTAAAAAAAAATGCAGGCAAAGCTGCTGGCGTCCTCTAGTTCCAAATATAATTCAAACTCATGACTGCACGGTTGGCGTAGTAGTTTACACGGTCGCATCGCCAGTTGACACTGCATTGAGCTTTGTGGGTTTGATTCCCACATGAGGTAACATTTTGTGTGATCCATAAATTGTTGCTTCGAGTCTGGGTCCCTTGCGACACAAAATTTATTGATAGTGCGGGAGAAGTCTTTAAAAAATATTTTGGTCGATTGTTTGTGAAATATTAGCTCTAAAACATCTAAATCAAACTTAATACAAAACATTTCATTCGAGATCCACTAGTACCATAGCGAAGCATTCAGGCTAAAAGCATTAAAGAGAACGTCTGTAAAACACGGGCGTACGTTGAAAACACATTGTTTATTTAAAACGTACGTCTCGTCAGCTCCTGGTTGACTCTTGATCAAATTAAACTTTAAGTATACACGGAATACATAATTGTTCTGTGTTTAGAGGCTTATGAGATGTGTGAAAGGGGCGGAGTTATGCTGGTTGTCTCAAAGGGTAGGCTCGACTGAGGTAATGCAACCTTGTTACAGCAGATTGAGGAATCTTAGCTGTATTTTTGCTATTGAATTTCGCTTTGTCAGTGAATGGCGCAGTGGGTTCATCAGTTGCCTCTACGTTTATTACTACGCTGTTAATTGTAGGTTCGATTAGGCCCATTTATCATGCTGTAATTAGCAAGGCTCGACCAACAAATATTGCGGAACAGTCTTCTTAAAAAAGCTGTATATTTTGCTGCCACGTTTCTTTCAGTGAGTAAAAACGCCGAAACCTATTTCTCTTCTCTTTCAGTCTTTACTAAAATATTCAGCCAGAGGGTATATTACCCTCTGGCTGTATATTTACTATCTCAAATCTCTAAGGACATAGAGATTAGAATCTTGTAAAACCATGCTCCTAACTTCCGCCTTTTGCTATAACATACGTCGCAAAACACTAAGAAACAAGACACCATTATTTAGTAGATACCTACCAGATAATATTCAAACGCGAAACAAACACACCGTCTTTAAGCCGCTAATTTGTCGCCACTTATCTTTCAAAAACAGAAGGTACTCACAAAATTGTTTCAAGATGTAAAAACACGTCAAAGGCGCATATATGTTAATCCTGAATTACTTAATGTGTTCGTGCAAGATGAAACACTTGGCTCATTAGAAAGTTACATAATCCCACATGTAGGTAATGTGTTCATTCGCTCAATATGCAAATCGAGACGGTTACATTTGGTTACATTCGTATATTAATGACGTTTTCGTTTAATTTGCCGCCGCTTTCGTGGCGTTTGGACCGCATAACTTTTGTGTGCAGTTCTGAAATTATTTATTCACAGCTAGAAGAAATTAGCAGCGTTATGTTATTCTCACGTTTTGCGAGATGTATTTTACGTTACATGCGAAAGAGCTTCGAGCGAGAAGGCATAAGGTTCTATACCAAGAGTATTTCCATATTCCATTCTACATAGGAACAAATAATTTCTGGAATTTGTCTTATTCAGGAACTAGATAGTTTTAGTTTCAATGAGTTTTCTTTTTAAACTGGAGAGGCGTAAATATGAAAACAAAAATGCATAGACTATTTATATTTAGTTACGAAACATCTTTGTGTAGAATCGAATCTATAATACTGAGTGAAACGTAACTACGATGTATTTACTCTAACTATTGCACTATTGGTGAAACATTTATATCAATTTCCCAATTAAATTTTGCTTTCTAAAATAACAACACAATATTAAATTTATTATATCATACCGTGGAAAATTAACATCAAAATTATATTATAACATAATATTTCTGTTAACGTTATTAGCGCAGCTCTAAAATCACTCTCATAATAATTTATCATAAATTCGTTCATTACACGTGAAACTAATCAATCAACGTTATAACGTTATAATAACTCTATTCGTTTCATAAAGTTATTTTGTTATTTTAATGGCGAAGTTTCGCTGATACGATTAAGTAGTTTGGTATTGTAAATACTGAATTAACTTAATTAATCTGTGCTTATTTTGTGAATGGAATGGGAGGATTCTAACTGCAGATATACAGCTTGGGACCCTGTCATAATGCTAATGAAACCCAAGAAAGATAAAGTCACCAGAAGACCTAAGGGCACTGTGAGCATACATACATACATACATAGACTTACGCCTGTTTCCCCGAAGGGGTAGGCAGAGGCATATTAAACGCCCACTTATCGCCAGTGTTTTGATCCCACGTAATAGGTGGCGAGCCTATTGCCGCTTATCGGGATACTTTGTTTGCCAGAGCCTCGTCCGTTAATCGGCAGGTGCACCACTTGCAGGTGAGGTTGGTTTGGGACCCTAAGTGCTTGGTGGGAACCCTATGCACACTGTGAGCTCTTTCTGCGTAAATATTGTAATAAAATGTTCCGGTACTTTGAGATAAATTATACACTCAAGAAAAAGAAAATATCACCTCAATCTGCCGTGACCATGAATCCTGTAAAGAATTCGAAACGTCGGCAAGTAATAAATTAAAAATGTAGTTTCTTGATAATTCGTTTTAAATGTAATAACTAAGTGAAACCAATATAAGGCGATAAAATCCGTAAACTGTAGTTTAACTTCATTGGAAAGTATTAGTCCGTTTAATGCTATTATTTGAATAGGCGCGGGGTAATAGTGGACATAAAGGCATTTTATTTTCCATAGTTTCTTCCATAGTTTCATGCCTTTGCAAGTCGTTTTTGAAGCTTACTAATACCTAAAAATATGGTTTGGCCCTTCAATGCCTAATAATAAATTACAACTTGACTACACCTCGAAATCTAGAACATTGACTGTGAAGTTACAAGTATTACACCTCTTCCTATCATGTCATCTGTAATATCAAATCAAAAGTATTGCTAACAAAAAAAAATATATACCAATAAACTAAACACCCAGACAAGGTGTATATACATTACGGCATCTTTACTTCCAAAAACGTGGCACAAAACAAAACATTTGTTCTCAATGTGCGACCCCGTTCTATAAAACGTAGCTAACATTTCTCCGAGTACTTCAACGTAGAAGGTTCTCGAAGACATCTGACTGTAAACATTACGTTCATTGTCGCGAAGGCTAGGCACTTCACAGGCTAATTTTAAGTTCAAACTAACCTACTTAGCCATCGCGGCCCCTCGGCTACTAAAGGCGTATGTATAGAGACCTTTTAAGACTAAATAAAGATTGGAATATTTTAGCAATACGAATTTGTATATACTGTTTAGATGTTTGTTCCCGTTTTGTGAATACCTTTGGGTGTTTGTGGGAAGGCAATATAATTTTAAGGTTTGTTGTGAGGTAACCTCGTTGCCTTAACGACTATGTATTTGTATTAAACTGCGTATTGACTTGCTCTGAATTGTTTTGTACCAAAATGTGGTTAAGGTTTTGGCGCTGAACTATTTGGATATTGTGTCAAATTATGTTTTTAAGAAGGGTTGAAATCTTAAATTATGCTCAGTGTATGTATATAGTCTGCAGTGGCATAGATACAAAACAATATGCATGCAAAATAAAATGCAGGTAGGCATTCGCCCTCTCAAGGGTCAGTGAAAGTTCCCTCGAACATAGCAAATGCTATGGCTACCACTCTATTTTAGCGGTGAAGGTAAATTGCTTAAAATAACCATAGTACCATAGTAGAATACTTTGTCAAATTATAACAGTTTGTGAATAGGTACGTCTGTAATAAATCGCGACGCCGAATGGCATATCGAAGTTTTTAGTCTCTAGTCTTAATCCTATTTAATTAAGAATACCTTTACAGAAGTCTGCCTTCGTGGTCAAGCGTACCTATACGTCTGCTCAAGAGGTCTCGAGTTCGATTGCCGGGTCGGGAAAAAGTGTTACTGGGTTTTTCTGAATTATCATAATCGAAGGGAATCGTACTCGTGACACGCGGTTAGCTGGCAGTGGCATTTACAACCTCTACGTCATATTTGAAGTCGCGAAATCTCACGACAGACTGTAACTATTTCCAGCCGACATAATACAAGACTACCATCCTATGACCAATGAGGCAGCCCATCAACAGAAGATCACACTAAACTATAAACCCATCCATATGTATAAGAATGCTGATAGCCTTACATATTTACGCCATGCCGATGGTGTCAGTAATGGCGGTTGTTTGCCGGCCCAGCGTTTTCGTGATTAGGCCTGCTCCCGTTAATTCCCCGGGGGCCATACCCATGAATACGAATAACTGTGAATTTGTTCTAAGGGCTACACTGCGCTATTTTGTTTGCGAAGACGTAGCTGTTTTTTTACAAGCGATATGTATAGAGATAAACACTTTTCATCACATAGGTGAATCTCATTCAACACGAATTTAACAATCTCGAAAATGGCTGGAACAATTTGTATGACTATTCTTTTGTATTGTTTTGTATTAATACTGGTACGGTCTTGATGGAAAGGGAATTTTAAATTTAAGCCAAGACTGCAAAACTGTATGCAAACGTAGCACCAATAACTTTAGACTTAAAAGCAAAATCATTGGATAGCTTCCAATTATACTGGCACCACAGAAGTATCATAAAATATAAATTTGATTAACAGTATAAACTAGCCCTTTGGTCAGAAAGTTTTAAAATAGTTAATCAAATATAAGCAACTTGTAGCTCGGACAGGGTCGACTTGTAGCGACGAATTTATTTTGTACTTTATATCACTGGAGACTGCAAGTAGAATATGATGAGTAATCTTATAAAAATAACTTTGTTTTAATCGTTGAATCGATTGATTTATAAAAGCAAGATCTCAAATTAAGGTCACCAAGTGACCAATCAGTTCTTTAACCATCCACGTGAAACTCATGATACAAAACGTTATCAAAATTTGATAACGTTTTGTATTAATGCAATCTTAAGTTTTCACAAACTAAAAACACATACCAAGAATGACTGAATTACTGATCTGTATACCTAATAATAATATAGATCAGTAATCAAACTAATGTATACGTTAGCAAAGTTAATAATCAAGGGCCGATAATCTGCAGCAATACAGTGCGGTTATAAAGATAGTAAATAATTCCGCTCAAACTCAAACTCAAAACTCAAAATCGTTTATTCATCTAGGTCACAAGGTGACGCTTATGAACGTCAATTTTTTAAATTGATTTACTTAATGCTTCTAAATTTACTGCCTCGTTCGCAAAGCAATAGGTAGAACCACGAGAAAGAACGGGCAATAAAACTCGTGGCCACTATTTTGAATCGCCAATATTATGTTACATAATTATGTATTTAATTTTTGTAAGGAGCTGCAACTGTTTCACATTGTACTAAATTACTTGAAAATAGTAATTAGTTACAGACATAATACTTAAGAAATTAATGCAGTTACTAAATTAAGTGCCTTAGTTAGCCTTCCAATGTGAATATTGTGTAACAGGAGCATCCACTTACGTCATATAATGTAGGCAACTCGCGACCATGTTCAGAACTATGGTGGAAATGTATGTTACAGAAGTGACTGTATATGAATACACAAAATTACAAAAACCATTAGTTTACATTAGCGGATCGGACGTCCACTTAATCGCCGTAAGCCTAATGAACACGCTTTCTATGAAATCATGTTTTGACATTTTAATCATCCCCGCGAGCGGTTGCCTTTATGCTTTTTTTATCGAGTTCCGTGTAAAAACATGCGAAACGACGGCCATGTTGTTGCCAAAACAAGGCTTTTGTTTAGTATAGAATATCGTGTGGACTGCGTCAATGTGTGCGGTCGAGTGCTTGCACGCATGGGCTTACACTCACTGGGTCTGTGTAGATTGGTAAATTATTTTTGAGTTCTGTCATAGCGTTTTATATTCAAATGTTTGTTTTATATTAAGGTATCAAAGCAGCCATAGTCTTGTGGGGAGACTCGGATTCAAACCCAGTGATTTATCGACGTTATGTGTGTAATAATAAGGTGTGAAATGAATATACTTAAATAACTCTAGTGTTAACTGTTAATGACTTTTTTAAGGTAGTGATAGCCTAGTGGAGATACCAACGGACTGCAATGCAGAGAGTATCGGGTTCGAATCCACGGCGCGCACCAATGACTTTACGAAGTTAAGTGCGTATTAAATTGTTAATTATCGCTTGCCCCGTGCCTCGGAGAGCACGTTAAACCGTCGGTCCCGGCTGTCATGAAGATCTTTGACAGTCGTTACGGGGAGTCAGTACCCTCAAATAAACTGATACTGGTCTAAACCATGGAATATCGCAATCCTTTTGGGTTGCGGAGGTCAGACGGCAGTCGCTCTGAGGAAAAATAGATATTCTGTCATATCTGGTAAGACTATGTGCGTTTTAAATTTTAATTATCGCTTGCTAAATGTTGAATGAAAATATCGTGAGGAAACCTGAATATCTGAGAGTTCGCCATAATGTTCTCAAAATACATGTGAAGTCTGCCAACCCGCACTTGGCCAGCGTGGTGGACTATAGCCCTACCCTTCTCTTAGTGAGAAGAGGCCCGTGTCCAGCAGTGGGACAGTTTATATACAGCGGCGATGATTATTAAATTGTTAAATAATGGCTGTCATAAAGATCCTTGACAGTCGTAAGGAGTCATCGGGGAGTCAGTGCCCTTGGATACGCTAATACTAGTTAGAAGTGTACCACAAGAATTCTACAAATGGAAGTGCGATTAAAACTTGAGCGACCAAACGGTACTAGGTACTACTCACCATAGTTCCAATGCATGCTTGTGCGAAGCAAGGCTCCGTCTGTAATATCACTAGCCGTTTGGGTTACAGACGGCCGTCTACAATGTCACTACCATCTGCAGTCACATTGTAGACAGCATATTGTCAAATCTGGGGGGCGATTCAGAATCTTTCGATATCTCATTTGACATTCGATTCCGTTAATTGTCAAACGGCCTACCTCATTTTTTGTCAAAAATATCGCATTAGCTATCAATTTTATACATTCAGTATGAAGTAAATTAATAAATAAACCGAATTCAACGAATATTTGTTCAAAATATCTCTGATAGGCGGCTAAAAGACGAGGACAATAATTTGGCATATCGTACGATTACTTGTCGTCACATTCTGAATCGGCCTGCAGGTTTGGTTAGAATGCGTACCGTTAGCCGGGAACATGTTAGCTGGTTATTGTCGTACTAAGTAACTACATATGTATAAAATGAATATAACTACTTTTATTAGTATACAAGTTAAAGATGTCAAGTCGAAATTTCTTTATCACAGCATGTAAATTATGCCACTTTTACTACTATTTGTTTTAAAGCTATTATAAGTATTGTAACTATAAATTATTTTGTCAAACAATACAAAAGTTTCAGCATAACATTAACTTTTTGTAATTACTTTAAAGTTAAACAACTATAAAACAATTTTATAGCCGCCATTTTAATGTGATGTAAAAAAAATGTTGTACAAATCGTTCGCACTTGACCTTTTTTCATTTCGAGCCATAAAATAAAATGAACTTTGAAATATTAATAGCAAGTATTCGGGGGTGAGAATGAGTGCTTTTACAACCTACGGATGATTTTTCGCATGCCATTTGAGTCTTTTTATTCAGGCTACAGTCTATACTATCCCATCACTAGTAGATCCAATGTATATGTCATCAATTGGTTGAAGAAAAATTATACAAGTTTCCATGCTACTGAATATCAACTAAACTCCAACTATTGTAGTTGAATTAGCATATAAAACAACCACTTTAGCAAAATAAAACTAAAAATCAATAAAATTCATTCTGCACCAACGACAAAAACATGAGGCAAATACAAGGCATTTCGCGTTTATTTTTAAATAATTACGGGATTGAGACTAGTTACATAAACATTAGCATGTGTAAAAATTGCTTAATATGAAATGTATTTAAAATAATGTTATGCTAGGTTAGGTTTCGTAGGTGTTTTGTAACTCTACATTAAAATAAGTAGGCCATAAAATGGTATTCCGTCGACATATGTATTATCTAAAAAGTTGCTGATTTAAAGGTATCGCAAACAATTTGATGAACTTTATTATGAAATAGCCCAAGAATAACGTAGTACATTTCGCTATGACTAGACGAATGACAGAATCGAATCTATAATACTGAGTGAAACGTAACTACGATGTATTTACTCCAACTATTGCACTATTGGTGAAACATTTATATCAATTTCCCAATTAAATTTTGCTATCTAAAATAACAACACAATATTAAATTAATTTTATCGTACCGTTGATAATTAACATCAAAATTATATTATAACATAACATATTATTTGTATAGATACATTATTTTTGTCGACTATTTGCTATATTAGCTCTAAAATTATTGGTAGCGCCATCTACCTTTCTATTGATAATTAATTACATCAACGTCACTTCCTTACAGTCCACAATATTAATAATTTTTCCAACTCGCCTAGAACCTTCGGTTTCGGTATAACGCCGAACCACTAACAATATTATCAGTATATTACAACAAAACAAAGGTTTATCTATGCAAGGTCAAATTTGGTTATTATAATGTTTTAAACTCAATATATGCAATTAACTAAATCAATTGATACATATAACTGTTATGTATCCAATGAAAGTGACTTATTTAAGCTAACAACAAAAAAATTAAGCTAGATTTCAACAATTCAAGTTAAACAATTACTGATTTAAGGTTATGTATGACAATGTGTTTCAAATTAAGTAGGTCAACTAATAGAAATAAATATTATGTATTTTAAGCAAAACTGACCTAACAACACTACAACACTGTTAACAATTAAGATGGGATACAAGATTACAATATTAATCTGAGGTTAGTACTCTCAACAGCGACAGCGGCTTGATTTCAACCAAGCTCTGCTTACCTAAAATTATGTTCAGAGTTTGGCTAGAAGGACTAGGAAAGGTTTGCAGACGGTAGTGGAAGCGTGATTAATTCATCCAGTCTGGTCTAGCCAAGGCAAAGGTCTCACATATGTTACTGTGTTTTCACAGCGGTGCAATTAAACTAATTACTTACCTGAATCTTCACTGATGTCAGGTTTGAGCTAAATTAGACAAATCATACAAATATATTGGCCAAAATATATGAATGAAGCATATTATAGCTACCAGAGTCCAAGAGTCAGGGTTTTTAGATCACGATGCAAGTGCTCGGCGACACACAATTTTATAAAAGTTCGATATGTTACAAATTTATAACAATTCTTGCCGGTCATGTTCAAGGGGCGGCAGATTCAAGAATTTACAAGACAAATTTACTTCAATACTACCAAATACGCGAGAAAAAACAAAAAGGGCGTGGAGCCAATTTTTTGCAGAAACGACAAAAATAATGAATGATTTAACAGTTCATAGTGTGACCATAATCAAAATTTACAATAGACAAAGTAACAAGCTAGTCAAACTTTGCGGGAGCTGTTGTATCTTTTAAAAAAGACTTTTAACAAATAACTATATTTATTTTAATATACTTTTACAATATTTATATTAAGTCGCTTACAAGATTATTACGAGACGGACGAAAGATTACTCGACTACAACTCAAGACTGCTCAAGACTAACTGACTTTATTCAGTACAACAGTTCTTATACTAAGTTAAACACAAAGAGGTGTGCGGGCCACCGTAGGTGGGCTCACGCCATGATTCATTTCTATAAACTCATTAGTAATTGATCTACATCGATTAAGTTTATTAACAAAACAAAGGGGTATTAAAATAATGGTTGTCTCTGTACTTTGGTATGGGATGCGTCATCCATAACTCCTCCTTCCTTAAGATCGGAGTTCACCCTTAGTGAACTGCGTTTACAACATTTAATAAGCACAGTATAATACTTATAAGCTAAGGTACACAGAATAACTAATATTAATACGTAAAGTACTAATTTCCATATGCTGACACTTTTCACTGTTATAATTGGCTTTTCACTTTCACATATTTGAACACTTTTCTTTAATGCAAATGACAGGAGTTTTAAGTCAGTAAGATCTATTCCTTCTAGATTCACTGGTTTAATATTTGTACTATTTGTTGAATTCACTATTGGTAGGTTTATAATTGGCAACTTGGAGTAAACAATTCTTTCTTCATTAATTTGGTGCATTTTCAGGTGCATTCTTGATCTTCACATCACAGTTGTCGTTTAACGTTACTATATATGTGCCTTGAATCTTCTGATAAGATATTTCATCGTAACAATTCTTAGATAGCAATGTTTCTTCCTTGCTATACAACATCCATCTATTTGGTTGTATTAACTGGATCT
Source organism: Euclidia mi (assembly GCA_944739405.2). Classification (NCBI taxonomy): domain Eukaryota; kingdom Metazoa; phylum Arthropoda; class Insecta; order Lepidoptera; family Erebidae; genus Euclidia; species Euclidia mi. Next base: position 95,656,706 of record OX123185.2, read on the forward strand.
TTACTGCGACATCTATAGGGATTTGAATACATGATTTCACGTTCTCAGCATATGTCATCAATTCTGTGATACAACTATCTTCATTGAAGTAATGATTGTAGTCATCTACGCACAGGAAGCTGGCTTCATCTATTTCTTGACATGCATGGGCAAGAAGTCTTATGTTCAACCCTTTCGCTAACAGGTAAGGATATTTAGGTAATATAACAACTGTTTGGTTGTTGGATAAGACAGGTAAGGGATATAATCTATAATATATGTAAGTATCCTGCTTAACCAACGGTATTTCCAGTACATAGTGAATACAATTTTCTTTAAAATAAGCTTTTAATATAATACTTCTTTCTAATTTAATTAAGTTATCTAAACTAGGTGAATATATTAACTTTTCAGTTTTACTTATGTTTTGTAATAAATATAATAAACTATCTTTGTCTACAATTGACTGATGTAATACACCTAACTTACTTAAAGCTATGCTAGTTTCTATCTCATTGAACTTAATATGGATTGTCTGAAAATTATTCATTAATAAATTGTATGTCTTTAAAATATGAGTTTCAATGTGATTTAACATTTCACTTCTAGAAAGATTATTTAATTGATTTGTAAAATTACTTATATCCGTATTTATTTGAATAAGGTTATCATTTATTTCGAATGTGGAATTTGTTAATGTTTGTACCATTGCAGTGATCAAAGTGAGTCTTTTGTTTTCAGTGTTTTGGTTTAATTTTATTTCATTAATAATTTTATCATATTTAATAGCATCATCATTATCAAGATTTCCAGTTATTAACTTAATTAAAGATCCTAATGGATTTACTATCAGGTAACGCCTGAAGTTGAAGGGCCTGGAGTCGCGTCATCGTGCTGACCGCCAGTGCGATTAGGATGTATCTGCGGAGGACGTTTAATATTCTTTAATAGTGCTTTGGTTTCGCGATTTTTAACTTTTATTGGAACTACATTTTTATTTGTTTCGCCTATTACTTCCGCTTCAACAAATCTGGGTTTATCTTTACTACTTCTTTTATTTATATTTTTAGCGTAAACTTTATCACCGATATGTAATTTAATATTTGTTTCTCCACCTTTCTTTTCTATAATTTTCTCTTTCGTTTGTATAGTTTTTTCCGTTAAATGTTTATAAAGATATTTTGTTCTTTGGGCATGTTCTTTAATTAATTGTTGCATATATTGTTTTTCGAAATCATTATCAAATACGTGTCTTGAATCTGTATGTCCTAACAAAACTTCAAAAGGTGTCATTCCGGTAGTGGAATGAATACTATGATTATATGCCATAATTGAATAAGTCATTACAGACGCTGCATCAGTATACTTATGTTCATATTTAGCTAAACGATATATTTCTATAATAGTAGAATGGAATCTTTCGATAAGTCCCATTGAGTTTGGATTATTCGGAGTTCCTATATGTATTTCTATTTTATATAAAGACATAAGTTCTTTCATTAATATATTATTAATTTCTGTACCAGCATCAGCACTAATTTTTAGTGGTACGCCGTACAACGAAAAGTATTTGATTAAAGCTCTCACCACTTCAGATGTAGATCTATTAGGGATTTCAATAGCTTGTCCCATTTTACTAAAAGCATCTATAATGGTTAAATAATATTTACTTTCTATATTAAATAAATCAATAAAAATCTCTTGTAAGGGTTTATTTTGTGTTTGGGTTAACTGAAGTTTTGGCTCTATTGGTTTCCTATCATATTTCATTATTTTACATATTTCACAAGAATTTATAAGGCTTGAAATAGTTTGTGGCATATTATACCAAAAATATGTTCTCTTAATACGTGCTAAAGTTTCTTTAATACCTCTGTGACAAGTTTTGCCTACATGGTATTTCTTTATAATATCTATTTGCTCATTTTCATCTTCTACGTATACTACACGCTTAGTACATTCATAAAATTTAACAAGTTCTTTCTTAAATAAAAATATAATTGCTTCTGTAAATTGTGTGCGATGTATGTCATCTTCAAAATAAATAAAGTATGTAGTTTTATTTCTAACATATTCTTTCAAAATTTTTTTAACTAAATCTGGTCTGTTAGTAGGTAAATGAACTTCTAATACTCGTTGTTTTTCCACTGGTAATACTTTAACTAATAACTTATCTATCAACCAAGTATATACTAATATTTGGTTAGGCTTTGTATCTACCGCTTCTTGTAATATAGGTATGCCTTGAGTGAGTTGAATAGTTTCAATATTTTCAGTTTCTGAAGCAGTTAAAGTTGAACTACCTATGCTCACTGATTTATAAGTTCTATCTGAATCTGAGTCATGAATACTTATTGGTTTATCTGAATCTGTTTCCATCTTTTCTGGTTTACTTAAAGTTTTAATATCTCTCGTTAATTGTTTAACATATTTCTTTAAATTTTCATCCTTATCTTTATTCGCTTGAGTTGACAAAGTGTCTTCTTCAGTAGCATTTATTCTTATACGTGATAACGCATCTGCGTTACTATTTAACTTACCACTTTTATGTATTATCTCAAAATTATATTCAGCTAAACGTAAACGCCATCTTGTTAATCTACTATTTGTTTCCTTAAGGGAATTAAGCCAAGCAAGGGGCTTGTGATCAGTAACAATAACAAATCTTTTACCGTAAAGATATGGGCGAAAATGTTTTACGGCCCACACAATAGCTAAAAGTTCTTTCTCCGTAACACTATAACGTGACTCTGCATCATTTAATGTTCTGCTTGCATATGCTATTGGTTTATCATTGCCTATTATTCCTTGAGATAGGACAGCGCCTAAAGCAAACTCAGAGGCATCCGTTGTTAAAATAAATGGTTTTGTGTAATCTGGATATTGAAGAATAGGTGAATTAGTTAATAGTTCTTTACTTTTTTGGAATGATTCTATATATCTTTGGTCAGTAAATGGCATTGTGCATTTCTTCTTTAATCTAGCCGTCATTGGCTGTGTTATTTTAGCAAAATCTTTGATAAACTTTCTATAATATCCTATCAATCCTAGGAAACTTTTTATTTCCGTTATATTACGAGGTAGTGGGTAATTAAGTATAGCATTTATCTTATCATTATTTGGCTTCAATCCTTCTGGAGTAATTGTATGACCTAAATAAAGTACTTCTTTACGAATAAATTCTGATTTATCTAGTTGAACTTTTAGATTCGTTTCTCGTAATCTATTAAATATATTTCTTAACTTATCTATATGCTCATTTAAGCTTGATGAGAATACTATAATGTCATCTAGGTATACCAGGCAATGTAGTCCTTGTAACCCTCTTAAGACATTGTCCATTGTACGCTGAAAAGTTGCGGGTGCAGTTTTAAGTCCAAACGGCATCCTTGAAAATTCATAATGACCTGATTGCGTACTAAATGCAGTTTTCTGTTTATCTTCTTCAGCTAATTCTATTTGATGATATCCACTAGCTAAGTCTAAAGTAGAGAAATAGCAGCTTCTACCTAGCTTATCAAATAAATCATTTATATTAGGTAAAGGATATTTATCATCTATTGTTATATCATTCAATTTCCTATAATCTATAACTAACCTATATTTCTTTTCATTAGATGCGTCCATTTTCTTTGGGACTAAGTGCACAGGAGCACTCCAAGGAGAATGAGATTCTGATATAATATTATCTTTTAACATTTTCTTTACTTGCTTATTTATTTCTTAATTTATAACTTGTGGCTGCCTATAGGGCCTAATAAAAATTGGATCGTCATTCTGTGTTCTTATATGATGTTTGACTTTATTTGTAAAAGTAAGAGGTATTTTTTCTGAGTAAAATATATCTTTATACTCTGTACATAATGTTTTAATCTTATCACGTTCCTCGTCGTTCATATGATCTAATCTTAATTTATTTAAATTTTCGGTTAATATTTGATCTATTTCTAAATTATTTATATTATCATTAAAATTTAATTCGATTTGAGAATTATTATATTCTGTTACAATAAATGGTTTCGTAACTGTTAGTCTTAATTCTTTGTCTAACGTGTTTTAAATTATCGTAGTAGCATAACCATTCTCACACTTAACTAATGCACTAGGCATCCTAACACCTTTCATAAAACAAACATAATTCATTATAGCATTTCCATTTTGTATATTTGTTGGCAATTTTACACGCTGTTCACATCGCGGTGCAATATTTATTTGGCATGTTGGACTATATATTAAAGGTATCTTACTATGTTGTGTATATATTATATTATTTTGCATATCTATTTTTGCATTTAAATAGTTTAATAAATCACTTCCTATCAACCCATCGTAACGACTGTCTACATCGTATACGTAAAACTTATGTATATCTGAACAATTAAAAGTTGGAAATAAAGGAATATAAATAACACTGTTATGTTGACTCGAAGCATGAGTACTAATAACTTCAAATGGTTCATAACAAACATAATTCTTAAAATACTGTTCCACCTTTTTAGGGCTAATAAATGATCTAGAACTTCCCGTATCTATCATAAATGTAGCATTTATTTCTGGTATTTTTATATGTGGCAATCTTAACTTTGAAAAACAATTAATATTTATTATCTCATACTTTCGTCTAAAGTATCCATCTGAAAATTTCCATTTTCATCGTACAATTCATTTACACGTGCTTGTTGCACTTTCGGCTGCGGAGCTGTGCGCATTGTCACATCATCCGATTTATTTGGCTGAGGTTTAGCATTAAATTGATGATTGTTAAAATTAGGTTTATTAACAAACTGATTTGCATTAAAATTTGGTTTATAACCGAATTGCTGGTTATTAAAATTGGGTTTATAACCGAACTGATTATTATTATAATTTGGTTTATATCCGAACTGATTGTTGTTATAATTAGGTTTATATCCGAACTGATTGTTATTATTAAAATTTGGTTTATATCCAAATTGATTATTATTATAATTAGGATTTACTTGGTTTTGACCGTGTAAATTAAATCTACCTGACTGCTTAGAAGCCGGGTTCTGCATATTAAATTTGTTTTGTGGTATTTGTGGAATACCAAATTTAAATTGTTGATTATTATTATTATTAAATGTATTTTGAAATACTGGTTTCGTACCAAATTTATTTGCTAAATTAAAAGAATTCTGAGGTTTATATTGTGAAATCTTCATTTTATTTTGCGCATTATATTGGTAATAAAAATTTACTTCTTCTAAAACTACACTTAACGCCTCTTCTAAAGTATTACATGCTTTTAATCTAACAATTCTTAACAAATCTTCCGTTAAGTTATATAAAAATACATTCATTGACATCTTATTATAAATTATAACTTTACTCGCACGGAGAGTTTCGTCTAAAGTTAAGTTGACTTTAGCGATTAAAGTACTCCTCACGTGTTGAATTCTATTACAGAAATCTAAATATGATTCGCCATTATTAATTTTCATTGTTTCTAACTCAATAGCAATACATTCCTCTGACCTTGGATCACCGAAATGCTGTTCTAAGGTACGTTTTAAAATATGCCAGTTATCTAAGTCCCTACGTTCACTTATCAACGATGCTGCTTTACCTATCAGCTTTGAAATAATAACATGAAATAAGTATAAATCTTCCTCTGGATTTTCTTTAATTCTACAACACTCTATAACATATTCACATTTTGTAATAAACAAGTTTAATAATTGTGAATCGCCATCAAACTTTGGGATCACTGAAGTTAATTCCTTAGGAATCTTACAAATTTTATCCATTTTAATTAATTTAAACTTACACTAACATCTTATAAAAATTCTACAGTATATTTCGATGTTTGGAAATAACGCTGCTCAAATCTTTTAGACACTTACAAAATTACAGTGGAATAAGGTAAATAGAAAGGAATAGCGATTTGGGTCTACTCACAGACTATGCATGCTCCACGGAGTTGAGTCTTGGGTCTTGATCTTCGTCTCTGCCGCTGCTTCGTTGACTTATTTGTTTGGTTCGTGGATTTCCGTAATACCGCAAGAAAGCGATCGACGTATTTTACTGATTTGAAGTTAATTTACGACGCGGAAATCCTACCGGCTGCACCAGTCAAACTTTGCGGGAGCTGTTGTATCTTTTAAAAAAGACTTTTAACAAATAACTATATTTATTTTAATATACTTTTACAATATTTATATTAAGTAGCTTACAAGATTATTACGAGACGGACGAAAGATTACTCGACTACAACTCAAGACTGCTCAAGACTAACTGACTTTATTCAGTACAACAGTTCTTATACTAAGTTAAACACAAAGAGGTGTGCGGGCCACCGTAGGTGGGCTCACGCCATGATTAATTTCTTTAAACTCATTAGTAATTGATCTACATCGATTAAGTTTATTAACAAAACAAAGGGGTATTAAAATAATGGTTGTCTCTGTACTTTGGTATGGGATGCGTCATCCATAACTAGCTACTAAACTGATATAATCGATTTAAGTTATCATAAACAATATTTCTATTTCAAACAGGTTCAATTATCTATTACATCTAGCAAAACATTCCAAAAGTTCCATCCAGCAATTTCATTCATCAATTAATGTTATAACTCAATTTTACTATTTTTATTGTTAATTTATAGACAACTAGCTTTTGCCCGCGGCTTTGCTCACGTCAAATTCGGGGTAACACAAAACTCCTTCATCGTTCGATGGTAATTTTCGTTTTAATTCTGTTCATAGGGACTAATTAGAAATATAACCACAAGAAGTATTTAAAACATTTCTGTAGACAGTATTTTTAGAGTTCCATTGTCAAAAATGGCTAAATACGGAACCCTTATAGACGCGCTATGTCTGTCAGTCTATCCGTATGTCACAGCCGCTTTATGCCGAAACTATTCAGTGTACACGTTTGAAAATTGGTAGGTAGATGTATTCCGTGAACTGCTTTACGACGTTATAGAAAATAAAAAATATTGAATTAAGGGGGCTCTTCATACATGAAACTGATGTGGAAAATGGGTCGTTAAAAATTACTTTGAGGTTCCTAAAACCATTGTTTCTCAAACTCAATCGTTTGAAAGATATACGGTTCCAAAGTGGTAAAATGGGTGTGTGTCCCTCTAGCTTTTAAAGTAAGATAGTGTAAAAATAAAATAACATTACATAAATAAATCTTCATCCTCATACGTATTTGTTCATAAAAGTTATGGGTATACAATAATTCATAAGGCAGCAATAGCCTGCCTGGCTAGTGGTGTGACTAAAAAACTGCTACGTAGAGGACCTAGGGTTCAAATCCACGGCACGCACCACATGCTTTTCAAAGTTGGGTGCGTATTCTTCTTCTTAGGCGTTACACTCTTAGCAGAGTGGTCGTACTCGTCACATCTACAGCTTTGGCCTGCTTCACAATTCGACGCCACTCGTCACGTATTTCTGCTCTACTTGTGCATTCGTGTATTCAGTGGTTGACAGGGATCTTAACTTGGTCTGTCCATCTCATTGGTGACCTGCCGCTTGGTCTACTTTACCCTGAACTACTAGGCGTTATATAGACTAGTCTCTGCGTCGTGATACATTTCCGGAAAAAGTGAGTATATGAGCCTGAACAATAGAAGATAACCTCTGATTCATGCCTAGCTCTCGAAGAATGGACTCAATGGACTCAAGTTCGACATTTCTTCTTCAGCATCACATCTCGAGTGCGTTGTGTAGGGACACCCAGGTACCATATTTTGTAAACGTTAGCATAAGATATGCGGTACGTCAGTCGTCACCTAACTTTGTATTCTATGGTTGTATACCAATAAATACAAGTGAAATATTTATCTCGACTTCATTTATTATCCTCGAATATACACCCACACATAACACGTTGATCTTCTGTTTCTCACTTTCTCGAAGAGTTCATGTCATAGAAGCATAGTGAAATATGGAAAAAACGAGGGCCCATAAGTGGTATTTTTGTGACTTTGGTAATATTTCGATCTTTCCATATTTTCTTCAGTTTGTCCGTAGCAGATCGGGATATTGCCACGCGTCACTTGATTTCGTCTATGCACGTGCGTATTAAATCGTTAATTATCGCTTGCTGCAGTGCCCAGCAGTGGGACAGTTTAAGTGGGGTGGATAATGAAGATGCTGATAATATAATTGCGCATTTTCAGGCTGTTTATGTTCGACATCTCATGACCACGTCTCGTGTAACCCATGACGAAGAAAAATTAATATTATTTAATAAAGTTTAAATAATTACGCGGTATAAGCCCGTTACATTTGTCTCAACAGAAATTCTGTGACTGAGTGACGAAATTATATATAATATAAATGATATAATTAATATTATGGCTGACTCAATTTTTTATTTGATATTTGTTTAATAATTCGTATTATCTTGCAATTACTTATAATGATAATTGCAGTACATACATACCCTATTATTAATTTATTACTTAATTTTGACATTTGTTATGATTTCATGGTATTAATTATTCTATTTATTCATTATTTGTGTGATTTTTTTAGAATTATCGACATTTATTGTACCTAATTAATTTTGTAATTATTATTATTGTACGCCTTAAATGGCAGAGCAGTGAGTTTGCACTCTATGCTTCAACTACACAACACCTTGTAATAACCACTGTCTCACAATAAAAAATACTTTGACTTTGACTTTTTTATTTATTTCTGCCGTATAAATTGATTTCATGCTGCCTGATGTTAAGCAATCAGTGAAGTCCCATAGTGATGGCCATCATCCCAGCAGCTAGCATGGCATTATGGCATGATGGCCCTCACCTTGACGGCCTTGAGAAAAGCTTTTTCACGCCCCGCTTAAAGGACCCAGGATCATAAGTGGAGGGAAACACGTGGGCTGGTAAAGAGTTCCACATCTTAATGGTACGGCAGAGATAAGAGGCGCCGAACCGTTTGGTGCGTGACGGTATCTGTTCTACCGTGTATAGGAAAGGAGAGGATGGGCTTAGTTGAAAGAGCTCTTCGGAGCACTCACCGTGATAAATGCGATAAAAGACAGCCATTGAGGCCACGTCTCTGCGTAATAGCAGTGACTCAAGAGTCTTAGTGGCCTCTGGATCCCTAATGATACAGACAGCACGCCGCTGCAACCTATCGAGGGCGTCCAATAAGTACTGAGCATCAAAGAGAAATCTCCCAAAAAGACCAACTCGGCGGTCGGGAACTGCTCCTGCGCATTATCTGCTGCCTGACTTAAGTAGTCAAACAGTCGAGTTGGCTCGGCATCTCCGGTATGGGAACGGTAAAGGCACACCAGGCAACCCAGACTTACGTGGACCTATAGGACAGAAAAGGACGGGTCCTCTAGGCAGCGTAGACGTCGACAGCAAATATCCGCTCTGACGAACAAGCATACCCCGGCTTTTCCGTGGAAATTATCCTCCAGTGCATAACCGGGATGGCACCAGGATGGCGTAGTTGAGTCTCGGTCAAGAAAAGCATGGCCGGTCGGACCGTCTCGAGATGATGGTGGACGGCGTTGAGGTTCGAATGGAGTCCGCGGATGTTAGCGGACTCCACCTCAAAAAGTGAGTTGGTGGGGAACAAAGACGCCGCTGTTTGACCGGAACCATTTCTTGGAGCTGCCATAGAAGAAGAAAAGGGGGCGTGAAAAGAGGAGGCAGTTAACGCAGCAGCGCGTGACAAAGCGCAGAGTATTGTATTGAATAAATCTATGACCTACATAAATTTAACTGACTGCCTCGTTGGTCTCGTGGCATAAATGTGCGCGTGGGATTGGAAGGTCTCGGGTTCGATTCCCGGGTCGGGCAAAGTGTTATTGGGTTTTTCCATTAGGAAATGCTCAGTAGCAGCACGGAGTCTGATGATGTGCCCGGTACGGCAATAGGCTCGCCCCCTATTACGTGAGACTAAAATATATCTGGCGAAAAGTTGGTGTAGTAATACACCTCTGCCTACCTCTTCGGGGATATAGGCGTGAGACTATGTATGTAAATATAACTATATTCGTTCATATTCAAAAGACTTAATTTTTTTAACTGATACTTACATCCATCACCTGCATTATTTCTCTCAGCGAATTTAATACTTTTATTAATTAAAGCCATGTTAACCCCTTCGTAAGTATTCCGTGGGGTGCAGGTTCAATTTGTTAAATTAATTAACATACACACCAAATGAAATTTTATCTCCAAACGTTGGGCCGTAATACACACTTATCCGTCTTAATTTACTTTTATTACGATGGTAACTAACTGTTCATTAATATAAATAAATTGCTTATAAATTAATATGCATAATTATTAAAATTTTATCACCCTAGGGGAAGAATATTTAGTACGACGAAAAGTATCTGTGCCTCAAGATCACTAGAAAGCGAAGTGACGCATTAAAAATACAAAGTGTTGCTGCCCCATTTCACTTGGTGGGTGTCGTAAGATGCATCTAAGAAATGTATACGAAGTTTTATATTATTTAGACTCACGCCTGTATCCCCATCCCCGAAGAGGTAGGCAGAGGTGTTATATTATACCCACATTTCGCCATGAATTTTTAGGCCCCACGTTATTACGTGGGGTCTAAAATTTCATGGCGAAATGGGGCGAGCCTATTGCCGTTACCGGGCACATCACCAGACTCCGTGCTGCTACTGAGTATTCGGAAAAACCCAGTAACACTTTTTGCCCGACCCGGGAATCGAACCCGGGACCTCCAATCAGCAGTCGCATACGCTATCCACTGGACCACGGAGGCATGGAGGCAGTATACGAAGTAAATAGTATATTTGGGGAGAGACGAAAAACTGGACTAATAACCATAATTATGACAACTCGTGTGGCCAGCGGGACCAAATCCTCTAATTCAGTCAATGTCAGCGGTGAACTTCAAAAAGCTCTATGATGATGATATGACGAACACTTTTGTTTTGATTATCACTACATAGTATAAAACAAACTCTGTCTTCTGTCTGTCTGTCCCTATGTATGCTTAAATCTTAAGAACTACGCAACGGATTTTAATGTGTTTTTTTTAATAGATCTAATGATCCAAGGGGAAGATTTATATGTATAACTGACGCGGGCAAAGCCGCTGGCGACGTCAAGTACAAACTAAAATAGAAATCATCAAATAACACGCAGGTATATAACACACGTGCGTAAAATGTTTACTCCTTGGAGGAAAAACAAGATAATGGCGCTTATATAAAGGCTAAGCTTTTTAAAAATAGCAACCTATGCCATATGTATGTGTTCTTGAGGGTCAAATTTTAAATCAATATGAATTACTATCATATTTCAAATTCCAAAAGCAGTTGAGAACGTCAAAGCCTAACAAACAGACCTTCCCTTACATAACTACTTATTTAGATAAAAATGTTCTATTTCAATGTAACTTTAATAAATAAATCTTCCATGAAAAGACACTGCACTTTACCTTCAGGGGAAGAATAAAGATGTCCATTTCTCCATTCAAGTCTTATATTTTCATTTTTCACAATTTATAATATTCCCGGCAGTGAAGTAGCAAGAACATCGGGGCGAAGATGATCGCTTTTCCAATTTAACTTATCTACGCTTACTGTGCTGCGTCTAGTAACACACCATCGAGATAACATCAGAAGGTTAACATGGAAATGAGAAATAAGATCTGACTCCTCTATATACTTATTTCACGTTGCTTTTTAATACTGTCCCGAATTTTGTGCCTTTGATCCCCATACGAGACAATACATCATCAGCCTTTAACAGTGCACTGCTGGACCAGGCCTGTCCTTTGAAAGGAGGCATTGGCCTGCTATACCACGCTAGCCAAACGGGTTGGTATAGGGTTTGTATCAAGTTTTCCTTCTCTTACAGTGCTGCTCTCTGCATAATATGGAGCTCTGTCGGCTCTTACGACACCCATGGGATAATACGGGTTGGTGACATTGCGTATTGTTAATCCGTCACCACACGGACGTAAGAGACAATACTTCATGTAATTCACAATTTAGTTACGAGTCTGGGTGTTCTTTGTGCCGTTACTTGTAAAGAACCCCGTGATACAAGATTTCGTCTCCATCTCATCCACCTAGCCTTATCCCAGTTAGAACCCAGGTTCCGCTTTCTAGTCTCACCGGATTTTACTGAATAAATGCTTTTCGACAGAGCGACTGCCTGTCTGACCGCCGCAAGACAAAGGGATAACTACATTCCATGGTTAAGCCTATTGTCAGTTTAATCATAGGTACTGACTGCCAAAATTAATCGCTACATATAAAATTCTTGCCGTTACTGACTTACTGACAGACAACGCTTACCCAAAACTATTGGGCGCAAAAGCTGAAATTTGGCATGTGTGTTCCTTGGTACGGGTTCCGTAAGGGTGCACTAAAAAGGGATGTTCCAAAACCCACTCGGGATCTGGCAGAAAATTAAACGGTTAAATTAATAAGCTGAATATTCTGTTTACACTGTATAGTGGCGCATGCAATGTCGTCAAGTCGAGAGGGTGAAATCACACTGATAAGATGGGCAACTCTGAAATAATTATATACTGCAGTAAATTAATTTTTTGTTTAATTTTGCACTATGTTTCAAAGTCTTAGATACTATTATAGATTGCAAAGAAGCACATACTTGGCTCTATAATATTGCCAGAACGTTATGTCTTGGTTTTTTATCGTGACAGGCTGTGGTCAGATTTACAGTATGTTGGGAAAAGATAAATATATTTTAACTATTGTATAAAGAAATAAAAATGGGAGACAACGGTGTTTTTGAGGATGAGTGGATGGATGTAGTGATGTTTTTTTTATTTTATTTGGCTTTCTACCGTAAAGGCATAAAAAAATAAACTACGTGTACAATAAACCTATAATTTGTAAGCATAATATTTCAATAATTATCATCAAAATACTAAACCTCTCACATAAACAGAACATAACAATTTTATTTATAATTAAATGTATTCCGAGGCTGATTAAAGGGATAATTTATATCATATCCCTATTTAAGGATAACTGACCCTTAAGACAAATTAGATTACGGTCGGTACTAGAGTATTTCCAAATTAATAACAATATTACATTAATTAAATGAAAATGAAACCTTTTGTGAGTTGAATAACAGAATACCTTTTGCTGAGTAGTGGTTTGTTTTAAATTTGAGAAGGCTTTTGGTTTGTGTTCAAAATAAAATCAAGTGAGGAGTAGGGAAATTGGTGATTGCTGAGATAAGGATATTCGTTTGCTATATTTAAAGACTGCCTCCGTGGTCCAGTGGATAGCGTATGCGACTGCTGATCGGACGTCCCGGGTTCGATTCCCGGTCGAAGGGGTAGGCGGAGGTGTAATATTACACCCACATTTTGCCATGAATTTTTGGGTCCCACGTAATAGGGGGTGAGCCTATTGCCGTTACCGGGCACATCACCAGACATCAGACTCCGTGCTACTGCTGAGTATTCGGTCAAAACCTATCATCCAAGGCAACAAGTATTGGATGGTAAGCCGTATATTATATTTACTTGTTCTCATGAAGTTTTACTCTTACTATGGGGATTAGATAGTATCTCTGGGTATTAGTCTTTTAGTGTAATAACACAGTACTTTTTAATCTCGCAAATATTTAGTATTGCAGCTTCTCAGTTCAATAGTTATTTTAATACTTTATCAACTTTACATTAAAACAAATTGTAAAGATTATCTATTAATCAATTTAACCTATTATTTTCATTTTTACAATCCATGAACTCTATCCACCCCTGATTACTCATTGAAAATAATGTTATAAAAAAATACTTATTTGCTGTTTATTAAAGGTAAAAAGTTCTTTAATTATGTTGTCACTCAGTTTTCCATCAAGTCTCGTGCAACTTCAAACAAAGTTACACGGAGTTGATCGAAGTTTCCAAACGTGGAACGTGGACAAAATAAAGAAAATATGTCGATATTGAGCAAAAATGTTCCCGTGGCTATAAGGCTTCTATGTAAATAAACTTACTCTGTTCAATAGCAATGATTTCTTTGCGATAAAGCCGTATAAACTCATTAAAAATATTTTTCCACGTTCCTCTCAGCTTGTATAATGTGGAAAGCAGATAACGCAATGATTCGAATTTTCCAGTGATATTTAAAGTAATTATTACATTGGAATTTTTACGGACAATTACGTAGTAACATTATGCTGTAGAATAAATATTTTACCATAGATTCCCGTATTGCAGAATGTCTTAGAAAATGGTTCACTACATTTAGAAGGTTATATTCTCAGAAAAGTGGAGCCTTACAAGTGGTGTACCTAAGCATGTTACTGTGGTCTTCAAGAATCAAGAAGATATGGTATTCATTAATAATGAAACTTTTGGATAATTTTAGGTAGTTGCATGGAATGTGTAAATGAGTACAGAAGACAACTTTTGGTGTAACAACGAAGTACTCGAATGAGACGCACTCGATTTAAAATGGGCACGGTTTAAAATTAGGCCACAATTTGTATTGTTTTAAAAAAGTCAATCAACACACAAAAGAAAATATCACTAGTGATTCTAACAGGGATGGGTGAGACTAAGGGCAATTGTATATATACTCTCAGAAATTTCGTCATCATGTAGATTGTGGACGGTAAGAATTTTTTCGGATCTAGACACGAATATTTTTCAAGGGTCACGTGTCGTGTCTAGCTCAAACAAAATATTTTTCTTATTCAGCGCTGATGTATCGTGCGTAGAGACGACAAGAGTTCTTGTATAGGCCCGGCGACTTTTCTTAGCGTGTACAAACGCTCTAACAGACTGCTATGCAGGATCTACGGCGCGCACCACTGACTTCTCAAAGCTAAGTGCGCATTAATTATCATTAATAATTCTTTGGTATTTTGGGTGCATAAGGTTCCCACCAAGAACTTAGGGTCCCAAGCCAACCTCACCTGCAAGTGGTGTACCTGCCGATCAACGGACGAGGCTCAGGCAAACAAAATGTCCCAATAAGCGGCAATAGGGTCGCCACCTATTACGTGGGATCAAAACACTGGCGAAAAGTGGGCGTTTAATATGCCTCTGCCTACCCCTTCGGGGAAACAGGCGTGAGTCTATGTATGTATGTATGTAATAATTCTTTATTTGATACATATACAATACGAAAAACGGTAGGATTACAAAATACAAGCATAGCAACATTAATTATTGTTTTACGGATCACAACGGGCATCCTAGCTAGGTTACAGGGTAACCTTTGTTAAGGATACCAGTCTCTTTCCCTCGATATAAGTAACAAAGCAATCAGTTACTTATAAATTAAGTTGTTGGTGGTTAATATATTTCGAATAAAAATTTAATGTTTATTGAAATTTAAACAAATAAAGAAATGAAAAATACTTAAAAAATATAGCTATATAATTAAACAGAGCGAGATATCCATTTGAGTGTGTGTTATCGTTTACTAATAGAGTAAGATCCCAGAGCCGCCAGACCTACGTCATTTTATCGAAGCTGAAATTTTGAGGATTATTAGTATACAATCTTGTTAAAAGGTATGCCGACCCACTAACTTGAATGCTGGGCCATTTCACAGGTAGCGCGAAGTAAAGGTACCAAAAAAACATACTTACTTACGTTAAAGTATCAAAGCTGGTATTCAAATATGTGTTTAAAAATACTGTCTAAAATTGAAACTCATTATTGCCAGACACTTTCCGTGGGCCATTACTTCTGCCGGACGCCTTGAAAGTTCCAAAAAAATTATGTAAACTACGTCATTTTAGCAAAGCTAAATTTGATATATGTTACTTTAGATACTATCTTAAGACCCTTCCTAAGCAGCCAGACCAATCCGAAGGGCCATTCGTCTAGCCAAACACCATGGAATTTTCCCTGTGACTCCTGTGAGTGCGAGCGTGCGGCCATTATTCATACGCATTCATACGCATGAATGCGTGTGAGTACACTACATTGTCCCAAAAGACGGTAGGAATATTATTTTGGTTGTTAAAATAAGTGTAAAATATATTTTTTCACAAAAAATATATTTGTAACGGCAAGCTACATAACACATATCACAGCGCCATCTATGCATAGTAGTCTGTCTTAGTAGTTCCGTCGTCATTGGGTAGATGGCGTTGTGATATGTGTTATGTAGCTTGCCGCTACAAATATAGTTTTTGTGAAAAAAATATTTTACACTTTTATTCTTGTATTAATACCCATAATAATATTCCTACAGTCTTTTGGGACAATGTAGTGTACTCACACGCATTCATGCGTATGAATGCGTATGAACAATGGCCGCACGCTCGCACTCACAGGGAAAGTTCCATGGTGTCTGGCTAGACGAATGGCCCTTCGGATTGGTCTGGCTGCTTAGGAAGGGTCTTAAAATAGTATCTAAATTAACATATATCAAATTTAGCTTTGCTAAAATGACGTAGTTTACATAATTTTTTAGGAACTGTCAAGGCGTCTGGCAGAAGGAATGGCCCACGGAAAGTGTCTGGCAATAATTAATTTCAATTTTAGACAGTATTTTTAAACACATATTTGAATACCAGCTTTGATACTTTAACGTAAGTAAGTATGTTTTTTTGGTACCTTTACTTCGCGCTACCTGTGAAATGGCCCAGCATTCAAGTTAGTGGGTCGGCATACCACTTAACGAGATTGTATACTAATAATCCTCAAAATTTCAGCTTTGATAAAATGACGTAGGTCTGGCGGCTCTGGGATCTTGGACTATAATTAAATGTGCATATTATTGCATAAATGCTATTGCGGTGTTTGCAATAGGTATGTATGCTTTCTACCAGGTATAAAGTATCTTACTTTATGTGATGCTTTTATTGTAAAACATCAAACAAAACTTAACAATATCGATATTTTGGCGCGACGGAAAATACTAAAGTTCTCCAAGGAAATTGAATTTACATATGACGTGCATGTGTGTGAACATACGTGTGTATGTGTGCATTGTTGGTAAATATTGTGAAGAACATGGACAAGGTTGTAATGTTTGTTTTTCGTGTGAGTGTGTGGCCAACTCTGGTGTCGGAGTTTTCAGACCGCCCAAAGGCCTCCGACTTGGCCTAACGACCCTTATCCATAGACAAGAGCCGGGACCGACAGCTTTACGTGCCCTCCGAAGCACGGTAGCGCTCAGATGAAAATGCCACACACGGTCACCCATCCAACTGGTAACCTGTGCAAGCGTTGCTTAACTTTGCCGATCTGTTACGAACGGCAAGCCAAGGCTCGCTATGAGCGCTACAAGGTTGTAATGAGACAGAGCAAGGTATGTTGTGTAAAGAGTAGCTGTTTAAAGTTTGACTTAGCATCTATCTTATCTAAGGAAAATATGACGTAAGTACTAAACTTATTTTGTTCTTATTTTCAGACGGTTTAATAAACCGTAGTTTACCACTTTTACCAAGCAGCGATAGCCTAGTGGAGAGACCAACGGACTGCCACGCAGAGGGTCTCGGGTTCGAATCCACGGCGCACACCAATGACTTTTCGAAGTTATGTGCGTATAATATTGTTAATTATCGCTTGCTTAGCGGTACAGGAAAACATCGTGAGGAATCCTACTTGTCTGAGAGTTCTCAATAGCAATCTCGGCAGACATGTGAAGTCTGCCAACCCGCACTCGGCCAGCGTGGTGGACTATGGCCTTACCCTTCTCATAATGAGAAGAGGCCCATGCCCAGCATTGGGACAGTTTATATACAGGTCTGATGATGATGATGATGACCAAGTGCGAGTTGGCAGACTTCACATATCTTTCGCAAACATTATAGAGAATTCTCAGGCATAATATTGTTACGCCATCTATCGGTGAATGTACTAGAAGAGATTGAATGTATCGGTGGTTTAAAGGTAATTCATCTACTCTGTACTAGATGGCGTTGCTGTATCGAGTATCGACTGTTCGCGATTGTTTCGACAGTTTTGTGTAAACATCTAGAATGCTCTAGTGATGTTATCCGGCCAGTATAAATGGAGCGCGAGCGAACCGACCGGGACAGTTACAATTGAATATCGGAGCGATAAACAAAAGCGAAGGGAAGTAATTCGGAAGTGTTTAGTGGTGTTTTTATTAGTGTTGAGAATTAAGTGTGAAATAAGTGTGTTTATTAGTGTTGTGAAAATAAGTGTGTATAGTGTTTGTGTATAAATAAAGTTCAGTTTAAGTGGCATAGTGAGTTATAATTTATCGTCGAACCCCAGCTCGTAACAAATTGGTGTCAGAAGTGGGATAAATTATGCCGGTTATACCGAAGGAAGAAACTGAAGGTGTGCGTACCAGGAACCAGCGCCAGCAAGACCTGGACCAGAGACGCTTCGGAGACGTTCCTTCTCCATCGCCAGGTGGACCAGGCGACTCCGCGACTGCAGTGGAGCCTGCAAGCGCACACTCCGTGGTGGTGCCCGATATCGCGGCTCTGATGGCGTTCATGCAAGAGCAGGCCCGCCGTCAAGAGGAGCACGCGCGCCGCATGGAGGAACAGCTACAGCGCGACAAGGAGGAGCAGGCTCGCCGTCAAGAGGAGCACGCGCGCCGCATGGAAGAACAGCTTCAGCGCGACAAAGAGGAGCAGGCTCGCCGTCAAGAGGAGCACGCGCGCCGCCTGGAGGAACAGCTTCAGCGTGACAAGGAGGAGCAGGCTCACCGTCAAGAGGAGCACGCGCGCTGCCTAGAAGAACAGCTCCAGCGCGACAAGGAAGAGCACGCGCGCCGCCTAGAGGAGCAGGCGCCGCTGTAGGGAAGGACTTGAAGGCGGTCAAGGAGGAACTTCAGCAGCACCAGGCCCGTATCAGCGACGTAGAGATGCTGGTACACGACAAGCTTGAGACTCGCGTCGCCTTTATAGAGAAGCGTGTACACGACCACCACGAGACCTGTGTTGCTGAAGTGGAGAAGAAGTTGCGTGGGCTCGAAGTGACACCAGCGGCTGCAGCGCCCTCACCTCGTGGATTTAAGGTTCCACCATTTGATGGCTCGTCATCATGGTCGGCATACAAGATCCAGTTCGAGGCTGTGATGCGATCAAATGGGTGGAATAAAGAACAGGCCTTAACCGCCCTAACCTTGGGCCTTCGCGGCCGGGCCTTGACAGTGTTGGAGGCACTCGGACAAGACGTCACCTACGAGAAGCTTCTGGAGGCGCTGGAGGCAAGGTACGGAGACGCGCACCTCGAACATGCGTATCGTGCTCAGCTGAAGGACAGGACGCAACGCACCGGAGAAACTCTGCAGCAGTGGGCTCTAGAGGTGGAAAAGCTGGTCAGGAAGGCATACCAGTCGTCTCCTGCGCTTATTGACGGGAACCTCGTACAGGCGTTTACGGATGGGATCCGGAACCTGGAAGTTAGAGCAGCGGTAAGACTTGGGCACTTCAAGTCCCTTAAGGCAGCCTTAGCCTACGCTCTGGAGGTGGAACCAGCGCGTCACGAGGATCGAACTTACCGTATCTGGGAAGTTGTTTCTTCACCACTGTGCTACAACTGCGGGAAAAGAGGCCATATCCGCTTGAGCTGCCCAAAGCGTAAGCGGCACGTTGGTACCCTGTCTCCACCAAAGTGGTCACCTGACATACCTGCCTGGCGGCAAGAGCAACGTAGCGCAGATGCTCTGACAAGTAGGGCTTACCCCGACCAACGCAAACACTGTGCAAGACAGGAAGCGAAGCCGGCAGCGCTAGTGAGAATGTTGAAGACGGATCTGAGCGACGGATGGAAAGAAGCTTTGCAGAGTGCTCAGCAAGAAGACAAGGACGTACATCCGATTCTCGAATGGAAGAAATTAGGCACTCCTAGGCCCAAATGGAGTGATATCGCAGCAATGAGCCCTGTCACCAAAAGTTATTGGGCACAGTAGGAAAGCTTGGTTGTCCAGGATGGAGTTCTGTGCCACAAATGGGAAAACGCTCGAGGTAACCAATGCCATCTGCAAATGGTAGTGCCCAAGACTAAGGTGCCGGAAATACTGCGGCTCTATCACAATGGTGCTTCGGGAGGTCACATGGGTGTTAAGAAGACGCTTACTAAGGTCCGGGAGCGGTTTAATTGGCTCCACTGTCGGAATGACGTCGAGGATTGGTGCCGCAAATGCACAAGTTGTGCGGCTGTGAAGGGGCCACATACTCGTAGCAGAGGTGCATTCAAGGTGTACAATGTAGGAGCTCCATGGGAGTCAGGACAACAGATGTCTGAAAAGATGAAGACACGCTACGATCGAAAGGCGAACAACAAAGGCTTCGATAAGGGATCATTGGTGTGGCTTCATAACCCAGTACGAAGCAAAGGTAAATCGCCTAAGTTACAAGCCAGATAATATAATTACCAGGATGAACGACGTCATCTATCCAATCCAGAAGGGGTCGCGAGGTGCACCGAAGATAGTTCATGTGGACCGGTTGGCTCGTTACCATGGGTCCAACGATGTTTGGGACGAACACGTTTAAGAGGGGGGCAGTGTTACGCCATCTATCGGTGAATGGGGGTACTAGAAGAGATTGAATGTATCGGTGGTTTAAAGGTAATTCATCTACTCTGTACTAGATGGCGTTGCTGTATCGAGTATCGACTGTTCGCGATTGTTTCGACAGTTTTGTGTAAACATCTAGAATGCTCTAGTGATGTTATCCGGCCAGTATAAATGGAGCGCGAGCGAACCGACCGGGACAGTTACAATTGAATATCGGAGCGATAAACAAAAGCGAAGGGAAGTAATTCGGAAGTGTTTAGTGGTGTTTTTATTAGTGTTGAGAATTAAGTGTGAAATAAGTGTGTTTATTAGTGTTGTGAAAATAAGTGTGTATAGTGTTTGTGTATAAATAAAGTTCAGTTTAAGTGGCATAGTGAGTTATAATTTATCGTCGAACCCCAGCTCGTAACAATATGAAATTAGTCTCATGTCATTACTGACGTGACAGCCATAGACTAATGATTGGTTTCGCTCTCCTCTACTAGACGGAGCTCTCATACTTGTAAAATGAGGCAGAAAAATCCATGCCAACTGGCATGGTTGAGCCTGTCACACTGACAGCCGTGTGTCAGGTGCATATATCCACCAAATTAATTATGGAAATAATTCGCTGTACAATGCCAAGTTGCGCTCTTATACCGTATAAAAATAAATCAGCAAAAAATAAGAAGAACTCCGGGATCACATACTATCTGTAAGATAACAATAAATTTGAAATGTCCTCCTAAAAATACAAAAAACCGAAAACGCCATCCATTGTTGCTGCTAGTACAAGAATCAACTTCCTCACATTTGAGATTTTTATTATGTGAATCTATAGTTATTGTATTTCGTTATATTTTACTATTTCTTTTATCTAACCTATTTAGTATATATTTTACCTATTTCTATATTATTTTATGTTTATACTTTTACAGATAAGGTGAAAAATGTTAGTTGTTAGAAACTGAACATCTTGCCCAAGCAAC
Organism: Euclidia mi; assembly: GCA_944739405.2. Classification (NCBI taxonomy): domain Eukaryota; kingdom Metazoa; phylum Arthropoda; class Insecta; order Lepidoptera; family Erebidae; genus Euclidia; species Euclidia mi. The sequence goes on from OX123185.2 coordinate 95,678,101, forward strand.
ATGGTGTACCTAATTAAATGTGTAATTAAGTGTGTAAGATTATTGTTTTATTCAAAGTAGTTTTCACGACTATTCATTGTTAATTAATAATGTGTAACTAAATTTATATGGACTAGTAGCACGGAAATAAAAAGCACTGTTTCTGAAACACCTTATTTAATCTATGGTTATTTCTAATAATAATTAGCAAAATACTATAAGTAGGTACATAAATAAACCATCATAATAAAATGAGACCCAATCATTCGATAATATACCCCTCATTTTTGACATAAAGTAACTTACGCGGTACGCTTAACCTGTACATAAATATATTAATGCTTTTAATTAATTGTAATTTTTTAAGAATTTGTCTACTAGACACCCAAGATAAAAAAATTCCATCGCGTAACTGTTGAGAAGCTGACAACACAATTCTTTACGCATGCGTCTTGTTGCTTTTGTTTGACACACACTGTCATAATGAGTTGCCCCATTTATGGACCTACTAGCTTTTGCCCGCGGCTTCGCGCGCATTTATTTCGGGGTAAACGCAAATCTACTTTCAGTCTCAAGTTGTGTGAAGACACTCCTGATTATTCTAAAGATTTCAGAAACTCTATAGTACAAAAGTAGCTCGGTCAGTATTCATGACAATAGTGTAATGAATACTGACCGAGCTACTTTGTGTAGGTAGGTACATATATATAGATATACCTACCTACCATTTTATCTACCGAAAGGCACATAATACGGTCAAATGCCAAAGCCATGTTCCAATACCTGTCCAATATATATCGACCTATATAAACACTTTGACATTTATTATATTAGTAGAGAAATTTGTTTCAGCCGTTTAAGATAGTATATAATTATTAGTTTATATATGCGAACAATGTAATTTAACCGAGCACAATATGACATTATGTATGATGTGCCAGTACTGACAGATACACGCACATGCGCACTCAATTATTATAGCGCATGCGTTCTTACTTCCAAGAGGAAAATTTGTGCCTAACAAACTTCTATCCTCCCTACAAACCCTCCCAGTTTAATTTTTGTATCTTATGGTAGCCTATGTCCGTCTCCATGGTCCAGTATATCTCTATATCATACATAACGTCACGCCTTTTATCCCCGAAGGGGTAGGCAGAGGTGTATTTCTACACCCACATTTCGCCAGATATATTTTAGTCCCACGTAATAAGGGGCGAGCTTATTGCCGTACCGGGCACATTTCCAGACTCCGTGCGGCTACTGAGAATTTCGTGACAGAAAAACCCAATAACACTGCCCGACCCAGGAATCGAACCCGGGACCTCCCGATCCCACGCGCACATTTATGCCGCGAGACCAACGGCATAGCACTTGTATTCTATGCCGTGTGGTTGACGGCATAGAATACAAGTGTCACCACCCCCTACCTTCTCGTGGGTGTCGTAGGAGGCGACTAAGGGATAACACGATGCAAATACCATCTTTGCGTAGAGACGGAAAACTCGACATCAAACCCATTACGACTGCCTCTATATCATATTTCAACAAAACCGGTTCAGCCGTTTTAGCGTGAAAATATAACATACATACATACATACATACATACAAACATACATACATACATACACACTTTCGAATTGATTATATTAGTAGGGATTTTTCTTAGGCAGCGCGGTGTCTAGTAAAGCGAAGCGATACCAATCATTTGTCTAGGGTGATAGCAATATAATTATGAAATTGGTCATTAAATTACAAAAATATATATTGCCTGCTGCCTGTTTAGAAAACAGTGACATTAGCCTAACAAAAACGTAGTAGGTACCTATGTTTAAAAATTAACTTCATAATTTTATTGTGATAATTTTATATGCATTAATACTACTCATATTAAAAATGCTATAAACGTAACTGTCATTATAATATTCATAATTTTGGAGCACAAAACCAAAAAAACATTACGTCATCATAGCGAGACTTGGCTTGCGCTTCGTAACAGATCGGCAAAGTTAAGCAACACTTGCACAGGTCACCACTTGGATGGGTGACCGTGTGTGGCATTTACATCTGAGCGCTACCGTGCTTCGGAGGGCACGTAAAGCTGTCGGTCCCGGTTCATGTCTCAGGATAAGAAACGTTAGGCCATGTCAGAGGCCTTCGTGCGGTCTGAAAATATCGGATACTAGAGTTGGCCACACACTCACACGAAAAACAAACAAACCAAAAAACCGGATGCACTGTTCTAGCTCTGTAAAGCACACAATAAATCATATATGAACGCTAAGTCCGCATCTTCCTTTTAATATTTACTTAATGCATGTCCTTTGCGTAATTCAATACTTTAAAAAGTAATTTTACTTATTCCGAACGTCAGACAGTCCTCATACGATCCGTCACTGATATCATTAGGAGATCCCCCGTCCGTCGAGCACAAAACAAAAGGACCCTAAAACTAAGCAGACAGATGAATATTTTATACGTATCATTAAAAAGTCATCGTTGGAAACAAAATTAGAAACATCGAGATATCATCAGCAGTGCGAGTATTAAATGTTTTTAAAGTGGTTTAGTTTTTCATTGATCGATAATTTCGTGACGGGAGTAGCTATATATTGTGAAAGGATATTAATAATTGAAAGCTTTTTACGAAAATATTATTTATATCCATATAAATTTTATATTAATTCACAGAGGAGCTAAAATCGTTAGTGCTTTGGTAAAACGGTGTATTATACGAGTGAATTTTTTGTCGATATTAATTAATGTTATTGTAAAACACGGACTATATACATTTTATATTATTATTAGTAACGTATTCGTATAAAAAACGGTTGTGAATGTTTGCCAATGTGCAAACCTGCTACGGTGAGAAATGTTTAAATCGGACACTGTGTCAGACATTGTACTGTGCAGACGGCACACAATTATTGAACATTATTTTAAACGTTACCCAACTAACTTTGCTATAATTTAAGCTATTTCTGGCATCTGTTATTAAGTAGAAAATGCTTAAAGTTAAAATAAAATGTTGATCAATCAGCAATTAAGTATGCTAACAAAAATCAAAGCAGGGACTACCTACATCGGTACAACAAACAAGCAAAGAGAGGTCGAAAGAACTACGTGGCCCCTAATTACAGACAAAATCAAATGTAAACTTTTAACTTCCAACGAAGCAACTGTCTGAAGAGTCAACAAGAAACTCTTTATTCCATTTTCCGTTCAAGAAAACAGAACAAAGTTGCGTACATCTGGGACAGTCCACCTACGAAATCTCTACTTGAACATTGCTTAAAACAATTTCCTCCTATCAAAGTTAAACAAGTAGTTTTTATTTGTTCGTGTCACGTAGGTCCCTAGAGTTAATTTGCTGTTAGTGACGGTATAAGCGAATTTGCTGGAGTTTCTCTTTGACTAAAATGGTGCTCAAAGACGCGGGTTAAGGAGGTGGAAACGATATGAATGAGAAGACGGAGATGTTTATGTATCATGTGTTTTCGTTAACTTATTTGTAAGTTAAAAAGGAACGTTCAATTCAATAAATTACGTTACTTCCTTATTTCTTGGATTGAACCACGCGATTGTTTGCTTGGATATGTTACGATTATTATAATCAGGCTCATAAAAACGAATCTTCAAATGAGAAATCATCCACCACAACGTCAATCAACTACTAAAAAAAGTCAAAGCCAGAAGCCCTATTCCCTTAATTCACAAGGGGAGGCTTGCTCACGTCAAATTGGGTGTTATTCTGATCTATAAGCTATATTACTTCACAGTTTCGTCAAAAAAGTCAGAAAAGTCTACCCGGAGCTTTTCTGTGATATGCGGACTAATAAACTAACGCGGATAAAAATGAAATAGCTTTTATTTGACCCGGGGTTTCGGCATGGTTCGCGTCAGTCTCAATCACGTGATCCTCAAACCTTCTTGCTTTAAAACCTTTCTCATATATTGTCTGCTTCTTTAAAGTCATCATCATTATCGTCCTAGCGTTATCCCAGTTGCATCTAAGACTCACACGCCTTGGAGCCCGGGGTCCGCTTACCAGTCTAACCAGATATGACGGAATATCAGTTTTTCCGCATTCCTTTCAAGTGCTGGTGATAAAGCAGCATTTTATCAGTCCGTGTGAGGACGTGTGGTTTCCGGAGACGTGGACGCCGCGACTCACACCGCGGCCCTGGATGTACTGTGTTTATTGTACAAATATATTATATACTACATATTATTTACTCATCATATTGACCTCTGTTGCCGATTGATCCCGATTCGAGTATAGACGCAGTTATGTTAGTAAATATGGTATGACAGAAGGATGACTTGAGTTGAATGAGCTGTCTGAATATAGATTTGAACAAACTTAGCAATATAGAGACGGCATAGCAAGAAAGCTAGGCTCTAAGGCGAGGGTCTTAGATCGCAACCGAGACTACACTAAGATGGTCTGAATATAGGGTAGGGATTTAAGTGACTGCCGCGCCGTTTGGCACTATGCTGAGTTTTGGGTTCGATTGCCACGGAGGACAACATTTTTTGTAATCTTGTTTGGGTGTCCTTTATGTCCGCTAGATTGTATTTGTAGCGTCAGGATTTGTAAGTTTTTGTCTTGACTAAGATTGTAAATCAATCCGACCATGATCACAATTTTTTATCTGTATTAAGAATTTCAAAGTTTTGCTAAACTTGAGCTCAAAAATATCTTACCTTTAAGAAAATACATGAATTGGGTAATTATCAGGTTACTTTATAGGGAATGTGAGGTTCTCACTGTAAGACAGTTATACATTCTACGCATAACACTGCGCAAGCACACGAAACTGGGACTAATTAGCAATATTCTACAGAAGCGTTCCAAAGCCGCAGTATGCCCTAGTGTGAGATGTAGAACTGCTTTTGCAAGCCGTCAGTTTGATGCAATGGGAGCAAGGTTATATAATAAAATAAATAAGACGTTGTCAATATACCATTTAAATAAATATGAAATTAAAAACAAACTTATAGATTGGTTACGTTATCTGACTTATGATCAAACTGAAATATTATTATCAGGCTGTTTCTAAGATAAATAAATAAAAATATATATATATAAAAAAAAGAATAATGTGTATTTCCTAGTTAGTAGCTAAATATTACTCAGTAAAATTAAGTATTTTTAATGTTTAAATTTAAGTGTAAAATTCATGTAAAATTCATATTAAGTGTAGTTACAAGTAAGTTATGTTCCACTAACCGGTTGCCATCTCAAATATTTATATGAGGAGAATCACTAACTCCTATCATACAAGCTCTGCTTAGTATAGGAGCTAGCTAACTCTATTTCGATTATCACAAATGTACAACTACAAGATGTAACAAAAATTTATTATAGTAATAAGGAACGTGTTATATGTTGTTGTACTTAATATGAATAAAGATTTTTATTATTTATTATTATTATTATAGAGTATAGGGTTGGATAAGGCCTTTGTCCAGCAGTGGACTATTCTAGGCTGATGATGGTGAAGTCAGGGTATGGGAATGTTTCCGAGGTCTACGAAAATACGCCATATCTTTGCCCATCGTATGACGATATTAGATACATTATCTAATATCTATCATAATGTGTTTCTCTAGACACCGAAATTATTCCTAGTCCTGAGAAACTTCAAATTTTAATAATCTCAAGGTAATTTTTTTTATATAAACTCACGCTTGTGTACCCGAAGGGTTAGGCAGAGGTGTAACATTTAATTTTTAGGTCCCATGTAATAGGGGGCGAGCCAATTGCCGTTACCGGGCACATCACCAGACTCCGTGATGCTACTGTGAATTCGGAAAAACCCAGTAACACTTTTATCCGACCCGAGAATCGAACCCGGGACCTCCGATCAGCGCTCGCATACGCTATCCACTGGACCACGGAGGCAGTCCACGGAGGAAGTAGAGATTCGCAGAGTATTAATCTCAAGGTTAATACTCTGCGAATCTTTACTTGTCCTTCTTTTTTGGTACTCACTACATAGGTAGGTATGGTATTGTACTACACATATGTACTGTAGCAATCTAGCCTCCAACCGCGGCTTACGCGTGCACCGATGCACTGCACTAACGCCTACATACCTACGTATGTCCATCTAGCTACTCATAGTTTTTAGGTTACGCCGTAAGTACTATTTATTCTGTGGTTACGCGTACAATGACTGCCGGACAGACGGCCGGTCATATATTGTTCAAAGTCACACTGTATATCATGTCTTTGTTGGCACGTTTACATGAAACTTTCACGCTTTAGCGTGTAATTAGGACTCATGTTGCACTCGGATACAAGGATCCTTTTTATTTATTTTGGATTTCTTTATAATGGTATGATATTGTGCAAGGAAGATCTTCAAATTGGATCTTCGTAAATGGTCAATGGTAAAAAATATACAATATTAGGACTAGAGGATGCCTGCAGCTACACCTAGTCGTTTTTAACTAAGCTGTTTCTGTCCAATCTCGTTTGAATTTCGGGAAATCTCTTCTTAGTGTAACCCTACGCTCCGCTACGTACATACATGTATGTTTCTTGGTATGCCAAACTGCAGCTTCTTGCGCTGTATATTTTTGTCAGTGCGTTGTCGTTGTTGTTTGTTAGTATCAAGAATGTTATATACACAGATTTTATTATTGGGAAAATGCGGTCTAAATAGATGTTAGAACTAACATTTTACAGCATAAAAATATTTAATTTACTGTTTTCTAAACTTATAACTGTCCTATTGCTGGACAAGGGCCTCTTCTCACTATGAGAAGGGAAATACCATAGTGCATGGACTATAGACTTTACACGTCTTTGGACAATATTACGAAGAACTCTCAGACATGCAGGTTTCCTAACGATGTTTTCTTGCACCATTTAGCGACTAATAATAAAATTTTATACTCATTATTTGGTTGACTTCGGTGGCAATTCTTTTTTTGTTTATTTAAGCATTATTAGCATGAAATATCAAATCTAGATTTAATTTAAAACATAGAGAGTAACAGTAGAGATAACAACATAGACTGAATGGATAAGAAAAAATCAATATTCTTATCACCGAAATCAAACATATCAAATTATTTATATTCTGAAGACTATTTTATATCCCTATGTTTAAACTGCTTTAGTACTACTACGTACGTAGATACGTATGATACGTACTAACTTCCAAGTACGTAATTTCCAAAAATTCTTCATTCAAATATGCAAAACGGAACGTAATTTTAGGTTTTATGTGAAAGTAACTAAATAGGTTGCGTTAGGTTCTCTTTTGACCCTTAAACCGAAAATAGGAGCCCTGCCTCCCCCCCCCCCGTGGGATCTCCACCTTGTCGTGGTGGGGGAGCTTAGTAACCGTGGATTGGTCACCCGCGGTGAAGCTAAGAGGGATCCAGGAGGGGACGCTCCGCGTGGGCTTGACGGAGGCTTGCGCAGGATGCGTCCAAAGGGGCGGGTGCGATGGACAGTTCTTCTGTCCCTCGCAGTCGGGTGCGGTCGCGGGAGGAGAGGCGTGTCGGTGTTGCGTTGCCGCGCGCCATATCTCCCGCGACCAAATGGAGGCGCACCATCGTTGCGTCGCGGTGGAGCCGCAGAGGAAGAGGAGATGCGGTGTATCGTTGCCGTCCTCCCTATCCTCTGCGGCCGCTGAGTGTTTTGGCGGCGGAGCCCAACACCTTTATCCGCCACCAAGGGGGTTTTGTTCGGGGCCTGCCTGACCATCTGGCGGGCCTATACCCGTCAGGGGGTAGCGAGGAATGCTTCAGTGATACCCGACCCTCCGACATACGGGTACGTGAGGAATACGGGTTGGTTTTTAGTCAGTAAGAGTCTGACAGTCCCCTTCGCCCTTCCCCCAGGGCGGAGGGACTCCATGAGGATTTTCCAAAGGTAAGACATTGCAAGTTAAGTAATTATACAATAAAAGATTTTATTTTATCGAGCCTAAGCCCCATTTATTAACATATAAGAAATTTTACAAGAATTAACTTGGGAAGGAAGCGTTCAATTATTACATTAAATTTTATTAAAAGTACCTAATGCTTTGTAGTTGCTTAAACTGACAATAGGTATAGGAATTTAAACAAATCTGAAGTGTGCGTTGAGATTTAGCTTAATCACAGAGAATAATTTACTTATTATTAAAAAATCTCTTAAAATCAGTCTTTCAAAAACATCAACAATTATCTAGAAGGCACTTATTTGACTAATAATAAAAGTATTAAAAATATTACGTTGCCATTTTGTTGTAACACGATTAAAATTGTTTTAGGTATATTAAGCGCCTAGAAATAAATTTAATGCTACATAATATACAAATATAAAATGTAATAAAACTTATAAAAACTTTATACTTATTCAAGTTTTCAATCCTGAATTTAAAAAATGTTATTTTCCTCGTCACTGCTGTCAATGTTAGAGAATGTAACTTCATTCATTACTATCGGAACAATATTTTCACGACACATGCGTCCGTAAGCTATCATTTTCGTACAATTCAATGTCTGATGTTTAGGTATGGGGACAGGTGTTGCTTGGTTTCATAGAAGTCATCAGCAAGGTCAACAGAATAGCTACTACCAGGTTTATTCAGATTGTTCGATAAAATTTGAGGTTTATTAGAATTGGCTGCACCGATTTCACTCCTTCCACTTTTTTAATCTGGCATAATCACAGTATTGTGATTATGCCAGAATGCGTGAAACAACATGAGAGGTGAAGAGAAAGTTAAATAAACAATCTTTAAATATAAATAAATAACTAATGTATGATTTCGATGACTTTAACATTGATTTCGGTGCACATATTGCCACCGAAAACACCGAAATCAATGCCACTGAAATCAAAATAATTAGCAAAATCCTATATATTTTAGAAAGTACAAACTTTTTCTAATATTAATCTCTTTTATTGGAATCGTATAAACATAAGACATACGTTTAGTATAGTTTAAACATTTAAAATCAAATAGTTGTGGATAAAATGAATTCACCAAAATCAATTTTAAGGGTATACCAGCCACCGAATACGACTAAGAACTTTAATAAAAGAGTTGCACAGAGATGCACAGATGTGTTATCCTTACCACCGACGCGGCACTACTAATTGTTCGTATTACTCTAGCAAATATTCTTGAACTCACTAAAATACAGGATTTATGAACAGATCAGTGCGCGCCACTGATATCAAGTCTAAACTTCGGACGCGAAGGCAATCAGATCAAATCAAATCATATTTATTTGTATAAAACAGGTATGTACATAATAATATATCAGTTGTTACAAAAACAGAAAATCCGCTGTATTATTACCTCTTAGAGGTGTGCAAATTTTAGTTTGACATACATAGATGTGTTTTACAGTGCTTTAGTATTGTGATATCCAGCATGCTAATATTAAAGTGGATTGAATAAAATTAATAAATGACGCATTAAAATAAAGTAAAACAGTAAAAATATATCAGTTACTTAATTAAAATAAACAGTAAAATAAAAATTAAAATTAAATTTGATGTCACTAAGCTCATGTCAAATAAAAATTTTATATTGTCAAATGTCAAAAATAAAAATGATTACATTTTTATTTTTGACATTTGACACAATAAATTAATATTGTCAAATAATCAAAGAATAATAAACGTCAAATAAATTATGAATAAATATATAATTTAAAGATGAATGTCAATAGGTTATGAAAAATTTTAAGTTTAATTATATTAAATTATGTTATCTGACAGGAAATCTGCGACACTATAATAACATTTCTCATTGAGTAGCTTTCTTAATCTAAGTTTAAATATAGCCATATTTAAACAAATATGGCTATATTTAGACGTTTTGGTAATTTATTATAAACTTTAGGGGCCACAGAAAAAACACTATTATGCATTAACGTAGTGTTTGTCTTACTCATACATAGTCGGCTTTTGTCTCTTTGTAGACGCTTTGAATTATCAGAAGCCAGCTCAAAGAAACTCATGTTACGCCTGACAAAAACTGCTATTTCATAAATGTATATATATGGACGGAAGGGTCAAGATATTATATTTTTTTAAAAAGGGTGCGCAACTTTCAGTCATTTTGAGGCGAAACATTGCCCTTATACAACGTTTCTGAGCCTTGAAAGCCATATCTTTGTTTATGGATTTACCCCAAAAAATTATTCCATATCTCAGGATTGAGGCTACTAGACCTTGATAAGCAGTCAGAAGAGCATCAATATTAACAATCTGAGCTAGTTCATGCAAAGCATACACAGCTTTATTAACTTTTTTGCATAATTGTTCTATATGGGTTCCATTTCAGTTTTTTATCTATAGTCAAACCCAAAAAAATTGTGGTATCAACTTCATTAATTGGTTTGCCATTAATATGTATGCTTAGTAGTTTAGTTGTTGGTATACGTTGACTGAAGTGCATTATCACTGTTTTGTTGTTGTTAATTTTTAAATTGTTAACATTAAGCCAAGTAACAACAGAGTCCAATACATTATTAATATCTGATTCGTACATGTTTTTTTCTTTACATTTGATAGTGACTGTACTATCGTCGGCAAACAGAGATATTGGGTTTTTAGTTGCATTAGGTAAATCATGTATGTATATTATAAATAACAGTGGACCCAGTACACTACCTTGAGGTACACCGTATAATGTTTTACCTGGCTCAGATTGATATACATACTCTCTTTTTGTTATATGGCTTATTCTTGTAATGTTTGTGTATTGTACTCGGTCTTTTAAGTATGTCTCGATGAGTTTGAGTACATTCCCACGTATAACATATGTATATAATTTGCCTAGCAAAATGTCATGTTCTACATAATCGAACGCTTGGGTCATATCCATATATATAGAGCAAATAGGTATTCTAGTATCCACACTACTCATCACAAACTCAAAAAAATCATATATGGCCATATTTATAGTTTTATTACATCGAAATCCCTTTTGTTCTTTTGCCAATATACATTTTTGTTCAAGATAAGCATTTAACTCCTTATGTATGTATTTCTCAAATATTTTTGACAAAACCTTTTCCATATTTTCAGTACAGCCTTTTTTAAACAGAGGTTTTATTATTGCTGTTTTCAGCTGGTCAGGATAAATACCCGTTTCTATGCTTAAATTTATAACAAAACTAATATGTTGAGATATTATCACGACACGGCAATCTCAATGACATACTTCGCCAGGCTCTTGTCACCGCTGGCGTTCCAGCCCAACTTGAACCGCAGGGGCTGACACGTGACGATGGCAAAAGACCAGATGGTATGTCTTTACTGCCATGGAAGTTGGGTAGGCCTTTGGTGTGGGACGCAACGTGTGTCGATACCCTCGCGCCATCTCATCTTCCTGGCACAGCGGGTTGTGCGGGCGCTGCTGCTGCTACAGCGGAGACCTTCAAACGGCGCAAATACGCAAAGTTAGTAGGGGATTACGTATTTGAGCCGTTTGGGGTCGAAACGTTGGGGCCATGGGGTCCAAGTGCAAGATCTCTTTTTAAAGATCTCGCAAAGAAACTGGTCAACGCCTCGTGTGACCAGAAGGCTGGGTTGTACTTGACCCAAAAATTTAGCATTGCCATACAACGTGGCAATGCTGCCAGCGTTCTGGGCACGCTCCCAGTCGACGGCGATGTGGAGGACTTTTATGACGCCCTCTAAATTATTTTCTGTTTTGGTTTTTTTTGTTTTGTATATACATATTTCGTAGGATAATATTTTAACATTTATGTTGAATTAAATAGGTATATAGTGGTATCTAAATAATATTATGTACTTATATTGTTATGAAAATGAATAAATCACTCATATTATTAATCTTAAAAAAAAAATATGTTGAGAAATATTAACAGCTACATATTTTAGAACTTTTGTTGATATTTCGTCATACCCTACACTTTTTGTATTCTTGAGATTATTGATAATCTGCACGACGTTAAACGACGAGCAGGGCTTCATGTAGATAGAGTTTTGCATAGAGGAAGACATGTAAGTCTTATATTGACTTTAGCACAATACATAAATTAATAAAGTAGTTATTAAAAGCATTGCATATCTTACTGGGCTCACTAATAATTTCATTATTTATTTTAACACTAGATATGGATTGATGTGGTTTGTTATGTTTCGAATTATTTATAATATTCCATGTTGTCTTCGACTTATTTTGTGAAGTATTTATAGCAAAGGTATTTTGTGCTCGTTGAGTCAATTTTATTATTTTCTTGTATGTCTTAGTGTATTCTAATAATTTATTTTTATTGACAACATTTGGAACTTTTCGATATTGCCATAACAACTTTCGCTTTTTTATGCTGCAGGTCCTTATACCACGTGAGACCCATTTGTGTTTTTTATGAACATTTATTGTAATAAGTTTAAACGGAAAGCAGTGATTATAAAATAATTTAAACAGATCATAAAATAACGCTAAATTTGCATCTTTAACAGAATACATCTCTGAAAAAGCAAGTTTTCCAATATAGTAGTTAATTTTTTTTATATTTTCCATGCAATAGTCTCTGCGTTCAGTTCGCCAATATTTGATAAGGCATACTTTTTTCACACAGCATTGTAACAGCTGAGCGGTATGATCCGACAATGCCAACTCTATTACACTAGATTTACATTTACTTTTGAAATTATGGGCAAAATTATCAATGCATGTTCCACTAATTATTCTAGTTGGTTGTCTTATTACCAATTTCAAATTATAGTTGAAAAGTAAACATTCAAATTCTGAGGAAATGTTATTATAATTCAAAATGTTAATATTAAAGTCCCCAGCTATTACTAATTTTTGTTTTTTATAATGCTTATTTAGATACATCAGTGATATGGTAGCGCCATCTACCTTCCTATCTATAACTAATCGCATCAACGTCAATCGTTCCATGCTGGTCTAGTGCGAGCGATATCATATTTCCGTCCCTGTCTTCCATTCTCGAAGAAGGGGCACGCCTTCCGCGGATTGGTCGCGGCGATCGTCGACGCGAGTGACAGTCCAGAACTTTCGAGAACATTCGATTCGCTATATACGTGTCGGCCATACCGTATCGCACCGCGCCGCTCCCGCTATAATTATTACCGCTTATAAAACCGCTCGCAAGTGGAAGTGATTTGTGTAGTGAAGTGAATCAAGCAGCTTCATCCCGAAACCACCAGGTGACTGCCCTTCTGAGACGAAGAAGATTGCCGTATAAGGTAAGTGCCCTCCATCCTTGGAATATCCTATACCTACTCACAATCATCTCTCCAATTCCAATACTACATCCTCTTCCTTTAGATACAGTCCATTTTTTTCCAAATCGCCTAGAACCTACGGTTTCGGTGTATCGCCGAACCAAATTTATTAAGCTTTTCAAAGAAAATATTGAGGTTGTTGGGCTGAGGGACTCTGTAAATACAAATTACAATCATTTTAAAACTGTTTAACTCAATAGCACAACATTCAAAAACTGAAATTACAGGTGATGTTATTGAATCTGGTATACATTTCCAGAGATGCCCTTTTTTAATAAATATGCATGAGCCTCCTCTATTAGAATTTTGTCTACTGTAATATGCAGCTAAGTTATAATTTGGAATTATACATAAGTCTTCATGACCCGCCATCATAAAATGCTGTAACTTATTTAGTGTGGCCTGTAATGACGTAGCAATATTATACATTGAGTTAATAACTATCTAGTTGTTTGTGAACACATGCTAAATAGTGCCATTTATTGAAGAAAAATAGAAAAAATAAAAAAAGAAATATTTTCCGCTGCAATCCGAGGGCCGGACGCGGCACCGAGGTCAATATTTTCAAGCTTTTTCTTTTTTTTATTTCCTTGCATTTTATTTATTTTAAAAATAATACTTGCGGCACCTAATATGAAATCCTACCTATTATAGAAAAAAATATCAAGTTGTTAGTTATTTATTTATTTAAAAACTTCCTGCAAAATACATTGCACAAGGCGGACTTAATGCCTATAGGCATTTTCTCCCAGTCAACCTTTAGGTGATGCAGAGATGATCATGGCAGGTGTTACTACTACTGGACGCCCTAACTTCGGGAGGGAGAGCATTCCAAAGAAGGATAGATTGGATATTGAAAGAAGAATGTACTAAAGTAGAAGTGTGAGATGGACAGAGAAGAAGAAGGTTATTAGTAGATCGCAAGTTCTTATCATGGTTAGAGCAAAGATATTGAAAATAAGGTACTAGATATGACGGACCGTTAGGAGAGTGAAGAAAAGAGTATAAAGTCGTTAGAGTACGCAAATTTAGTCGCTGACGAATCGGCAACCATTTTAATTCCTTGCTAAATTTAGAAACGTGATCGAACTTACGCAGATTAAAAACGATCCGAATGCAATAATTGAGAAGTCGGTCAAGTTTGTTGAGCAGATCTGCATTCAGGTCGAGATAACACACGTCACCATAGTCAATTATAGGTAAGATTAAAGTTTGCACAAGCATTTTGAGAATCAAAATTTTTGAGACGATACAGTGAGCGCAGAGTCCCAAATGCTTTTTGGCTGACGACTGAAATCTGAGTCCGCCAGTCAAGGTTGCTATCTATGTGTAGACCAAGATTTTTCACAGATGTCGAGAATGGTATAGCACACCCGTTAAAAATTACAGGCGACAGGCTTGTGAAATCTATCCTGGTAATCATACGTGGACTTCCCACCACGATGGCTTGGCATTTTGTAGGATTAACGCAAAGGCCAAATCTGTCCGACCACACTCCTATAGCATGTAAGTCTCGATTAACATCTGCAATTAAATCGGGCAGCTTGTCCACCCTTGCCTGAGCGTAAAGCTGCAAGTCGTCAGCATATAGATGATACGCACACTGAAGTTCATGAGTGATGAGGTTAATGAATAGTGAGAATAGAAGTGGAGAGAGAATTCCGCCTTGTGGAACCCCAGCGTCCAGATCACACCAATTCGACGATGTCTCATCAATGCGAACCGATTGCTGGCAACCAAGAAGATATGAAGAGAACCAATCCCGAGCCTCAGATGAAATATTAAGGTGGGAAAGGATGGCCAAAAGTACATCGTGGCTAAAGGCGTTTGAGAAGTCCACCAAGACTAACACAGTAACCACGGCTTTCTCCACGCCCGCCCTAATATCGCCAGTCACCTTCAGCAGAGCGGAAACAGTACTGTGACCAGGCCGGAATCCGGATTGGAATGGACTAAGGATATTATCGGATAGGATGAATCGGGATAACTGCTTGTGTACACAAGCCTCTAGGACTTTGGATAGGAATGGGAGAATGGAAATGGGTCTAAAGTGGTTCGGCATAGTGGGATTTGATATTTTAGGGAGAGGCCGAACGTAGGCTTTCCATTTTGTACTAAATTTCGACCCGGACACGCTTATTTGAGCCGGCTGAGAATGACCCAATTATCATTTACTGGCTATGTTTTCTAGACTACATGCCCGTCCAATTTAAAAAGTCGCAATAACCACTTCATTTCATTACCAGTCCTAGTTACACATACATTCCCACTTACATACTATTTTAACAACAGTACCTTGTCAATAAAAGCACGCGACCGCATCAGTTGAGCACAAAGTGGAAAGTAAAGAGTATTTAGACGGGTAATCAAACCGGCACTGCATGGCTAAGCTCTGTTTGTTTGGGTTCTAAACAATAAAAATATTTAGTATATTCGTTTAATAAAATGCTTTATCATATTGTAGAATAGCTTTAAATAGATTTTCTTATTACTGGGTATTTCTGAGTTGTAGAAGTTCACATGTTGCAAGAGGATGAGAAATAGTATTTACCATGTAGTATTTACCATTTTCTCACAGAACATTGGCGTATAGTAAAATTATTTATGACTGACTTCTGCCCGCGGCTTACGCCGCCGCGTAAAGAGCCGGTTATCGACACAATATAGCATGTGTGCTATTCTGATGCATAAACTGCTGCAATGTATTGAGGTCAGGAAATGAAACTCGTAACGGCTGCAATCACACTTTGGTTTTTATTTTCCACTTTTCACTTCACACTTTAATTCACAAATACTTTAGAGGTGCTCCACCGAGCGCACGATACAGACTGCCACTATTAATGTCGTCCCACAACCGTTCACAACCGTGCCATAGTGGGGAGACATCAATCAAATCAGCAACTAATATAATAAATTGATACACTAAATAAACGAAGTAATAACTAATAAATTTATCTAGTAACAATAAATTAAATATATTTAATAATAATTCACCACAAGAATATTCAATGAATAAATCATGTAGTCACTGAACAAAATATTATTAATAACTAGACATTACATATTTTAAGAAAATGTTGCCAGCTACTTAAAACATGTATAATCACAAATATATACTACACTATAACAAGTCTGTAGTGTAATTATACCTAACAAATGTTTCATCTGAATTATTATTGTACAAAGGTTTTGCATTTAATATGATTATTATCATATTGTGCGTTTAGCTCATTCTCTCTACATTTTCTAAAGGAAAAAAAAGAGGGATTAGAGACAGGAAATTTTGAATGAAGAGAGTGAAGATATTTGCAGGCTGGTCTCATGTCACCCTGTTTGGCAAAGAACGATTGATTTCAGGTTTGTATTACTTGATAAAGGCTACGGTTAGCCGCATACCTTGGCCAAACGCACTACTACAACTCTACAACATTTATCTCGAGTTTAAAATGTTGTTAAATGGATCATCATATCAGCCAAACGACGTCCACTGCTGGACATAGGCCTCCCCCAAGGTTCTCCACACAGACCGGTCTTGAGCCGCCCGCATCCAACCTCCTCCCGCGATCTTGACAAGATCGTCGGTCCACCTTGCGGGGGGCCTACCTCTGCTGCGTCGTCCGGTACGTGGCCGCCACTCCAGAACCTTCCTGCCCCAACGGCCATCGGTTCTTCGAGCTATGTGCCCTGCCCACTGCCACTTCAGATTGGCTATCCGGAGAGCTATGTCAGCGACTTTGGTTCTACTGCGGATCTCCTCATTTCTGATTCGATCTCGCAGGGAAACTCCAAGCATAGCTCTCTCCATCGCCCTCTGAGTGACCTTGAGCCTTCTGATAAGGCCCATAGTGAGCGACCACGAGCTGAGCCAGTTCCCGTCTCTGATCCGTAAGTCATCACTGGCAACACACACTGGTCAAAGACTTTCGTCTTGAGACACTGCGGGATATCGGACGAGAAGATATGTCGTAGCTTCCCGAACGCTGCCCAACCGAGTTGGATTCGACGATTGACCTCCTTCTCGAAGTTGGACCTACCTAATTGGACTACTTGTCCCAGGTAGATATACTTGTCGACAACTTCGAGCGTAGAGTTCCCAACCTGAATAGGAGCAGGTACAACATGGACGTTCGACATGATTTTCGTCTTGTCCATGTTCATCTTAAGACCTACTTGTTGGGAGACTCTACAGAGGCCATCGAGCATTGTGCCTAGGTCTTCCATGGTCTCAGCCATGACTACGATATCATCTGCGAATCGAAGGTGAGTGATGTACTCGCCGTTGATGTTGATGCCGAGTCCATTACAGTCCAGAAGCTTGAAAGCATCCTCCAGCGCAGTGGTAAACAGTTTCGGGGATATGACATCCCCCTGTCTCACCCCTCGCTGGAGTTGAATAGGTTTCGAACTCTGGTCCTGGAGGCGGACTGACATAGTGGCGTTTTCATACAAACACTTCAGCACTTCGATATATCGGTAGTCAATCCGGCACCGTTGGAGAGACTGTAGCACCGCCCAGGTTTCGATCGAATCGAAGGCTTTCTCATAGTCCACAAACGCCAAGCATAGGGGCTGGTTATACTCCTCGGACTTCTGTATAACCTGCCGCAGCGTATGTATGTGGTCTATGGTACTATAGCCTTTACGGAAACCGGCTTGTTCGGGAGGCTGGAAGTCGTCTAGCTTGCTCTCGAGACGATTCGTGATGACCCTCGAAAACAGCTTGTAGACGTGGCTCAGTGGTCAGTTAAATGGATATCCGCTTAAAAAATTTCGAAATTATTCCTGATATGTATTATTAATCTGTTCTAATACGATGCTTCAGTAATTTCGGAACCTAAGAAGTAATAAACATCGAAACCGGCAACACCACTTATTATTGCCAGCACAAAAAATACACCACACATTTCTATAACACAATGAATAACATAGCGAACAATAGTTTTATATTCATAAGTCGTCAACCGACTGGTTCTCATACAAAGCTAGAACGGGAATGAAATAATAATAACATGCGGACCTGCACTCGATCGGCATCTAAGCAGCGTCGCCGCGCGCTCCGGGCACGTATTCAATATGTACTTGTCACAAATAAACACAAATAATAATATGTGGAGGTCGGAACAGATGTTGAGGACTTGGTGGATGGAGAGATAGTGCTTATAGCGTAGCTAGAATTGTCGTCTGGCAACTGAAAGGTGAAGTAAAGCAACGCTGGCGGAGGTCAGCACTTGGATGGTCGTCAATATACCGCTGTTCAGACCAACTCAAGCTTATTTAGGGGACTGACGCCCCATAACGCTGACGAAGATTTTAATCACAGCTTCGATCAACAGCTTAACGTGCTCTCTGAGACTCGGAGCAAGTGGCAATCAATCATTTAATACGTACATAACTTCGATAGGTCAGTGGTTACGTACGAGCCGTGGGTTCGAACCCGATGCCCTGTGCACAGCAGTCTGTTAGTATCACCACTGAACTATAATATGGCTGAGGCATTTAATTAATGATTATGATTGTTTAATTAGTTTATCTCTGATGTGCAATCAAAATCAGCGCTCAACTATATGTATGCCACAAAACCATAAAGTCAGGATTATATTATGTTAATTAAATATTTGAGATATTCGCATAATACTGATTAATAGTGCATCGCGTTCATTATTGATTGATTATACTACATTAGTCTTTGAAGATGTTCCAGCGATAGAGCTTAGCTATCAAATAATAACAGATAATCACATTCACAACATTTGCATTTGCCGTTTACAATGCGATATTTATATTATCTATCTAATACCTTTAAAGTACCAATTCTTGTATATTTAATCTGAATCTCGGAAACGGCTCTAACGTTAGCATGCAGTGAATTACAGGGGCAATAAATCGATCTAGCTAGGGTTCATTTTTAGAAAACACGATTTACGAACAACTTATTACAAAGGCATTTAATTTAATACGCACATAACTTCGAAAACTTAATGATGTGCTGTGGATTGAAATCTTTGCGTAGCAAAATATTGGTCTCACCACTCGGCTATTACTTACTATACAGAGAAATTATAAGTATTTCTATATTGTATTTTAAGATGTATACGAGCATATCAAAACATCTGGTATTTGATCTTATTCGAATGGAATACAAAATATTACTTTGCCTGGACGACCAAAAATAGAAAGGTGCTTATCATTTCTTTAATCCTAAAGAATATTTTTTTATATTTCGAAATCTTTTCAACTTGAACAAATTCTTAGCGATTCATAAAATGTTCTCTCATAGACACGAAACCTTTTACGAAGTAAGAAATGATCAAAACCAGATTTTACTTTTAACAGAATCAAAAATATACAGAAACGTGATTCTATCTTATCGTTTATGAATAGGAAACATTTAATCTACTAATATAAAAAAATATATTTGAGAAACATAAGTCGTCTTAAATTTTCATAAAACGTCGTATTGAATTCTCAAGTCTTCTCTAAGTATATTTTTCAAGATATTTCCTTTTTTATAATAAGATATTACATATTTGGATTAAGTTCATCATTATATCTTAAGCACTAACAAATAATAAATAATAAAATAAAAAAAATAAAAAATCGTTTATTGCCAATAACATTTACAATGGTACGGTATTCAGTGGCCCCACACTAGGCAATGCCTGTCCTGTGGGTACCTGATACGATTATACACTTGTATTGTTTGCTCCGTTGACATCATATAATATCATAGGCAATATTTTCATATGATTACATTGTAAACTTACTAATTATGATTAACACTTACTAATTATTACAATATGAACTAAAATTAAAATATAAGTAATTTAATAAATACTTCCTAAATGTGTGCTATATTTTATGTAATCTCTGTTATTAAATTAGGTTTGTGAAGTTATCCGTTGACAACATTACGGTAACGTTATTTAGGTCAATAGAACAATCACGACAAATGTACAAAGAGTGTTTCAGTGGAATCATAGGACAAAGAGTTGAGCCATTTTGTAATTTTTACTTTTGCCTCCAGCACTGAGCACTGTTTAATGTCGCACGCATTATTTGTTTTATTATATACGGAGTAATCCATGTATGGACTAAAACGCCTGGCGAAGCTTGTGTTAACTTTTGGCACTGGTAGTTTGTACACGCGGCGTTTCAGAAGATCTGAGTAGCTCTCTGAGTTAGTCACTCTTCTGTGCACTCTAAGGACAGTTTTCAAGATAAATAGCTGACGCACATTTAGCAGCTTACTATCGCGGTAGAGTTTTGATGTAGGGTACCTAAATGGCTTTCTAAGCATTGTCTTTATTACGGAGCGTTGTGCTCTTTCCACTTCGATCATCACTGTTTTTGAGGCACTTCCCCAGCAGCCTAGACAGTATAAAATTAATGATTGACTCAAGGCGAAGTATACAGCTTTTAAGATATCAATTGGTGCTGATGAACGAAGTAGTTTTATAATAAATGGACGCAACGATAACTCTGTAAGAGGCCAGTAGATGTGGAATACCATACAGTCTCGAGTTTGAAGCCACAATGCGCAGTACTGACTTTCCATGCGTATCGTATTGTCGCTTGTCTCATGAATAGAAGGCTACGTCGAGCTGAGGGTCACAGATATTGTGAAGATGTCTGACAGAATATATTTATCACTTTGGGTTGACAGACCAGTCTCTCTGTAGAAAAACAAATAATCTGTCGGTTAGATTATTTTAATGAAAGTTCAAACCATGTCATAAATGGTCTAAATTAATCATTTCAATCTATACACATAAATAAAATTGAAGTGTCTGTTTGTAGTTTTAAAATAACCACTTTTTACTTAATGCATATGGATGTTTACACGGTTCATATACCGAAATGATTTTTTTTACAATTTTTGTCTGTCTGTCGGTCTGTCTGTCTGTTTCATACAATATTATTTAGCGGGTCATAGTCGCGATAATTTACTTATTTAAAGGCATAAATAACTCTGTTATTCTCCTACTTTTCTACCGGCTTGCAAAGGTTGTGGTCGCGGAGGGACTGATGTCAGCTCAGCGCCGTCCTTGTGAAGCGCGGGTTTCGGCAGCTACCCTCACTTGTTTTATATTTTTGATTTTTATCCGCTCTGTCGGTACTTCAACAAACTACACTTATGACGTCTACACACTGATGATTTGTGTTACGGCGGCGTTGTTTGCATTTGTTAATGACTGGGTTCCAAGTGGTCCATAGTCTGTATCCGTCCTCCCGGTTGAAATTTCTATGTTTTTTTATTTCAACCGCTTCACGTACTATCCTGGAGTAATAGTGACGATCGGTGGATAAGACTTGTGGTTGATGTAATTCTATCCAGTGGTTTGGTTCAGATTCTAGCAAATGCTCAGCTATGGCAGATTTATTCATTTGTCGATTTTTTACAGCTGCGATATGTTCCTTGACCCTTTCAGCGATCGTTCTTCTGGTCTGTCCGATATAGGAACTACCACAACTGCAGTCGACTTTGTAGACGCCTGGTGTTTGTAGAGGAATAACGTCTTTTGGGGTACGCAGGTTGTGTGCTACCTTGGAGAGAGGACTATATACAGTCTTGATGGAGTATTTCTGTAGTACTGCTCCAACTTTGTCCGTCACTCCCCTGATATAAGGCATGTAAGCCGGTACTCTGCTTACTTCAGGTTTGCGGTCCTTCCTCTTCCGACGGGGTATCTCCTTTTTGTATCCATTGCGCCTTAGTACCTCCTGAACATGTGACAATTCACTGTTTAAGTGTTCAGGGTCACAGAGGTCATGCGCTCTGTTCACTAACGAGGTCACTACGGATTCCAAATGTCGCGGGTGGTGATGCGAGCTTGCGTTTAGATACCCGTCAGTGTGTGTCGGTTTTCTGTATACAGTGTGTCCAAGTGTACCATTAGCTCTTACCGTCACTTTGACGTCGAGAAAGGGTAACGATCCGTCTACCTCCATTTCAAATGTGAACCGGATGTTCGGATGTATGGAGTTCAATTTGTCTGCGAATTGTTCTATGTCTTGCTTGTTGCCCTTCATGATGCAAAATACATCGTCGACATACCTCTTCCATAGGTTTACATTTGAAGCTGCATGTCTATGGATTCTTCAAAGTGTTCCATCCAGATATTGGCCATCACCGGTGCTACTAGGCTACCCATTGCCACTCCGTCGATCTGGAGGTAATGTTGTCCACGTTATATGAAGTAGTTACCCTTTAAGCAATTCTTCAATAGAACGGCGTATTCGTTAGACAAACCGCTATACCTTAATTTTCTCTCAACGACCTCAAGGCAATCCTGAACTGGAACATTGGTGAATAGTGACACCACGTCAAAACTTACCATCACTTCGTCTGGTTCCTTTGTCACGCTCTTGATGTTGTCGATGAAATGGCGAGAGTCCTTCACGAAAGATGCCGTTTTACCTACTAACGGTGGCAGTACCTTGCTGATGTGTTTCGCCAAACCATATGTCGGTGAATTTATTTGACTCACTATCGGCCGCAATGGTACGTTTATCTTGTGGACTTTAGGCAAACCGTAAATCTTGGGCGGCTGCACGATTTGAGGTTTGTGTAGACGTTCAAAGTCATCTTCCGTGAACACGTTTCTATGGTCCTTTATCAAAGCTCGAATGTTGCGTTACTCTGGCTGTCGGATTATGAGCCACAGGTTTATATATTAATGTGTCACTTAACAAATTCCGTATTTTGCTGTCATAGTCACAAGAATTCATAACCACCGTGGCGTTCCATTACTTATCGGCCTTCAGCACTAAAATATTCGTGTTATCACGCAGCATTCTTAATGCCTGACGCTCTTTTGTGAAGACATTGGGTTTCGGCGGCTTTGACTTGCGTAAAATAACGGCAACATCCTGTCTAAGTGTATCCGCATCGTTAGACGGTAACTTGTTGCGCGTTATAACCTCCTCGATGCTGCTTATGACATTCTCGTACGGAATCCGTTTAGGTGTTAAAGCATAATTTAACCCTTTAGCCAGTACGCTTTGTGTCGCGTTATCAACAATATGATCCGATAAATTAATTACCGTTTGTTGTTCGGTGGGGTGTACCTTTTTGCCGGCTTGCCTCTCAAGACGGTTTATTAATTCATCATATTTTTTAAAAATCGATTATTGTCTGTTTGTTTGTTCTCGCTAATCTCTCTGTCTGTATGTTTGTTCTCGCTAATCTCTGAAACGGCTGGACTGATTTTGACGGGACTTTTACTGTCGGATAGCTGATGTACCAAGAAGTAACTTAGGCTATAAATTAACCAGATACACGAAGTAGTTCCCTCAGGACGCGGGTGAAATGGCGGAAAATAGCTAGTAATAACTATTCTTAGTATTTAACTTAGCTCTCAATTCACATTATATTTCTGTTTGTAACTATTTTACTATAACATTCATAAAACAATTGTTGACTCAAAACATGCAGGTGTACAAACTAGCAACTGTTTCTGGCGTCAGCGGCTACATAACAAATCGGTATGCACAGCGTGCACCGCAGTGAGCCATGAAACATCGTGTGGATCGCTTGTGCATACGTACACATACTGCTACAAATTATTTACCTACAAATGTGTTCTTTGTACTAAATGAAGCGCAAGAAACGGGACGTAAGGTGAGTAAAGAATTAGACTGACTGGTCGTTACTTCCTGTAACTATATGAAGCTGCTTAATTATTGTTAATATCATTTCCTGTTTGGAATTAGTAATTTTAAATAGAAAATAAATATGAGACGGGTTCCTGAAATTTTGATTATATCTGCGAAAATCTTTGTAGGAGAAGGCAGTACCTATTATCAGCAATATTCATAGAATTACCAATCTGATCTAAAGTTCCTTTTGCAGGCACCTTTTTGTCTCTTAAGCAATTCAGTACCAGATACTTTCGCGGTATACAGCTAGCCTAAGCTTTTTACCAGTCGTAGATACAAATAACGTATATTTTGTCGTAACAGCCACTAAATAGGCACATGTGGTTGCCGCGCGATCGCCGCAATGCCAAGGAAACGTTGGGTCGTCGCGAACAAATTCGTGTATAAACGCGGCCTTACCCGGTGTGTTGTAGTGATGGATGGCACAACACTCGCTCAACAAACGCGGTAGACGGAGCGCCGTCTACCGCGTTTGATTACCAGCCACCTGAGAAATGCAACGCTATACAACTACCTGTTTCGACGAAACTGGTGCTGACTTGCTTTTAGTAATTTAGGTTAAAGGTGAACCATAAATTTGCTATTTTACTTAAAAATACATATATATTTTAGTGCTAAGCTCTTGCGTTTCGTGTTAATCTAATCGGCCACAGCTATGGTTTTGTATGTGGCACTATACAGCTCTGTCAAAAAAGACTTAGCTTGAGAAGAAGAACAGCACTGTAGGTGTGGTGATGGTAAGCTGTATCTAAAATGCTAGTGCAATATTTATATCATTTTCATCGACGACAGACGGTGAAACGATCTACCGTCGAAGCGGTAATCGTGGCTCAGTTCTTCTACGGACATGTTTTGTTTTAAGACAACTACCGCACAAGCGTGAAAATCTTTGTCTCGGGGGACTTCACATGCATATAACCACTGGAGACAATGAACAGCCAGACCCGAAACAAAAATTTCTGAATCACATTAAGAGTTGTCTCGTGTGGGAATCCAACATTCGGCGCAGTGTCAAGCGGCGGTGTGGCTGTTTTAACCACTACGCCAATCGTACAATCATTCTGAATGAGCCGGCAGTCCTCACGCCATTTTAGTACGTACAGGTCACTAACTCTATCGCCGTCCTCTATGTAAATACAAGCTACAGCAAAACCAGTAATACACCAAAGAAGACTACAGCAAAGCTCTACTAGTCATAAACAAAGATAGTCCATGATCTATCCGCATAATAAACCATCACGTTATTGCCCTAATAAAGACGTACAGCGGTACAAAAATGCCGCCTGGCCACATTACTTGGCACGGTGGCTCACAGTTCGATACGACGTCTGATTTACTACTCTCAGTGGCTTGATACATCGCCGCCCGGCCCACACGATTGTGACACATTACTGTTATTGCGTGTATGTACGCCGCTTGCCTAGGATGAACTAGATCTGATTCTAATAAATCTATATCGGGAATGAAGATTACTAATGTAAAGAAGATTCTTGAGATTGAGATATTTCTTTTAAATACTTGATTTTTTGTGTGGCGTCTGTCGCCTGCCACTTGACACTGCGTCGAGTTTTTTTTTATAGTAATAGGCGGCAAACGAGCAGACGGATTGCCTGATGGTAAGCAATTACCGCTGCCCATGGACACAAGCAACACCACAGGAGTCACAAGTGCGTTGGGAAAAGGGATAGGATGAGGAGTGGGATGAGGGAGAAGGAATAGGGGATAGAGCCGCTGGCACTCTCACTCACCAAACGAAATGCAACAGTTTAGATACTGTTACTTTACGTCGATTTTCTGTGAGAGGGTAGTGCTTCCCCGGTCTAGCCGGCCCATTCATGCTTAAATCAGCAAGGCTCTACTACAGTGAAAATGTTGTGGCTTCGCTTCCCACGTATTACTTACTATTACTCAGTATTACTTTGTGTAAGTCATATGTTTTTAATATTTATTAAGACCCCACCGACAAAAGTTTTTAATAGGCTATTCTTGCTAGAGAACTAATCTTATATTAGAGAGACCCAACTCTATCGCTGAGAATTAAATAAAAAGCCTCAGAATATGTGCTGCCATGATCCTGAATATGTATTAAAACGAAGTACAAGTCTGAAACAAGTAATATATCGAAGTTACACGCATATTCCATTACTAATCGCTTGCTAAACAGTGAAGGAAAATAATGTGAGAATACCAGTGGAACCAATAATAAAAAAGGCTGATAATGATGAGACATTGAAAGCTTTTATTACATTAGTATACCTCTTCAAATTATTGAAGAGGTTTAAAGATTACTAATATAATACACTAATTAAAATATAAGTGCTTGTTTGTTAACTAACCTATTAAGGTTAGTTAACAAACAAGCACTTAATAAGTGCAAGCAATTAAAAGTGTGTAATATTACACCCACATTTCCCCTTAAGGTCTTTAGGTCCCACGTAATAGTGGGCGCCAAAATTGCCCTTACCGGGCACAACACCAGACTCCGTGCTGCAATTGTGAATTCGGAACACTCAGTAACGCTGTTGTATTGTCAGTATTCCCGACCGGAGACCAAACCCAGACCGATCACCAGATGCACACGCTATCCACTGGACCACGGAAGCTGTGTGATAAGTTCCCGTTAAGTAAATGTGTCAGATACATACTAATTATGTTCCAATTTTGAATTTATCTGGAAGATTAGGTCTATCTAGAGGCTTTATTATTTATAATTATACATTAACTGATCCGTGAGCCTTGTATACTAACAACAATCTAACTGCTAAACAAAATCAAAATCCTTTATTCATTTGGGTCACAATGTGACGCTTATGTACGTCAAAATAATAAATTTATAAAATAATTACTTATACTCAATTTAAAACATTATTACTGTATGCTTCTACATTTACATTTACTGCCACGTTCGCAAAGCAATAGGTAGAAACATGAGAAAGAACGGGCAATAAAACTCACGGTCACTCTTTTTCATCGCCAGGTTTTGCATAATATACATAATTTACATTTTGTAAGGTGCTGCAACTGTTACACCTTCTATATCACTTGTATATATTTACTGTACATAATAATACTCAAGCATAATACTTTTGATGTTCATTTGGTTAGCCTCCTCAGAATAGACATGGTGAAACAGGAGCATCCACTTACATTATATATACCTAATAATGCAGGCAATCCGCGTAAGTGATCAGACCCATGATGGAAATGATGCAGTTAAATATTAAAATCTAATACCAGCCCGCAAGACCGTCATCGACCAGTCATCGCAAGTAGCACCCGTTCACGAGTATGACGCATGTGCCAGCCATCATCCCTCTCGCCATATTAGAGGGACAGGGATGACCCGACACACGACGCCACCACAAGAAATGACATTTTAGTGAGCATGACGATAACGGTATACGAACCGGCAGTAAGAAACAATCTATTGGTATACTGACCATGACCGCCAATTACCTCCACTTTCCAGATCGTTATTATTAACATAAATTAGTGGAACGCGTGAAGGAATGCAAATGTAGAAATTGACAAGTGAACAACGATATGATCAGGGATAAAATATAATGTTAAACTACATTCAACAAATCATAATAATATCCAAATCCTGCAAAAATCATGTGTTCACGAGGCACCTCCACTTAACATGTTACTAATTAAGAAGAGAGTATTTTACACAGTCATAAAAATAACAATAATGGTGAATTTAAAAAAAGCAACCAGACCCATGATGTCTTGTCATCTAGACATTCTTTTCCGCCATGTTTTTTTTTTTTCTTTTTAAAAGAAAAAAAAAACATGGCGAAATGTGGGTGTAATATTACACCAGGCGTGAGACTATAAATATAAATAAATAAATAAAAGAAAATTCCTAGTAGTGGTTTTGTATTTGTGCAGAGGTAAATTCATTACTTCCAGAGGTAATTTGTTGAAGAATTGTATACCGAGGCCCGCAAATGAGTTATGAACTTTATGTACACGGTAGTTAGTGCCCACTAGTTTAGGCTTATTCCTTGTGTTCACTTTGTGCAAGTCACTATTTTTACGGTAAAGAGTTAAGTTTTTCTTAACGTACATTAAATTAGCAAATATATACTGCGATGCAACTGTAAATATTTCTACTTCTTTAAATTTATCTCGTAAAGAATCTCTAGCACCTAACTTATATATTGCACGTATGGCCCTCTTTTGAATAACAAAAATTTTCTGAATATCGGCTGCCGTACCCCATAATAGTATCCCGTAAGACATTACACTGTGAAAGTAACTAAAGTAAACTAGTCTAGCAGTATCGACGTCTGTGAATTGGCGAACTTTCCTAACTGCAAATGCTGCAGAACTAAGTTTGACTGCCAGACAGGATATTTGGGCGCCCCACTGAAGCTTACAATCTAAAGTTAAACCTTAAAATACAGTTGAATCAACTAGGTTAATTG
This sequence comes from Euclidia mi, assembly GCA_944739405.2. NCBI lineage: Eukaryota > Metazoa > Arthropoda > Insecta > Lepidoptera > Erebidae > Euclidia > Euclidia mi. The sequence continues at coordinate 95,706,418 of OX123185.2, forward strand.
TTTCGTTATTTAAAATTATATTAGTAAGAACATTTTTGACATTCGGCAAAGTGAATTTCACACATTTTGTTTCGCCAGAGTTGAGTAGCAAATTATTTGTCGTGAACCAATGTAGTACTTGCGCAAGAGAATTATTTACGCTGTCACATTGACTTGTATTACGATCAACTTTAAAAATAAGTGAAGTATCGTCAGCAAAAAGAACAATATCACATAGATTTCTAACAAAGAATGGCAAGTCATTAATATATATTAAAAAAAGAAACGGACATAGAATAGAGCCCTGTGGAACGTCCATTCCCACTGGCAAACCTTGAGACCTACTTCCACTAACATCTACATACTGAACTCTATCTCTAAAGTAACTGGCAACAAGATTGAGTGCGCTATCTCGAATACCATAATGGTTGAGTTTACGTAAAAGTGTATCATGTTCAACACAATCAAAAGCCTTTGACAAGTCGCAAAAAACACCAATGGCATCCTTCAAATTTTTCCAAGCGTTAAAGATATGTTTTAATAGAGTTACATCGGCATCAACAGTGGAGCGACCCTTAGTGAAGCAATACTGCTCACTGTGCAGTAAATTATTTGTGAGAAAGTGGCTCTCTAACTGATGCAAAATAACCTTTTCAAAAATTTTACTGATTGCAGGCAAGATAGAAATTGGCCGAAAGTTACTAGGGTCGCTCTTGGATCCTTTTTTGAAAAGTGGTATCACCTTGCTGTGTTTCATTAAATCAGGAAATACCCTTTTATCCACGCATCTATTAAATACTGCAGCTAAATATGGAGCTATGCTAAAAATGATTTGGTGAACAAGACTAACTGAAATACCCCATAAGTCAATAGATTTTTTAATATTGATGGTCTTGAATGTCTTGAGGATGTCATTGGTGTCAATGTATTTAAAATTAAACAGCACATCACACTCATTCACATTGCCCCTAACTAATATCTCTGCTTTGCTTGGGCATGAGTCTAAACACTTGGTTGTTTTCACTGGTATGTTTATGAAGAAGTTGTTAAAAGTCAAGTTGTTAAAAGAGCAACGTCAATTTTCTTTGTAACTATTTCTCCATTACATTTTAATTCATAGCTATTATCTACTAACTTAGCTCGACCAGTCTCACTGTTAATAATGTTCTGTTTTTATTTTGTTCTTGGATTCTTTATTGTTATAACTTATAAATATAGACTTAGCTGAAGCACATGCTCTCTTAAAAACTTTTGAGTAATTTCTTACATACTCAATAAATGAAGAATTAAAATTTTATGGCTTCATGCCATACAGATCATACCACCTAGATCTACTTTTGTATATTCCTACTGTTGCCCAATCACAAAATTTATATTTAGAGCTCTTGGCAAATGTATTCAGCTTATACATTTTATTGTACTCATTTGTAATGACATCAAATAACCACTTATATAATTCATCTGGATCATCGTGAGTTAAGTCAATGCTGGCGATCTTAGCAGCAACATCATCACTAAAGCAATTAAGGCGAGCAGAGGTCATAGGCCTACATGTGATTTTTTGTACTGTAGGGGTTGTATTAGTTGGAATTACAACCTTTTGTCCACAGTGATCCGATGTCAAGGCACTCAAAACAGCTTTACTTAAGTTCAAACAATTGCAAAAAATATTATCTAAGCATGTAGAAGAATGTGAGGTAGTTCTGGTTGGTTCAGAAAATAAAACATTCAAATTAAATGACATAAATAAACTAACTAACCTAGTACAAGTTGGTGATTGTTCTAACAAATTAACATTAAAATCACCACATACGATTATTGACTTCCTGCTGGAACTCAAGTGTTTTAAGACGTCCTCCATGATGCTTTCAAATTGGCTAAAGTCACTTTGCGGTGGTCGGTATACACAGACTATGACGTGTTGCTCAAGTTCAACACAAGATATCTCAGCGGTGCGCTCGATAGAAAGTCCGGCTATGTCCTTTCGTTCTTTACATTTAATACTATTACAAACATATATGAGAGAGCCACCACGAATAGCGTTCTTTCTTACGAATACACTAATCACTGTATAAAATTCATTATTAAATATTAATTGGTCACCTCTTAACCAATGTTCTGTAATGCATAATACATGTAACTTATATTTCTTTAAAAATAAATCTATGTCTAATTCTTTGCCAGATAGGCCTTGTATGTTTTGATGAGCTAAGTTTAAAACACATGAATGCCTATCTGTTGTCTCATCTAATAAAATAGTAACTCTATCTTATACGAAATTTTGAAACAAGGGTCATTAATCTCTTACACATAATGTATGTAATCCACTTAATAAATAATTACTTGGACAATAAAATCTATTCGTCAATAACTTGAATAAAGCAATTTTGTTAAAAACCTCGTTATCGCAAACCATTATTATAATTAAGACAATGAATTTGGTTGATAAATGGGTGGCACATGTATTTCATGCGATTACTGCGTGCAAATAATTAGTGCGTTATTTAGATGATTATAATTATTATGAAAACCCGTTTCATAAAATAATATTCTTATAGTTTATATTTGTAAGCAAATTTAAGTTAGAGGGATGGAAAGGGAGAGGGACGCCAAGGAAAAGATGGAGGGACTGTGTGAAGATGGATATGAAAGAGAAAGGGGGTAAATGATCAGATGGCGGACGACAGAGAAGTATGGAAGCGAAGGACGTACTGCGCCGATCTTGGTGTAACTTATTTGGATAAATTGGGCAGCCAACCAGGGCAAGAACAAGAAGAAGATGATTTGTAAGCTAATTTTCTGTCTAATCTGGTAAGACTACAACATCACTTACGTTTTTTACGATTACTTATTGGACAGAGAAGACGTAGCAAGATATTACGTACTTTGTATTAAAATGCGTGTGCCTTATGCGTTTTGCAAGAAATACAACAAAAAGTTATAACAGCAGTTCGGAGACAGGAAGTTATCGGTGTTACACCCTTGTGCTTCGGAATCCAATCCTACGCCCAATCTCTTTCTGGTCGTGTCGGATGTGCCGTCCTATCGGACTATAGCAAGGGTGGGTGGGAATAGCGAGTACACCTGTGTTTGCGTAAAGACATGTGCACTATAATAATATAGTATGTCTCTTGTAGGCTTGCTTCATAATCATGAGACTGACCTCTGGTCGGCGGACATTAATATGGGCAGAATAAACATTTAATCATTGCTTGATTGAACAGTTCATTCCGCCTATAACTACAAGTCAGTGGTGAGCACAGTGGTTTCAACCTAAGACCAGAGCAATTTGTTGGTTGTCACTAGGCTATCCCTTCTTTTGTTTCCGTACCGTCAATGTTGCCACACAATCGCTAACTGTCCCAACAAAACCAATATACCACCAGGCGCCTTCGTAGATTGAAATAAACTAGTCAACATTTTCAATAAATCTCACTCACACGTCAAAAATCTAAACAATGCAATTACGCAACCGGTCATCAATCGGGAACTATTCGTAGGGGGAGAAAGGGGGTGCTAGGTGACGGCTAGTTTCGCAATTTGTCATCCACGCGCGATGACAGACCGACGGCCGATTTTCATTATTCATTAAATGCGTACATCAACACATTGCATTCTATGCGATATGGTTACTCTAGAAATAGGTAGACAAATTAATGATAGGCATTTTCCAACAATAATATTACATACCTAGTGTTAACAAAAAAAATATCTCCTTCATATGAAATCATAAATTATTATTTTTATTAAACTAAAATGGACAAATTGTGCTTTGACGTAATTAAATCCTAACTTCATTAGTCATAATTATATTACCATCTTTAAAAGCATAAACCTTTCTTAATCGTTTTTTCAGATTTGACCAAATTTCACGCATGTGTTAATAAATAATCTTACATTTCAGAGCCACATTTACAGAATAGGGATGTTAAATGAATTGTTTGAGTTCATTCATCTATTACATCTAGCAAAACAGTCCAAAAATTTCATCCAGCAGTTTTATTCATCAATTAATGTTATAACTCTATTTTACTATTTTTATAGACAATTAGAGTACTGTACTTGACAGCAGAACATTATGACGCCACAGGTGCAAATATCACTGTATTCCGTAGAAATAGTTTGACTAGTTAGAAACATCCTTATACAAATAGCTTTTCGATGAAAACTAGTTACATCATTGTTACGCAAAATGATTGGAAACGTTTGACACCAATCACATAACTACACTCATCAATGCAACGCAATGACATTATAATCCTTACACAATTTCACAGCTGACTCCCTGTAGCCGCAACCGTGATGCTAAATTAACTGGCTCCTCGTCACACCCACACTCTCATAACGACACCCTTGGGATGAGGAGCAGCATCTAATTTAGTCGGAAGCCACGCAGACAGATTTAGTGCATATTATTCTGTGGAGCTGAGAATAGGCGTGTGGTTATCGAGCGCTGGGGTGTAAAGTTGCATAACATTATATTAGGAGCTATATGGCATTGCTTTACGAGTGACGTTTACCGAATGTAGGTATGTTGTACCTATAGCGAAGTTGTTTAAGCGGTCGCCTTCCAATTCAGATTTGCGCCGAGTGTTTTGGTTTCGATCACAACACTTTTTGTGATCCGCAAACTGTAATTGCGAGACTCAGTGTATGTGTTCGTTAATTTAATGAAAAGTCTTTTGCGACATAGGATTTATTCCTAGTGCGTAAATTGTCCCAGAAGATGCAAACTTGAAACAACAGTTTGTGGATAACATGAAGTGCTGTATCAAGATCGAACACATAATGCTTGGTTCAGTACTAAAAGGCGAGGCGACCGCTTAAACCAGTACGCAAACCAGTAGCAAACGACAAAATATCCTAATTCAGTCTCTTAACTACATGTTTGGATAATTCATAGTGCTGTTCCTTACAAGATCTCAATACGCAAAATTACAATTCACATGAAAACATTCCAAACAGCAACAACATCACACCAAGGGACTATTACGCTACAAAGAATGAGCAACTTGGTCTCAATGAGCCTTATCAGCTGAAGCGCTGCAACCGTAACTCTTACACATTAAACGCCACCGTTGTCTAGCGCTTCGATAAATCCCGTCCACAATGATACATGATAATAATGTGTGGTGCATGTATGGAGTTCTGAATTCCTTTTGAACCTTTGCGGGACACCAAGACACACACTTGGCTGGCAGCCATGCCTTTGTTCTAAGTACACTTTTTACTTTTTAAGATTTGGAATTAAACCTCCTTTGTTTTATTGCGTAGAATACTGTAGAACGCATGGCAGACAACGACGACGACGAAAGAACGAATATAATACCTTGTTTATTCTTTTTATATGTAATATTATAATCTATCTGTTTTGCTAAATACTACCCCGGAATAATTGTTAGGAAATTCCATTGGATGTGTGTACATGGCATTAAGTTTAATTCTTTAGACATTAGCTGTAGTTTAACCGTAAAAGTAGGGTAGACAAACACTTTCATATTTTAAAAATCATCTTGAAATCATGAATACGAGTATATAAATGGAACAACTAGTATAGGTCACGCAGCTCTTCGTCCTATCTGAAAATGGAACCCCAATACATGGCGTGACGTCGGTGACGTAAACATGGTTCTCAATTCGGTTGTATGTTTTTTTTTTTTATGTTTGTTACCTCATAACTCCGTTATTTATCGACCGATTTCCAAAATTCTTTTTTTGTTTGAAAGCATATACTTTCAGGTGGGTCCCATTTAAATTTTATCAAAATCAATTCAATAGTTTAATTAAAAACTCAAATTTTATCAAAATAAATCCAATAGTTTCATTAAAAACTCAAAAAACTAAGTCATCCAAGTAAACGAAATTAAGCATTTACTGTGACTTTTCATCAGTGGACACTAGAATAGTTGCAATCAACCGACCTACTTCGGGCTCCATTACCAGGTATTGATGAAACCGGGAGAAAGAAAAGTTGGAGAGTAAATCTATATACGAGTACATTATATAAAATTGCTTGGGCTGACTGATTCATCGCAGAGCCAAATCCACAGGGGCTTGAGAATTGAAATTTGGACAGTCGATGCATATTATGACGTAAGCACCCACTAAGGAAGGATTTTTATACATATTTTTGGTTAGAAAAAATAAACACGCAATTTAGATTTTTTTCAAATCTAACAACTAAGAGGGTTATATAGGTGTAGAAAGTTTATATGGGAGGTCCGTCATTTTTAAAACGATAGCGTGTAATTTTGTGTGCAAACTTCTGGTTAGAAATAAAACAAATACGTGTTTAAGCGATTTCTAAAATCTACCGTTTAAAAGAGTGAAATAGAGGTTGAAAGTTTTTATGCGAAGTGAAATTTCATAAACTAGCTTCTGATTAGAAATAAGTGATCATGTATTTACGCGTTTTTGGCAATAGGGGTTGTATTTTTATATGGAAAGTCCGTCATTACGCGCGAGCGAAGCCGCCAACTGCTAGCTTATACATATAATAACTTTGATTACAAATCCCAGAATAACTAATAGTAGTACGTACGGTTTAATTCAAAGAGAGACGATGAATACGTTCTTCAGTGTTTACACGATTTAATATTTTTCACTGTAAGCCCGCATTTGTGATAACCTCTTTTCACGCAGTTCACTACTTTCTCTTGAAATGGCCTTGGACCGAGATTCCCTACTTTGAGATAGACGTTTCTCCATTTCTTCGCTAGTTGTGGAGTACTGCTCAAATCTCTGGGCCGGAGCGCCAAAATATCAGCTTGATCCACTTGACTCCCTACAGAGACGAGCTGTTCGAATCGTCGATGATCCCGATCTCACGGCTAGACTAGAGTCGCCGGAGCAGCGGGGAGACTTTAGTTCTCTCTGCATATTTTACCGACTCTTTCACGGGGAGTACTTTAACGTACCACTCGCCGACGCAGTAGAGTTCACCCGTACTACCTTGAAGCGTTCTCATCTAGTACGGTACGCTTCCAGCGATCTTTTCTACCACGTACGTGTAGGCTCTGGAATGAACTACCTGCTGCGGTGTTTCCCGAGCGCTATGACTTGTCCTTCTTCAAACGAGGTTTAAAGAAAGCATTACTTTCACGGTAGGCAGCGGCTTTGCTGTGTATACCCTGACATTAGCGAAGTCCATGAGCAGTGGTTACCGTTTACCTTCAGATGGGCCGTTCGCTCGTCTGCCATTAGCAGCAATAAAAAAAATAGTTGCATTTAAACGGCGCTGTCTCATATGGGCAGCGCGTTTAGTAGGTCTACCCAATACTACCCATCTTTGATCGAGAGAAGTGGCTGCGTCATGTTTAGGTTGACTCAGATACTCACCGGACACGGATGTTTCGGCGAGTATTTGAACCGAATCAGCCGCGAGGCGACGCCGGCATGCCACCACTGTGGCAGTGACCTGGACTCTGCGCAGCATACGCTTGAGTATCCTGCATGTGAATCCGAGCGGCGAGACTTGGTCTCTGTTATCGTAGGTGATCTTTCTCCGCAGGCCGTTGTCCAGGCCATGTTGGTGCAAGACATCCGGTGGGATGCTGTGTTCTCCTTCTGCGAAGCGGTTATGCTCCAGAAGGAGGCCGCCGAGCGGGATCGCGAGAGAGCCGATCCCGCTCGCAGACGCAGGCGGCGTCGTAGTGGTGGCAATGGCCGCTAGCCTGACTCTTCCTTAGGGCCGTGGGCAATCAGAGATGGCAATCTGGCTGACGACCACGAACGACCCCGAGAAGACAGCGGTCTCGGAGAGACGAGGAACCACTGTACTCGCACAGTACGAGGCGCTACCTCGTACTGTGCGAGTGAGGGAGGACACTTCCAGAGACTGAGCCCTACTTACGGGACAAGCGTAACGGAGCAGCACACCCGCGTTCCCTGTGTCCCATTCTTTGCCCGCCACGCGGAGAGGCACTCGGCAAAAGAGTTTCCCCAGGTAAAAAAATAAAAAGTCTACCCATCTTTAATTTCGATAAATCAGATAACCGCAGAAAGAAAAATTCACTAAAAAACAGGAAATAAAAAATTTTTTACAAAAAATAACCGCCTCCAAAAATCTGGAAAATGTGTGAAAATAGCACTAAAAAGTAAAAAATAAATTCCATTATTTTTACTTCAATTTACTTATAAACGTCACCTATTCAACTTAATATTACATACTTATACGAGTTATACGTATCTACCACTTAATTCACATACCTGACACAATACATATTTTTATATGACTAACAAACTAAATTAAATACCTATCACCAGAAATCAGGTAAGTATATTATATTTTTGGACTAAGTACTTAGAAAAAAATATTTGTTAGGACTATAATATACAATTATACTTTTTTTGGAGTCGGTGCCAGCCAAGCGTTTTAGTAAATAATTTCTTGATAATGTACAAAATATATGAAAAGCTGCATTGATACGATAATTTAGCAAAACTTCATTAAACTTGTGAGTAATTTACAAATGACGAGAAATGAAATCAACAAATATAAATCAAATTTTAGGAAGTTTTCTATAACACAAAATATATGTAAGTACCTAAAGTTACATTAATACCACAATGTAGGATCTAACCAAACCTATTTTGCAAATAAAGAAAACAACAAAACCTGGCAACAGGTGCGACAGCCCAGTTACAAATTAACCTAAATACCTATTTAAAGCGATACTAATTGGTACAAATCAAATTCTGAGAAGTTTTTACAAAAAGATCTCAAAATTTGAAAAACAAGACAAATAGAATTATGTAAAGATGCAATACTAAAATGCGGCACTACCAAATCAAACCTATTTCAATGAATACAGATTTCGTGTTAAATAACTCTAGAGAACCACAATCCACTGCAATACAATAATTACCTACATACAAGCGCATAGAAAAAATGGATATCGGAGACAACCGTCAACAACGTCTACCCTCACGCGTCTGCCCTGCTCGCGTTCGGGTCGGTCACTTAATAACATTAATCTCAGCTGGCACCGACTCCAAAAAAAGTATAATTGTATATTATAGTCCTAACAAATATTTTTTTCTAAGTACTTAGTCCAAAAATATAATATACTTACCTGATTTCTGGTGATAGGTATTTAATTTAGTTTGTTAGTCATATAAAAATATGTATTGTGTCAGGTATGTGAATTAAGTGGTAGATACGTATAACTCGTATAAGTATGTAATATTAAGTTGAATAGGTGACGTTTATAAGTAAATTGAAGTAAAAATAATGGAATTTATTTTTTACTTTTTAGTGCTATTTTCACACATTTTCCAGATTTTTGGAGGCGGTTATTTTTTGTTAAATTTTTTTTATCCTTTTTCAAGAAAATAACTTCTATACAGGTGATGATGTTTTTGTCGCGGTCAATTTTATTCGTCGCCAGGAATATTTTAAAGAATATTATATTTTAATTTTAAGATAGATAGGCAGTGTCTCAAAGTACATGATCCAATAAATTAAACTGCAAATACGATAAAAAGAGAGCAAAACCTTTTTCGATTTGACAGTTTATTTTTCTGATACCATTTTCTAGTCTGATTGTTGAAGTATTGAGAAAAATTATTTTGTATATCTTATTCGTTTCTCTCTTTACGTTACATAGAATAAGCATTATTAAATTTAAAACAGTATATATAGGTTATTACTATACAACAAACTACTACTGCAAGGACAATTGCAACCGCATAATATATGATGTAATGAATCAGTGAGTGTCACGAATTTTCTAAATAATTTGCGTTGAAATATGCTATCGTGTCCTGCATAACATCGCCAGCGGTGGCGATAGCTTAGTGAAGATGAAGTAAACCCGACTGGAACATCTCAATAATATGTCGTCTGGCCATCGGACAGCAGGTTCTTTAAGAAACAATAACTATCACATAAAATCGACGTGACTCGTAAGAATTCAAAATTAACGAGATTTATAAAAAAACAGATTTCTGTCGGTTTCCGCAAGTTTTGAGCAGGCCTTAATTTTCTGACACTACTTAAAACAGTTGGGGCTCCTATTTCCCATCATCTGAGTAACGAGAAGAGTACATACTCTGTATTTTTGTGGTTTCAGATTGCACAGGATTATTTGACTATCCTTAAAGATATCTTTAGGTACTAGTCAGTCATCAATCATAGTGTTAGTCAACTTGCATGTTAACTTGCACAATAACAATTAAAATCAAAATGAATTTTAATCTGCAGTCTGCATGAATAACAGCATTTATATTCGAAAGCTTAAAACTTTTACGAAGGGTAATATGAGAGATATCGTAGGCAAACCGAATGTTAAGAAAATTTTACTGTAATGAATTTTAGTCACGAAGCAATTCCAGTTGAAAAGCTATGAATTTTTAATCATAGTTAAAGTTTCAACAATGCTAATTTAGTTTTTAACAATTTCAATTTTATTTTTAATGGCTATTTATGCAATGACGTCTGTAGATGGATGGAGTTGGGAAATTAAACGATTCCGCTGCTGTTTTATTTTGGTAAGTGTGTATTTTTGTTGGTGAGTTTAAAGTGGGGTTTATTTTTTTTTTTTTGGAACTCTGATGACATTTGTAGGTTGTATTGTAAATGTTAGGAAGTGTTTGGTACTTCATTGTACCTAAATGCATACTAAAAGATAGTATTAATAGTGCTTAGTTCGTACTCTGCTTACTTATACATATACTAGTCGACGCCAGCGGCTTCGCACGCACATATTCTCGAATTTCCCGTTTTGCCCGATCTCGTGGGAATTTTGGGAAATCCCGTCTTAGTGCACCCCTACGGTGCCCAAGGAACATACATGCTAAATTTCATCTTCTTACGACCAGTAGTTTCGGCTGTAGCGTGTCTGTCAGTCAGTCAGTAACGCAAGGATTTTATATATTAAGATAATACCTCAGAATAACATAGGCGAACTTTTGTCGCGATAATAGACAATCACGCAGGCAAAGCCGCGGGCGAAGTCTATATGGTAGCTTTACACGAAACTGGGTCGAAACAAACTTAAAACAATTCGTCCGAAAATGCACTACTCCAATACCAATTTTCAACACCCAAACTTTCTACTCCAATATCGATAAAATTTACAACGAAAACTGTAGCAAACTTGAACGTAATCGTATTTACCAAATAAACTCCGAAAACCGAAGAAACACATTGAGAACTAAGTGAGAACAAATAAGTAACAGTTTACAGTACATGAGAAGGCCATCAAAAAATCAGACGTATAGGAAGTCACCGGTGAATAACGCATGGGATGGGATGAACGGTAGGTACTATGCGCGTTGCGATTTATTTTTCATAAAGGCTGTACAGTGAGCGCTGGAAAATGTATACCGGTTTTAGATTCGCTTTTAGGAATGATGTTACGTTGATGTGTGTTTTAAATAGAATGGTTAACAGATATAATATGCTAGAATCGTGTGAGACTAAAATAAAGTTAAAATTTAGTTATAAAAGCATGCTACGTTAAAACGATGGCTTTAGCTAGCAACAAAACCTTTATATTTTCGTACATAGTATGTATACACAAACTCTCGCATATATGTTATCTGACATTGGCCTGAAATAGATCGACGTCTTGGTCGCGTAGCAGAAATGTAGCCGACTGCTACGCCGTAGGTCACAGTTTCAGTCTAATCAAATGCTTGAACATAGTTGTTATGTATGTTTTAATGTAGATTGGTAAAGTATTCGTTATTGTACACCATACGCAAGAATTTGCATTAGGAACTTCGGGAAATAACTTAAGGCGGGTGTTTAAATTCATATTTTAAGCCAAAACAAGTAGTAACCAGCCTTTGACTTACTAACGCAAAATATTAAAATCAGGGATGTTAAGGATATCCATATCCGTAACCGAAACTATCGGATATCCGAAATAAAAAAATATCCGTATCCGTAACCGAATCCGAAATAAATGATTCGGATAATTTCGGATAGGGGCAGAGTCTAAATGAGTTACGTTACGATAACTTGTTTTTGATCGGCCCAGTGACACGCCGCGCGCGTCCTTTGGATTGATTGTTTTCTTTTGTTGTTCAAGTCATAACTAGTCAGCAATTTAATTACATTACGAAATTAATACGAGTACTTAGTTCGATAAACTAAAAACTAAGTGATGTGAAAGTATTTTTTTATAGTCTCACGCCTGTAGCCCGGAAAGGGTAGGCAGAGGTGTAATATTACACCCACATTTTGCCATGAATTTTATAGGTCCCACGTAATAGGGGGCGAGCCTATTGCCGTACCGGGCACATTACCAGACTCCGTGCTGCTACTGAGAATTTCCTAACGGAAAATCCCAATAACACTTTGCCCGACCCGGGAATCGAACCCGAGACCTCCCAATCCCACGCGCACATTTATGCCGCGAGACCAACAAGGCAGTCTTGTGAAAGTAAGTGTTTTATTATCTATTTGTGTGTTACTTTTGATATTCCTTTAAAATCTAATATCCGTAACCGAAACTACTGGATAATTCTAAATAATTCCATATCCGTAACATCCCTGATTAAAATCCAACCCTCCTAGGACTCTTATACTTCCCCACAGTAATAGGCTCTAAATCACAAGCAAATCCACTTGGGTATAATAGAGCCACAGAAATAAAGACTAACACACTAAGTTACTCAAGAAATGCCTGAGACGAATATTTTGTCGTGTTGCGCTGACTGTGTTGACTGTACCAAGGCACTATCCTTTTCGTAGCTCCGTGATGCACAACTGGTTTGGGCGCCGTTACTTGCCAAACTTTAGCTTAGGATGTGTGCGGACAAGATGGTTTAATGTTCAAACCTTCTTTGCTCTAGTGCCTCCTACGTTTCTACAATATCACTTATGTAGCTAGGTTCAGCGACAGTGACTATAGAAAGCGACTAGTTTTGACATTAGTGAACTAACATAAAAAGTTATAAATTGTTTTGAAACCCGCAGCTTTAATCAGAAGGTTCTTGAAGTTGTTGATTTTTTTTTACAGCTCCTGCATTAGAATTAAGTTCTTTGTCACGGGGGATTTTACAAACTTACACCCACACTCAAAACAACAATGTTTGAATCACATAATGTGTAGTTTCGTGTGGGGATCGCATCCACAACATTCGGCGCAGTGTCCGGTGGCCAGGCGACCGCTTAAATCACTAAGCCGACCGTGCATAACTTATTCCAGTCATCATACTTTGTATTAATTACTTTTTAACGCACCCTGTGTTTTCTACTAGAGATGAATCAGTGGCTTCTCTGATAGAAAATGTGAATCTTATCTTACGAATATCTTATTCAACTAGATTCGTAGATTTAGTAGTTTGTAGCCCACTCGGTCGTGGGTTAATTTCTAATCCAGGATTTTTTTTGTTGTTGAGTATTATGATTTTTCAGTATCTGCGTGTAACTTAAGTAAATATTATCACTCATCTGGTGGTATAGACTTTGCCTAGCTTGGACCAAAGGATTGTATAATAATATTCCTAATATATTACAAGGCCTGTACCTCAACAACACTTTCTCCTCCGCGTCCAACCGCGAAATCCGAACCAAACCTTACACGTAACATATTCAAAGGAACGGGTTGTCCCTGCGAAGGTACGTTAACGGGTTCAGCTATCATGGTGCCATTGTTGGACCCTACCGTGACAGACCTTTCGACTTGTATTATTTAATTCGGTACTCCATTCCTATGCTGATTCACACGGAGCGCAAACTGATTAAAAGCATTAAAGACGGAATGTGGATATATTTCAGCATGAGAGGCACCAGGTAAAAACTCCTACAGCGTGATGTCAGCTGTCTACCCAATCCTTTGCAGATATACTGGTTGTTTGTTTGTTTTTCGTGTGAGCCAAAAGAGTGTGTGGCCAACTCTAGTGTCGGAGTTTTCAGACCGCCCGAAGGCCTTCATGGTCAAACGATTCTTATCTTGACACAATAACCGAGACCGACAGCTTTATGTGCCCTCCGAAGCACGGTAGCTCAGATGTACCTAAATGCCACACATGGTCACCCATCCAAGTGGCGAACTGTGCAAGCGTTGCTTAACTTTGCCGATCTGTTTCGAACAGCTAGCCAAGCCTCACTGTGAGCGCTACATAAACTGGTAAAATGTTACGATTAAAGTATCATACATAGCGTTATTCGCTTTTTCTATTCCTTATTGTATTGCCTTTAGTTAAAATTCAGGTTTACACACTCTCCTTCCCTTTTCAACATTCACAATATTCAAAGATTTCATTCCATGTCACATTAAGATCATCAACACACGGAAAAACATATTTAGCAAATATGGCCTTTTGGTATCTTCATGACTGTCCATCTTAATCACAAAACAATGTTGTACTGCATATGATGTCACATACATGACAAGCTAGTTTGTATACGAACAGACCCGTTAGTAAAAACTATATCAAAATGCCTCATAATTAACCCCAAAACTTGTTCCTTCTGATTACTTAGCGTTACATGGGAGAGTTACTTAAAAACGCAATTAAAACTTAGTTGTCGAAGAGTTTTTGCGTCACAATGGCGTCATGGTAGGTTTTTGTTAATGTTCCGAGTTTGAAGGTTTCGGTGGTACCTACACTTGAAAGTGCAGTCTTGGAGATCCGAGACTGAAGGTATATGGGAAGCTCTAGTAAGTATAAGTTTTATTCCTACTTTTTATTTGTAAGAACAAAATGTTCGCTCAGTGTTATCTATTTATATTCAGAGGCTGGTGGACCGATTTGTCCAAAAAAATTGTTGACTACAAGGTTAAACCATCGGACACCGATAACAAGAAAATGTCAAGTATAAGCAATTTTGCCCACGATTTTGTTGGTATATTAACATTGCCAAATGTACTCAGTGAGGTTTAGGCCGAGTGTGGTCACATCAATACTGATAGTTAGTTCTTTCTAATCAATTAAGTTAGTATTATTTAATCCCTCGTGTTGCGAAACAATATCCGTATTCAAGTCTTTTTATAAGTTTTTCTTTTATATTTTGAGCTCTACTTGAAATATCTGCAGCTCTCCAACTTATCCGTCTGGTCCGCTCACTTCTTCTTCAAATATGCTTCTACAGCGAGAGTTAACCTCATTGAAACACCTGAAATGAACAAAACACATTAATAAAATATTGCTCTGTCAGCAATGTTTAAAATTGAAGTTCATTGTGAAGAATCTCGTTCAACTTTCGCATTCACGCTTGGCCACTTTTTTGTTTTTAAAATGTTTCCTTTACATTGTAAATTGAGTGCTTTGATGGAAATAACGTGACAATAGAAATGTTCCGGCAAGACTTGACACAATGTATTATTCACACTCAACATCCTGTTTGCAATTGTCTAACAATTGCGTAATGTTTATTTGTTTCTTTATTTTTATGTTCGTGGTAATTTTGCCAGTGGTAATTAAGGAACTTTGTCGTGGTAAATTACTAGATAGGTGTTCCGTCATTTCCACATTTGGTACGGAAAGACCAATATACAAAATAATTCTAATTAAACGATTAATACTTGAACTCAAGAAAATAATTCAGCAAACTGTCTAATATAGTTTAATTGATTTAGTCCATATCCATCGTGACTATTGTCGCCGATTGAAATGTATTATAGTAAGCCTTGTTTTATACTTACTTATACTTAGTATATGTGATTTAATCCTGGATTTATTTGTGTAATGGACATAAACTAGTGCTTACTTATAATAACATTCATGCGAACGTCAATGACTACAAATGTAAAAGCAAGTAACTCAAGACCGTCTCAAAACAAAGGTCGCAAACATTCAAACTCGCTATCAAATTTCTCCAGTCGCAAAGAAAGCTAGAAAACAAGAAGATTACCAAAGTGGGACTTAAATGTTTTTAATTGTTGCCCCGGGGTCTAAACAAGCCGGTGAAGATCAAATGTTCGACGCCAACAATTAAGATGTTTGGAAATTCGAGTTTGAATCTCTGATTCTGTCGCTATGAACAAAAATTAGTGTTGGATGTCTTAATGGGCCGGTTGTTTTTGTAAAATGGAATTTGAGACGAGATTGTTACGAGATGAAGTGAGTGGCTGTCATTGTAGACTGGCTTACTGACGGTTAAAATATTCGATCTATCCATGGATTTGGCTTCTAGGTATATGTAAATACATATCTGTATATATAAAATCCTTGCGTTACTGACTGACTGACACACAAGCTACAGCCAAAACTATAAGGCGTAGGAAATTTGGCACGTATGCTCCTTGGGTATTGAAGGGGTGCATTAAGAAGGGATTTTCCGAAATTCCTACGGGATCGGGCAGACCACGGGCAGAAACAGTTAAATAAAAAAAAATATGCGAGCGTAGCTGCTGGCGTCCTCTAGTTTGATATAAGTTCCAAATAAAATATGCCAAGTATTGTATCTCTAGACTCTAGTAGTCAAATTCATGAATAGACCAAATATGGACACCGGCCGTAAGTAGAAGAGTCGTGCATTTTTTAGATCGCAAATCCACCAATTCAGGCCCATTTTCTACATTATTTTGAGGTAATGCGCAGTATTCGTTACTTGCAATAAATGTTTCTCATTTTAACACGCTATGTTATGTCCTTGATTCGATGAGTGGGACTGACTCATTACAAAAATTAAGATCTTTTTTCAATAACGGAATACTTGGATTATACTCGTGCTAGCGATACAGTATGGATTTTCATTAATAGGCTAGTTGACGAAAAAAATGTTATAAGTCCGCCCTTTAGATTATTCAAAAATAAGCGATACGTATTTTTTATTTGTAAATTAAACCAAAAACGACCAAGATATAGCTCATTAAAGTTACGTATAACGTCACACCGTGCTGCATTTTTCGCACTAGATGACGTCACACGTAACTTTACCTAATGGGCTATATCTTTGTTATTTTTTATTTAATCGAAAAAATAAAAAAATATGTGTCCAATATTTTTTTATAATCTAAAATACGGACTAAATAAAATGTAATTATTTTGACCCTGGAAACTACCCTATTCCCTCGGCTTGATTACCGCATGTAATTTGGAACCCAAATTTTAAACTTTTGTAATGTATGTGACAAGTGACAAGGAACCTTGACGTCCTCATATGCATTTCAGCTAGGTCATTGATATACAACAATTTTTCAAGATTACCAACTCGTTCATTAACTAAACTAGTAAATTCATGCAGCGCTGTTCTGGTTCACCGTAGTTCGCTCGTTATAATTCTCGACGCATCGTGCACCAAGTTGCCTGTGATAACTTCAACTTAGTTTTAATTAAGAATATGTAAACTACAAGTTAATGTTTCATGATATGGTTACTCATGAGTTTTGGCTGGGGTTTCGCGATGTTGGCTGGTATGGACGTGACTTCGATTCCGTCGCATATGGAAAGCGGCCTTCTGCTTTGAATAAATAAAATAAGATTAAGCAAACTCTTGATTAAAAGATCAGCTTTCGGTGCTATAATATATCACCGGATGATCTTTAAATTAACGTTTGTACTCTACGCTTGGCAAGAAATCTAATACTTATATATAAAGCTGAAGAATTTGTTTGTTTGGTTGAACGCGCTAATCTCAGGAACTACCGGTCCAATTAGAAAAATTCTATATAACATCACGCTATGAGCCACGGGAGCGGAGCAGTAGCCTTAAATAACGCGGGTGTAACCGCCGGCATCATCATGACACGTAGGTTTTATGTGTATATTATTTTAATGTCTGCTAATTAGTATTTTTACTTTTCGGTAACGTACGGTCATTATTTTTAATTAAAAGCCTTTTCGCTTATTATCCCGTGTTAGTTTAGACCTGTCGAGAAAATAAATTATTACCTTGGAGTATTTTTAGTCCAAAAGTAGGTCTTGCGAAAATCGTACGTTACATGAATCAGCAAAATAAAACGATAGCTATATTACACAGTGCAGATTATTGTCACAATATTTGCTAGGTACTTACTACCCGTAGTGAGCTAAGACCCACTGCTTATAACCTGAGATATGGCTGCAAATATCTTCAGGTATCTGCTTTTTAGCGCAACTATTTTTTTAATGATTTTTGGTAGTAAAATTGATTACACCGGAGCTGGATGGAAAAAATTGCCGCAAGTAAAAAATAATTTTAAAATGTTGTGTCCTTTTTTTATAAAATAATGTTCATTTGATCGCGCAAAACGTCTGTTTCTCATACATCTGCCAGTACTTGCTTATCAAACAAAGTAATAGCTAACAGTAAGTTACTCACAAATTTGACGCAAACAGATTACCCTAGCCTCCTTAAGTTTCGAATGCTCAACAAAACCCATGTTTCAGTTCATTGTACGAACTCAAAGATCTTTACTTAATAAAAATTAAGGGGCTCTCCATACATAGAACTGACGTGAAAAATATTTTTTCGTTCAGTCTTATACATGCGGCGAGTCTATAGATAGGTCTTAAAAATAACTTTAAAGTTTCTAAAACCATAGTTTCTCAAAGCCAATAGCTTGAAAGATAGACGCTTCCACAGTGGTTAATTGAGTGTGAAAATGTCTAGCTTACATAAGTTAAGATAGTATCATCTATTTGCAGTCATTTCTTACATAACAAACATGGTAATAGTGAGCAGTAAGTTACACACAGCAGTAATTTCATCCTGACAAACATAAAAAAATAATTATCGCAAACAGATTGCCCTAGCCTCTTTAAGTTGCGAATAATCAACAAAACCCAACCATGTTCCCGTTCATTTGTACCTCGTACTCAAAGGTCTTTACTTAACCCCGATGCGCCTCTCGCTTTGACGAGCAATGCAATTAAAAACTTCTTACTTTCCTCCACAAATAAATATGACATGGGGTACTTTTTATTTGATTTGTGAAGGCTACAAATTTAATTTTAACTACGCTTTGTGTGTAAAGGGTCACTTGCAAAACGTTCTTAATAAGTGTATTTTATATCATTTTCGATCAGAATACGATCCCTTGGTATTAAAAACAATAGTGAAAATGCAATCATCGATGAATATTTAACGTTTATCATCAATGATAGCTCGTATGGCTTAATGGACCGACCATTTCGCCGCTTTAAACCTACCTTGAGCGTCGTGTGTTCGGTGGTCAATCTTAGAAGTTAACGAGTTATTGTTTGATTCGACTAAAACTACACCCACTCTTTAGCGGGACACCGGTTTCTTTTAGGAATGAGATATAATTTCTGTACCACTTTACAAACGCTTGCCGTGTACTAAACGATAGTGAGTTACTTCCATCGTGTAGGCGTTTGACACAATCTTAATGGCACGAACGTTTTGTACTAATTAAAAGACAGAAAGGCCACAAGTACCAGGACACCAGGCGTCGGCAGTGGTATGGGTCGCGTCGCAATCGCACTGTCTAATTGAAAGCAAACAGCTAGCCGTGATGGCGCACAAAGGACGAGTGAATTGTTCAACAGCTCTGTGTATTTCATGCTTGCCTGGTACTTGGGTTGAGCGCTGTTATTGTTGCATACCCTTATTTTTACATTCCGCCCTTCAAAAAGTAAGTTTTTAGCCAGCCATTTATATATGAACTTTAACACTTGTAAATAGAACCTACAGGGTTACGGTCTGCTAACATAGAGTCATGCAATTTGGAAGGAAGATAAATAGAGCTATATTTTCTCAAGTACAAGGAAACGAATCTGAAAATTAACAAGCAATGGTTGATACATCATACAAAAACGTATCGTATTCGAGCCACTAAACATTTGCAGTAGGAAAATCGGCTATAAGTCTGAGAATATTTTTATCTACATCTACAAAAATAAGTTCGTCTTTTAATTTGACGCATGATTACATTAGAACTTTTCAAAAATTGACGTCAAAGATAAAATCTTATAATAATATAAATTTGATATTATAACACAAACTTCATTAACTATAAAACATATCTTTATGAGGTTGGTACATTTTTTGACTCCAGAATCACTATTATGAAGTTAAATGTGTATGTTGACTTTACCCAGTACTATCTTACTGTTTCTACCAACTACCTTTAATGTAATAAAGCATAACGTTTAATGGACAATAATCTATAAAGTCACTCAATAAATGGACTATCAAACCTTTTTTTCGAAATTAAGTCCTGCATTAACACGAAAGTCCTCTAGTTTATAACGCTATAGCCGTGCACGTTGTTACACCCGAGTTATTGAGGACTGCTCCGCACCTATGGCACCTATAGCGTAATCTTATGTAGCCTATAACGTTCCTTAATATTTGACCTATGCAACACGAGGAAAATTATTCAAATTCTTACCAGTAGTTCCGGGTATTAACGCGTTGAACCGGACAAATCATAAAACTCTCATATCTCTTCAGCTTTATAATATAAGTAAAGATTAATTATTGGTTACGAAAACTCATAGCAAATTGAAAGCATATAATTCATGTCTTTGTGTAAGTACATCAGTAGCACATGGATACCGGTATTACCGATCGATTATGGCTTAGAACCACTTACAGCTCTTAATCGTTACGAGTGAATATTTGAACGGCTTGCAATCATACTGTAAGGGAACACGTCCACCTTTTTCAATTGAAAATGCTATACCGTTTGGGTTTGTCAATATGATTAAAATATAATTCACATTTGAATCGGAATTTCTATTTAAAGACGTGCCTAATATCCATTTTTTTATAGTATAGGAAGACAAACGAACAAGCGGTTCACCTGGGGGCTTATTCACTATGACCATTTTGAAGTCTTAACGTGTTTTAACGTGCTAGTTACCCACGTCGGCACGTTATTGGCTTAAACGGTATTCACTATGCCAATTTCAAGTTTGACAAGCACGGTGGCGCACGTTTCGGACACGGTTTTAGTTGTCAAAATTCCGTGAGCTAAGAGGTCACGTAACGCGTTTATTGTAAAACGATAGGGGATAAATAAGTACTAAGTTTATTTGTTTTATAGTATTTTCAGTGCCCGTTAGTGGTTAAATACTAAGTTTATTTGCTTTTTTATTTACCAGTGTCCGTGTCAAAGTTGTTTAATTAAATATTATGTTTAATGAAAATTGACGCCTGTCGCTGGCGCCAGCGTCTCACTCGTCTTCGGGTAAATAATAAATCCATTATGATTTATAAGATTCTGTTTGAATTGGACTATTTGCCGCACTAACCGCACTTATATTTTTTTTTATATTGTAGGGCGACTGCAACTGTCATCAATGTCACCATATATGATATCGTTCAAAAATTGAGTACAAAAGATGAAATAAACATTTTTTTATTTTGTGAATGTTCCTGGCGAAATTGAACTAAAATTTATTTATTTTTATTTTAATCATTTATGCACAAACAAAGTGTACATCGGTGGACATAATGCCATGTGGCATTCTCTACCTGTCAACCTTAAGGTGGTGAAGAGATGAAAGTGGTAGGTGCATTTTACTATTAAGATGTAACTAATGTAAAATAATATACCTACATACTTAATAGGGATAGAATAAATACAAGATATATAGTTCTACAAATACGTACTTATACATATTTATACATAAATATACTTACATATACATAAAAATACAATATACTTAAATAAATACTTATAATATTGGATGAGAGTGATGTGCTGATTCCTTCAATCTCTCAAAAAGAAGCTCTCGAACTTTCATTTTGAATGTATAACGGTTTGTGGACAATCTGATTTCAGGAGGGAGTGTATTCCATAAAATAATATGATTTAAGTTTTATCACCCTGTTTTATTTGTACTGTAGCTTATAGTGTAAATTATAAGTTAGTTTACTAACTTATAATTTACATATTATAAAATCGAAATTGAGCCGGCAAAACCGGCATTAAGATTTATGAACGAATGTTGTGAAATTGATAACTAAGCATAGACAAGCTGTCGTATGGCTGAATACAATATTTTGATTGTCGTGGTACGTCACGTTACTGAATCACGTTTACGTCTAGTGCACGTCACGACTACACACGTCTTGAACATGGTATTTCAGTGGTCTTAGTGAATAAGCCCCTGGTGGTAAGTAATCACCGCCGCCCATAGACACCTGCAATGCCCAAAGGTAACAAGGTAACAAGTCCGTTGCCTACCTTTTAAAAAGGAATATAGGAATATGCTCGCTTCTTGAAGATCTATATTTACTTAGTATGAAATTTCAAAAAACTACGAAACTATTTTTTGTTCGGTTTACACCAATAGATAGTATGATTAACGAGGAAAGTTTAGATTTATAATACACACCGGGCGTTGTCACGTGTGAAGTGTAGTAATCTGTTTTATGAGTATTTCAAGAAGCAGAAAGCTGAAGTTCTACATTAATATAGGAAGAGGCTTTCACTCAAGCATATCAAATAAAGGTACATCAGTTGCTGTTTCCAGTCCGTACTGGTTAACATAATATTTTCTTGGGTTTACGCGAATGTTACACATTGAAATTAAACTACAGTTTGCGGATTTTATCGCGTTATATTGGTTTCACTTGTTATTACATTTAAACCGAATGATCTAGAAACTACATTTTTATGGGGGAAAATTCCAACCATCTTCCCTATTGACACAAACGCTCGACGAAGTCTGCTGTGTGAGAACATGTGGAACAAGGAACCAACCATTACCTGCGATTTGATAAACCACAGATACTCGCAAAAGAACACCGCTTTATTCCAAGAATAATATAGCGGCTGCTGACGCTACAAATTATATACAAGGCACGATATTGTGTAAGTGCGGCGCAGCAGTCGTCTCCCTTCCCTCATACAGTTAGGTCGTACATAGTCATAAAGTATATTCATAATTATATTTGTGGTACCACAGTAAAACATATTATATATTGCAGTATGTGACTTCTTTCTTTTATCTCTCGACACAACATCTACTCATAACCCCCACATTGGTGACCCCGTCAAAGAAAACGCAACCTTCGGCTCAGCTTCGGCAACGCGGCATCGACGCACGTGCACATGGTCAGCGGAATCAAATAAGCGCATGTGCAGCGTGGCAACAGCGTGCAGCCAAGCAGCCTGGACACGGAGACAACCTGGACTCATGGGAGACGACTCGCCCTTTTCACTACGACCGAAAGGGCTTACGACCTAACTGCGGAGAACATCTGAGTCAGGACACGTGAAACAATCCAAGTATGTACCAGACAACACGACTATCTGCCGACAACAGCGACCACGGCAATATGGGCAGCAGGAGAATACCGGAGCAGCATGCGACGGCGGCGGCACTCTGCAGGACAGTGCGTACGTCGAGGCATAGGCGTAAGGCGTATTGACCTTGGTGGCGAGGCTGCATTCCGCATCAAGACGAACAATACGTAGCACACTCCGAGGACAGTGATCGACACGGGACCGGCGGTGGCACTCCATGGAACAGTGCACGCGTCGTTGCGGCTGATCACACTTGGAAGCGAGGATGGATACCGCTCAGTGTTGGATAGCGCACCGTGTCGTCCCTCATCGCGGCCCAGGCAGAACGGTGAAAATCGCGGCCCAGGCAGAACGGTGAAAATCGCGGCCCAGAAAGAACGGTGAAAATCACGTCGGGGTCACCAATGTAGGGGTATGAGAAGATGTTGTGTCGAGAGATAAAAGAAAGAAGTCACATACTGCAATATATAATATGTTTTACTGTGGTACCATAAATATAATTATGAATATACTATATGACTATGTATGACCTAACTGTATGAGGGAAGGGAGACGACTGCTGCGCCGCACTTACACAATATCGTGCCTTGTATATAATTTGTAGCGTCAGCAGCCGCTACAATGATACGTGAAGCTATTGAAATTAAAAAACATCCTAATTTCAATAGGGAAGATGGTTGGAATGTTCCTCCAGCTTGGGACCCTGTTATCAGGCTAATGAAACCCAAAAAGGACAAAGTCACCAGAAGACATCAAGACACAGTGAGCACATTCTGCGTAGATAGTAACACCAATAGTTGAAAAATGTTCGGGTAATTTGAGATAACTTTTAAATTCAAGACAAAGACAAATATCACCTCAGTCTGCCGTGAACATGAATCCTGTAAAGAATTCGAAACGTCGGCTAGTAATAAATCGATAAGGTTTGAAGGAGCTTTAATGTATTGGTTACCTACTTGAAGTATCGGGGTTCACGAAAACAAAAAGAACCTACGCAAATAAAACTGTACTAACACACTTCAAAAGTACGCTTGATGATTAGGACAAATATTATCAAATAATAAAACATCATCATCCAAGACTTTCACGTATAGATATGACAGAAAATTAGCTTTTGATATGCGCGGTTGGTTTGAACCCAGAACCCTCTGCGTGGCAGCCCCTGGTTATCTCCACAAAACGATCGCTGCCTAAGCTTAACAATTCAACAATTTTATTGAACCCAGAATTTCACAAATTCTTCGCATTCATAATCAACCGTAACATGTATGCCACAAGATCAACGAAAACATATTTTTAAAACTAGTGCAAGCTTAGATAGCTTTTTTGGGAAAAAAGCCATGTTTCTAATATATCCTAATCCATCTATCAAAGACCCAAAATCAAAATGTACCAATGAGCCAAAGTGTCCCAAATGTACCGATGTGCCCGCCGAAATCCTAGAAATATCCCGATCCTTTGGAAGTATAGACGCATTTGCAGATTAGTTCCAACGTGTGCACAAGGAATGAATGCAGTTTTAAGAGCTAAAGGGAATATGGAGTGGCCACTCCGTTTGTTTTTCACATGCGTCCAAAATAATTTAGGATTGTTTATTATCTCCGCTTCTAGGCTTTTCATGTAATTATGGTATAATTCTTTTGCTATTTTTTGGCATCTCTTGGAAAGTAACTTAAGCTCTATTTTGTCCATGGGATTTTTATATTTATTGTAACGTAATCTGAGTCTGTTTTTTTCTTTTAAAGATCTGATGATAGATTTGTTAAACCATGGAGGATATCGACCGTCTGTCATTTTACGTTTTGGGACATATTTATTTATAGCTGTAGTGAGGACATCATAAAAGACCCTCAACATGTCGTCGACATTATTGTGTAGCCCATGGCGAAACGTTGGAATAGGTACGTACGGAGATATTCATTTCAACTTTATTTAGAAATAATTATGCGACTGAGATTCGTTACATTAATATTACAATGCTTCGATGAAGTTTCGATTACGTACATGACAAAATGTTGTATCCAGTGTGTTTTGACTCGGTGTCCTCTTTCTGTACGTCGGAAATGATAGTAAGTTCTGCGTAATGCAGAAATACTTCATTTAGTGTTCCATAGTAAACAGTGTTTCACTTATTTTTAATCTTTAGTCGGGATGTGATACCCGGTTTCAGCAATTGTTAGAAGCGGCTATTAATATCTACGAGATATATTTTATCTCATAGATATTAATTAAGAAAATATGTATATCTCTCTTATTAATTCGAACTTAAAACACAAATGAAAGATATAAATCTATATACCTACAAGAGAAAAAAAAATATAGTTGATTGAATCCGAGGGTGCGTGGTAGGTTCCTTTTTCCTTCCATGAAAAAGAATGTGTTGCTATTGACATTAATCATGAGAACACTACTACAAAACTGCCTCCTTACTCATCCAACCTCATTATCAAACCCAGAATTGACCCGACACCGACCAAACTACTCCATATCATCTGAATCATTCTATACAATCCTTTGCTAAGATATTCACAAATGACTTTGAACCGTTTCTATTAAGCGGAGGTCTTGGTAACCGTCTGCTAGTTACAAAAGAGCGACGCAGTATCGAACTTGTAACATTTGCATTTTAGATTTAATATCATTTAACTGCAGAGCCCCTAGAGTTTTATGAGATTTACGATCGGTTTTACCAACTATACTATAAGAAATGTATTCGCTTTGAATTTCAAACGGTGCTTACTATTTGTGGGAGACAACTTAGGGATTTATGACAATCACGTTTATTTATGAATTAATATGCAAATAATCCTTGCGTTACTGACTGACTGTCAGACAAGCTACAGCCAAAACTATTAGGAGCAGAACTGAAATTTGGCTGAATATGTTCCTTGGGGACCGTAAGAGTGCACTAAGAAGGGATTTTCTGAAATTCCCACGGGCAGAAATAGTTAAATTAAAAATAATGTGCGGCCGTAGCTGCGACATTCTCTAGTAACGAAAATAACACTAGAATAGAAAGACAAATGTCACCTCAGTCTTCCGTGACCACGGTTCCTGTTAAGTAGCCGAAGCGTCGGATTAAAATAAATGATGTACTTTCTAGATCATTCGGTTTGAATGTTATCTCAGCAAAAAATATTATCAGAATAACTCTATTTTATAATATTCTGATAATATTTTTTGCTGCATGGCATTAAAGGTTCTTTCTCCTTCCTAATTATTAATTCCGTGAATCGACTGAAAACGGAAGCCACAACTAGCAAGCATCAAATTAAATGATGTCTTTTTACGGAGGCCAATTACGGAGCAATATGAGGTCTTCAGTTTATAACCTATAGTGTATTGCAACATTGCAAGCGTTCATAGTAATGTTTCCTCCATTTTGCTGTAAAAGCCTCTTATAGAAACGTTCAACGTCATCTATCGCTGTTTCTTGGAACTATATAAAAGATAAATTAATGTGTCCTGGTACTGTTTTTACTATATTTAAGAGAAATTACGTTCTACTGATATATTTTTTTCATTATTTTGCTTGTGTTCCTGTCACAAGTCAAGACAAGGCCAGACTTCACCACGACATACGTGGACATTTCATAAGTCGGTGCAAAAAGAGGTAGAAAAATAAATTAGGTATGCCACGAAAGTTTTCATATTATTTTAATGTATTTAATAGGTCTGCTTATTAACGATCTCGAAATAAGTCCCGTGGCACGAGAAGAGTTTCAGAATATTCAAACAATTTACACAAACGTGGAATGAATGTGACGTGGTCCATGTCAGTTGCTTCTAAGAATATTAAAAATTTAGTAGCGCTCATAGCAAGACTTGGCTTGCCATTCGTAACAGATCAGTTAAGCAACGCTTGCACAGGTCGCGACTTGGAAGGGTGACCGTGTGTGGCATTTACATCTCAGCACTACC
Source organism: Euclidia mi (assembly GCA_944739405.2). Lineage (NCBI taxonomy): Eukaryota > Metazoa > Arthropoda > Insecta > Lepidoptera > Erebidae > Euclidia > Euclidia mi. The sequence continues at coordinate 95,733,423 of OX123185.2, forward strand.
GTGCTTCGAAGGGCACGTAAAGCTGTCGGTCCCGGTTCTTGTCTAAGGATAAGGATCGTTAGGCCATGTCGAAGGCCTTCGGGCGGTCTGAAAACTCCGACACCAGAGTTGGCCACACACTCACACGAAAAACAACAAACAAAACAAGAAGATTAAATTATACACAAACTTCAAAAGTAATCCTTTAAAATACCCAGACTAAAACAATAATACTACGAAAGAAATTACTGCTTATATGAAAAGCATAACGATAAAATATTAGGTGTAATAGCAAAGGCTAGTTGCAGCGAATAAACGCGCACCTTATTATTAAACTTGATGTTGAATTTCTGTTTTATTCCAGCAGTTATTTTTATTGTTTAATTTATAAAGAATAATATCCTTTTGTTTTATATTTTGCTTACTAACTGCGCGGGTGATACAGTGGTTTCAAGGTTTACAACTAACTGTTTACGGGGAATGGATTATGGGTTTAATTCCCACCCGAGACAAGAATATGATAAAAAAGTTATTGACCGTTTTTTTTTATTTTTATAAGTCACCTGAGGTATAGGTTATTTTGCTAGACCTGGAGTTATTTCATCATCATCATCAGGCTGCCGAAGTCCACTGCTGGATATAGGCCTCTCCACTAATACGCCAATGAGCCTGACCACATTGGGGCCGACAAAACATTAGACCTTATTCTCAGACATTTTTGGTTTCCGGGCCTCAAGCCGTTTGTTCGGAAGAATACTTCCCACTGCCTGACTTGTATCTCAAAGAAGCGAGTTCCTGGAGCCCCTTGCCAACCTATCTCATCTTGGGAAAAACTGACGTGCCCTTTAGCACAGTGCATGTTGACGTGCTTGGCCCATTGCCAGAGTCGAATGGCTACAAATTTGTGTGTGTACTGGTAGACTCGTTTACCAAGTACTGTCTGCTATATCCATTGCAAAAGCAAGATGCTAACGAATTGAAACGCGTTTTCAACAGCGTCATCTCACTATTCGGCACCCCGAAAATGTTAGTCTGCGGCCGTGGCAACATGTTTGAGGCTTCCACTTTCACCACTTGGGTTTCTGAGCTTGGGGTGATGTAGGAAATATCACAATATTTACTACATCACCCCTGTAATGCACCATGCAAACGGCCAGGCGGAGCGTTATAAACGGACAATCCTTAACATGCTCCGAGTCGAGAGTCGTAACAATACCTCATGTTGGTCAGATTCTCTAAATAAAATTCAGTTAGTTCTTAACGTTACAAAGCAAAAGACTACACAGCACTCTGCCTTGTTTTTACTAATTGGTGCTCACGCGACCACTCCTGCTATCCGTGCGCTGGTCTGTGAAGTCGCTGTGGAGAGCTCAAGCCCCAATGTCGAGGCAACGAGGGAGCTTGGCAGGAGTCATGCAAGAAATCTGCTAAAGCTGAATCAAGATCAGCAAGACGCCTGCGTCAATCGTCAGCGACACCCTCCCAAAGTATTCCATGTGGGCGACCAAGCCTTCGTGATAAAGTATTCACAGTCTACGGGAAAGCTTGATGCAGGCATGAGAGGTCCGTAGTACCACGCAGGCGGCGGCGCAGTTTATGGTGCCGTGGAAGGGAGAGTGATGTCCCGAGAGTTGTGCCGCATTCTTCGAGAGTAAGTTTGTGAATTAATTATGTCTGTTTTGTGTGTTACAGTTACATGGTTACTGATGCTGTATACCTGTGCGTGACTGTGTGTACGTAAGGCGAAGTAGCAAGCCACGTTTTGGGAGTGCAGTTTGTGCGCTCTGTGACACACATGGGCCTGAGCCGGAGTTGTTGGGTTTGGTCGATCGACCACCTAAAGAGTCCTTAGACGTCAGGGTGGCTAACCTACCCCGTTCCCCCCATAACGATGGCTTCGGTACTCGTGAGAATCGATCAGACCTGGCTCTCTGAACGGCTGGGACATGGACACCGAGTATATGGCCCGGCTGTAGCAGCTGTTGTCTGTTTTGACGTGCGGTGCACTCCTAGTTCTTGGGTCATGTGAGCTGGTCTTAAGGTATGTGGGTGACAGGCGAAGGCCTTCCCCTTGAAGATACCTTCCGCACTGGCGGCGCAGTCTGGGAGTGTACTCGCTGGTGAGAATCCGTTCGGATCGAGATGCCTCTAGACGTCATTGTTGTGGTACCAGACGCATGGGCAAGATATTTGCCTGTGTGTCGAGTCACTCGAGTGCAGGAGGGTGTTGAAATTATCTTGTGCACATGTAGGTAAAGCCAGTATGTTTATGTCATGTGTGCTGACAATGAGCGTGATGAATAAGTTCTACGATTACATTATAGGGCAAATAGCTACGAGTGAAAGAGTTCATTTATTCGTCTTAGTCATGAATGAGGGCCTTGAATGTGTGAAGGATGTGCGAACAGGATATCTCGTAGCGATTTTGTTTGCATAAAATTATTCTGTGCAAGCAGAATTGCTATGTATGTCTTTCCGTGACGGCCTGGGCACCATCACATTAATGTGTGGCGGTAAGCCCCGGGCCTAGCGAAGGCATATTACGATTATTTTAATCCATGTTGGTGTTTAACAGATTCTGACGATGATGACGAGGCCTGTCCAGAGCAAATGCCCGGCCCCTCGTCCGCACGTTCTGCTGAAGCGGTTGAAGAATACGCCGAGGAAGACGCACGGTCAGGAGAGGCCGTGTTAGCGGAATCATAATTGTTTAATTCGCTTTTTGTGACGTCACACTCCGAACTCTATAAAAGCAATCGAGCTCGGGTATTCGGGACATTTGCTTGTCAGATACCGTGCTGTGAGGTTGTTGGTTTGTGACGTGGCAATTTGCGGTACGCGTTATAATTGTCATTTTTATACTTATTGTTGCTGATTATGTTTGTGTTTTTGTGAAATGGAGTTTTGGTGATTAAGTTGGTTAAAATTGTAATTTAAATTAAATCGATCGTTCATCCTGATATTTGTTTTTTTTTAATTGGATTCCACTTTTGACGCTAAAAATATATATATATGTGTGTGTGTGTCATGTATATATATGTACATATATATGTCATATATATATTAATATTATTAAATATATTTAAACATTATTCATAATGTACGTATGTTATATTATGTATGTATATATGTATGTATGTATAGGCATTCTCTGGCAAATTGTATTGCAGGAAGTTTAAAAATACAATAAATGAAAATAAATAAATCTTCATCGAGTAGGTATTTGTTCATAAAAGTAATAGGTATACAATCCATTCATAAGGCAGCAATATCCTAGTGGCGAGACTAAAAAACTGCTACGTAGAGGACCTAGGGTTCAAATCCACGGCACGCACCACATACTTTGGGAAGTTGGGTGCGTCTTCTTCTTCTTAGGCGTTACACTCTTAGCAGAGTAGTCGTGGTCGTCACATCTACAGCTGTGGCCTGCTTCACAATTCGACGCCACTCGTCACGTATTTCTGCTCAGGCCTATGAAACTTTCCTACAATCCCGTAATTAAAAATTATCCATACAAACTAACACTATCTAGCGCCCGGGGAATGTCATTTTAGCTTTTATATCTAGAAATATCTGTAGCGATAACTGAACGGTAATTTCGCCAACTCTGACAAAAGCTGCGTGGCGCAGTGGAAGCGTGCTGTGCCCTTAGATTATAAGTCCGTGGATCGAAACCACACCTAACAAGAAACTAGTTTTTACTTTTTGTGATTTTTATATCTTTTTACTTTAAAATTGCATATTATTTTACATAATAGTTGTCACTTACTTATTTATTAACACTGAAATTAAACATTTTATTTTGAAAAATGAATCCACTACTAACGTCATCTAGTGGTCGAGGATGCCTATTGAACTTCAATTTCGAACTGTGAGTGGCTTATCTATACCAGTATAAGTGTATAATCTATGTTTCTGCTCTTCTTGTGCATTCGTGTATTCAGCGGTTGGCAGCGATCTTAACTTGGTCTGGCCATCTCGTTGGTGATCTGCCGCTTGTGACGTGGGAGTCGTCGCGGTACCCTCCACTACTCCTGACTGGCCGCCTCGCTTACCTGCGGCACATAAATACCGCGGCGCGACTGCGAATCGCCCCTCTTGAATCCTGGACGCTGTCTCAGGTAAGTGCTGCCTTCTCTTCTGGAGGACCGAAGCCTCGTCAGCCTGCCTGCCTACCCTGCCCTGAGTCTTAACTCTTGCTACTAGCTACCGGGATTATATTGTGTAACGCTTGACAAATAAATGTATTTCGTAACCAACGATACTGTATCTAATTTATCTCTCTACACACGAATAAACGTTACACTGGCGCTCGAACAATTTTAAGGCATCTGACTCGGCTTCTGGTCGCTTCCTTTTTTCTGTGTTTCTGTGTGTAAGTGTGTTCACAGTCGGTAAGTCGTTGATTTTTTTTCTAATTGTGTTAGCTAAATTATAACGCATTATTCAGGCAAGATAGTCGACTAAAGGCTTGCGCCACATCTTATGTACTTTTATAACTTCTTTTCTAACCCAAATTCGTTAGACTAAGTAACGGTTTCGGGAATTATTTTAATTGTACAATTACATTTTTTATGTGAGGGTAGATTCCGCTTCCCATTATTCTTACGCATTGCGAACGTAACTTGTTTACTTGCTACATAATAAATATCTTTCTTTTTAAACGACCCACTGTGAACATATTTACATTACCTTTTATTTTATTGTTATATTATAAGTATAACCCCTGTGTGAGTGACTTTTGGTGCTGTTAGGTTAATCTTTTATCTGTTTAATCTTTTTCTAAGTAACTTAGCAATGTCTTTTAAAATTAACTTCAATCATTTAGTAAAATCGGAGCTGGTTTATGAACTGATTATTCGGGGGGATGACAAGTCTGGTTCCGTAGCTGAGCTGCGCCAGCAGATAGCGACACTAGCGTCTCAGTTTCCCTCTGAAACTATTTTGGATTCGGATTTAGACCCCGAATAGGAAATTTCGGCTATCCGGAACTCCTTAATTAGGGCTACAAATAATATTTCTCTGCTTAGATCACAATTTGACCAAAACCTCTATTCGCGCACAGAATCTATTCTCAACCATATTTACTTATAGACTGGATCTGAATAGACTGGATCTGGACCGCCTTTCTGATACCGACTCGGCTGAGATAGTTTCGAGCAATTACCGTAATCAGTTAGCTATTTTTAAATCTTTGATTCCGGGTACATCTGAACCAACTTTGCACGTAGTACAGAAGGACTGCTCTGAATCTACCCCCGTCGTTTCTGACGACTTTAAGTACGAACGTAAATTGTTTGCCGAACTCGCTAAATTTAAATATAATGGCAAGTCTTGTGTTCGCGGGTTCATTGAAAAAATTAATGAGTTTATGCAGGCTAGGTGTATTCCCGAAAATAAAATGTTACTATTTGCTTTTGAGATATTTACGGGCGATGCATTGTTCTGGTATCGTTCGCTCAAAGAACAGGTTTCTAGTTGGAGTGAATTGTGTTGTCTTTCACTACCCGTTAGGGCGGTTTCAGATTAGCGTATTTTTCTGCGCGTATACGGTCGTTTCAGCATACGCGCTTACACGCGCGCTATATTACGAGCTTCAAAAAACCGAACGGGCATATTTCGGCGTGTTCGCCCGAAACTGTAGTGACATCTTGTCAGTGTCAACATGGATTCTGACGGCTCGTGCATATACGAGCTTAGAAGCGCGTCAACGCTCGTACGAGTTGAACGTGTGCCAAAAGGCGCGCCTGTACGCGCCTACATGCGCTTCCAAAAACGACCTTATACGCGCGTATAAAACGCTAATCTGAAACCGCTCTTAGCCCGACTGACTATGATTTTAAAATTTTAAACGAAATTAGGTTTCGCCTTCAAGCTGAGGACGAAAATATAACACTTTTTGTTGCTAAAATGCAAGGTATGTTTTCTCGTCTTGATGTGCCTATTAGTGAGTCTGAAAAATTAGATATCTTGTTACGTAATGTCCTGCCATGTTACAATCAAACTATTTTAACGACTAAGGTGGCCGATATCCCTAGTCTCGTTAGTGTCTGTCGTGAATTTGAGACCTTTCATAAACGAACTAAAGACCATCGGGAATCTTCCAAAGCCACACCCAATATCTTGCTGCCCGAGTTTGCCCACCAACCTCAAAAACCTAATTTTTCTAATTACAAACCAAAAAATTATTATAATAACTTTAATAAAAACTTTAACGCTCCACCACAGATAAACGCTATCAAATTACCCACCACTAATAAAAACGACAACCGGTTCTGTCCCAGGTGTCGATCCAATTCTCATAGTTTGTATAATTGTCACCAACCACACTTTTTAATTTGTTTTAAATGCGGCCTAAAAGGTTTTCGTGTGTCTGATTGTCCTAAATGTAATCCTAAAGCTAATAACCCAAAAAAGTAATAAGCGAGGATTGGGGAATAAATAAATCAAATAATTTCAATAAAACCGAGTGGAATAATTAGTTAAATTATCTAAAAAAATTTTTTAACTGTTATAGTCTATCCTCAATCCGCAATTCTAATATAGAATACTCGCCTTATATTTCTGTTATTGTAAATGGTAAACCTGTAGTCGGCCTGTTGGATTCTGGCTCGTGTGTTACAATCTTGGGTAACAATTCTCATAATTTCTTTTTAAATAATGAGTATCAGTTGGATTGTTCTCAGCCTTTGAGTTTGGTAACCGCTGGTGGTGAAAAATTGTGTTTTTTAGGGTCTATCTCTCTTCCTATTGAATTACAAAATAAAACAATTTCCCTAAATTTTCATGTAGTGCCAGGGATTAAAAATAGTTTAATTCTCGGTATGGATTTTTGGCGAATTTTTAATTTATTTCCTAACCATTTAGAGTCGGTGTTGTTATTGAATGAAACTGATTTACAAGTTACTGAGCTGCGGACCGATGACTCACCGCACCTTGTGTCTATAATAATTTATCTATTGAACAGAGAGCTGCCGCTGATAACATTATTTCTAAATTTTCCGATATTTATTATAAAAAGCGGGGTCTCGGTTGTACAACTCTCATTACTCACTCTATTGACACAGGCGATAGCCCACCTATTAGTCAGCGTTATTATCGTATGTCTCCCGATAAACAACGCATTTTGATACAACAACTAGACGAAATGTTGAAGGAAGATGTCGTAGAACCCTCGGAAAGTCCGTGGTCTAACCCGGTTATTCTAACCCCTAAAAAGAACGGCGAACTAAGATTTTGCTTAGATAGTCGTAAATTGAATTCTGTTACTAGAAAAGATGCTTATAATTTGCCCTACATTTCGGAAATTCTAGATAACTTGAGAGATGCTAAATACCTATCTAGTTTAGATATTTCTAAATGTTTCTGGCAGACGTTAATTAAAGAGGAGGATCGTTTTAAGACCGCTTTCTATGTACCTACTCGTGGCACGTTTCATTTTAAAAGAATGGCGTTTGGTCTAACAAACGCACCCGCAACTCAGCAACGTTTAGTCGACACTTTGTTTTACGGTCCTGAATTTGAAAACAAGGTCTTCTGTTTTATCGACGACATTGTATGTATATCGTCAACGTTTGAAGAACATATTACGCTTTTATCACGTATTTTCGAAAAATTGAAAATGGCAAATCTCACTATAAACTTAGATAAGTGTAATTTCTTTCGGGATAAAATAAAATATTTAGGTTATGTTGTCGATTCGCAAGGTCTCCATGCGGATCCTGATAAAATTGATGCCATAATTAATTACCCTACCCCTTCTAATAAAAAGGAACTACGTCGTTTTCTGGGCGTGGCTTCATGGTATAGGCGATTTATTCCAAATTTTAGTCGTATATCGTCACCTCTAAACAAATTAACCTCTCAAGGTAAAAAGGCTCCCCCTTTTTGTTGGTCTAAAGAGGCGGACCAGGCTTTTATCAAGTTGAAAGACTGCTTGTCCTCTCCTTCTATTTTATCTTGTCCGGACTACTCCGAACCTTTTGAGATACACACGGACGCCAGCGACTACGGCGTAGGCGCTGTCCTCTGCCAGGTTATGAAAGGCGAAGAAAAAATCATAGCCTATTTCAGTAAGTCTTTGTCTGATGCTGAAAAGAATTACAGCGCTACTGAGCGCGAGGCACTCGCTGTGTTATCTGCCATCGAGCACTGGCGTTGTTATGTCGATAACGGTAAAAAGTTTATTGTTTTTAGACTGACCACGCTGCGCTCAAATAGTTTCTAAAACTTAATAATCCTACTGGTCGTTTGGCCAGATGGGGTGTTCGTCTTTCGTCGTACAATTTCGAGATTCGACATCGTCGTGGTTCAGACAACATTTTGCCCGACCTCCTGTCTCGTTCTGTTCCCGTTGCAGCCATTATCAATGATAATGTCATTACTCCTAACACTCCCAATGTCTACTAACGACTCGTGGTATCTAAACATTTATAAAGGTTGTCTAAACAATCCCACATCTTTCGTTGACTACCAAATTATTAATAATAAATTATATCGTTTTAAAAAGTGTCTAAATCCTTTAACTCGAGATTTTCCATGGAAAAAAGTTATTCCGTCGGAACAAAGATCTAATATTATTGCTGAGAACCATTCGCTGCCCACGGCTGGTCACCTCGGTATTTTTAAAACCTACAAGCGCTTGGCATTAAATTATTACTGGCCGAATATGTATTCCGACGTTGTTAAGGCTGTGAATTCGTGTGATGTTTGTATAGCTCACAAACATCAAAACCATTCAACCTTAGGTCATATGGGTAGATCTAAGTCTTGTTATAAACCATTCCAGATGTTAAGCATTGATCTAATTGGTCCACTACCTACTTCTAGAAGGCTAAACAATTTTATTTTTGTTGTTTCTTGTTGTTTTTCCAAATATTGTATGCTTTTTCCCAGTAGACGGGCTACTGCCGAAATAATTACTAAAATTTTAGAAGAAAATGTTTTTTTGGTCCATGGTATTCCGTCAACTATTGTTCTCGATAATGGTAAGCAGTTCATTAGTTCCCCATTTAAAAATTTGATAACTAAATACAAAATTCCTAATTTGCATTATACGCCGCTGTATACACCCCATGTAAACTCAGTCGAGCGTTATAATAAAACTATTATGACGGCTATTTCTACTTTTATCGAACGAGATCAGCGCGTTTGGGATCTAGTCGTTCCTAAGATTCAGTTTGCAATAAATTGCGCAGTAAACGAGGTAACTGGCTATTCTCCATCTTTACTGGTCTTTGGTCGTGAATTGGTTACTTGCGGGTCACACTATGTGGTCAACAAATCTGACCCTAATATTGTTTTCGAACCGCGTGATACATATGCGTAGGCCCTCGGCCATTTGTCTTCTATCTTCGAAAAGGTACAGGCCACTTTGATAGCCGCTCACCAACGTAATTTTAATTCTTATAATCTTCGTCGTAAACCGGCCGAATTCAATGTCGGCGATATTGTGTGGCGGCGTACTTACTATTTAAGCGATAAAGATAAATATTTCAATAAAAAACTCGCTCCTAAATTTATTAAATGCAAACTTGTAGCTAAAAAGTCTCCTTTAGTTTAGAAATTGTCTGATATGACTGGCAAGCCAGTTGGCGAATGGCATATTAAAGATTTAAAATTATTTAATAACAAACAATAATTATTAATCTCATACAAAAATCTCGTCAAATTTGTTGTTATAATTACTTCTGCTCACCCACAGTCCATAATGGTCGTTATAGTAATACCGAATTTTTTTATCTTTAAAATCCTTTTTGTTTTGACTCAGTGGTTAAAACTGTAATCAACTGCGTCTCACGGGTTCGAAGTTTCTTGAATCTATTTGTTGTGCTAATCACCTTGTTTACGTTATGTTATAAAGTATGCTCGGAGTTATTAATATTAACCCATTCTATTTAGCGAGCCGCTAGCGCGCCTTCTAAATAAAACCTTATCCCGCGCACATAAGGCTTACTCTCGTCTACATTCGTCTCGACTACCTGCGTTGAGTTTTATGACCTGTCACTCACTCTTTTGTTGTCGAAGCGGACCTTTTATTTTAATTGTTTTTTATGCAGTAGTATTATAATTGTTACTTCATAAACTGAGCAGCTCTTTTGTATTCCATTTAACTCAACTTATATATAAATTTTCTAAACAATTGTTTTGAAGTGTCACTAATAAATGTTAACTGTTTATTCTAGACTATCTCAGTTAAGTGTAACCCTTGATGTGTTTTGCATTCAAGCTAGATTGATTTGAATGATAGCTAGTGCTCTGGTTGTGAGTGTGTCTGGCATGTGTGCGAGATATGAAGGATTTTTTTTGTTATTAGAGGGGTCCATTGAATGCGTGATGTATGAATGGTTGGGGGGTTATACATAACCAAATTTATTTTAGGTGGTGTTTGGCACTTAAAAGACTGACACCACTTCTCCTTCTCTGTTCCAGGCGCTGTCAGCGGCAGGGGGCCAGGGATTTTTTCCCGCAGGAAAAAATCCGGCCTAAAGGGGGGAGTGTGTGACGTGGGAGTCGTCGCGGTCCTACTACTCCTGACTGGCCGCCTCGCTTACCTGCGGCACATAAATACCGCGGCGCGACTGCGAATCGCCCCTCTTGAATCCTGGACGCTGCCTCAGTTAAGTGCTGCCTTCTCTTCTGGAGGACCGAAGCCTCGTCAGCCTGCCTGCCTACCCTGCCCTGAGTCTTAACTCTTGCTACTAGCTACCGGGATTATATTGTGTAACGCTTGACAAATAAATGTATTTCGTAACCAACGATACTGTATCTAATTTATCTCTCTACACACGAATAAACGTTACATCTGGTGCCATCTACTTTACCCTGAACTACTAGGCGTTCTATAAACTGGTCTCTGCGTCGTGATACATGTCTGAAAAAAGTGAGTATACGACCCTGAACAATAGAAGATAACCTCTGTTTGATGTCTAGCTCTCGAAGAATGGACTCAATGGACTCAAGTTCGACATTCCGCCCACGATACGCTGAGCATTCTTCTCCAGCATCACATCTCGAGTGCGTTGTGTAGGGGCACACAGGTATCATATTTTGTAAACGTTAGCATAAGATATGCGGCACGTCAGTCGTCACCTAACCTTTGAATTCTATGGTTGTATACCAATAAATACAAGTGAAATATTTATCTCGACTTCATTTATTATCCTCGAATATACACTCACACATAACACGTTGATCTTCTGTTTCTCACTTTCTCGAAGAGTTCATGTCATAGAAGCATAGTGAAATATGGAAAAAACGAGGGCCCTCATAAGTGGTATTTTTGTGACTTTGGTAATATTTCGATCTTTCCATAATTTCTTCAGTTTGTCTGTAGCAGATCGGGATATTGCCATGCGTCACTTGATTTCGTCTATGCAGGTGCGTATTAAATCGTTAATTATCGCTTGCAGCAGTGCCCAGCAGTGGGACAGTTTAAGTGGGGTGGATAATGAAGATGCTGATAATATCATTGCGCATTTTCAGGCTGTTTATGTTCGACATCTCATGACCACGTCTCGTGTAACCCATGACGAAGAAAAATTAATATTATTTAATAAATTTTAAATAATTACGCGATATAAACCCGTTACATTTGTCACAACAGAAAGTCTGTGACTGAGTGACGAAATTATATATAATATAAGTAATATAATTAATATTATGGCTGACTCAATTTTTTATTTGATATTTGTTTAATAATTCGTATTATCTTGCAATTACTTATAATGATAATTTTAGTACATACATACCCTATTATTAATTTATTACTTAATTTTGACATTTGTTATGATTTCATGGTATTAATTATTCTATTTATTTATTATTTGTGTGATTTTTTTAAGATTATCGACATTTATTGTACCTAATTAATTTTGTAATTATTATTATTGTACGCCTTAAATGGCAGAGCAGTGAGTTTGCACTCTTTTTTTTTTTTTTTGGTTTCGGGTTGGAAAATCCTCATGGAGTCCCTCCGCCCTGGGGGATGGGCGAAGGGGACTGTCAGACTCTTACTGACTAAAAACCAACCCGTGTGCCTCATGTACCCGTGTCTCGGAGGGTCGGGTTTCGCCCAAGCATTCGTCTCAACCCTCCGACGGGTATCGGCCCGCCAGATGGTCAGGCGGGCCCCGAACAAAAACCCCCTTGGCGGCGGATTAGGGTGTTGGGCTCCGCCGCCAAAACACCCAGCGGCCGCAGAGGATAGGGAGGACGGCAACGCAACACCGCATCTCCTCTTCCTCTGCGGCCCCACCGCGACGCATCGAATGGTGCGCCCCCATTTGGTCGCGGGAGATAGGGCGCGCGGCAACGCAACACCGATACGCCTCTCCTCCCGCGACCACGCCCGACTGCGAGGGACAGACAGAACTGTCCCCCGCACCCGCACCGTTGGACGCATCCTGTGCAGGCCCCGTCAAGCCCACGCAGAGCGTCCCCTCCTGGATCCCTCATAGCTTCACCGCGGGGCTCTAATCCACGGTTACTGAGCCCCCCCACCACGACAAGGTGGAGATCCCACGGGGGGGGGGAGTTTGCACTCTATGCTTCAACTATACAACACCTTGTAATAACCACTGTCTCACAATAAAAAATACTTTGACTTTGACTCTTTTTTATTTTTTTTTTATTTCTGCCGTATAAATTGATTTCATGCTGCTTGATGTTAAGCAGTCAGTGAAGTCCCATAGTGATGGCCATCATCCCAGCAGCTAGCATGGCATTATGGCATGATGGCCCTCACCTTGACGGCCTTAAGAAAAGCTTTTTCACGCCCCGCTTAAAGGACCCATGATCATAAGTGGAGGGAAACACGTGGGCTGGTAAAGAGTTCCACATCTTAATGGTACGGCAGAGATAAGAGGCGCCGAACCGTTTGGTGCGTGACGGTATCTGTTCTACCGTGTATAGGAAAGGAGAGGGTGGGCTTAGTTGAAAGAGCTCTTCGGAGCACTCACCGTGATAAATGCGATAGAAGACAGCCATTGAGGCCACGTCTCTGCGTAAGAGCGGTTTCAGATTAGCGTTTTATACGCGCGTATAAGCTCGTTTTTAGAAGCGCGTGTAGGCGCGTATAGGCGCGCCTTTTGGCACACGCGCAACTCGTACGAGCGTTGACGCGCTTCTAAGCTCGTATAACTACCAACCGTCAGAATCCATGTTGACACTGACAAGACGTCACTACCGTTTCGAGCGAACACGCCCGTTTACGTGAGTCTGGTTTTTTGAAGCGCGTAATATAGCGCGCGTGTAAGCGCGTATGCAGAAACGACCGTATACGCGCAGAAAAATACGCTAATCTGAAACCGCCCTTATAGCAGTGACTCAAGAGTCTTAGTGGCCTCTGGATCCCTAATGATACAGACAGCACGCCGCTGCAACCTATCGAGGGCGTCCAATAAGTACTGAGCATCAAAGAGAAATCTCCCAAAAAGACCAACTCGGCGGTCGGGAACTGCTCCTGCGCATTATCTGCTGCCTGACTTAAGTAGTCAAACAGTCGAGTTGTCTCGGCATCTCCGGTATGGGAACGGTAAAGGCACACCAGGCAACCCAGACTTACGTGTACCCATAGGACAGAAAAGGACGGGTCCTCTAGGCAGCGTAGACGTCGACAGCAAATATCCGCTCTGACGAACAAGCATACCCCGCCTTTTCCGTGGAAATTATCCTCCAGTGCATAACCGGGATGGCACCAGGACGGCGTATTTGAGTCTCGGTCAAGAAAAGCATGGCCGGTCGGGCCGTCTCGAGATGATGGTGGACGGCGTTGAAGTTCGAATGGAGTCCGCGGATGTTAGCGGACTCCACCTCAAAAAGTGACTTGGTGGGGAACGAGAACGCCGCTGTTTGACCGAAACCATTTCTTGGAGCTGCCATAGAAGAAGAAAAGGGGGCGTGAAAAGAGGAGGCAGTTAACGCAGCAGCGCGTGACAAAGCGCAGAGTATTGTATTGAATAAATCTATGACTTACTTAAATTTAACTGACTGCCTCGTTGGTCTCGCGGCATAAATGTGCGCGTGGGATTGGGAGGTCTCGGGTTCGATTCCCGGGTCGGGCAACGTGTTATTGGGTTTTTCCATTAGGAAATGCTCAGTAGCAGCACGGAGTCTGGTGATGTGCCCGGTACGGCAATAGGCTCGCCCCCTATTACGTGAGACTAAAATATATCTGGCGAAAAGTGGGTGTAGTAATACACCTCTGCCTACCTCTTCGGGGATATAGGCGTGAGACTATGTATGTAAATATAACTATATTCGTTCATATTCAAAAGACTTAATTTTTTTTAACTGATACTTACATCCATCACCTGCATTATTTCTCTCAGCGAATGTAATACTTTTATTAATTAAAGCCATGTTAACCCCTTCGTAACTATTCCGTAGGGTGCAGGTTCAATTTGTTAAATTAATTAACATACACACCAAATGAAATTTTATCTCCAAACGTTGGGCCGTTATATACACTTATCCGTCTTAATTTACTTTTATTACGATGGTAACTAACTGTTCATTAATATAAATAAATTGCTTATAAATTAATATGCATAATTATTAAAATTTTATCACCCTAGGGGAAGAATATTTACTACGACGAAAAGTATCTGTGCCTCAAGATCACTAGAAAGCGAAGTGACGCATTAAAAATACAAAGTGTTGCTGCCCCATTTCACTTGGTGGGTGTCGTAAGATGCATATAAGAAATGTATACGAAGTTTTATATTATATAGACTCACGCCTGTATCCCCGAAGTGGTAGGCAGAGGTGTTATATTACACCCACATTTCGCCATGAATTTTTATTTCCCACGTTATTACGTGAGATCTAAAAATTCATGGCGAAATGGGGCGAGCCTATTGCCGTTACCGGGCAGATCACCAGACTCCGTGCTGCTACTGAGAATTCGGAAAAACCCAGTAACACTTTTTGCCCGACCCGGGAATCGAACTCGGGACCTCCAATCAGCAGTCGCATACGCTATCCACTGGACCACGGAGGCATGGAGGCAGTATACGAAGTAAATAGTATATTTGGGGAGAGACGAAAAACTGGACAAATAACCATAATTATGCCAACTCGTGTGGCCAGCGGGACCAAATCCTCCAATTCAGTCAATGTCAGCGGTGAACTTCAAAAAGCTCTATGATGATGATATGAACACTTTTGTTTTGATTATCACTACATAGTATAAAACAAATTCTGTCTTCTGTCTGACTGTCCCTATGTATGCTTAAATCTTAAGAACTACGCAACGGATTTTAATGTGGTTTTTTTAATAGATCTAATGATCCAAGGGGAAGATTTATATGTATAACTGACGCTGGCGAAGCCGCTGGCGACGTCAAGTACAAACTAAAATAGAAATCATCAAATAACACGCAGGTATATAACACACGTGCGTAAAATGTTTACCCCTTGGAGGAAAAACAAGATAATGGCTCTTATATAAAGCCTAAGCTTTTTAAAAATAGCAACCTATGCCAGATGTATGTGTTCTTGAGGGTAAAATTTAGAATCAATATGAATTACCATCATATATCAAATTCCAAAAGCAGTTGAGAACGTCAAAGAGTAACAAACAGACCTTCCCTTACTACTACTACTAATTTAGATAAAAAATTTATATTTCAATATAACTTTAATAAATAAATCTTCCATGAAAAGACACTGCACTTTACCTTCAGGGGAAGAATAAAGATGTCCATTTTTCTATTATTTTCAAAACATTTTTACAATCCAAGAACTCTATCCACCCCTGATTACTCATTGAAAATAATTTTAAATAAAAATAATTTTATATAAAACAAAACACTGGCGAAAAGTGGGCGTTTAATATGCCTCTGCCTACCTTCCCTACTTCGGGGAAACAGGCGTGAGTCTATGTATGTATGTATTTTATATTAAAAAAAAATTGGTGTTTATTAAACGTAAAAAGTTCGTTAATTATGTTGTCACTCAGTTTTCCATCAAGTCTCGTGCAACTTCAAACAAAGTTACACGGAGTTGATCGAAGTTTCCAAACGTGGAACGTGCACTAAATAAATAAAACATGTCGATATTGAGCAAAAATGTTCCCGTGGCTATAAGGCTTCTATGTAAATAAACTTACTTTATCAATAGCATTGATTTATTTGCGATAAAGCCGTATAAACTCATTAAAAATAGTTTTTCACGTGCCTCTTAGCTTTATTATGTGGAAAGCGGATAACGCAATGATTTGAATTTTCCAGTAATATTTTAAGTAATTATTACATTGGAATTTTTACGGACACTTACGTAGTAACAGTAGGGTATACTTTAGAATAAATATTTTACCATAGATTCCCAACGTATTGCAGAATGTCTTAGAAAATGCACTACATTTAAAACTAAAACAGTTATTCTCAGAAAAGTAGAGTCATAGAAGTGGCGTAATCGAGACACGTCGTCGGTCTTACAAAGTTTTCATTGCCGGAATCAAGAAGAATGGTATTCAATGTATTCAGTAATAATGTCATTCTGTGGTAGTTTTATGGTATTTGCATGGAATGAGCTAATGGGCACAGAAAACAACTTTTGGTGTAACAACGAAGTACTCGAACGAAACGCACTAGATTCAAAATGGACTCGGTTAGAGATTAGGCCACATTTTGTATTGTTTTCGAAAAATTATTCTACTCATAAGAGAAAATATCACTAATGATTCTAACAACGATAGGCTAGACTATGGGCGCGTATATGTGCTCCAAAATTCCCCGTTTCTGTTTCAGATAACACCGTAATCATCATGCAGACGGTAAGATTTTTTTCGGATCTAGACAAGAATATTTTTCAACGTTCACTAGTGTCTAGCACAAACAAAATATTTTTCTTATTCAGCGCCGATGTATCGTGTGTAGAGACGACAAGAGTTCTTGTATAGGCCAGGCGACTTTTCTTTGCGTTTACAAGCGCTTTGAGAGACTGCTATGCAGAGAATCAAAATCTACGGCGCGCACCACTGACTTCTCAAAGCTATTTTTTTATTTATTCATAGGTATATAGGGTAGGCAGAGGTGTAAATATTACACCCACATTTCGCCATGAGTTTTTAGGTCCCACGTAAATGGGGGGCGAGCCTATTGCCGTTACCGGGCATATCACCAGAGTCCGTGCTGCTACTGAGAATTCGGAAAACCCAGTAACACTTTGGCCCGACCCAGGAATCGAAGCCGGGACCTCCGATCAGCAGTCGCATACGCTATCCACTGGACCACGAAGGCAGTTCTCAAAGATAAGTGCGCATTAATTATCGTTACCAATTAAATGTGCATATCATTGCATAAATGCTATTGCGGAGTTTGCAATAGGTATTTATGCTTTCTACCAGGTATAAGGATTCTTACTTTATGTGATTCGTTTATTGTAAACATCAAACAAAACTTAACAATATCGATATTTTGGTGCGACAGAAAATACTCACGTTCTCCAAGGAAATTGAATTTACGTATGTCGTACATATGTGTGAACATGTTGTGTAAAGAGTAGCTGTTTAAAGTTTGACTTATCATCTATCTTTTTAAGGAAAAATTACGTACTAAATTTATTTAGTTCTTATTTTCAGACGGTTTAAGCCATAGTTTACCACTTTTACCAAGTGCGCGTTGGCAGACTTCACATATCTTTCGCAAACATTATAGAGAATTCACAGCCATAGTATGAAATTGGTCTCATGTCATAACTGACGTGACAGCAATATGATTATGAAAATTACAAAAATATATGTTGCCTGCTGCCTGTTTAGAAAACAGTGACATTAACCTAACAAAAACATAGTACCTATGTTTAAAAACTGATATTTTTATTTGCATTAATACTAGTCATATTAAAAATGCTATAAACGTATCAGTCATTATAATATAGGAATTTAAGATGTTACTCAAAACAAATGTATAGGTCGGTTCACGAAAGTTGACCACAAATGGCGGCCGTCGCGCATATGTACATTCGTGCACCAATGGCGTGGCTCTATTCTTGACGCATTTAGGGAATGCGTCAAGAACGGAGCCACGCCATTGGCATTCCACCCGCGCCTCACCCCGTACCTCCACGGGGACCTAAAAAATGATTTCTGCGCAGTGGTCATCTTTCGTGAACCGACCAGTACGGGCGGAGGCCCGTGCACTTCAACTCATTTAACACCATCGAACTGCACTGACTTCTACTCTCTGCACCTGCATCCGTTGCAGAGTTTGGCGAATGGCCTTAGTGGAGAGCGCAAGTCGTGTAGATCCCTATGGCAAGGCTGGTGGACTATCCTTCCCGAGGTTGCCGCCCGCTTTTGGTCTGGTTCCCTATGAAACAGACGCAACAGAAACCACACACACACACACACACACGCACGCACGCACGCACGCACGCACGCACACACACACGCACGCACGCACGCACGCACGCACGCACGCACGCACGCACGCACGCACGCACGCACGCACGCACACACACACACACACACACACACACACACACACATACGAAGCAAACAATATGAAAGTAGTGAAACAAAAAAACAAAAGAAGCAACTACCCCAGGAGGGTACCAGCGTCCGCGACGCTGGAGAATCCCTCCCTGCACCCTCGGGTCCAGGCTGCCCCACGTATTCTGGGGGGGGCAATGTTTCACGAGAAAGATTAGACCTGCACGGCCTGGCAAGCGCCATGCCTCGTGCAGAACATATTACCAACACCTCCTGGACGGTGGTACCGCGTCGAGCAGACGAACGCCGCGAGGCGAACGTTGCCTCCGCGTCAACCGGAACCGGTAGAGGCAAACACCGCGGAAAGCGCTCCCGTCATCATCGACGCCAGCGCGAGTACGCAGCGCACGCGAGAGGTAGCGAACCGACAACGTCGGCGAACGCACCCCCCGCGGCAGGTAGCGAACCGACAACATCGGCGAACGCACCCCCCGCGGGAGGTAGCGAACTGACAACATCGGCGAACGCACTCCCCGCGAGACGACAAACAGCTGGTGCAACGCACCAGCGCGAACACCCGGCCCCAGCCAGCGCGATGAGGAAATTGCCCAGGATGATGGAATCGGCCGGACGCGGCGCGAGTGGTGGACACAGCAGCTCAGGCATGCAAGCGAAAAGCCACGCGGACGGCGAAGAGTGAGCCTTCGGGCTCGCTCCCGCCGGCTGCACGCGCCGCTCCGGCCGGTGCAGCACCGGGCAACCCCCGTCGCGACCCTCCGACGGCAGTCGGAGATGCGGAGCCGGCAGCCCCATGGGGCATCACCGGGCCACGCCGCAAACGCGGCCCTAGAAAACGCGGACTTCGGCACGCACCAACCAACCTGGCGCTCTCGGGACGGCCCACTTCGGCGACACCGTCGAAGAGGAACCGTCACGACGACACACCACCAAGCGCCACGTCGAAGCGTGCAAGAGTGGACGCAACACCCAAGAGGGCAACGATAAGCTACGCCGATGCGACTAACTCGCATCTGATGGTGGCCGTCGTTGCCACTCCACCTACAGACCTGACGGTGGAACAAGCACGGCAGCTCGAACGCTCCATAGAGGAGCGGATTCTAGAAGCAGCCTTCGCACCTCGGTCAAACAACGAGCCTGCACTCGCGCCATCCTTCAGAGGCAAACCGCTCGCAGCGGGAGGTGTCCTAAAGTTATGGTGCGAGGATGAAAAATCACTGGCGTGGCTCAAACAGACGGTAGCGGGACTACAATCACCGGTTGAAGGAACCGGGCTGACCGTCATCAGGCAGACGGATCTCGCGAAGCGCGTACGCGCATTGCTCTGGCTGCCGAGGTCGACCAGCCTGGACCTCCCGAAGCTTCACCAACTCCTAGCTGCCCAAAACCCATGGTACGCTGTCCAAACTTGGCAACTATACAGCGCTACCATGCAAAACACGGCCTGTACCTATCTCTGGGCATGCCCGAATCGGAAATGCCGAAAATCGAGGTGGCGGGGCGGCTGCCGCGCCCGGGGAGATGCCGCTCGCCAGTAGGCACACGCAGAGACAAACGACAACACCGGCCGAAGCATGCACGTCGGGCACAGCCCGAGCACACACGACGCCCGCAGCGACAAACATCGCTGTGACGGACGTCGACGACGAGCACGACTCGTCTGACGGGGAGTCCGTGGACATCAATGTTCTCGGATCTTCGTCAGACTAGAGTCGTACAGACGAACCTCCAGCACAAGCAAATTGCAACGGCTACCCTACGCAGGCTGTTGGAGGTTAACCACCACACAATAGCCCTAATCCAGGAGCCGTGGATTAGAGGCGACACCATATGTGGACTCAACAACATTGCACTGGAGCTCGGCTCCTAAGCCGAGAACATGCATATACATTCCCCGAACGGTACCAGCATTGCTGCTGACTAACTTTTGTTCTAGAGATCTCACAGCCGTGGGAATACGAACAGGGCCCAATGATCAGATGCTAGTACTAGCTTCGGTCTACATGCCCGGTGATGAGGAGATCCCATCGAAGGAGCTGGCCGAGCTAGTGCAGCACTGTGAGGACCACGGCTGGCCAATAATACTCTCGGCAGATGCTAACGCCCACCATCCTTTGTGGGGAAGCCCCGAGGCAAATAGACGAGGTGAGATCCTAACTGAATACATCTACACAACAACACTAACGGTAATCAACAAAGGCTCAGAGCCCACATTTCTTACCTCCAGATATCAAACCATAGTAGACATTACACTGGCATCGGATGGGGCCGCGGAACTTGTCACGAACTGGCATGTGTCCGCCGAACCATCCTTTGCCGACCATAGACGTATCTGCTATGACATACGAGTGCAAGAGAGGGTCACACAACCAAAACGCAACCCACGCGATACCAACATTGCGAGCTACAAGACCCTGCTCGAACAGGAAATAGCCATGTCAAATTTCAACGACATGACCGCAAGCACTACAAACATAAAACACAACACTAACCTACTAACAAAATGCATACAACGCAGCTACCAACAAGCCTGCCCCACCACACTACCGAAAACGAGTAGTAAAACCCAATGGTGGGGATCGGAACTGGAGAAGTTCAGGCGCAATCTGAGAAAACTCTTCAACCGGGCCAAATACACAAGGAAAGACACAGATTGGGACAAATACAAAGAAGCCCAGTCGCACTACAAGAAACGCATACGATTCCGCAGGGGAGAGTCCTGGCGAAATTTCTGCACCAACATTAACTCTACATGCGTGGCAGCCAGGGTAAAAAAGATCCTATCCCAGGACAGCAACAAGACCCTAGGCTCCATCAGAAAGCCTGATGGCACCTACGCAATCACAGACATGGAAATAAGCCAAGTGCTAATCGAAACACACTTCCCAGGTTGCACTGTGACCGACGACTGTGACTGGGAAGAATCAGAACACAGACCACCGACCCAAACAGACTGGATGATAGCCAACAACATGGTTACCGTGGACCGGCTGAAATGGTCAATTGATAGCTTCCAGCCGTACAAATCTGCAAGCCTGGACGAAATAACACCAGCACTTCTACAATGGGGCTGCACAACGATTGTGCCACAGCTACTCAGCATATATAGAGCATCTATAGCGCACAATTACATACCACGAAGGTGGAGGGAAGTAAAAGTCATATTTCTCCCAAAACCGGGCAAAACGGATTACACTTAAGCAAAATCGTTCAGACCTATCAGTTTAACCTACTTCTTGCTGAAAACGCTGGAAAGGCTCGCTGACAGATACCTACGGGAAGGCGCACTGCTACGCAGACCACTACACCCGCAACAACACGCCTACAGAAGTGGTAGATCAACGGAATCAGCGCTTCACTCCATAGTGGGGACCATAGAGACAGCGCTATCTGACAAACTAATGACCTTAGGCGCCTTCATTGACATAGAAGGCGCCTTCGACAAAACTAAATTCACCAGCATTAGCCGAGCTCTTGACAAGTTCGGAGTTGAACAAACCGTCAGTGGCTGGATTGATCAACTCCTGAAACAAAGGGCTATTCATTTCACAGTTAACACCACCACAAGGGGGATAGTAGCAAAAGGCTGCCCACAGGGAGGTGTCCTATCACCCCTGCTTTGGAACAAAGTGGTAGACGATCTGTTGAGAAGCCTGAATGACAAATGCTTCTACACGGTCGGCTACGCAGATGATATAACCATCCTAATCAAAGGAAACTCGGAAGACATGATCCATTATCGGATGAAAGCAGCCATCAGGATCATGGAAAAATGGTGCAACCCCCATGAACTGACGGTCAACCTAAATAAAACGGAGCTAGTACTTTTCACTAACAAAAGGAACACCCGTATGACCAGAAAACCAAAACCTTTTGGCACGGAGCTTAACCTATCGAGTGAAGTCAAGTACCTGGGCGTAACACTCGACCACAAGCTCAACTGGAATAAACACATCACCACTAAAACCACAAAAGCATGTATTTTCTGGCAGTGCAGGAGAATAATAGGCAAGAAATGGGGTCTCAAACCATTCATCACCCTATGGATCTACACTGCCATAATACGCCCCATGCTCACATACGGTGCAGTAGTATGGTGGCCACGCACTGAACTAAGCACAGTCAAGAGCAAGCTGCAGAGCATACAACGCCTCGCCTGTCTGGCCACAACAGGCTGCACGAAAACAACTCCAACGGCGGCATTGGAGGTGCTTCTCGACTTGCGACCATTGCACCTCATCATCCAGCAGGAAGCAGGTGCCGCTGCGATCCGGCTCGATAAGTTCGGGCTTTGGAGAAGAGACGACCGAATAACTCATGCACGCCTGAAAAGGACGCTAACTAACGAGATCCCGATGCTAGATGCAACGTGCGACCTCATACCTAAAACCTTTGTCTTTGACAAAAAATACCGCATACAACTGCATGAAGAGCACAAGGATAGCTCTGGTATACACGAAGTTAGAGTATACACAGACGGCTCAAAAACAAAGTATGGGACAGGTGCCGGAGTATTCTCCCATGACTTGAACATCAATCTCTCAACATCGCTTGGTAAACTCAACACCATCTTCCAAGCTGAATGCGTTGGGATTATAAGGGCGGCGACGGCGATCGCGGCGAGAAACGTGAGTAACCTGTCAATACGCATCATCACAGACAGTGCCTCAGTACTACAAGCTCTCGATGGCAACTGCTTTAACAGCGGCCTAATTATGGAGTGCCACCAAGAGCTGCAGAAAACTGCAGCGAGAAATCGGGTCACGCTCCTGTGGATACGAGGACACAGTGACTCCACGGGCAATGACGCAGCAGACCAACTGGCAAGGAAAGGATCGGACACAACAACTCTGGGACCCGAACCAACTGTCCCGATACCTTTCAACCAACTAAAAACGTGGTTACGCGAGAGAACCCTACAACAACATGAAAAAGAGTGGGCAGAGTTAAAAGAGTGTAGGCAATCTAAAGATGCCTTTCCCCAATTAGATAAACGACTCTCGCAAAAATTGTTACACTCCAACAGGAAAACACTCAAGCAACTGACTGGCATAATAACCGGCCACTGTCCACTAAACAAGCATCTCTACAATATCGGCGTCACGGACAGCCCACTATGTAGGGGCTGCATGGAGACCGGAAACACCCGCTCATGTGATCCTATATTGTACCAGCGTGAGCGACCAACGGACGAGGTTCCTGAACAACCCCAGAACCATGAGCGAAGCCATACGCAACACTGGTCAACTCATGGCCTTCTGGAAGGAGCTTGCATGGTATGAGTAGCAGGCGACAACCGTGTCCCTGCTAACGCACAATGGCCCAATTAAGTGGCTAAGTGCGGAAAATACCTGTCCAACTAACTAACTAACCAATGGCGTGGCTCTATTCTTGACGCATTTAGGGAATGCGTCAAGAACGGAGCCACGCCATTGGCATTCCACCCGCGCTTCACCCCGCACCTCCACGGGGACCTAAAAAATGATTTCTGCGCAGTGGTTATCTTTCGTGAACCGACCTATACGTGGTATATATCCCGTAGGAACAGTAAAAAGTAATGTCATTATAATATTCATAATTTTAGAGCCAAAAACCAAAAAAAATTACGTCATCATAGCGAGACTTGGCTTGCCGTTCGTAACAGATCGGCAAAGTTAAGCAACACTTGCACAGGTCACCACTTGGATGGGTGTCCGCGTGTTGCATTTACATCTGAGCGCTACTGTGATTCGGAGGGCACGTAAAGCTGTCGGTCCCAGTTCTTGTCTCAGGATAAGAATCGTTAGGCCATGTCGGAGGCCTTCGGGCGGTCTGAAAAACTCCGATACTAGAGTTGGCCACACACTCACACGAAAAACAAACAAACCAAAAAACCGGATGCGCTGTTCTAGCTCTGTAATGCACACAATAAATCATATAAGAACGCTAAGTCCGTATCTTCCTTCTAAGATTTACTTAATGCATGTTCTTTGCGTAATTCAATACTTTAAAACGTCATTTTACTTATTCCGAACGGCAGACAGTCCTCATACGATCCCTTACTGATATCATTAGGAGATCCCCCGTCCCTCGAGCACAAAACAAACGGACCCTAAAACTAAGCAGACAGATGAATATTTTATACGTATCATTAAAAAGTCATCGTTGGCAACAAAATTAGATACATGGAGATATCATGCAGCAGTGCGAGTATTAAATGTTTTTAAAGTGGTTTAGTTTTTCATTGATCGATAATTTCGTGACGGGAGTTGCTATATATAGTGAAAGGATATTAAGAATTGAAATTTTACGAGAATATTATACATTTTATATTAATTCACAGAGGAGCTAAAATCGTTAGTGCTTTGGTAAAACGGTGTATTATACGAGTGAAATGTTTGTCGATATTAATTAATGTTATTGTGAAACACGGATTATATAAATTTTAAATTATTATTAGATACGTATTCATATAACAATGGGTTGTGAATGTCAATGTGCAAATCTGCTGCTGTGAGATGTGTTTAAAACACCGACAACCCAACCTACTAGACGGCACACGTAAGGCGAACACTTTCAAACAACACATTAGACTTATACGTCTTATACAAGACCAATCCCAACACTAGATATGAATTATGACGTTCCCCAGATTTGACCCGGCCAATTAGAATGCATTTTTGTAGCCCCCTCTTGCCCCGCATACTTCACCGCTTTGACAGAATCTTTTGTTTGTAGAAATGAAAACATTACGTGTCTAGTAGGTTGTGTTGTCGTTGGTTTATAACGATCACTGCGTCAGACATTGTTATGACGTCTGCACACAATTATTAAAGATTATTTTAAACAGTACCCAACGAACTTTGCTATAATTTAAGCTATTTGTGACATCTGTTATTAAGTAAAAAACGCTTAAAGTTAAAATAAAATTTTGTTCAACCAGTAATGCTAACAAAAATGCTAACAAAAGTCGCCAGTTTGGTCAGGCGGGCCCCGAACAAAACCCCCTTGGTGGCGGATGAAGGTGTTGGGCTTCGCCGCCAGAACACCCAGCGGCCGCAAAGGATAGGGAGGACGGCAACGCAACACCGCATCTCCTCTTCCTCTGCGGCCCCACCGCGACGCAACAATGGTGCGCCCACATTTGGTCGCGGGAGATAGGGCGCGCGGCAACGCAACACTAAAGAAGGGATAGAAGAACTGTCCCTCGCACCCGCACCATTGGACGCATCCTGCGCAGGCCTCCGTCAAGCCCACGCCGAGCGTCCACTCCCGGGATCTCGCTTAGCTTCACCATGGGTGACCTAACCACGGTTTCTGAGCCCCGCCACCATGACAAGGTGGAGATCCCACGGGGGGGATGGTCGTCAAAACCTCCCATTAACGCGCAATACCATTGTGACGCATACTACTAGACGTGTAAGTCCAGCAGTGAACTGCGAATAGCTGTATATTTTTTTTATTGGCTTACGCCTGTATCCCCGAAGGGGTAGGCAGAGGTGCAATATTACACCCACATTTCGCCATGAATTGTTAGGTTCCACGTAATAGGGAGCGAGCCTATTGCCGTTACCGGGCACATCACCAGACTCCGTGCTGATACTGAGAATTCGGAAAAACCCAGAAACATTTTTGCCCGACCCGGGAATCGAACCTGGGACCGTCGATCAGCAGTCGCATACGCTATCCACGGGATCACGGATGCTGTATTATGATAAAGAATATGGCGATATGGCCTGTCATCCAAGATGACAGGCTTGCGTGATATGGCGTACAGTACATCTACTTGGTCCCATGAAATTTTACCGTCACTTAGGGGATTAGATTCCTTCTCTGGGATAGTATTATTTCAATGCACTATTATATCACTGCCTAAGTGTCTAATCTCGGAAATATTTATTTTTATTAAAGCTTTTCTTAGGCAGCGATAGCTGAGTGGATATACCAACAGACTGCCATGCAGAGGGTATCAGGTTCGAATCCACGGCGCGCACCAATGACTTTTCGGAGTTATGTGCGTATTGAATTGTTAATTATCGCTTGTCCCGTGCCTCGGAGAGCACGTTAAGCCGTCGGACCCGGTTGTCATGAAGATCTTTGACAGTCGTTACAGGGCGTCAGTACCTTCTAAATAATCTGACACTAGTCTAAACCATGGATTATCGCTATCCCTTCGGGTTGCGGAGGTCAGACAGGCAGTCGCTCTGTGGAAAAGCTAATATTCAGCCAAATCCGGTTAGACTAGAAAGCGGACCCCAGACTGAAACTGGGATAACGCTAAGAGAAAGAAGATTAAAGCTTTTCTTAGCATTAGTTCAGTGTTTATTTCAATACTACATCAACTTTATACGAAAACAA
Organism: Euclidia mi; assembly: GCA_944739405.2. Classification (NCBI taxonomy): domain Eukaryota; kingdom Metazoa; phylum Arthropoda; class Insecta; order Lepidoptera; family Erebidae; genus Euclidia; species Euclidia mi. The sequence continues at coordinate 95,760,193 of OX123185.2, forward strand.
AAAATCATCTGTACTCTGGCGAAACATTATGTACACTTTTACAATCCATGAACTCTATCCACCCCTGATTACCTATTGAAAATAATTTTATATAAAAATTATTTGCTGTTTATTAAAGGTAAAAAGTTCTTTAATTATGTTGTCACTCAGTTTTCCATCAAGTCTCGTGCAACTTCAAACAAAGTTACACGGAATTGATCGAAGTTTCCAAACGTCGAACGTAGACGAAATAAAGAAAACATGTCGATATTGAGCAAAAATGTTCCCGTGGCCATAAGGCTTCTATGTAAATAAACTTTGTAATGTTGTCCCTACTTAGGGTGTTTTTAAATGAGAAATGTGGTTAAATGTTACAATAAAAATTAATTTAATTCGTCAAGTAAATCTAAACATCATTTAGCAAAGCGTTCTACTTACGAAAAAATTACTAAAAAAAATGTTATTCGAAAAGATATTAACAGGGTCGCGTGATTCGGCGATGGTAAGGAGTTTGTTGAGGGTCCGCTCCCGATGCGATGGTCGTCCAGGAAAAGCCGCTGGTGTACTTAGCTTTTCGGGCCAATGTCCAGTCGAATGCAGCAAAGAAAGGGCCGATGTCCCAGATCCTCCGTATTTATAGGAGGCGCGAAGCCCGGGGCGGCGATGACATGAGTGGGAGGTGTGAGCGCGACGTCACAGCGATGTCACAACTTACTTTGTCAATAGCATTGATTTCTTTGCGATAAAGCCGTATAAAATCATTAAAATAATTTTCCACGTGCCTCTTAGCTTATATAATATGGAAGCGAATAACGCAATGATTTGAATTTTCCAGTGATATTTAAGTTATTATTACACTGGAATTTTTACGGACAGTTACGTAGTAACAGTAGAGTATACTTAAGAATAAATATTTTACCATAGATTCCCAACGAATTGCAGAATGTCTTAGAAAATGCACTACATTTAAAACGAACTAAAACAGTTATTCTCAGAAAAGTAGAGTCATAGAAGTGGCGTAATCGAGACACGTCGGTCTTACAAAGTTTTCATTTCCGGAATCAAGAAGAATGGTATTCAGTCTTTTCAGTATTAATGTCATTTTAGGGTAATTTTATGGTAGTTGCTTGGAATGAGCTAATGGGCACAGAAAACAACTTTTGGTGTAACAACGAAGTACTCGAACGAAACGCACTAAAATTATTCTACTCATAAGAGAAAATTTCACTAATGATTCAAACAACGATAGGCTAGACTATGGGCGTTTATATATGCTCCAAAATTCCCCGTTTCTGTTTCAAATAACACAGTTATCATCATGCAGACGGAAAGATTTTTTTCGGATCTAGACAAGAATATTTTTCAAGGATCACGTGTAGTATCTAGCTCAAACAAAATATTTTTCTTATTCAGCGCCGATGTATCGTGTGTAGAGACGACAAGAGTTCTTGTATAGGCCCGGCGACTTTTCTTAGCGTGTACCAACGCTCTAACAGACTGCTATGCAAAGGATCAAAATCTACGGCACGCATCACTGAATTCTCAAAGCTAAGTGCGCATTAATTATCGTTACCAATTAAATGTGCATATCCTTGCATAAATGCTATTGCGGAGGGTGCAATAGGTATGTATGCTTTCTACCAGGTATAAGGTATCTTACCTTATGTTATTCGTTTATAGTAAAACATCAAACAAAACTTAACAATATAGTTATTTTGGCGCGACGGAAAATACTCACGTTCTTCAAGGAAATTGGATTTACGTATGACGTGCATATGTGTGCATTGTTGGTAAATATTGCGAAGAACATGGACAAGGTTGGAATGAGATAGAGCAAGGTATGTTGTGTAAAGAGTAGCTATTTAAAGTTTGACTTATCATCTATCTTTTCAAAGGAAAAAATGACGTAACCGCTTGACTGCTAGCGCTAATTCGCCGAATTCACTTGACCGCTCACGTTCTAAACAAAATGTCGCGCCGCCGCTCGCCAGATGGGCGCCCTAACATAAACATTTATTGTTGATAAGTCGGTAACATGAGTAAGTTGAAGTGATGTTTTTCTTCAACCTTATAAATGCGTCTTTCAAGTCGTATGAATTCTTTGTTGATATTTACTTTCTAATTTATTATACTTAGCAGCGAACATTGACTATCGTTGAAAAAAACACTTTGTGTATTTTAAACAGGATTATTTTTAAAAGTAAATCGATGACATGCATATTTTATGAGTTTTAACTGTAGAGGGATTCTATCTACACCGAATAAAATAAAAAAAAAACATGTATCATAGTATAAAAATATTTTATTACACGCATACGATAAGCACGTAATTACTAAGCAGCGAACATTGACAATAGTTGAAAAAAACACTTTGTGTATTTTAAACAGGATTATTTTAAAAAAGTAAATCGATGACATACATATTTTATGAGTTTTAACTGTAGAGGGATTCTATCTTCACCGAATTAAATAAAAAAAACATGTATCATAGTATAAAAATATTTAATTACACACATACGATAAGCACGTAATTACTTAGCAGCGAACATTGACTATCATTGAAAAAAACACTTTGTGTATTTTAAACAGGATTATTTTAAAAAGTAAATGGATGACATACATATTTTATGAGTTTTAACTGTAGAGGGATTCTATCTTCACCGAATTAAATAAAAAAAAACATGTATCATAGTATAAAAATATTTAATTACACGCAACATCAAAGAGGTGACTGGAGGCCGGATACAGGGTGCGGTACATATGGCGCAGAACCGGACCGAGTGGAGAAAATTGACATACAGTCACGATCCTCAGCATTGAGGGAACAACCAGAATGAACACGCATACGATAAGCACGTAATCACGGAGCGCGCGAAACAAAGAGTGGCATTTGACATTATTTTTTTGTTCCGGGTTAACGATTTTAAGACTCGCTTCGTATTTTTGCATGAAGAAATGTTCAATGATTTGAATAGAACAGAGAAAAATAATTTAAAACATTACGTAATAGAAAGAAACAGTAAATTCAGACCGAATATAGCGCTGTAACCAAAAAGGGAAAATAGTCACTTGTGCGCGGTCTACGGCATTTCGAAAAAGGGAGAATAGTCACTTGTGCGCGGTCAAGCGGGTAAGTACAAAACTTATTTTACTTATTTTGTTCTTATTTTCAGACGGTTTAAGCCATAGTATACCACTTTTACCAAGCAGCGATAGCCTAGTGGAGAGACCAACGGACTGCCACGCAGAGGGTCTCGGGTTCGAATCCACGGCGCGCACCAATGACTTTTCGAAGTTATGTGCGTATCAAATTGTTAATTATCGCTTGCTTAGCGGTGAAGGAAAACATCGTGAGGAAATCTGCATGTCTGAGAGTTCTCCGTAGCGTTCTCGAAAGACATGTGAAGTCTGCCAACTCGCACTTGGCCAGGGTGGTGGACTATGGCCTTACCCTTCTCATAGTGAGAAGAGGCCCATGCCCAGCAATGGAACAGTTTATATACAGGGCTTATGATGATGATGACCAAGTGCGTGTTGACAGACTTCACATATCTTCGCAAACATTATAGAGAATTCTCAGCCATAATTATGAAATTGGTCTCATGTCATAACTGACGTGATAGCAATATAATTATGAAATTGGTCATTCAACTACAAAAATATATGTTGCCTGCTGCCTGTTTAGAAAACAGTGACATTAACCTAACAAAAACGTAGTACCTATGTTTAAAAATGAACTTCATAATTTTATTGTGATAATTTTATATGCATTAATACTACTCATATTAAAAATGCTATAAACGTAACTGTCATTATAATATTCATAATTTTGGAGCCAAAAACCAAAAAACATTATGTCATCATAGCGAGACTTGGCTTGCCGTTCGTAACAGATCGGCAAAGTTAAGCAACACTTGCACAGATCACCACTTGGATGGGTGACCGTGTGTGGCATTTACATCTGAGCGCTACCGTGCTTCGGAGGGCACGTAAAGCTGTCGGTCCCGGTTCATGTCTCAGGATAAGAAACGTTAGGCCATGTCAGAGGCCTTCGTGCGGTCTGAAAATATCGGATACTAGAGTTGGCCACACACTCACACGAAAAACAAACAAACCAAAAAACCGGATGCACTGTTCTAGCTCTGTAACTAAGTCTTCCTTTTAATATTTACTTAATGCATGTCCTTTGCGTAATTCAATACTTTAAAAAGTCATTTTACTTATTCCGAACGGCAGACAGTCCTCATACGATCCTTTACTGATATCATTAGGAGATCCCCCGTCCGTCGAGCACAAAACAAACGGACCCTAAAACTAAGCAGACAGATGAATATTTTATACGTATCATTAAAAAGTCATCGTTGGAAACAAAATTAGAAACATCGAGATATCATCAGCAGTGCGAGTATTAAATGTTTTTAAAGTGGTTTAGTTTTTCATTGATCGATAATTTCGTGACGGGAGTAGCTATATATTGTGAAAGGATATTAATAATTGAAAGCTTTTTACGAAAATATTATTTATATCCATATAAATTTTATATTAATTCACAGAGGAGCTAAAATCGTTAGTGCTTTGGTAAAACGGTGTATTATACGAGTGAATTTTTTGTCGATATTAATTAATGTTATTGTGAAACACGGACTATATACATTTTATATTATTATTAGTTACGTATTCGTATAAAAAACGGTTGTGAATGTTTGTCAATGTGCAAACCTGCGACGGTGAGAAATGTTTAAATCGGACACTGTGTCAGACATTGTACTGTGCAGACGGCACACAATTATTGAACATTATTTTAAACGTTACCCAACTAACTTTGCTATAATTTAAGCTATTTCTGGCATCTGTTATTAAGTAGAAAATGCTTAAAGTTAAAATAAAATGTTGTTCAATCAGCAATTAAGTATGCTAACAAAAATCAAAGCAGGGACTACCTACATCGGTACAACAAACAAGCAAAGAGAGGTCGAAAGAACTACGTGGCCCCCAATTACAGACAAAATCAAATGTAAACTTTTAACTTCCAACGAAGCAACTGTCTGAAGAGTCAACAAGAAACTCTTTATTCCATTTTCCGTTCAAGAAAACAGAACAAAGTTGCGTACATCTGGGACAGTCCACCTACGAAATCTCTACTTGAACATTGCTTAAAACAATTTCCTCCTATCAAAGTTGAACAAGCAGTTTTTATTTGTTCGTGTCACGTAGGTCCCTAGAGTTGTTTTGCTGTTAGTGACGGTATAAGCGAATTTGCTGGAGTTTCTCTTTGACTAAAATGGTGCTCAAAGACGCGGGTTAAGGAGGTGGAAACGATATGAATGAGAAGACGGAGATGTTTATGTATCGTGTGTTTTCGTTAACTTATTTGTAAGTTAAAAAGGAACGTTCAATTCAATAAATTACGTTACTTCCTTATTTCTTGGATTGAACCACGCGATTGTTTGCTTGGATATGTTACGATTGTTATAATCAGGCTCATAAAAACGAATCTTCAAATGAGTAATCATCCACCACAACGTCAATCAACTACAAAAAAGTCAAAGCCAGAAGCCCTATTCCCTTAATTCACAAGGGGAGGCTTGCTCACGTCAAATTGGGTGTTATTCTGATCTATAAGCTATATTACTTCACAGTTTCGTCAAAAAAGTCAGAAAAGTCTACCCGGAGCTTTTCTGTGATATACGGACTAATAAACTAACGCGGATAAAAATGAAATAGCTTTTATTTGACCCGGGGTTTCGGCATGGTTCGCGTCAGTCTCAATCACGTGATCCTCAAACCTTCTTGCTTTAAAACCTTTCTCATATCTTGTCTGCTTCTTTAAAGTCATCATCATTATCGTCCTAGCGTTATCCCAGTTGCATCTAAGACTCACACGCCTTGGAGCCCGGGGTCCGCTTACCAGTCTAACCAGATATGACGGAATATCAGTTTTTCCGCATTCCTTTCAAGTGCTGGTGATAAAGCAGCATTTTATCGGTCCGTGTGAGGACGTGTGGTTTCCGGAGACGTGGACGCCGCGACTCACACCGCGGCCCTGGATGTACTGTGTTTATTGTACAAATATATTATATACTACATATTATTTACTCATCATATTGACCTCTGTTGCCGATTGATCCCGATTCGAGTATAGACGCAGTTATGTTAGTAAATATGGTATGACAGAAGGATGACTTGAGTTGAATGAGCTGTCTGAATATAGATTTGAACAAACTTAGCAATATAGAGACGGCATAGCAAGAAAGCTAGGCTCTAAGGCGAGGGTCTTAGATCGCAACCGAGACAACACTAAGATGGTCTGAATATAGGGTAGGGATTTAAGTGACTGCCGCGCCGTTTGGCACTATGCTGAGTTTTGGGTTCGATTGCCACGGAGGACAACATTTTTTGTAATCTTGTTTGGGTGTCCTTTATGTCCGCTAGATTGTATTTGTAGCGTCAGGATTTGTAAGTTTTTGTCTTGACTAAGATTGTAAATCAATTCGACCATGATCACAATTTTTTTTCTGTATTAAGAATTTCAAAGTTTTGCTAAACTTGAGCTCAAAAATATCTTACCTTTAAGAAAATACATGATTTGGGTCATTATCAGGTTACTCATTATTTGGTTGACTTCGGTGGCAATTCTTTTTTTGTTTATTTAAGCATTATTAGCATGAAATATCAAATCTAGATTTAATTTAAAACATAGAGAGTAACAGTAGAGATAACAACATAGACTGAATGGATAAGAAAAAATCAATATTCTTATCACCGAAATCAAACATATCAAATTATTTATATTCTGAAGACTATTTTATATCTCTATGTTTAAACTGCTTTAGTACTACTACGTACGAAGATACGTATGATACGTACTAACTTCCAAGTACGTAATTTCCAAAAATTCTTCATTCAAATATGCAAAACGGAACGTAATTTTAGGTTTTATGTGAAAGTAACTAAATAGGTTGCGTTAGGTTCTCTTTTGACCCTTAAACCGAAAATAGGAGCCCTGCCTCCCCCCCCCCCCCGTGGGATCTCCACCTTGTCGTGGTGGGGGGGCTTAGTAACCGTGGATTGGTCACCCGCGGTGAAGCTAAGAGGGATCCAGGAGGGGACGCTCCGCGTGGGCTTGACGGAGGCTTGCGCAGGATGCGTCCAAAGGGGCGGGTGCGATGATCAGTTCTTCTGTCCCTCGCAGTCGGGTGCGGTCGCGGGAGGAGAGGCGTGTCGGTGTTGCGTTGCCGCGCGCCCTATCTCCCGCGACCAAATGGAGGCGCACCATCGTTGCGTCGCGGCGGAGCCGCAGAGGAAGAGGAGATGCGGTGTATCGTTGCCGTCCTCCCTATCCTCTGCGGCCGCTGAGTGTTTTGGCGGCGGAGCCCAACACCTTTATCCGCCACCAAGGGGGCTTTGTTCGGGGCCTGCCTGACCATCTGGCGGGCCAATACCCGTCAGGGGGTAGCGAGGAATGCTTCAGTGATACCCGACCCTCCGACATACGGGTACGTGAGGAATACGGGTTGGTTTTTAGTCAGTAAGAGTCTGACAGTCCCCTTCGCCCTTCCCCCAGGGCGGAGGGACTCCATGAGGATTTTCCAAAGGTAAGACATTGCAGGTTAAGTAATTATACAATAAAAGATTTTATTTTATCGAGCCTTAGCCCCATTTATTAACATATAAGAAATTTTACAAGAATTAACTTGGGAAGGAAGCGTTAAATTATTACATTAAATTTTATTAAAAGTACCTAATGCTTTGTAGTTGCTTAAACTGACAATAGGTATAGGAATTTAAACAAATCTGAAGTGTGCGTTGAGATTTAGCTTAATCACAGAGAATAATTTACTTATTATTAAAAAATCTCTTAAAATCAGTCTTTCAAAAACATCAACAATTATCTAGAAGGCACTTATTTGACTAATAATAAAAGTATTAAAAATATTACGTTGCCATTTTGTTGTAACACGATTAAAATTGTTTTAGGTATATTAAGCGCCTAGAAATAAATTTAATGCTACATAATATACAAATATACAATGTAATAAAACTTATAAAAACTTTATACTTATTCAAGTTTTCAATCCTGAATTTAAAAAATGTTATTTTCCTCGTCACTGCCGTCAATGTTAGAGAATGTAACTTCATTCATTACTATCGGAACAATATTTTCACGACACATGCGTCCGTAAGCTGTCATTTTCGTACAATTCAATGTCTGATGTTTAGGTATGGGGACAGGTGTTGCTTGGTTTCATAGAAGTCATCAGCAAGGTCAACAGAATAGCTACTACCAGGTTTATTCAGATTGTTCGATAAAATTTGAGGTTTATTAGAATTGGCTGCACCGATTTCACTCCTTCCACTTTTTTAATCTGGCATAATCACAGTATTGTGATTATGCCAGAATGCGTGAAACAACATGAGAGGTGAAGAGAAAGTTAAATAAACAATCTCTAAATATAAATAAATAACTAACGTATGATTTCGATGACTTTAACATTGATTTCGGTGCACATATTGCCACCGAAAACACTGAAATCAATGCCACTGAAATCAAAATAATTAGCAAAATCCTATATATTTTAGAAAGTAAAAACTTTTTTTAATATTAATCTCTTTTATTGGAATCGAATAAACATAAGACATACGTTTAGTATAGTTTAAACATTTAAAATCAAATAGTTGTGGATAAAATGAATTCATCAAAATCAATTTTAAGGGTATACCAGCCACCGAATACGACTAAGAACTTTAATAAAAGAGTTGCACAGAGATGCACAGATGTGTTATCCTTACCACCGACGCGGCACTACTAATTGTTCGTAGCAAATATTCTTGAACTCACTAAAATACAGGATTTATGAACAGATCAGTGCGCGCCACTGATATCAAGTCTAAACTTCGGACGCGAAGGCAATCAGATCAAATCAAATCATATTTATTTGTATAAAACAGGTATGTACATAATAATATATCAGTTGTTACAAAAACAGAAAATCCGCTGTATTATTACCTCTTAGAGGTGTGCAAATTTTAGTTTGACATACATAGATTTGTTTTACAGTGCTTTAGTATTGTGATATCCAGCATGCTAATATTAAAGTGGATTGAATAAAATTAATAAATGACGCATTAAAATAAAGTAAAACAGTAAAAATATATCAGTTACTTAATTAAAATAAACAGTAAAATAAAAATTAAAATTAAATTTGATGTCACCAAGCTCATGTCAAATAAAAATTTTATATTGTCAAATGTCAAAAATAAAAATGATTACATTTTTATTTTTGACATTTGACACAATAAATTAATATTGTCAAATAATCAAAGAATAATAAACGTCAAATAAATTATGAATAAATATATAATTTAAAGATGAATGTCAATAGGTTATGAAAAATTTTAAGTTTAATTATATTAAATTATGTTATCTGACAGGAAATCTGCGACACTATAATAACATTTCTCATTGAGTAGTTTTCTTAATCTAAGTTTAAATATAGCCATATTTGTTTCCTTTAGACGTTTTGGTAATTTATTATAAACTTTAGGGGCCATAGAAAAAACACTATTATGCATTAACGTAGTGTTTGTCTTACTCATACATAGTCGGCTTTTGTCTCTTTGTAGACGCTTTGAATTATCAGAAGCCAGCTCAAAGAAACTCATGTTACGCCTGACAAAAACTGCTATTTCATAAATGTATATATCGAGGGTTCACGGGCAAAATGTATTAAGCGACATCCTGGCCGATATTGAGTTATATACATATTCGGAATCGCCGGATTTTTCTGCGTCGTTTGCACTCGGTTTCGTGCTGATCTGAGCACTTTTTTGTCGCTTAAAACAATAGTAAATTTAGGCGCAGTTCGGAGCAGCTTTGATTGAAGCGACAACATTTTTTTTACAATTTATGAAAAAATGGACTTCATACAGGCGAAATATTTAGTGTTTTTGACTTGAGCTATTTCCCTCGGCATAAGTTTGGTAGGATAAGGTGTTTGAATCGTCTTGCCTGCGCCTAAAATATATACAAACCGTCGCTTAAAGCATTTTGCTTGCACCTGAAATTCATACTTGATGTTGCTTAAAACATTTAGCCTGCTGCTGAAATCCATTCCTTATGTCGCTTAAACCATTTACCATGCGTCTGATATTAATACACACAGGCGCTTAAAACATTTTCATGTTTAATAAAAATTCTTTATACTCGGCGGTTAAATCATTCTTCTTGAACTGAATTAATAAAGACTCGTCTCATCAGAAATATTGTATTCGAAGTGGTGGAAGTTAAAACATTTTTACTCTACTGGAATTAGGAAATCTATATTCGTTAAGATAGTCAAAATTTTGTATTAATCGTTTATCCGTTGTCGGGTAAGACATATCGTTTCGGTGCCAGAGTGTTTGATTTACGTCACTGTGAGTAACGCACGTGCCCCCGCGGTGCTTCAGTCGCCGTGAACCGTGAATGTGTATGGACAAAATCATCACCTGGTTATTGAAATATTGCGTTGTTGTAGCGTAAAATAGTGCATAATCTACATCTACACTAATATTAAAAAGAGAAAAAAGGACAATGACCACCTCTCATACATTGAATGGCCTGATAATTAATTATTGCGTATATAGATAAAATGTACGAAAACAAGTAGCTCTATGATCAAGAAATTATACTGTAAAGACAGTTTTTCTTATAAAGGTCTAGGAATTACATAATACACCGAAATTAGTTCGTATTAATTTGACAGATTCTCCCATGTCCGATGTCACGCGAAAGTGAAATGGAACGTAGCTAAACAAGGAAGTAGGCAAAGAAATATAAGAAGTAGGTATTATCAAAAATATTTTGATAAGGATGCGTTCACGGGTTCTAGAACATCTTTACAACCCAAAAGTTTTCTTTTTACCAAGACTTCTTCTTCTATAAAATATAATTGTTAGTGAAATCATAACACTAAAAAATAACCTTAATTTTAAAATAAGTTTTATCTCTATACATGTTTAGGTCAAAAAATTTCCATTCTTCTTTGTTTTTTGTTTGTTTGTTTGTTTGTAATGGACAAACTCAAAAACAACTGGAACGATTTTAAAAATTCTTACACCATTAGAAAGCTACATTATATGCGAGTAACATAGGCTATATTTTATTTTAGAAAAAATAGGGGTCCGTTAGATATATGGGTTTTTCGGGTACGCGAAGTAGTTTCCTCAGGACGCGGGTGAAACTGCGGGAAACGGCTAGTCTAATTATAATTTGAAGAAATTCATAAAGAAATTATCAGTACATTTAAAAGGTTAATAATTTATTGTATTATTAATTTACTGTAAAATGTATTTGAAATATAAACGGTCTACACGTGTCTCTTACACTCGATCAGACAGTATTCACATTGAATATTATAGTTCTATTTTAGAGTGTAAAACTGAATAGCATGTATTATTTGCTATATACATTTCGATGCTTAAACAAAAAAATATTATAGGTAAGTACTTACTTACATAATTGTTTTTTAAATGTTTTCTTTGCGTTGACGCACGGGTTGTCACTTGTTTACACCGCGGCGCCGGCTTTGTCGGCGCTCGCGCTTTTTCGCCACTTTTTTAAGTGACCGCGCTGAATACTTCACAATTTAAGCTTGAATTAATTTTTTCTCAAATACCTACTGGCTACCTAAGCGTTATATAATTATCTAAATGCGGTTTTTAATGAGAAAAAGTAACAAGTTAAATTTACTGTCGCTTAACACATTGTATATTATTAATAACGTTTATTACAAAACTGAATGTATATAAACAATTCAAGCGGGCGAGCAGTGAAGTACCTACATGAATGCGCTCGATCAGACGCGCGGCGCATCCCGTACTGAATCCGCGCCGAGCTTGCCGCGCTCGTGAGATTGTGTGCGTAAAAAGTGCGTGCGTACACGGCGCCGGCGACTCACGCGTACATTCAAACCAGCGCGGCAGCGCGGCGCGGCGGCCGATTTGTATGAAGGCCGATTTGTATGAAGCTATCTTACTATTTTGTTTTTACTATGGTAATAGGCTCGCCAATTATTACGTGGGAATAAAATAAATTTGGCTAAAAGTGGGTGTAGCAATACACCTCTGCCTATCTCCTCGGGGTTACAGGCGTGAGACTATGTATGTGTATTTATGTGCTTTCAACTGAATTGAACACAGATAGTGTTATTGCACATTTTGCAAACATTACCTACTACAGGCAGCGATAGTCGAGGGGCGAGACCAACAGACTGCAATGCAGAGGGTCTCGGATTCGAAATCTAGCACACACCAATAACTTTGAACTACTTGTAGTCTTATTAACGTTATGTGCGTATTTACCTGAAAATTATTGCTTGTATAGTACTTCGGAGGGCGCGTTAAGCCGTCGGTCCCGACTGTCATGAAGATGTTTGACAGTCGTTACGGAGAGTCAGCGCCCTCAAAAATCCTGACACTAGTCTAACCAAAGAACATCGTTATCCCATAGAATCCCGTAGGTACATATTGCCCCCTATCAGGTTCGACTAGATATCGGGCCCTGGGCTCCTAAGCAAATAGCAGAGGATGCAACCATGAATAATGCTAGGATAATGATGACTGTTATTACTCATAATCTAAAGTCCCAAACTAAGTAATTGACATAACATAAATTTACGCCTGTATTTCTCTGGAGAGGTAGAAGGGTAGAGGGCAGAGATATTTGACACACTTTTTACCAGTTATATTATCACATGAAACATGGGATGTCCCTGTTGCCACTTACTAGGCACAATTCCAGACTGTGGTGCTACTGAGAATTTCTACATGGAAAAACTTGAGAACACTGTTCTCGACCTGGGAATCAAACCCCGGGCTTCATGCTTATCAATGACATTGGTATGCGTAAACTAAATTCTTTTTTGGAAATTTCTGCTTACAATGACATCCACGGATATGAAAATGAACAGACAAAAAAACTTTAAACAAAAAATAAAAAATATCTTATCACAATCAAATCATCCAGGAATTATCGTGCTGTGACTTGTCTGATTTTAAGCACGTATTTGTTTTATTTTAAAATTTCTTAAGATTTTTCATTTGTAGGAAATAAACAATAGTCCAAATTATTGTTGATCTAACCGCCAATCCTAATTATACATACAAATTAATTGTTATTTCAAACAATTTACTTTTAGAGAAAAGTGCTACATAAATCATTTTAATCTGCAACTACTTTATGATATTTCAATTGCTTAAGCCGATTAACCTGATTTTATTTTAGTATTCCAATGGTTGTTCATATATTTAGCCTTACACAAAATAATACCAGAGTGTCGCTTAAAACATTTTTCCTATACCTGTATTGTGAAGTTTATGGCACTTATATCATTTAGCCTGTTTCTAAATAAAAGTAAACTGGGGTAATATTGTATCAAGCGACTTTTATTTCTATTAATAGTAGCTTAAAAGAAATGAAAACTATACTCAATTATGCAGCTTTTTTCATGGAAATCAACTTCGGTCACTTTTTCGTTAATAACCTTATACTTTTTTTATAACGATTTTTTTTCGTAAAATTGAAACTTTAAAACGCTCTCCTGTAAAGTTTAAAAAATGTCGCTTAATACATTTTGCCCGTGAACCCTCGATATATGGACGGAAGGGTCAAGATATTATATTTTTTTAAAAAGGGTGCGCAACTTTCAGTCATTTTGAGGCGAAACATACAACGTTTCTGAGCCTTGAAAGCCATATCTTTGTTTGTGGATTTACCCCAAAAAATTATTCCATATCTCAGGATTGAGGCTACTAGACCCTGATAAGCAGTCAGAAGAGCATCAATATTAACAATCTGAGCTAGTTCATGCAAAGCATACACAGCTTTATTAACTTTTTTGCATAATTGTTCTATATGGGTTCCATTTCAGTTTTTTATCTATAGTCAAACCCAAAAAAATTGTGGTATCAACTTCATTAATTGGTTTGCCATTAATATGTATGTTTAGTAGTTTAGTTGTTGGTATACGTTGACTGAAGTGCATTATCACTGTTTTGTTGTTGTTAATTTTTAAATTGTTAACATTAAGCCAAGTAACAACAGAGTCCAATACATTATTAATATCTGATTCGTACATGTTTTTTTCTTTACATTTGATGGTGACTGTACTATCGTCGGCAAACAGAGATATTGGGTTTTTAGTTGCATTAGGTAAATCATTTAAGAAGAAAGAAAGAAAGAAAGAAAGAAAATACATTTATTTGCAGTAGATTATGCAATAAACACAAAACACAGTTAATTACAAAAATAAAATGCATTTATACAAAAAACACAGTTAATTACAAAAAAGGAAAAAAAATATAACATACTGCAAAATGGTCGCAACTCAGCAAAAAGCTAGTTTTGAAAAAACTAGCGCTGGTCTTCCGTTGCGACCATGTTGGTAAATAATATATCTAATTTAGCACAACTAATTCATTAGACGACATTAAAAAATAATAATAATAATAGCGTTTTTGGTACCTACTAATGTTTTAACAATACAATACCCACCTATTTTTGCACCCCAGTTAAATCTAGAAAATAACTCAAAATAGACATTAATGTTGACGACTGTAATTTATCTACCTAGTTATATAGCACTTGTGTCATGCAGCTGTGTTTCCTGGCCTTTTTGGTGATCGAACAAATATTCTTTTAATGTTGCCCTAAAACGTTGAATATGTTGCAGGTTCCTAATCGGGGGTGGAATATTGTTCCAACATTTAGTTGCAGCGTAACGGAAACTTCCCCTAAAAGCCTCAGATTTATGTATATTATAAATAACAGTGGACCCAGTACACTACCTTGAGGTACACCGTATAATGTTTTACGTGGCTCAGATTGATATACATACTCTCTTTTTGTTATATGGCTTATTCTTGTAATGTTTGTGTATTGTACTCGGTCTTTTAAGTATGTCTGGATGAGTTTGAGTACATTCCCACGTATACCATATGTATATAATTTACCTAGCAAAATGTCATGTTCTACATAATCGAACGCCTGGGTCATATCCATATATATAGAGCAAATAGGTATTCTAGTATCCACACTACTCATCACAAACTCAAAAAAATCATATATGGCCATATTTATAGTTTTATTACATCGAAATCCCTTTTGTTCTTTTGCCAATATACATTTTTGTTCAAGATAAGCATTTAACTCCTTATGTATGTATTTCTCAAATATTTTTGACAAAACCTTTTCCATATTTTCAGTACAGCCTTTTTTAAACAGAGGTTTTATTATTGCTGTTTTCAGCTGGTCAGGATAAATACCCGTTTCTATGCTTAAATTTATAACAAAACTAATATGTTGAGATATTATCACGACACGGCAATCTCAATGACATACTTCGCCAGGCTCTTGTCACCGCTGGCGTTCCAGCCCAACTTGAACCGCAGGGGCTGACACGTGACGATGGCAAAAGACCAGATGTTATGTCTTTACTGCCATGGAAGTTGGGTAGGCCTTTGGTGTGGGACGCAACGTGTGTCGATACCCTCGCGCCATCTCATCTTCCTGGCACAGCGGGTTGTGCGGGCGCTGCTGCTGCTACAGCGGAGACCTTCAAACGGCGCAAATACGCAAACCTAGTAGGGGATTACGTATTTGAGCCGTTTGGGGTCGAAACGTTGGGGCCATGGGGTCCAAGTGCAAGATCTCTTTTTAAAGATCTCGCAAAGAGACTGGTCAACGCCTCGTGTGACCAGAAGGCTGGGTTGTACTTGGCCCAAAAATTTAGCATTGCCATACAACGTGGCAATGCTGCCAGCGTTCTGGGCACGCTCCCAGTCGACGGCGATGTGGAGGACTTTTATGACGCCCTCTAAATTATTTTCTGTTTTCGTTTTATTTGTTTTGTATATACATATTTCGTAGGATAATATTTTAACATTTATGTTGAATTAAATAGGTATATAGTGGTATCTAAATAATATTATGTACTTATATTGCTATGAAAATGAATAAATCACTCATATTATTAATCTTAAAAAAAAATATGTTGAGAAATATTAACAGCTACATATTTTAGAACTTTTGTTGGTATTTCGTCATACCCTACACTTTTTTTATTCTTGAGATTATTGATAATCTGCACGACGTTAAACGACGAGCAGGGCTTCATGTAGATAAAGTTTTGCATAGAGGAAGACATGTAAGTCTTATATTGACTTTGGCACAATACATAAATTAATAAAGTAGTTATTAAAAGCATTGCATATCTTACGGGGCTCACTAATAATTTCATTATTTATTTTAACACTAGATATGGATTGATGTGGTTTGTTATATTTCGAATTATTTATAATATTCCATGTTGTCTTCGACTTATTTTGTGAAGTATTTATAGCAAAGGTATTTTGTGCTCGTTGAGTCAATTTTATTATTTTCTTGTATGTCTTAGTGTATTCTAATAATTTATTTTTATTGACAACATTTGGAACTTTTCGATATTGCCATAACAACTTTCGCTTTTTTATGCTGCAGGTCCTTATACCACGTGAGACCCATTTGTGTTTTTTATGAACATTTATTGTAATAAGTTTAAACGGAAAGCAGTGATTATAAAATAATTTAAACAGATCATAAAATAACGCTAAATTTGCATCTTTAACAGAATACATCTCTGAAAAAGCAAGTTTTCCAATATAGTAGTTAATTTTTTTTATATTTTCCATGCAATAGTCTCTGCGTTCAGTTCGCCAATATTTGATAAGGCATACTTTTTTCACACAGCATTGTAACAGCTGAGCGGTATGATCCGACAATGCCAACTCTATTACACTAGATTTACATTTACTTTTGAAATTATGGGCAAAATTATCAATGCATGTTCCACTAATTATTCTAGTTGGTTGTCTTATTACCAATTTCAAATTATAGTTGAAAAGTAAACATTCAAATTCTGAGGCAATGTTATTATAATTCAAAATGTTAATATTAAAGTCCCCAGCTATTACTAATTTATGTTTTTATAATGCTTATTTAGATACATCAGTGATATGGTAGCGCCATCTACCTTCCTATCTATAACTAATCGCATCAACGTCAATCGTTCCATGCTGGTCTAGTGCGAGCGATATCATATTTCCGTCCCTGTCTTCCATTCCCGAAGGAGGGGCACGCCTTCCGCGGATTGGTCGCGGCGATCGTCGACGCGAGTGACAGTCCAGAACTTTCGAGAACATTCGATTCGCTATATACGTGTCGGCCATACCGTATCGCACCGCGCCGCTCCCGCTATAATTATTACCGCTTATAAAACCGCTCGCAAGTGGAAGTGATTTGTGTAGTGAAGTGAATCAAGCAGCTTCATCCTGAAACCACCAGGTGACTGCCCTTCTGAGACGAAGAAGATTGCCGTATAAGGTAAGTGCCCTCCATCCTTGGAATATCCTATACCTACTCACAATCATCTCTCCCATTCCAATACTACATCCTCTTCCTTTAGATAGAGTCCATTTTTTTCCAAATCGCCTAGAACCTACGGTTTCGGTGTATCGCCGAACCAAATTTATTAAGCTTTTCAAAGAAAATATTGAGGTTATTGGGCTGAGGGACTCTGTAAATACAAATTACAATCATTTTAAAACTGTTTAACTAAATAGCACAACATTCAAAAACTGAAATTACAGGTGATGTTATTGAATCTGGTATACATTTCCAGAGATGCCCTTTTTTAATAAATATGCATGAGCCTCCTCTATTAGAATTTTGTCTACTGTAATATGCAGCTAAGTTATAATTTGGAATTATACATAAGTCTTCATGACCCGCCATCATAAAATGCTGTAACTTATTTAGTATGGCCTGTAATGACGTAGCAATATTATACATTGAGTTAATAACTATCTAGTTGTTTGTGAACACATGCTAAATAGTGCCATTTATTGAAGAAAAATAGAAAAAATAAAAAAAGAAATATTTTCCGCTGCAATCCGAGGGCCGGACGCGGCACCGAGGTCAATATTTTCAAGCTTTTTATTTTTTTTATTTCCTTGCATTTTATTTATTTAAAAAATAATACTTGCGGCACCTAATATGAAATCCTAACTATTATAGAAAAAAATATCAAGTTGTTAGTTATTTATTTATTTAAAAACTTCCTGCAAAATACATTGCACAAGGCGGAGTTAATGCCTATAGGCATTTTCTCCCAGTCAACCTTTAGGTGATGCAGAGATGATCATGGCAGGTGTGTACTACAACAGAGTAAAATTAAGGAGAATACGCAACATAATACATACTTATAATTTAAATTTTAATACATACAATATCCATACATACATATAAAATAAATACATATATAAATATAGGTATATATACATATATATAATACATATATACACATGAAAATAAATTTTTAAATAGATAGGCTGCTAACAAGTAAGTTATAAAGTGCTACTGAGAAGCTTCCGACAATTTGCTATACAAAAGCTGGCGAACTCTAAATTTGAACGTGGCACGGCTACTGGACGCCCTAACTTCGGGAGGGAGAGCATTCCAAAGAAGGATAGATTGGATATTGAAAGAAGAATGTACTAAAGT
The DNA here is from genome assembly GCA_944739405.2 of Euclidia mi. NCBI lineage: Eukaryota > Metazoa > Arthropoda > Insecta > Lepidoptera > Erebidae > Euclidia > Euclidia mi. Next base: position 95,778,749 of record OX123185.2, read on the forward strand.
AGAAGTGTGAGATGGACAGAGAAGAAGAAGGTTATTAGTAGATCGCAAGTTCTTATCATGGTTGGAGCAAAGATATTGAAAATAAGGTACTAGATATGACGGACCGTTAGGAGAGTGAAGAAAAGAGTATAAAGTCGTTAGAGTACGCAAATTTAGTCGCTGACGAATCGGCAACCATTTTAATTCCTTGCGAAATTTAGAAACGTGATCGAACTTACGCAGATTAAAAACGAACCGAATGCAATAATTGAGAAGTCGGTCAAGTTTGTTGAGCAGATCTGCATTCAGGTCGAGATAACACACGTCACCATAGTCAATTATAGGGAAGATTAAAGTTTGCACAAGCATTTTGAGAATCAAAATTTTTGAGACGATACAGTGAGCGCAGAGTCCCAAATACTTTTTGGCTGACGACTGAAATCTGAGTCCGCCAGTCAAGGTTGCTATCTATGTGTAGACCAAGATTTTTCACAGATGTCGAGAATGGTATAGCACACCCGTTAAAAATTACAGGCGACAGGCTTGTGAAATCTATCCTGGTAATCATACGTGGACTTCCCACCACGATGGCTTGGCATTTTGTTGGATTAACGCAAAGGCCAAATCTGTCCGACCACACTCCTATAGCATGTAAGTCTCGATTAACATCTGCAATTAAATCGGGCAGCTTGTCCACCCTTGCCTGAGCGTAAAGCTGCAAGTCGTCAGCATATAGATGATACGCACACTGAAGTTCATGAGTGATGAGGTTAATGAATAGTGAGAATAGAAGTGGAGAGAGAATTCCGCCTTGTGGAACCCCAGCGTCCAGATCACACCAATTCGACGATGTCTCATCAATGCGAACCGATTGCTGGCAACCAAGAAGATATGAAGAGAACCAATCCCGAGCCTCAGATGAAATATTAAGGTGGGAAAGGATGGCCAAAAGTACATCGTGGCTAAAGGCGTTTGAGAAGTCCACCAAGACTAACACAGTAACCACGGCTTTCTCCACGCCCGCCCTAATATCGCCAGTCACCTTCAGCAGAGCGGAAACAGTACTGTGACCAGGCCGGAATCCGGATTGGAATGGACTAAGGATATTATCGGATAGGATGAATCGGGATAACTGCTTGTGTACACAAGCCTCTAGGACTTTGGATAGGAATGGGAGAATGGAAATGGGTCTAAAGTGGTTCGGCATAGTGGGATTTGATATTTTAGGGAGAGGCCGAACGTAGGCTTTCCATTTTGTACTAAATTTCGACCCGGACACGCTTATTTGAGCCGGCTGAGAATGACCCAATTATCATTTACTGGCTATGTTTTCTAGACTACATGCCCGTCCAATTTAAAAAGTCGCAATAACCACTTCATTTCATTACCAGTCCTAGTTACACATACATTCCCACTTACATACTATTTTTACAACAGTACCTTGTCAATAAAAGCACGCGACCGCATCAGTTGAGCACAAAGTGGAAAGTAAAGAGTATTTAGACGGGTAATCAAACCGGCACTGCATGGCTAAGCTCTGTTTGTTTGGGTTCTAAACAATAAAAATATTTAGTATATTCGTTTAATAAAATGCTTTATCATATTGTAGAATAGCTTTAAATAGATTTTCTTATTACTGGGTATTTCTGAGTTGTAGAAGTTCACATGTTGCAAGAGGATGAGAAATAGTATTTACCATGTAGTATTTACCATTTTCTCACAGAACATTGGCGTATAGTAAAATTATTTATGACTGACTTCTGCCCGCGGCTTACGCCGCCGCGTAAAGAGCCAGTTATCGACACAATATAGCATGTGTGCTATTCTGATGCATAAACTGCTGCAATGTATTGAGGTCAGGAAATGAAACTCGTAACGGCTGCAATCACACTTTGGTTTTTATTTTCCACTTTTCACTTCACACTTTAATTCACAAATACTTTAGAGGTGCTCCACCGAGCGCACGATACAGACTGCCAGTATTAATGTCGTCCCACAACCGTTCACAACCGTGCCATAGTGGGGAGACATCAATCAAATCAGCAACTAATATAATAAATTGATACACTAAATAAACGAAGTAATTACTAATAAATTTATCTAGTAACAATAAATTAAATATATTTAATAATAATTCACCACAAGAATATTCAATGAATAAATCATGTAGTCACTGAACAAAATATTATTAATAACTAGACATTACATATTTTAAGAAAATGTTGCCAGCTACTTAAAACATGTATAATCACAAATATATACTACACTATAACAAGTCTGTAGTGTAATTATACCTAACAAATGTTTCATCTGAATTATTATTGTACAAAGGTTTTGCATTTAATATGATTATTATCATATTGTGCGTTTAGCTCATTCTCTCTACATTTTCTAAAGGAAAAAAAAGAGGGATTAGAGACAGGAAATTTTGAATGAAGAGAGTGAAGATATTTGCAGGCTGGTCTCATGTCACCCTGTTTGGCAAAGAACGATTGATTTCAGGTTTGTATTATTTGCATATAAAGGCTACGGTTAGCCGCATACCTTGGCCAAACGCACTACTACAACTCTACAACATTTATCTCGAGTTTAAAATGTTGTTAAATGGATATCCGCTTAAAAAAATTCGAAATTATTCCTGATATGTATTATTAATCTGTTCTAATACGATGCTTCAGTAATTTCGGAACCTAAGAAGTAATAAACATCGAAACCGGCAACACCACTTATTATTGCCAGCACAAAAAATACACCACACATTTCTATAACACAATGAATAACATAGCGAACAATAGTTTTATATTCATAAGTCGTCAACCGACTGGTTCTCATACAAAGCTAGAACGGGAATGAAATACTAATAACATGCGGACCTGCACTCGATCGGCATCTAAGCAGCGTCGCCGCGCGCTCCGGGCACGTATTCAATATGTACTTGTCACAAATAAACACAAATAATAATATGTGGAGGTCGGAACAGATGTTGAGGACTTGGTGGATGGAGAGATAGTGCTTATAGCGTGGCTAGAATTGTCGTCTGGCAACTGAAAGGTGAAGTAAAGCAACGCTGGCGGAGGTCAGCACTTGGATGGTCGTCAATATACCGCTGTTCAGACCAACTCAAGCTTATTTAGGGGACTGACGCCCCATAACGCTGACAAAGATTTTAATCACAGCTTCGATCAACAGCTTAACGTGCTCTCTGAGACTCGGAGCAAGTGGCAATCAATCATTTAATACGTACATAACTTCGATAGGTCAGTGGTTACGTACGATCCGTGGGTTCGAACCCGATGCCCTGTGCACAGCAGTCTGTTAGTATCACCACTGAACTATAATATGGCTGAGGCATTTAATTAATGATTATGATTGGTTAATTAGTTTATCTCTGATGTGCAATCAAAATCAGCGCTCAACTATATGTATGCCACAAAACCATAAAGTCAGGATTATATTATGTTAATTAAATATTTGAGATATTCGCATAATACTGATTAATAGTGCATCGCGTTCATTATTGATTGATTATACTACATTAGTCTTACTACTAACTCTTGAAGAAGTTCCAGCGATAGAGCTTTTGATAGCTATCAAATAACAACAGATAATCACATTCACAACATTTGCGTTCCCCGTTCAGAATGCGATAATTATATTATCTATCTAATACCTTTAAAGTACCAATTCTTGTATATTTAATCTGAATCTCGGAAACGGTTTTAACGTTAAAATGCAGTGAATTACAGATAGCTAGAGTTCATTTTTAGAAAACACGATCGACGAACAACTTATTTATTATAAAGGCATTTAATTAAATACGCACTTAACTTCGAAAACTTAATGATGTGCTATGGATTGAAATCTTTGCGTAGCAAAATATTGGTCTCGCCACTCGGCTATTTACTATACAGAGAAATTATAAGTATTAGTGGGTCTTATTTCTATTATGTATTTTAAGATGTATACGAGCATATCAAAACATCTGGTATTTGATCTTATTCGAATGGAATATAAAATATTACTTTGCCTGGAGGACCAAAAATAGAAAGGTGCTTATCATTTCTTTAATCCTAAAGAATATTTTTTTATATTTCGAAATCTTTTCAACTTGAAAAAATTCTTAACGATTCATAAAATGTTCTCTTTGCATAGACACGAAACCTTTTACGAAGTAAGAAATGATCAAAACCAGATTTTACTTTTAACAGAATCAAAAGTATACAGATACGTGATTTTATCTTATCGTTTATGAATAGGAAACATTTAATCTACTAATATAAAAAAAAAATATTTGAGAAACATAAGTCGTCTTAAATTTTCATAAAACGTTGTATTGAATTCTCAAGTCTTCTCTAAGTATATTTTTCAAGATATTTCCTTTTTTATATTAAGATATTACATATTAGGATTAAGTTCATCACTACATCTTAAGCACTATCAAATGGACGCAACGATAACTCTGTAAGAGGCCAGTAGATGTGGAATACCATACAGTCTCGAGTTTGAAGCCACAATGCGCAGTACTGACCTTCCATGCGTATTGTATTGTCGCTTGTCTCCTGAATAGAAGGCTACGTCAAGCTGAGGGTCACAGCTATTGTGAAGATGTCTGACAGAATATATTTATCACTTTGGGTTGACAGACTAGTCTCTCTGTAGAAAAACGAATAATCTGTCGGTTCTTTATTTGAATAATTTTCACAGTAACATTATACCAGGTTATTAATTTTAACTATATACATTGCTATCTTACATAATCATAATATCTAAACATATATATAAATATATATAGGTACATGAATCTAAAAATAAAAAGTGAAAATATGTACAGGTGTGTTTAGGCGTCGTAGAATGCCTCCGCATCAATATCATCGGGTAACGTGCCCAGAAGGCTGGCAGCATTGCCACGCTGGATGGCAATGCTGATTCTTTGAGCAAAGAATAAACCAGCCCTCTGGTCAAGTGAGACGTCGATTAACCGTTTAGATATATCTCGGAATAAAGAGCGAGCGCTCGGACCCCATGAGCCTAGCGTTTCCACCCCAAACGGCTCAAATACATAATTAGCTACTAGATTACTGTATTTGCGCCGTTTGAGGGTTTCCGCAGATGCAGCAGCAGCGCCAGCATGGCCTCCCGTGCTTGGAACATGGGATGGCGCGAGGGTGTCTACGCAGGTTGCGTCCCACACCAAAGGCCTACCCATTTTCCATGGCAATAATGAAATACCGTCAGGTCTCTTCCCATCGTCGCGTACCAAACCATTTGGTTCAAGTACAGCTGGTACGCCAGACGTGACAAGAGCACGACGGATTATGTCATTTAGGTTAGCATGACGAGGAATTCTACCAGCGCTTCTGCTGCAAGACAGCCCATGGTGTCCGAGGCTATCGACGTCTTCTCCACAATGACATCGATGCGGAGAGACACACGGAACACCTAAACGAAGACAAGTGGCGATGCGGAACGTCTCATCGTCCAATATGGTTCCTGTGTTGGACGATGGTAGTGCCTGAAGCCATAGACCGGATTCCCATTCCCCCACAGCCAGCAAGCGAGCTCGCTCTGTAACATCAAAAGATGTATCCAAAAGATTTTTCTCATAATGTTACAAAGCGGCGCGTCCCACTGTCTTTGGGAGAATAGGTTGGTGGGCAAATCAGTGCTTGGACAAGCCATTTTCCAGGCGTTTATAGCTTCGGTTTTGCACAGCACTTCTGAGTTAACTAGTGTAGGTAATAATATTTTCCTAGTTAACTCTTCCGTGCTGTGAACCGAAGATAGGAACGCCGGTAAACTGACACTGGAAATTTTGCGAACGCCGAGCCCACCCAGACGTATGGGTAAAGATGCTTGTAGCCAGGCTCGGTCGTCCAAGTCCACATTAAATTTTTTTTTTTAAAGTTCTTTGTATAATTTGATAAATTTTTTCTAATAGTGTTATTTTTTTCCAAAGCTGCGATGATCTTAAGGCATGAGTAAATTTTGGGACGAAAAGACAATATCGAATAATAGTATAGGCCGAATGTACATTAATTTTGAATAGGTGATCTGAAATATCACAAAAATTTTGAATTTTTTCCTCTATGAAAGAATCAAAAGATTCTTCAAATACTGGAGAACCTAGGAGGCGAAGAGAACTCTTATCAACAATTTTGATGTCTGAAGCCAAATGATTAAATTTAGATATTATCGAATGTTTTTTTGAAGAGTCTGTTGTATTTATAGACAGCTCACATTTACTATAATTTAGTTCCAAACCAATAGATGCGAATTTTTTTTTAAGAAAGGTCAAATCTTGCAATACTATGTCTGTTTCTCCTCCCAGGGTCCCGTCGTCCAAAAACCATACATTAAATTTAGAATTTATTTGCCGAATAATGGGTTGTATAGCTAAGCTAAAAATGACTGGTCCAAGAGGGTCACCTTGTTGGCATCCAACTGCAGATTCCAAAAGGTTGTCCTGATATAGTAATTTTGTGGGATACCTGTAACATTGCCAAAGAAATTTGAAAATTTTAGGGGTTTCTAATTTTGCCTGTGCCAACAAAGTGTCTCTATTCACTGAATTGAAGGCGTTCTTCAAGTCAACCTTCAAAATGACCTCGCCATCACCACTTCCAAGATACGTCGAAAGAGCATGTATAGCAGCCTCACAACCTCCCTTGGAACCAAAACCTAGTTGGAGAGGTTGGAATTTATCAGATAGCTCCCTGCTGTAAAATTTACAGCATATCTTAGCTGCTATACGCCGATATGTGCAACCCACGGCAATGGGACGAATGCCACCATCTCTCTTGTTAAGGGCGCACAGGTTCGCCCCATACAAGATATCAATGATAGCACCGTCCACATTACCGGAGAGCATCATATTTACTAGCGCAGTCAACTCCTTCAGAAGTGTATCGCCAGCCACCCCAGCACTTGCACACACAAGATCTTTTAGATGTTGTGGTGTCAAGGCATCGAGACCGCCTGCCGAGCCACTTCGGAAGGAGCAAACTGCTGCTAACACGTCCTTGGCCGTGGTGATCAGACATTCTGATTCACTGTCGGGAGCTTCAGGAAAGGAGAGATCATTAATTGGCGCTGGATGCTTGCTCTTCAGACCCGCAAGCGTATCTGGAGAGCAAGGCGCCACCACATCACTGCTAAATAAAAGTCTAGACCCGCCCCGTATGTCGCCTTCCCTTAATTTGGATTCTACATATTGATATAGAGAATTACGTTTATTTGAACTGAATTTAGGGTCTAAAGTGTAGGCCGAAATTTGACAATTATATTTAATTTGATTTGTTAAAGAATTTTTACCTGCCTGATTTTTATCAACATGTAGAATCCTATAAGGGAAAGTCAATAATTGCTCCCAGGCCGCTTTTGAGTTCTCCCTTACGACAAGACCAATGCATTCAGCCAATTTTTTTGATACAGATGGTCTTGCCCCACGGGGAACTCTTTTAACTATCGGAACCGAATGTTTTAATTTATATAGAGTTTGCCAAAAAGGAATTTGGTTGTAGTCTCCTGATATTGGAGGTGAAGATATTGAAGGGCCAGAAAGTACATTTTGAGATTTATGTACTTTTCCAAAATGTACCTTCAGGCCCCGCTTACCTTTGAAAAAACGGTCCTGGGAACAGTCGGGACAGCGCACCAGACCAGTCAGCGATGTGGTAGGTTGACTGACACCAATTGCCGCATCGCCAGTGTCATTGAAATCTTGCATACACACAATATTTACAAAAATAACGCCATAAAAATATACACAAACATTATATCATAAATTATATGTACAAACTGTCAATGTCACTGAAATTTATTTTAAAAGTCCTATAAACAATAATAATTTGTCCAACAACTTCTTTGTAGTTTTAACCCGGATTGTCTGCTATGTTCTCACTTCGGTCGGTACCGGGGCCAAATCACACTCAGCCATCTGCGACAGTGGACCTGACGAAGTATCCATCGTGGATGGTTTGCTGTTTTTATTTGCAGAAACAGTCCTTATTTGTACGCAATATGCATCGATGCAATATGTGTTATATTTTATAGAACGTTGACAGCGGGTGTTTCTTAGGTGCTTGGGTTTTTATAGAATCATGATGGATTTATGTTTACTGCTTGTTAGGCAAACTGTATTAAATATTTAAATTAAATTGAAAGCACGAGTAGAATCCTGTTATTAAATTAATTATTATTTATTATTATTTTTCACTTAATTTTCTGTGTTAAAATAATCTAATCTGTCGGTTAGATTATTTTAATGAAAGTTCAAACCATGTCATAAATGGTCTAAATTAAACATTTTTTGATTTTCTAGCTCAATTCTTTTCCCGGCGAAGTTGACAAAGACAAAATCTATACATATAAATAAAATTGAAGTGTCTGTTTGTAGTTTTAAAATAACCACTTTTTACTTAATGCATATGGATGTTTACACGGTACATATACCGAAATGATTTTTTTTCAATTTTTGTCTGTCTGTCGGTCTGTCTGTCTGTATCATACAATATTATTTAGCGGGTCATAGTCACGATAATTTGCCTATTTAAAAGCATAAATAACTCTGTTATTCTCCTACGTTTCTACCGGCTTGCAAAGGTTGTGGTCGCGGAGGGACTGATGTCAGCTCAGCGCCATCCTTGTGAAGCGCGGGTTTCGGCAGCTACCCTCCCTGGTTTTAATTTTCACTGTCGGTACTTCGAGAAACTACACTTATGACGTCTACACACTGATGATTTGTGTTACGGCGGCGTTGTTTGCATTTGTTAATGACTGGGTTCCAAGTGGTCGATATTCTGTATCCGTCCTCCCGGTTGAAATTTCTATGTTTTTTTATTTCAACCGCTTCACGTACTATCCTGGAGTAATAGTGACGATCGGTGGATAAGACTTGTGGTTGATGTAATTCTATCCAGTGGTTTGGTGCAGATTCTAGCAAATGCTCAGCTATGGCAGATTTAATCATTTGTCGATTTTTTACAGCTGCGATATGTTCCTTGACCCTTTCAGCGATCGTTCTTCTGGTCTGTCCGATACAGGAACTACCACAACTGCAGTCGACTTTGTAGACGCCTGGTGTTTGTAGAGGAATAACGTCCTTTGGGGTACGCAGGTTGTGTGCTACCTTGGAGAGAGGACTATATACAGTCTTGATGGAGTATTTCTGTAGTACTGTTCCAACTTTGTCCGTCACTCCCCTGATATAAGGCATGTAAGCCGGTACTCTGCTTACTTCAGGTTTGCGGTCCTTCCTCTTCCAACGGGGTATCTCCTTTTTGTATCCATTGCGCCTTAGTACCTCCTGAACATGTGACAATTCACTGTTTAAGTGTTCAGGGTCACAGAGGTCATGCGCTCTGTTCACTAACAAGGTCACAACGGATTCCAAATGTCGCGGGTGGTGATGCGAGCATGCATTTAGATACCCGTCAGTGTGTGTCGGTTTTCTGTATACAGTGTGTCCAAGTGTACCATTAGCTCTCACCGTCACTTTGACGTCGAGAAAGGGTAACGATCCGTCTACCTCCATTTCAAATGTGAACCGGATGTTCGGATGTATGGAGTTCAATTTGTCTGCGAATTGTTCTATGTCTTGCTTGTTGCCCTTCATGATGCAAAATACATCGTCGACATACCTCTTCCATAGGTTTACATTTGAAGCCTGCATGTCTATGGATTCTTCAAAGCGTTCCATCCAGATATTGGCCATCACCGGTGCTACTGGGCTACCCATTGCCACTCCGTCGATCTGGAGGTAATGTTGTCCACGATATATGAAGTAGTTACCCTATAAGTAATTCTTCAATAGAACGGCGTATTCGTTAGACAGACCGCTATCCCTTAATTGTCTCTCAACGACCTCAAGGCAATCCTGAACTGGAACATTGGTGAATAGTGACTCCACGTCAAAACTTACCATCACTTCGTCTGGTTCCTTTGTCACGCTCTTGATGTTGTCGATGAAATGGCGAGAGTCCTTCAGGAAAGATGCCGTCTTACCTACTAACGGTTGCAGTACTTGCTGATGTGTTTCGCCAAACCATATGTCGGTGAATTTATTTGACTCACTATCGGCCGCAATGGTACGTTTATCTTGTGGACTTTAGGCAAACCGTAAATATTGGGCGGCTGCACGATTTGAGGTTTGTGTAGACGTTCAAAGTCATCTTCATTAATGTGTCATTTAACAAATTCCGTATTTTGCTGTCATAGTCACAAGAATTCATAACCACCGTGGCGTTCCATTACTTATCGGCCTTCAGCACTAAAATATTCGTGTTATCACGCAGCATTCTTAATGCCTGACGCTCTTTTGTGGAGACATTGGGTTTCGGCGGCTTTGACTTGCGTAAAATAACGGCAAGATCCTGTCTTAGTGTATCCGCAACGTTAGACGGTAACTTGTTGCGCGTTATAACCTCCTCGATGCTGCTTATGACATTCTCGTACGGAATCCGTTTAGGTGTTAAAGCATAATTTAAAAAATCAACCGGGCGGACGGATACAGACTATTGACCACTTGGAACCCAGTCATTAACAAATGCAAACACCGCCACAGTAACACAAATCATCAGTGTGTAGACGTCATAAGTGTAGTTTGTCGAAGTACTGACAGTGCGGATAAAAATCAAAAATATAAAACAAGTGAGGGTAGCTGCCGAAACCCGCGCTTCACAAGGACGGCGCTGAGCTGACATCAGTCCCTCCACGACCACAACCGTTGCAAGCCGGTAGAAACGTAGGAGAATAACAGGGGTATTTATGCCTTTAAATAAGTAAATTATCGCGACTAAGACCCGCTAAATAATATTGTATGATGTATACAAATCGCGAAAGTTTAAAATGGATTATTGCAAACAGCTACGGGCCGGAAAGTGTAATAAAAATAAAACATCTAGAATGCCTTCGGACTAAGCGGGTATGTCTTGAAACATCTTTGAGTTTTCTGACGAGATGTCGAGATAGTGAAGTGGTACCCAAGGCAGTGCGTATTAAGCCACGCAGGGATATTCCGAACTCCGAAAGCATTCTACATAATGCCAGTGTTCGTCTTTTGAGACAATTAATTCGCAACTGTCGGTACGAGTTAAATTGTACATACATACATACATAGACTCACGCCAGTTTCCCCGAAGGGGTAGGCAGAGGCATATTAAACGCCACTTTTCGCCGGTGTTTTGATCCCACGTAATAGGTGGCGAGCCTATTGCCGCTTATTGGGACATTTTGTTTGCCAGAGCCTCGTCCGTTGATGGGCAGGTGCACCACTTGCAGGTGAGGTTGGCTTGGGACCCTATGTTCTTGGTGGGAACCCTATGAAAAATTAAATTGTGTGCAGTGTGACCTATACAAAGTTCATACCCAGTGTAGTGAAATCTTATCAAGTAGTGATTTTAGTTTGTGCGATCGTGTAACTTACAAGCAAGCTAGTCGCATTTACGATCTGCGTACAAGACGGCACAACAAAAAATATGATGAATTAATAAACCGTCTTGAGAGGCAAGCCGGCAAAAAGGTTCACCCCACCGAACAACAAACGGTAATTAATTTATCGGATCATATTTTTGATAACGCGACACAAAGCGTACTGGCTAAAGGGTTAAATTATGCTTTAACACCTAAACGGATTCCGTACGAGAATGTCATAAGCAGCATCGAGGAGGTTATAACGCGCAACAAGTTATCGTCTAACGATGCGGATACACTTAGACAGGATGTTGCCGTTATTTTACGCAAGTCAAAGCCGCCAAAACCCAATGTCTCCACAAAAGAGCGTCAGGCATTAAGAATGCTGCGTGATAACACGAATATTTTAGTGCTGAAGGCCGATAAGTAATGGAACGCCACGGTGGTTATGAATTCTTTTGACTATGACAGCAAAATACGGAATTTGTTAAGTGACACATTAATATATAAACCCGTGGCTTATAATCCGACAGCCAGAGTAACGAAACATTCGAGCTTTGATAAAGGACCATAGAAACGTGTTCACGGAAGATGACTTTGAACGTCTACACAAACCTCAAATCGTGCAGCCGCCCAAGATTTACGGTTTGCCTAAAGTCCACAAGACAAACGTACCATTGCGGCCGATAGTGAGTCAAATAAATTCACCGACATATGGTTTGGCGAAACACATCAGCAAGGTACTGCAACCGTTAGTAGGTAAGACGGCATCTTTCGTGAAGGACTCTCGCCATTTCATCGACAACATCAAGAGCGTGACAAAGGAACCAGACGAATTGATGGTAAGTTTTGACGTGGAGTCACTATTCACCAATGTTCCAGTTCAGGATTGCCTTGAGGTCGTTGAGAGACAATTAAGGGATAGCGGTCTGTCTAACGAATACGCCGTTCTATTGAAGAATTGCTTAAAGGGTAACTACTTCATATATCGTGGCCAACATTACCTCCAGATCGACGGAGTGGCAATGGGTAGCCCAGTAGCACCGGTGATGGCCAATATCTGGATGGAACACTTTGAAGAATCCATAGACATGCAGGCTTCAAATGTAAACCTATGGAAGAGGTATGTCGACGATGTATTTTGCATCATGAAGGGCAACAAGCAAGACATAGAACAATTCGCAGACAAATTGAACTCCATACATCCGAACATCCGGTTCACATTTGAAATGGAGGTAGACGGATCGTTACCCTTTCTCGACGTCAAAGTGACGGTGAGAGCTAATGGTACACTTGGACACACTGTATACAGAAAACCGACACACACTGACAGGTATCTAAACGCATGCTCGCATCACCACCCGCGACATTTGGAATCCGTAGTGACCTCGTTAGTGAACAGAGCGCATGACCTCTGTGACCCTGAACACTTAAACTGTGAATTGTCACATGTTCAGGAGGTACTAAGGCGCAATGGATACAAAAAGGAGATACCCCGTTGGAAGAGGAAGGACCGCAAACCTGAAGTAAGCAGAGTACCGGCTTACATGCCTTATATCAGGGGAGTGACGGACAAAGTTGGAACAGTACTACAGAACTACTCCATCAAGACTGTATATAGTCCGCTCTCCAAGGTAGCACACAACCTGCGTACCCCAAAGGACGTTATTCCTCTACAAACACCAGGCGTCTACAAAGTCGACTGCAGTTGTGGTAGTTCCTATATCGGACAGACCAAACGAACGATCGCTGTAAGGGTCAAGGAACATATCGCAGCTGTAAAAAATCGACAAATGAATAAATCTGCCATTGCTGAGCATTTGCTAGAATCTGGACCAAACCACTGGATAGAATAACATCAACTACAAGTCTTATCCACCGATCGTCACTATTACTCCAGGATAGTACGTGAAGCGGTTGAAATCAAAAAACATAGAAATTTTAACCGGGAGGATGGATACAGACTATCGACCACTTGGAACCCAGTCATTAACAAATGCAAACAACGCCGCCGTAACACAAATCATCAGTGTGTAGACGTCATAAGTGTAGTTTGTCGAAGTACCGACAATGAAAATATAAAACCAGGGAGGGTAGCTGCCGAAACCCGCGCTTCACAAGGATGGCGCTGAGCTGACATCAGTCCCTCCGCGACCACAACCGTTGCAAGCCGGGAGAAACATAGGAGAATAACAGAGGTATTTATGCCTTTAAATAAGTAAATTATCGCGACTAAGTCCTGCTAAATAATATTGTATGATGTATACAAATTGCGAAAGTTTAAAATCGATTATTGTCTGTCTGTTTGTTCTCGCTAATCTCTGAAACGGCTGGATTGATTTTGACGGGACTTTTACTGTCGGATAGCTGATGTACCAAGGAGTAACTTAGGCTATAAATTAACCAGATACACGAAGTAGTTCCTTCAGGACGCGGGTGAAATGGCGGAAAATAACTAGTAATAACTCTTCTTAGTATTTAACTTAGCTCTCAATTCACATTATATTTCTGTTTGTAACTATTTTACTATAACATTCATAAAACAATTGTTGACTCAAAACATGCAGGTGTACAAACTAGCAACTGTTTCTGGCGTCAACAGCTACATAACAAATATGCACAGCGTGCATCGCTGTGAGCGCTGAAATATCGTGTGGATCGTTTGTGCATACGTACACATACTGCTACAAATTATTTACCTACAAATGTGTTCTTTGTACTAAATGAAGCGCAAGAAATGGGACGTAAGGTGAGTAAAGAATTAGACTGACTGGTCGTTACTTCCTGTAACTATATGAAGCTGCTTAATTATTGTTAATAACATTTCCTGTTTGGAATTAGTAATATTAAATAGAAAATAAATATGAGACGGGTTCCTGAAATTTTGATTATATCTGCGAAAATATTTGTAGGAGAATATTATCAGCAATATTCATAGAATTACCAATCTGATCTAAAGTACCTTTTGAAGGCACCTATTTGTCTTTTAAGCAATTCAGTACCAGATACTTTCGCGGTATACAGCTAGCCTAAGCTTTTAACCAGTCGTAGATACAAATAACGTATATTTTGTCGTAACAGCCACTAAATAGGCACATGTGCTAGCCGCGCGATCGCCGCAATGCCAAGCAAACGTTGGGTCGTCGCGAACAAATTCGTGTATAAATGCGGCCTTACCCGGTGTGTTGTAGTGATGGATGGCACAACACTCGCTCGTGATGTAGACGGAGCGCCGTCTACCGCGTTTGATTACCAGCCACCTGAGAAATGCAACGCTATACAACTACCTGTTTCGACGAAACTGGTGCTGACTTGTTTTTAGTAATTTAGGTTAAAGGTGAACCATAAATTTGCTATTTTACTTAAAAATACATATATATTATAGTGCTAAGCTCTTGCGTTTCATGTTAATCTAATCGGCCACAGCTATGGTTTTGTATGTGGCACTATACAGCTCGGTCAAAAAAGACTTAGCTTGAGAAGAAGAACAGCACTGTAGGTGTGGTGATGGTAAGCTGTATCTAAAATGCTAGTGCAATATTTATATCATTTTCATCGACGACAGACGGTAAACGATCTACCGGGAAAGCGGTAAACGTGGCTCAGTTCTTCTTCAGACATGTTTTGTTTTAAGACAACTCCCTCACAAGAGTAAAATACTTAGTCTCGGAAGACTTCACATATATACAACCACCGAAGGCAATGAACAGCCAGACCCGAAACAAAAATTTCTGAATCATTAAGAGTTGTCTCGTGTGGGAATCTAACATTCAGCGCAGTGTCAAGCGGCGATATGGCTATTTTAACCACTACGTCAATTGTGCAATCATTCTGAATGAGCCGGTAATCCTCAGTCCTCGGTTATGTGAGTACGTACAGGTCACTAACTCTGTCGCCTTCCTCTATGCATATAGAAGCTACAGCAAAACCATTAATACACCAAAGAAGACTACAGCAAAGCTCTACTAGTCATAAACAAAGATAGTCTATGATCTATCCGCATAATAAACCATCACGTTATTGCCCTAATAAAGACGTACAACAGTACAAAAATGCCGCCTGGCCACATTACTTGGCACGGTGGCACACAGTTCGATACGCCGTCTGATTTACTACTCTCAGTGGCTTGATACATCGCCGCCCGGCCCACACGATTGTGACACATTACTGTGATTGCGTGTATGTACGCCGAGTGCCTAGGATGAACTAGATCTGATTCTAATAAATCTATATCGGGAATGAAGATTAATCATGTATAGAGGTTTCTTGAGATATAGATATTTTTTTTGGATACCTAATTGATTGTGTGGAGTTATAGCCTTTCGCGTTGCCGTTAGTACTGCAACGAGTTTATGCGCCGGAATAACAACAATGCCGATTCTCCCACGAGTCTAGGTGTTCTTTGTACCCGTTGTTTGAAAGTTATACCCGAATACAAAATGTATTCATACTATTCTTGCTAGACAATTAATAAGAGACCTAACTATATGGTACATTACGTATTGTATAGTGTACTTTTACTTTGACTTTTACCTTATGATGCTGAATATGTATAAAGAAAACCGGTGCGTCTATGGACAAGACTACAACAAATAATATATCGAAGCTAGTGCGTATTCAATGACTAATAATCAGTAGAAGAACGGTTAGAGAAATAACTATAGGCAAGCTGCATATCTGAGAATTCTCCATAAACTTCGCGAAAGACATTTGGACAGCGTAGCGGCTTATGGCCATACCATTCCGGTAATGAGAAGATGTGCCCAGAAGTGGACTGATCATAAGGTGATGAGACATTCAATGCTTTTATATCAATAATAATCTATCCACCTATTCAATAATAGGTTAGGTAACGCACAAACACTCTTACTTTCATTTAGAATAAACTTGAAAGAATAAAGAATCATAAAATGAGTAGAAATACTTTATCGCCTTACTACATGCGGTCACCAAATACATTTATTAATTCGGTCTATTTATTTTAAACGATATTTTCTATACTAGACAGTATAACATTTTGGACAGAATTGGATATAAATGTTAATTGTAATTTTAGACAAATAGAGGAAGATTGGCCCCTACTAATAGAAATCAGCATGACGCCTCAAAATGTATGCTTTTTCGTTTTCAATACGAGATTTTATTATTATCTCTATAAATATGTAGACCATGTTCACCAGAATTTATAATAATTCTGATAATTTACAAACATCTATCTTCAAACATTTATAGGAAAACTGTGGACCAGTCTCGGTCTCGTCACTGTATATCAGAATTATTATAGTATACTTCTATTAGTATTCTCTCTATGACCAAAAAATCCAAAATCCTTAGCACTGGTTGAGACACTCCAAATGTTTTCAGCAGTCTCTATTTTTTGGCACCTTTATACCTTCAAGAAGGCTATATTGATCCTCACATATCCACACTTCGCCAAAATAAGATTGCCTGTTCAGCACAAAATCAAAATATTCTATTTTTCAACAATATGTTGGGCCGTTGTACATCAGACCTAACAGATCATGTAGTATAGAAATCCTTTTTAAACCTTTTTCATAAAATTCTATATCAGATGGTATCCAATTTTTGTGGTGCGAGAAACAAGATATTTACTTTTTGTAGAAGAATTTTCTTTGTACTCGTGATTGCGTCTTCGAATTATTTTCTTGTACTCCAAAACTTCAATTTCAGAAAGCGAAATTCATTTTTACTTTTATATATATTTGAAGTAATATAAAAATGCGACTCGAAATTTCTTGCGTCTAAGCGATCTGTCAAAAAAGTTAATGTTCTACAAACTTCTAGTTTGATATTTACTTCTAGTATTAAGACACTTCCAAACATATTATACAGCTCTTTGCTAATTGCTAAAATGTTAGACTACTCTGCAGCATATTGCTAGTTGCGAAATACTCTTTAAAATATTTTATTATGCTGTTGCTGCGATGACTACTGAAACTGGCAACTATTGCGACAAAATCAATAAGATAAATTAAAAAGCCTTGAGTAATAAATTAAAAATACGATACTGGCCAGTTTAACCGCTATCTGAGAAGTTCCTGTAAAATTTATATTTGCCAGAACATCATCACCATCATCAGCCTGCTGTTACTTGCCGTCATAACGTAAAAGGGCACAACTAACATTTTGTAAATCAGGAGAAAATCGAGTTTAAAATATTTCTTAGTTTTTGTAAAAAATAAATTACGGTATCGTAGTTATAGAAAATGTATGAATGGAAATAGTAGCGTCTGTATGAATTCTATAAGATGATTTACGTATTTTATTTTATTTTCACTGTATTTATTCAATAATCTACATTTTCCATTTCAACTTAACTTAAAAAATATTGTAAAATCATTAATATTACGTATAAAAGGCATAATTAACCAAATGTGACTTGCCATTTTAACATTTTGGGGAAAAAGTTAAACATTACTCTGGCGTCATAACGTTAAAGAGCACAACTAACATTTTGTAAATCAGGAGAAACTCGACTTTAAACTTTTTCTTAGTTTTTGTAAAAAATAAATTACGGTATTGTAGTTATAGTAGCGTCTACATGAATTCTATAAGATGACTAGCTGAGCCGGCAAACGTTGTTTTGCAAAATTTTTTTTTTTTTTTTGAAAAATAGATGTTGGCCGATTCTCATAGATAACGGATAAGCACAAAAAATTTCATCAAAATCGGTCAAGCCGTTTCGGAGGAGTATGGGAACGAAAACTGTGACACGAGAATTTTATATATTAGATTTACATTTTTTTTTTTAAATTTACTGTATTTATTCAATAATCTACATTTTCCATTTGTTAAATTATTAATATTACGTATAAAATGCATAATTAACCAAATGTGACTTTCCATTGTAACATTTTGGGGAAAAAGGTTAAATAATAAAATGAAAAGCCATATTAATTAAAACACATCTATCCACTTGTGACTTCTTCATGTAATCAAAACTAGATATGCACTTTTCTAGTGCTATCACAAAAATAATTGCTCAGTTGTGCCCCTGCAGGTTATGGTAATTTTGTTTATTGTGGTTAAAAAATTATACAGAAAATATGAGCAGATAGGCCTTTTTCTCCTGATTCCAAATATGTATATAACTCAATTTCGGAAAAAATGTCAGTTGTGCTCTTTTTCCTTATGACGGCACGGTAATCCACTGCTGGATACAGGCCTCTCCAATGGCACGCCACTGAACCCGATTTTCGGCTCTTCGTGTCCAGCCAGATAATTCCTACAAATTGCGTTCTATCGCTGAATTTAATCTGAGAGAAAAGATCTATCTAAGAGGTATGGAACTGGGAGTACATATTATCTTTATATATATATGTATTTCTAATGTACTTGTGTATGTATGTCACTGAACTACTCCTAAACGACTGCACCGATTTTGATGTTTTTTTTTGTGTGTGTTCAAGGGGACTTTTGTCTTTTTTTTAAGATTCACAAAAAAATTGCGAATTTAAAAAAAAAATCGGTACGAAGTTCGCCGGCTCAGCTAGTATTTATACAAAAATGAATCACCCAAATGTTTGTACGCGCATAATTTCTAAACGACTGCACCAAATTGGATAAATCTTTCTCTTATATATGTGTTCGTCATGGTCATGTTTGAAAAAAATAAAAAGCAAATATTTTATAAGTAAATATGGCGTTACGAAGTTCTAAGCTAGTCATTATATAATTAACTGGTGACTGATGCTTTGTAGTTTGTGATCCGGACTGATACATCGCAGGTAGTGGGTTCGATGCTCGGCCAGGACAAATCTTTGTGTGATAAGCTTGATTATTGATTCTGTCTGGGTGTAACTATTTATAATAATAGCCAAGAGGATGCCGGCAGCTTAGCCTGCACATATTTTCAATTTAACCATTTCTGCCCGATCCCGTGTTCATTTCGGACAATCCCTTCTTAAAATCCGTGCGATTCATCCTTGAGGTGCTGCAGATGATCGCTTATAGTTTTGTCTGTGTGTTGTCTGTCAGTCAGTCAGTAACGCAAGCAGTTTATACATACAGACAGATTTGTAAGAATATTTTTTATATTTAAAAGAATATTTATAAAATTTGTAACAATTTTTAAGCATGTTTATCAATTGCCTAATTGCCATAATACTCTGTCTAGTTTGGAGTCAGATGAGCGTGTGTAATTTCCAAAGATAAAGACAATTAATTACTCCTACAATCTACTAGACAAAAATATTTACTTGTTTACTTTATAAATAGGTACACAATCTTATACGAAATTGTGAAACAAGGGTCATTAATCTCTTATGCTTAATGTAAGTAATTCACTCATTAAATAATTACTTAGACAATAACATCTATTCGTAATAACGTGAATAAAGCAATTTCGTTAAAAACCTCGTTATCGCAAACCATTATTATAATTAATTATAAATATTTAGATAACTGAATTATTGCTTTGTAATGGTGTTTAATATAATGGCAACATTTCATATTTTATAGGCAATTAATTTAAACAATGAATTTTGTTGATAAATGGGCATCACATGTGTTATGCGATTACAACCTGTTGGATAATATCACAGATAATATTGCGTTATTTAGATAATTATATATCGGAATGGTCATGAGTATGGGACGTCAACTGACTACGGAGGTGTGAAGATGAAGCGCTCCGACAGAGTCTAGTGTGACGTTCGCTACAGTTGAAGAGGGGGGTCACGGTTGACGTTCAACGGAGCGACTCAGCTATCACTTCTCTTAAAGTCTCCGGGCGGACAACAAGTACCTAGAAACTGTCACGCGTTTCGTGTTCAGTAATCCAAAATAATTAAAGTCAGTTTTGTTAATTTGATTTGGTGTGAACGTATAACAAACTGTGAAGTGTTGATACCGGCCAAAAATCAAGCGACCCGCCGACATATATATTAATGAAAACCCGTTCCATAAAATAAAATTATTAATGTATATATGTGTAAGCTAAATTTAAGGTAGAGGGGTGGAAAGGAAGAGGGAGGCCAAGGAAAAGATGGATGGACTGTGTGAGGATGCATATGAAAAAGAAAGGGCGTCAGAGAAGTATGGAAGCGAAGAACGTACTGCACTGACCTCAAATAAATTGGGACCAGGGCAAGAAGAAGATGATGATGACGCAATGATGATGATGAGATGATAACTACCCTAGAACCTTACCCTATTCCATTAGAAAATCAATTATTTTATGATCTATTTCACAGCTAAATAGGCCTCTTCTTAATATGAAAAGAATTTGCCATGCCTTTTAAGAACTTTATGGAAAACTCAGCAGCATGCAAGTATACTCACAATGTTTTCGAAAACTTAAAAAAAATTGGGCATAAACGGTTGATTTCTTCTCAGTCGTGCATTCTTGTCAGAGTGGTCGTGGTCATGCGTCGGTCGGTTCTTGCGCCGTTGCTGTTCTTGTGATGCTTCGCCATGTGTGATGTTTGCGGAGTGAGAGCAGTCGTTAATGTTGGAGTTCGTCACAGACTTAATGAGGTCTGTCCATCGTGCCGGAGAGCGCCCACGTGATCTCTTGCTTTCAACTTTCCCTTGCACGACCAATCGTTCCATTGAGTCTTCGTTACGGGTGACATGGCCAAAGAACTTGAGGATTCGTATTTGCACAGTCGACGATAATCTCTCTTGCGTTCCTTCAGGATGGAAACATTGGTTCGATGTGCGGTCCATGGGATTCTGAGCATGCGTCTCCAGCACCACATTTCCAGGGCGTCAATTTTGCGTCCACGTCTCAGCTCCGTATAGAAAGATTGGACAGACCAGGCACCTCATCAGTCGAACCTTTGTTTTTCTGGTTATTCTGCGGTCTTTCCAAAAGGGTCTTGTCACCGCGCAACGCCTCCGAATTTCATCTTCGCAGCCTCCAGCGTTGGTGATAGTAGAGCCTAGATAGACGTAGCTCTTGACTACATCGCATCCTGCTATTTTTGGACGTCCGGTTGGTTGTTGTCGGCACGATCTACAATCATCATTTTAGTTTTGTCCCGATTGATTGTGAGTCCAAAATCCAATGCTGTGGTCTCTAGTCGTTGAAGAAGAGTCTTGATTTCGTCCTTGGTTGATGCTAGGAGTGTGGTATCATCAGCGTATCTAAGATTAGATATTTTCGACCCCCCACAGATATTCCCTTGTCCCAATCTTCAAGAACTATCCGCATGATGTATTCTGTGTAGATGTTAAAAAGAAGGGGAGATAGTATGCAGCCCTGTCTAACACCGGCTTGGATCCTGAAGCGTTCGGACTCGATACCGTCAACACGGACCGTAGCTGTGCCATCTTCGTACAGACGTCTAATGAACTCTCTAGTGGTAAACGGTTGATTACAACTAGATAAATTAAGAGTTCATTCCATAAATAACCACAAGTCAGTGCTGCGCGCAATGGGTTTCAACCCGAGACCATCTTCATGGCAGTTTGTTGGTCTGTTAGTTGTCACTCAGTTATCGTTTCTATATTTCATACCTTCAATGTTCCCACAAAATTGCTAACTGCCCAACGAAACCAAAATACCACCAGACGCCATTCACAGATTGAAACAAACTAGCCAACATTTTCAATAAATCTCTCTCACACGTCAAAAATTTAAACAATGCAATTACGCAACCGGTCATCAATCGGGTACCATTCGTAGGGGGGCAAGAGGGGGTGCTAGGTGACGGCTAGTTTCGCAATTTGTCATCCACGCGCGATGACAGACCGACGTCCGATTTTCATGATTTATTAAATGCGTACATCAACACATTGCACTCTATACGATATGGTTACTCTAGAAATAGGTAGACAAATTAATGGTAGGCATTTTCCAACAATGATATAGTGAAAACAAAAAAAATATCTGCTTCATATGAAATCATACAAAATTGTTTTTATTAAACAAAAATGGACAAACTTTGTTATGACGTAATTTAGTCCTAACTTCATTAGTCATACTTAATTATATTTCCATCTTTAAAAGCATAAACCTGTCTTAATCGTGTATACTTTTTTCAGATATGACCAAATTCCACGCCTGTGTTAATAAATAACCTTACACTTCAGAGCCACATTTACAGAATAGGGATGTAAAATAAATTGTTTAAGTTCATTTATCTATAACATATAGCGAAACATTCCAAAGGTTTCACCCAGCAGTTTCATTCATCAATTAATGTTATAACTCTATTTAACTATTTTTATAGACAATTAGAGTACTGTACTTGACAGCAGAACATTATGACATCACAAGTGCATACATATATCACTGTATTCCGTAGAAAGAGATTGTTTTTGACATTTCATCAAAAGTACCTGATTTGACTAGTTGGAAACATCCTTATACAAATAGCCTTTCGATGAAAACTAGTTACATCATTGATACGCTCAAAATGGTTGGTTACGTTTGGCACCAATCACATAACTACGCTCATCAATGCAACGCAATGACATTATAATCCATACACAATTTCACAGCTGACTCCCTGTAGCCGCAACCGTGATGCTAAATTAACTGGCTCCTCGTCACACCCACAGTCACATAACGACACCCTCGGGATGAGGAGCAGCATCTAATTTAGTCGGAAGCCACGCAGACAGATTTAGTGCATATTATTCTGTGCAGCTGAGAATAGGCGTGTGGTTATCAATCGCTGAGGTGTAAAGTTGCATAACATTATATTAGGAGCTATATGGCATTGCTTTACGAGTGACGTTTACCGAATGTATGTTGTACCTATAGCGTAGTTGTTTAAGCGGTCGCCTTCCACTACAGATTTGCGCCGAGTGTTTTGGTTTCGATTACAACTCTTTTTATGATCCGCAAATTGTAATTGCGAGACTCAATGTATGTGTCCGTTAATTTAATAAAAAGTCTTTTGCGACATAGGATTTATTCCTAGTGCGAAAATTGTCCCAGAAGAAGATACTTAAAACAACAGTTTGTCGATTACTTGAAATGCTGTATCAAGATCGAACACATAATACTTCGTTCAGTACTAAAAGGCGAGGCGACCGCTTAAACCAGTACCAATAGACAAAATATCTTAATTCAGTCTCGTAACTACTGTTTGGATAATTCATAGTGCTGTTCCTTACGGGATCTCAATACGCAAAATTACAATTCACATGGGGGACTATTACACTACAAAGAATGAGCAACTTGGTCTCAATGAGCCTTATCAGCTGAAGCGCTGCAGCCGTAACTCTTACACATTAAACGCCACCGCTGTCTAGCGCTTCGATAAATCCCTTCCACAATCATACATGATAATAATGTATGGTGCATGTATGGAGTTCTGAATTCCGTTAGAACCTGCGGGACACCAAGACACTTGGCTGGCAGCCATGCCTTTGTTCTAAGTACACTTTTTACTTTTTAAGACTTGGAATGAAACCTCTTTTTTTTATTGCGTAGAATATTGTAAGACGCATGGCAAACAACGACGACGACAAAAGAACGAATATACCTGGTTTATTCTTTTTATATGTAATATTATAATCTATCTATTTTGCTCAATACTACCTCGGCATAATTGTTTGGAAACTCCATTGGATGTGTGTACATGGCATCAAGTTTACTTCTTTAGACATCAGCTGTAGTTTAACCGTAAAGTAGACAAACACTTTCATATATTAATAATCATCTTGAAATCATGAATACGAGTATATAAATGGAACAACTAGTATAGATCACGCAACTCTTCGTCCTATCTGAAAATGGCACCCCAACACAGGGCGTGACGTAAATATAATGTCACCACCGCAACCATTCTATAATTTATGCAGTCAGTTCAATATCAAGACTATCTTGAACTTAAGAGCTGGCTAATTAATAGCTCGTCAAAGCACTTTAAGGCTGCCTGTCCACCGAAGCGAGGTAGAGCAAAGGACCTGTGTCAATACAACTAATAAAAATCCATAAAACCTCCTCAGCGTAGTTTCACGGCTATTTATTGGTAGTATTGCCACAGCTCCGCTCTTCTCTGCTCCGGTGGACAAGCAGCCAAACACACAAGCCCTCTGTCACAGTGAAACAATTATGTGCAGAACTACACGTACACCGAGCCGATCAGAGAACTGTCCTGTAATCGAATGTGAATAAAATGCCTTTGTGAATACCACCACACAACGTAATGTATACCCGACGCACTTTTAGAATCGGTACCAACACATTAATGTAAATCGAAGTGATTATTTGACATTTTATCTCTGGGCATGTACTTGGCGAAGCCATCAGTGTTGTGGTATAATTTTATAAAGTTTTTGTAGTATATGACATATAGGTTGGATTTATGGGTCTCCAAGAGGAATCCTACATTTTCCAGAAATCTTTTGAGGATTGAAGCTAAGCCCTATTGAGCATTCCTAGTCAAAATTATGTAGGACCATTCATGTACATGCATTAAAAGCAAATAAATATTTAGAAGTCTTTTTACAACTAGCAAGATATTAACAAAATAGTTTAGTCTTTTTGTAAGGAACAATACCCTTCTGATATTATAAACGCACAGGCGCCGGCAAATCTTTACCCGTTTTAGACCATTAATTAGATCGTATGCTTCTTTTCTACTACTTACTTGCTGCTAACAAATAAAAAAATAAATGAAGAACTTTGTGTTGCGCCAACTATTTGTCCAACATTGTCTCAATTTAAAACAAGCAAATGACAACCACCCACAAATAGGACACAAAATACTAGCATTCACAAGAAAACATTAAGGCATCGCAGACAGAACTAAAAAATAAAGAAACTACCACGCAATTTTGCCTAAGACGGCAGCCAACCAATCCACGTTTTAAAAGATAACAATAAAAGCATAGCCATCGCCTTGCCATGAAAATAGCGTCCAACAATGGGGATATAACTTGGAATACGAAAATACAATGTATACAAAGTCGTCCACAGGGTCTCACAGACTCACACAACCAATATTGTACTCAAAAAGAAAACGCCAAGGAATCGCGCGATACCGTTTTTCCTTTTTCAAGAAAGGTAACTCTCTATAGATGATGTTCTTTTCCACGGCCAAATTTATTCGTCGCCAGGAACATTTGAAAGCAGAATATTTTATTTTTAGGATATATACCTAGCTCAGTGTCTAAAAGTGCATGTTTCAATCAATTTAATTGCAAATACCAAATACATTAAAAAGTGACAGCTCCATGTTAAAAAGAGAGCGAAACATTTTTCGATGTGACTGTTTTTTCTGACACCATTTCCTAGCCTGATCGTTGAAAATGTAGAAATTAATCTGAAGAACTATTTCAGAGAAAGTTACTCCTTCGAGAGGAACGCGAGAAGTACATAGTCTTAATTCTCGTGGTTGCAGGTTATACCAGAATTCTTTGACAATCCGTAACGATATCTTAGTCAGTCCCTAATCTTAGTATTAGTCAACTTGCATGTTAACTCGCTCAATAAAAATTAAAATCAAAATGGGTTTTAATCTGCAGTCTGCATGACATGAACGGCGTTTATATTCGAAAGCTTAAAACTTTTAAGAGTGGTAATATGAGAGATATCGTAGGCAAACCGAATGTTAAGAAAATTTTATTGTAATGAATTTTAGTCACGAAGCAATTCCAGTTGAAAAGCTATGAATTTTTAATCATAGTTAAAGTTTGAACAATGCTAATTTAGTTTTTAACAATTTCCATTTTGTTTTTAATGGTTATTTATGGGATGTCGATGGATGGAGTTGGAAAATTAATCGATTCCGCTGCGTTTTTATTTTTTGGTTGGCGTGTATTTTTGTTGGTGAGTGTAAAGTGGATTTCATGTTATTTTCCGGAACTCTGATGACACTTGTTAAGGTTGTATTGTAAATGGTAGGATGTGTTAGGTACTTCATTATACCTAAATGCATACTCAGTCAAAAAATTCTGTCTTCTGACATAAATCCTTTCCAAAAGACAGTATTAATACTGCTTATTTCTTACTCGTTTCCATAAAATTTTAAACTCTGCTTATGCAGCTAATACCTCAGAACAACCCATAGGCGAACTTATGTCGCGATAATCGACAATCACGCGGACGAAGTCTACTTCACTATATGGTAGAGTTACACTAAACTGAGTCGGAATAAACTTAAAAACCATTCGTCTCAAAAACGCACTATTCGCAGACCAATTTTCTACACCCGAAATTTCCACTCCAATATCGAAAAAATATACAAGGAAAAGTGTAGAAAACTTGAACGTAATCGTATTTACCAAATAAACTTCCGAAACCGAAGAAACACTTTGAGAACTAAGTGAGAACAAATAAGTAACAGTTTACAGTACATGAGAAGGCCATCAAAAATCAAAAGTATAGGAAGTCACCGGTGAATAACGCATGGGATAGGAATAGGATGAACGCTACCATGCGCGTTTCGATTTATTTTTCATAAGGGCAGTACAGTGAACGCTGGAAAATGTACGTTGGTTTTAGATTCGCTTTTCGAAATGATGTTACGTTGTTGTGTGTTTTAAATAGAATGGTTAACAGGCTAGAATCGTGTGTAACTAAAATACAATTCAAATTTAGTTATAAATAAAAACATGCTTAGTCAAAGCTGTGACCTTAGCTAGCAACAAAAGCTTTATTTTTTCGTACATAACATTTCAGTAAGAAGTTACAAAAAGTACATCGCGAAATAACTTATCTCGGACATACAATATGGCTATAGAAGAGTTAATAAAAACAATTCATACATTTAGTCAAAACAAGTAGAGTCATACACTTTCACTTACTGACGTAAAACATTACACTTCAACCCTTCTAGGACTCCTATACTTCCCACAATACCTAGGCTCTAAATCATAAGCAAATCCACTTGGGTATAATAGAACCACTGAAATGAAGACTAACACACTAAGTTACTCAAGAAATGCCTGAGACGGATATTTTCTCGTGTTGCGCTGACTGTGTTGACTGTACCAAGTCACTTTCCTTTTCGTAGCTCCGTGATGTACAACTGTTTTGGGCACCGTTACTTGCTAAACTTTAGCTTAGGATGTGTGCGGACAAGAAGGTTTAATGTTCAAACCTTCTTTGCTCTAGTGCCACCTACGTTTCAACAATATCACTTATGAAGGTAGGTTCAGCGACAGTGACTATAGAAAGCGACTAGTTTTGACATAAGTGAACTAACATAAAAAGTTATAAACTGTCTTGAAACCCGCAGCTTTAATCAGAAGGTTATTGAAGTTGTTGAAAGTTTTTTACAGCTCCTGCATTAGAATTAAGTCCTGTGTCACGGGGGACTTTAAAAACATACAATCAATGGATACAAATTAACACCCACACTCAAAACCACAATGTTTGAATCACATAATGTGTAGTTTCGTCGCATCCACAACACGGCGCAGTGTCCGGCGGCCAGGCAACCCCTTAAATCACTAAGCCGACCGTGCAGAACTTATTCCAATCACCATACTTTGTATTAATTACTTTTTAGGACTGCCTCGTTGGTCTCGCAGCATAAATGTGCGCGTGGGATTGGGAGGTCTCGGGTTCGATTCCCGGGTCGGGCTAAGTGTTATTGGGTTTTTCCGTTAGGAAATTCTCAGTAGCAGCACGGAGTCTGGTAATGTGCCCGGTACGGCAATAGGCTCGCCCCCTATTACGTGGGAACTAAAAATTTATGGCGAAATGTGGGTGTAATATTACACCTCTGCCTACCCCTTCGGGGATACAGGTGTGAGTCTATAAAATAAAAAAAATACTTTTTAACGCACCCTGTATTTTCTACTGCAAATGAATCAGTGGTTTCTCTGATAGAAAAAGTAATAATAATAATAATATTCTACCACATTCACACTATACCATCTAGTCCCAAACTAAGCAGAGCTTGTACTATGGGTACTAGATAATGGATAAACATACTTATATACTTTTTTTTTGTAAATACATACATATTATACATAGAAACACCCAGACCAAGACAAACATCCATGTTCATGCACACAAATGTTTGACTTGAGCGCGAATCGAACTCGCGACATTCGGCGTAGCAGTCGCTTAAGCCAGGAACAAACCAACGCGTTCAGCTTGCGTCCGCGGTGGCGTGCGCGGTGGCGATCAGATGTTGTGTACGAACTTATAGCGCGGTGTTCACATCTACGCGTCCTCGAATTGCACGCGGCGTCCGGTGCAGCATCTGCACGTGGCGGCGGCGATCAGATCGCGCTTGTTGCGTTAGGACGCTGCACGCAGCTATTATTAGAATTATTTGTTAAGGAAACTGTGTTTTTGTAGATTTTAAGTGTGGTGGAAACGGAAGAAATTATAAATTAATTCCACAAATACCCATTGTTGTATGATACGTCTCATTCTGATAAGGCGTTATCGAATGATGGTAGGTATTTACTTCACTGGCACTGTATATCATACCCACCTCAAGTTCACTTCTTGTTCCTCTTCGTCTTCAATAATAGCAGACAGAAGTAAAACTTCTTCAATTTCACTATCTGTATCAGACAGCATTTTAGTGACGCGACTACAGCCTGGTAAACGCCTGAACGAACGCGACAGTGTGCACAACTTTTGCACGCGCAATAATCGCCACCGCGCACGCCACCGCAGACGCGAGCTGAACGCGTTGGTTTGATCCTGGCTTTACACTCCCGCTACGCCAACCAGTCGTCAAAGTGAATCTTATCTTACGAATATCCTATTCAACTAGATTTGTAGATTTAGTAGGTTGGGCCCACTCGTTTGTGGGTTAGTTTCTAATCCAGGAAATTTATTTGTTGTTGAGTATCATGATTTTTCGGTATCTGGGTGTAACTTAAATATATATTATCACTCATCTGGTGGCATAGACTTTGCCTAGCTTGGACCAAACGGTTGTATAATAATGGTTCCGATATATTACAAGGCCTGTACCTCAACAACACTTTCTACTTCGCAGTCCAACCGCGAAATCCGAACCAATCCTTACACGTAACATATTCAAAGGAACGGGTTGTACCTGCGAAGGTACGTTAACGGGTTCAGCTATGATGGTGCTATTGTTGGACCCTACCGTGACAGGCCTTTCGACTTGTATTATTTAATTTGGTACTCCATTCCTATGCTGATTCGGCGACATCCGAGATCATGAATAAATTATATCGTTCGGGTGAACTGAAAGTGTCGAAGTGTTGGCTCGCTTTTTAAAAGGACAATGTTTACTTGCTTATTCCACATTGGCCTGTATTTAGATAGTGAACATACTGTCGTGCATTCTACGCGGAGCGCAAACTGATTAAAAGCATTGGCTCGGCGATACACCGAAACCGATTAGGGTAGGCGACTTGGGAAGGATTAATGGAATGGACTGTATTAGGGCGAGTTCTGGGTCGCCTAGAAAGGAGTAAGGGATGAGGAGATGGATACGGGAGGAGGTGATTGAGTGGGTATAGGATATTTCCAGGATGGAAGGCACTTACCTTATACAGCCTTCTTCGTTTCTTTTCCTCCTGGTGTTTTCGTGATGCAGTTGCTTGTTTTCACTTCACTCACGAGCGGGTTTTCCTTGGTGGAAGCGGTAAATCACATACAGCGGTGCGGCGCGGAGCGGTATCGAGACGGCGTTCTTAGCGAGCGGAATGTTCGAGACTGTCACTCGCGTTCACGATCGCGTCGACGAATCAGGCGGAAGGCAGTGCCTCTTCCAGGGAGTGGGATAGAGCGGGACGGAAATATGATATCGCTCGCACTAGAACGTGGAACGATTGATGTTGATGCGATTAGTTATGGATAGGAAGGTAGATGGCGCTACCATATCCCCCCGGCCCTAAAGGGTTGCCTTTAAAAAAAATAGAATTGAACTTAGCTATATTGGGTGTACTACCGCATAACCCATCAATAGGCTAAGACAGCGATATGACAATAAAATTAATCTAAATTAACTTTGGCGAAAGCTACAAACGCAATAATAGCGAAAACTACTAACTAAATACTTAAACTAAGAGGTAGGTCCAACTTCAGGCTAGATCTCACTGAGTTGGAAGCGGACGCGAGTTGATCAGTGCCTCGACTTGTGCAAGGACAGTTAAAAGCTCTTCGTAAGAGAGGATCTGTTGACCTATAACTTTGAAGAGATGCGTTTAATTACTTTGACCATGCTTGCCCAACATCCACCGAAATGTGGTGATGCTGGTGGAATAAACTTCCAGTCAATATGATCTATGGAAAGTTCTTCCTGAAGACGAGTACGATAACCCGCGACGTGATTGAAACAAGTAGCGGGAATAAGTTCAATCAATTTACTAACGCGGTTGGCGACAAAAGTCTGCCAGCGATGAGGAGAAGAATGAATCCAAGCGAGCACTACCTTGGAGTCGGAAAATGCGTATATTTATTAATAGAGTAGTGGGGCCAAACTGTGTCTTGAACCTTGTGGAGCAACTGAGACAGCAGAAGGGCCGCGCACAACTCCAGTCTCGCAACCGAAATGGTTTTAACAGGCGAGACCTTAGACTTGGCACAAACTAACTGCACCGAGTAGTTAGAACCAATGCGGACTTGCAGATATACGACTCCGCCGTAAGCACGCTCGCTGGCGTCAGCGAAACCTATTAAGTTGATGGTACATCCATCTACCAACCCAAGATGACGCGGAATAGTAATTTGATTGAGCGCGGTAAGCTCAATACAAACTGGCCCCAAGCGGCGACAATATGTTCAGGGGGTGTTTCATCCCACTCACACTTTGATAGCCAAAGCTCTTTGATCAAGAGCTTGGCGTACAAAATTGTGGGAGCCACAAAACCCATTATGTCCCATAGTCGAGCCACTGTGGACAGCATAGTGCGCTTGGCGCACTTGTCATCTGGTGGTGAGACGTCAAACCGAAAACTATCACAGGATTTGTCTCAGCGTAAACCGAGAACCTTATGCGGTACAGACTTCTCAAACTCAATGTCTGGAGAAGCTTTATGAGAATCTGGTATGCGTGCGAGAACCTCCTTAGGGCCTGTTCACGAGATCGGTCTAAGCGGCGCGCGTCGCGGCGGGCGGCGCGGCAGAGCGTCGTGCACGCCACGACCCTACAGCAGCGGTAAACGCAGCGGCAAGTGTGGACGTATTTGGGCCGACGGAGTTACCCATAAATATGGCGATAGCCAAAATATCTTTGTGTAACTATACGGTATACCTACAACATTGTCGACATTGGATCTTCATTTCTTACAAGTATTTTATATCAAAGGAATAATACATATTCGCAATTAATGAGGCGTTGAATAGGTACCTACACAACGTAGAATACGTTAAGTAGGTAGGTAAATCACCTTTTAACTTTCATAGTAGCTGTGTCTGTACCTAAATAGGTACATATGTACATTACACAATGTTTTAATGTTTGCGATTTATATTAAAACCTACCATTACATTCTGTAAGACATTGTTTCATTACATCTCGCAACGTTTAGGCCTTGCCACACGGCACAATTTTACCATTGATCAAATTTTCAATCGAATTGGCTTTGCCCGTCTACACGACACAATCAAATCACTGATTTTCATTCCGTCCACCCGATTGGTTAAAATCTGGTGGTACCGCCCACCCGGTGAACTTGAGTTGGACGACTGGCGTCTACACGTCACGATTGCATCAAGTGATTTAGTCAAGTTGGACGTAAAATTGTGCCGTGTGGCAAGGCCTTTTTATTAACATTTTTGTATTTATACAGCGGATGTGTTGTTATCCATACACGCGACCGTTTTAAAATTTCGACTTTAAATGTCTCCGTATTCATTACAAAATAGTTTAACCGCCTAGTTCGTCCCTCGCGTAACGCTGTTCGTGCCGCTCGGAGTCGTGGCGTCGGACTCGGTCGCAGTACATTTGTTCCCGCCGCTCGCCGCACCGCCCGCCGCGCCGCTCGCCGCGCAGCCATTCGCGCCAAAAAAACGCGCGCGTTGTCGCTGTGCGCGGCGGCTCGTGGCGTGCTTCGAACGTCTTCATACATTTGATCTTACCGCTCGCCGCCCCGCGCTAAGCCGCCGCTCAGAGCGGCAAGGTCGTGACAGGGCCGTTAGAGTTGCTTGTCCATTCGACAAGATCAAACTGGCCTCGCTTGAAAAGCTGAATAAGCTCTTCACAAAGCGAAATTGCTAGCGGAGCGGGTATGACATTACAGGCAATGTCATCTATATACAAAGCGGATGTGAAGTATAGTATAGTATAGCGTAGCATAGCATAGCATAGCATAGCATAGCGTAGCATAGCGTAGCATAGCATAGCATAGCATAGCTAATTAGTGCTTTATCTTACACACAGTTTTAGCACCCACCTTGATCTCTTGAAGAGCAGAACAACAACAAGACGTAATACAATGAGAAGTATGTAACGTAGGTACGGTACCCATAATCACATACCCAAGTACCGTCTCAATAGCGGGCGGTAAATCATATCGCTCACTACGAACTATGTTAGCTAGTAGCAAGTGCGGAAATATTGAAGCTCCGATCAAAAGATCAATGCCTGCCGGATTCGCAAACTCCGCGTCGGCTAACGGCAATGACTCGAGATGAGTGAGTGATGCTACGTCTACATTAGCGTTCGGCAATGCGTCCGTGATACGCTCCACGATAAGCGAAGAAATGTTAAAATTAACGTTCCTATCAAAACGCGAATGTATTTTAATATCTACGGAACCCCTGCAATGCTTTTCTAATCCGCCTATCCCTTTGACGGTTGAGTTAGTATTTTTAAAGTTATTCCATAATCCGAGGCGTTTGAAGCATTCCGATGTTATTAGATTGGTCTGAGATGCGCTATCTAGCAGACAACGTACCATGTGCGGCGACCCATTAACGTCATATACGATAACTTGCGCTGTCGCTAACAGAACAGTCTTAGACGCCATACATGGCGGCCTAGCACTGCTCTGATCACTGCAAGCGCGCGAAGGCCGTCCGCGCGTACGTGCCGCTCGCGCAATGGATGTCGTACACAACGATATCTCATTATTGCGAGGCGTGGAAGGCGCAGCTACCGTGTTCTGCACTTGCGTGAGTGTGTCAAGGTTGGCGGCTTGACTTGACAACCGGTTATTTTTATCAAAATGTAACAGTGTATGATGTTTTTGTTTACACGTGCGACATCTCGTTCTACTGGAACAATTACTCGTTTTATGTTTTATGCTTAAGCAATTAATGCAAGCTTTGTTATCTTTTACGCTTTTAAAACGAGCAATTGGATTTAAATCATTAAAGGTGGGACACTTATAGTAATGGTCGTGCACTATATTACTGCACAGACACTTCTGTGAATTATAACTATTAGATTCCGAACATGTTACGTAAGATTGTGGATTAGGGACTGAGTTATTATTACTATTTCGCGATTTATTCAACCTTTGTTTGTTGTTGTTAGTGTTAGACGGGCCAGGTGAACCAGACTGCGTATTATGAAATATTCGACACTGATCTTTGATGAACGAAATAAAACTATCTAGTATAGGTATTTTATTATTGCGTTCCGTCATCTCGAATGCGCGAATTGTATCAGTGTCAAACTTTTTTAAAGCGAGTTGAAGCAACATAAAGTCGGAAAGATCTTCTAATTTTAAGTTTTTAAGAGAATTAACTGCGGTAACAAAGTTATCAATAAACAGCTGGAAATTCGAGACAGACGCGTTGCCGGACAGTTTGAGATTTAAAGCTTGGTCAAAGTACGTAGACGCTAGGACGCGCGTGTCTTGATATCTGTCAAGTAGTGACTGAAATATGACCTGATAATTCTCAGCACTGGGTGTGACACCTGCAAATACGGACTGGGCCTTCGGTGACAGTTAACCTATTAAATAGTACAACCTGTCAGCATCTGTCAGAGAACCATTATCGTGCACTGTAGACTTAAAACTTGCATAGAATAACGGCCAATTTCGTATATCTCCGTCAAACGACATAATCTCGATTGGCGGTAATCTCGGTTTGCGGGCAACGGGCTCTGCTGAACATTTACCCTCCAATTGCGATTGTATACGCTTAATAATACAATAAAGATCTTCGAATGAGGTATACGCCTGATAGTTCGGTTTTTCATCAGGATTGATAGAAAGTAATCTTGCGTTATAATCGTCTAACAACTTATGAAAATCTGTTCGAATACTATCTACTGTTATACAATAACTGAGAAATGCTTCGCTGTTACCGTCAGACATAGATGCGGTTTTTGAGCATTCATATATGTTTTGAATGCGCTCAAATAAAATATTGCGTTTCGCTTCTAAGATTGTCATCTCTTTGTCTTCCGACACGCGTGACTTCTTTTGTTGTGACATGCTTACGTAAGTATAAGCTAATGAGAACGAAACAAAATAAGAATATCTAATGTATCTATTATTTTACCTAAGTAGGCTAAGTAGGCAACACTTTAGAGCTGAGGAAATAAAAGTTGATTGAAATATGAGATTTATAAGACAACTATGATAGTTGCAGAAATAATAATTTAATAAGTAGGTAGCTACATAAAAGTTTACCTACTAATGCGGGCGGAAATAACCATGTGACGGTTATGTGAATATATTAGGAGTATAGCTAGGTGCTATAACTGCCTAGGTATAGCGGTATAACGTATAAAACGTAAATGAATCCGACTCGTATGGATAAAAAAAAATGGCTCGGCGATACACCGAAACCGATTAGGGTAGGCGACTTGGGAAGGATTAATGGAATGGACTGTATTAGGGCGAGTTCTGGGTCGCCTAGAAAGGAGTAAGGGATGAGGAGATGGATACGGGAGGAGGTGATTGAGTGGGTATAGGATATTTCCAGGATGGAAGGCACTTACCTTATACAGCCTTCTTCGTTTCTTTTCGTCCTGGTGTTTTCGTGATGCAGTTGCTTGTTTTCACTTCACTCACGAGCGGGTTTTCCTTGGTGGAAGCGGTAAATCACATACAGCGGTGCGGCGCGGAGCGGTATCGAGACGGCGTTCTTAGCGACCGGAATGTTCGAGACTGTCACTCGCGTTCACGATCGCGTCGACGAATCAGGCGGAAGGCAGTGCCTCTTCCAGGGAGTGGGATAGAGCGGGACGGAAATATGATATCGCTCGCACTAGAACGTGGAACGATTGATGTTGATGCGATTAGTTATGGATAGGAAGGTAGATGGCGCTACCAAGCATTAAAGACGGAATGTGGATATATTTCAGCATGAGAGGCACCTGGTACAAACTCCTACAACGTGATATCAGCTGTATTATATACACAATCCTTTGCAGATATATTGGTTGTTTGTTTGTTTTTCGTGTGAGTGTGTGGCCAACTCAAGTGTCAGAGTTTTCAGACCGCCCGAAGGCCTTCGACATGGTCTAACAATTCTTATCCTGAGACAAGAACCGGGACCGACAGCTTTACGTGCCCTCCGAAGCATGGTAGTGCTCAGATGTTCCTGTGCAAGCGTTGCTTAACTTTGCCGATCTGTTACGAATGGCTAGCCAAGCCTCACTGTGAGCGCTACATAAACTGGTAAAATGTTACGATTAAAGTACTTATAGCGTTATTTGCTTTTTCTATTCCTTATTGTATCGCCTTTAGTTTTTAAATTAAGATTTACACACTCTCCTTCCCTTTTCAACATTCACAATATTCAAAGATTTCATTCCATGTCACATTAAGATCGTTAACACACGAAGAAACATATTTAGCAAATATGGCCTTTTGGTGTCTTCATGACTGTTAATCACGTGTACTTCATATGATGTCACATATATGACAACTTAGTATATATACGAACAGACCCGTTACTAAAAACTATATCAAAATGTCTCATTATTAATCCCAAAACTTGTTTCTTCTGATTACTTAGCGTTACATGGGAGAGTTACTTAAAAACGTAATTAAAACTTAGTTGTCGAAGAGTTTTTGCGTCACAATGGCGTCATGGTAGGCTTTTGTTCATGTTCCGAGTTTGAAGGTTTCGGTGGTACACTTGAAAGTGCAGTTTTGGAGATCCAAGACTGAAGGTCTATGGGAAGCTCTAGTAAGTATAACTTTTAATTCTACTTTTTATTTGTAAGAACAAAATGTTCGCTCAATGTTATCTATTTATATTCAGAGGCTGGTGGACCGCTTTGTCCAAAAATGTTGTAAAAATCATACCACCTGTACGATTTTTTACAAAAGTTTTGACACCTACAAGGTTAAACCATCGGACACCGATTACAAGAAAATGTCAAGTATACGCAATTTTGCCCACGAATTGGTTGGTATATCAACATTGCCAGTGAGGTTTAGGTAGAGTTTGCTCACATCAGTACTGATAGTTTTATCTAATCAATTAAGTTAGTATTATTTCATTCGCGTATTCAAGTCTTTCTATAAGTTTTTATTTTATACATTGACCTCTACTTGAAATATCTGCAGCTCTCCAACTTATCCGGCTGGTCCGCTCACTTATTCTTCAAATATGCTTATACAGCGAGAGTTAACCTCTTTGAAACACCTGAAATGAAAAAAGCACATTAATAAAATATTGCCAATGAATACAGATGATTTACATTAAAGAAGCTGATTTCTTAAGGATATCATGTGCCGATTAAAGTTGGCGTATTGACGGTTGTCATTAGTGTAGTTCGTAGTTGGCGCCGTTGGCGGCGCTAGCGTCGTTCGCCATCTGTCTTGCATTGCTTTGGCGTAAGAAATAGACAGCTGTTGCACTGACACTCACGCGACTGTTACGCCGCCTAGCGGCAATTTGGGTCGCAGAAAGTTTGTCTTAAATGCGCCAATAAGAAAAACATCTCTATAAATATATATCTATGCTCTATGATATTGCTCTGTCAGCAATCTTTAGAATTGAAGTTCATTGTGAAGAATCTCGCTCAACTTTCGCATTCACGCTTGGCCACTTTTTTGTTTTTAAAATGTTTCCTTTACATTGTAAATTGAGTGCTTTGATGGAAATAACGTGACAATAGAAATGTTCTGGTAAGACTTGACACAATGTCACAATATTATTCACACTCAACATCCTGTTTGCAATTGCCTAACAATTGCTTAATGTTTATTTGTTTCTTTATTTTTCCTCCTCCTCAAGTCGGTCCCCTCACTGCTGAGGATCGTGGCTCCGACGGAAACGCTGCAGCAGGCTTCGCCATTTGCTACGATCTTGTGCTTCATGGAGAGCCTGAGACACCGGCATTTGAAGTTCTTCGGACACCTGGTCTGACCATCTTTTCGGGCTTCGTCCTCTCGGTCGCTTGCCATCCACTTTGCCAGTTATGATGAGCTTTTCAAGGTTATCTGTGCTTCGGCGCGCTATGTGGCCGAAGTATTGCAATATCCTGTGGAGGCAGACAGTCGAAAGCCGTTGTTGTTTGTCTAGCTTGAGCTCTTTTAAAATCGAGATATTGGTGCGTCGCGCCGTCCAGGGGATGCGAAGCATTCTGCGCCAGCACCACATCTCGAAAGCATCGATCCTTTTTCTATCGCCTGCCTTCAGAGTCCACCCTTCGGAACCGTAGAGAAATATTGGAAAGACCAACGTGCGAACAATGTAAATTTTGGTTTTCCTTGAGATGTTGTGATCTTTCCAAATCTTGGTGAGCTGTGTCATTGCGGTCTTAGCCATGCCGATGCGTCGACGGATTTCCTTTTCGCAGCCGCCTTTGCTGTTGATCACTGATCCAAGATACTGGAATTCTTGTACTGTTTCGTAATCATCCAGCAGGTTGGTTCGCTGTACTTGGCCCAGCCGATCGACCACCAACAATTTGGTCTTATTTTTATTAACGCTTAAACCAAATTCTGCACTGACTTGTTCCAAGCGCTGTAGTAGCTCCGCCATTTCTCTTTCAGATCCAGCCAGCAGGGTGGTATCGTCGGCATATCGAAGGTTGGATATTTTGGTACCTCCAACACTGACGCCGCCTTCCCATCCTTCTAGTGTTTTCCGCATTATATGTTCACCATAGATGTTAAATAGAATGGGAGATATAACGCAACCCTGTCGAACGCCTCTCTGAAACTTAAAAGAACTGGACGTGTGATTTCCCACGCTAATTGTACCAAAACCTGCCTCGTATAGGTTTCGGATCAGACAAACCATGTGACTCGGCACGCCTGTTCGGTGAAGGGTCTCCCATAGATGTTGCCACCTCACAAAGTCAAAGGCTTTTTGGTAGTCTACGAAGCATAGTAAGACTGGGGTGTTGAATTCGTAGCATTTTTCTACGATAAGTCTCAGGTTTGTAATTTGTTCCCTGGTGCCTTTGCCTTTGACGAAACCGGCCTGTTCCTGTGGTATTTGCCAATCTATGTAGGATCTCAACCGGCTGTTGATTATGTGCAGCATGATTTTGCTAGAGTGGGAGATCAAAGCGATAGTTCGGTAGTTACCACAGTTCCTTACCGAGCCTTTTTTGTGGAGTGGCATAATCGACGAGTGAACCCAATCAATAGGCCATTCGCACGTTTTCCAGATTATGCTGCAAATTTTGTGCAGTAGCTTAACGCCTTCCGGGCCAAGTGATTTTAAGACTTCTGAGGTAATTTTGCCAGGTCCTGGTGCTTTGTTAACTTTAAGCTTACGGATGGCATCCTCTACCTCGGATATAATGATGTCTGGTTCCAATTCGGCCTCTCTTAAGTTGTTCGTTATCACATTGTTGGATTGATCTTTGTACAGATCTTCACAATACTCCCTCCAACGTTCCACCGCTTGCTTTATGTCATTGATCGGGTTACCCTCCCTGTCATCAATCTGCCAAGAGTGTGGTTTGAAGTCGCGCGTGATCTTACGAATCTTTCTAAAAAGGTCTCCCGTTTGATGTTTTTCGGCGTGTTTCTCTACCTCTGCGCAGATATTTTCAATGTAACAGTTTTTGTCTCTTCTGCATTGTTTTTTAACAAGCTTGCTTAGGCGCGAGTATTCTTGAGCCGCCGCTGGGGTATTAGAGTTCTTGAGTTCTTTTCTCTTGGCGATTAGTTCCCATGTCTGATCCGTTATCCAATCCTTTCTAGCTACAGGCTTTTTAGTCATGGAGTCGAGGGTCTCCATAATTTTTTCTTTGAAGGCAGACCATACACATTGCGATGTGACTTCGGCTGTTTGCGACACTGAGGCTAGCTGTCTTTCACTCTCCCTCATAAAGAAGTTGGCTTCAGCTCGGGAAATCCGCTTCACGGGCTTATTACGTTTATGAGTAGATTTAATGCGAATATGCATGTCCGCTACTAAAAGCTGATGATCGCTTCCGCAATCGGCTCCGGGAAACGTCCTCGCGTTGGTTATTGAAGACTTCCATCGATGGGTGACAGTAATATAATCGATCTGATTGCGACAATTATCTCCTGGTGATTTCCACGTGTATAAGCGTCTGTTGTGGTGTTGAAAACAGGTGTTAGTGATTGTCAGGTTATTTCCAATACAAAAGTCGATAAATTTTTCACCTCTCTCGTTTCTACAGCCAAGTCCGTATTTACCGACTATATGGCGAGTATGATCTTCGTTTGATGTGTCTCCCACCTTTGCGTTCCAGTCGCCTTGTACAATAAGCAGTTCACGTCTAGATATGCCACTGATTGTCTCTTGCAACGTGTCATAAAAGTGATCGATATCCGCCTCGGAAGACTGGGAAGTGGGAGCATATACCTGTATGATGTTAAGTGGGAACGGTTTAGAGTCTAAACGTAGTGTCATTATTCGTTCGTTTACCGCATTATACCCGGTAACACAGGCGTTGAGTTTAGGAGGCATAATAATTCCCACACCGTATCGATTCTGTGTTTCATGCCCTGAGAAATACATTGTTTTCCCAGTGGTTGTTTTAAAATGTCCTGCTCCCTTCATATTTATTTCACAGAGTCCCAGGATAGATATATTATGCGCATCCATTTCCTTTTCTACAGTCTCGAGCTTGCCAGATCGACCGAGCCCTCGCACATTCCAGGTGCCAATACGATGTTTAGGTCGGATGGATATTCGTGTTTTGTCTTCAGGCGTATTAACTGCGACAGGAGCCTGATGACTCACTCCTGAAGAGTCTTCGGTCGCATACTTCCCACCCATTGATCCGGATATCAATGGGCGCCGAGTGTCAGTCGGGTCGTCCGACATCGCTGCATCCTTAATGAGACTTTCCATCTTTGCTCTCTTGGGAATTTAATCGTAGTGGTTTCCCATTGCCTTCTACGTCGGGTTGTTTTGAGGTGATTTAATACCTCACGGCCCCCGCAGCCGCCTCGAAAG
Organism: Euclidia mi; assembly: GCA_944739405.2. Classification (NCBI taxonomy): domain Eukaryota; kingdom Metazoa; phylum Arthropoda; class Insecta; order Lepidoptera; family Erebidae; genus Euclidia; species Euclidia mi. The sequence continues at coordinate 95,819,307 of OX123185.2, forward strand.
CTTGAGGTTACAGGATATTTAACCGCCGCCTGTGGTTCGGCGTTATTGCTCGTTTAGCACCACCCGGGGGGTACGTGTAGGGTGGGCCTAGGAAGTGGTGGTAAATCCTACGGACGTGAGCAACTCCACCCCCCTTTTCTTTATTTTTATTTGTGGTAATTTTGCCAGTGGTAATTAATGAACTTTGTCGTGGTAAAATACTAGATAGGTGTTCAGTCATTTCCACATTTGGTATGGAAAGACCAATATACAAAGTAATTCTAATTTAACGAGTAATACTTGGACTCAAGAAAACAATTCACTAAACTGTCTAATAAAGTTTAATTGATTTAGTCCATATCCATCGTGACTATTGTCGCCGATTGAAATGTATTATAGTAAGCCTTGTTTTATACTTACTAATACTTAGTATATGTGATTTAATCCTGGATTTATTTGGGTAAGGGACATAGACTAGTGCTTACTTTTTATAACATACATGCGAACATCTATGACTGCAAATGTAAAAGCAAGTAACTCAAGACCATCTCAAAACAAAGGTCCCAAACATCCAAACTCGCGATCGAATTTCCTCCAGTCGCAAAGAAAGCTTGGAAAACAAGAAGATTACCAAAGTGGGACTTAAATGTTTTTAATTGTTGCCCCGGGGTCTAAACAAGCCGGTGAAGATCAAATGTTCGTCGGCAACAATTAAGGTGTTTGGAAATTCGAGTTTGAATCTCTGATTCTGTCGCTATCAACAAAAATTAGTGTAAGATGTCTTAATGGGCCGGTTGTTTTTGTAAAATGGAATTTGAGACGAGATTGTTACGCGAAGATGAAGTGACTGTGATGATAGACTGGCTTAGTAAGTTGAAGAGTCGTGCATCTTTTAGATCGCGATTCAGTCAATCTGGAACCATTTTTCACATTGATAATAATGCGCAGTAAGCGTTACCTAGAGCATAAAACGTTTATCTTTTTTCCTCTATGGTTCGGGAAGTGGGGCTGATGGAAGTATTGCCACATAAAAAATAAAGAAATGTTTAGTAAAAGTTGGATAGGACTAATAATTACCGGACAGTGACGATTTTTATAAGACGTGAATTACATGAATAAGGTACGTATTTAATGTATTGGAATACAAACTTTTAGCTTTTACACATATTTTTTTTTAACAATTTGGTTATAATATTTGAATTAAATGCATTACAAATTCACACGGTAACTTTGACGTTTTCATATGTATTGCAGTTACGTCATTGCAATACAAGGTGTTTCAAGATTACCGGCTCATTCATTAACTAAACTAGTAAATTCATGCTGCGCTATTCGGGTTCACCGTAGTTCGCTCGTTATAATTCTCGACGCATCGTGCATCAAGTTACCTGTGATAACTTTAACTAAGTTTTAATTAAGAATATGTAAACTACAAGTTAAGATGTTTCATGATGTGGTTACTCATGAGTTTTGGCTGGGGTTTTGCGATGAAAACGGTATGGACGTGACTTCGATGCCATCGATTAAGGACGGCCTTCTGTTTATTTAAGATAATAATAAGCAAGTTCTTACTGAAAGGATCCTGTATTCAGTGCTATTAAACATGGAAGTAAAACATGCTAGGGATTAAATTGTTCTTATCCAAAGGACTGATTCTTTATTCAAATTTGTGCATGTATGTATATGTTTGTTTTAATTCCCGTTAATTACTATTTTCAACGTCTTGGTAACGTAAGAACGGGCACTATTTTTAATTAAAAGCCTTTTCGCTTATCACCATGTGTTAGTTCAGAACTGTCGAGAAAATAAATAATTACCTTGGAATATTTTAAGTCCAAAAGTAGGTCTTGCGAAAATCGTACGGTACATGAATCAGCAAAATAAAACGGTAGCTATATTACAAAGTTCAGACTATTTGCTAGGTACTTACTACGCGTAGTGAGCTAAGACCGACTGCTTATAACCTGAGATGTGGCTGCAAATATCTTCACGTATCTGCTTTTTAGCGCAACAATTTTTTTTAATGATTTTTGGTAGTAAAATTGATTACACCGGAGCTGGATGGAAATTTTTTCCACAAGTAAAAAATAATTTTAAAATGTTGTGTCTTTTTTTATAAAATAATGTTCATTTGATCGCGCAAAACGTCTGTTTCTCATACATCTGCCAGTACTTGCTTATGAAACAAGGTATATAATTTATAATAGCTAACAGTAAGTTACTCACAAATTATTTAATCCTGACAAACATAAAAAAATAATTGACGCAAACAGATTACCCTAGCCTCCTTAAGTTTCGCATGCTCAACAACACCCATGTTTCAGTTCATTGTACGAACTCAAAGATCTTTACTTAATAAACATTAAGGGGCTCTCCATACATAGAACTGACGTGAAAAATATTTTTTCGTTCAGTCTTATACATGCGGCGAGTCTATAGATAGGTCTTAAAAATAACTTTAAAGTTTCTAAAACCATAGTTTCTCAAAGCCAATAGCTTGAAAGATAGACGCTTCCAAAGTGGTTTATTGAGTGTGAAAATGTCTAGCTTACATAAGTTAAGATAGTATCATCTATTTGCAGTCATTTCTTACATAACAAACATGGTAATAGCGAGCAGTAAGTTACACACAGCAGTAATTTCATCCTGACAAACATAAAAAAATAATTATCGCAAACAGATAGCCTCTTTAAGTTGCGAATGATCAACAAAACCCAACCATGTTCCCGTTCATTTGTACCTCGTATTCAAAGGTCTTTACTTACCCCCGATGCGCCTCTCGCTTTGACGAGCAATGCAATTAAAACTTCTTACTTTCTCCCACAAATAAATATGACATGGGGTACATTTTATTTGATTTGTAAAGGCTACAAACTTTATTCAATTTTTAACTACGCTTTGTGTGTAAAGGGTCACTCGTTCTTAATAAGTGTATTTTATATCATTTTCGATCGGAATACGATCCCTGGGTATTAAAAACAATAGTGAAAATGCAATCATCGATGAATATAACGTTTATCATCAATGATAGCTCGTATGGCTTAAATGGGCAGCGACAGCCTAGTGGAGAGACTGACAGACTGCTACGCAGAGGGTCCGGTTTCGAATCCACGGCGCGCACCTTTACGCGACTTTTTGGAGTTATGTGCGTATTAAATTGTTAATTATCGCTTGCTAAACGGTGAAGGAAAAACCTGCATGTCTGAGAGTTCTCCATCATGTTCTCGAAAGACATGTGAAGTCTGCCAACCCGCACTAGGCCAGCGTGATGGACTATGGCCTTACCCTTCTCATAGTGAGAAGAGGCCCGTGCCCAGCAGTGGGACAGTTTATATACTGGGCTGATGATGATGATGGCTTAATGAACCGACCATTTCGCCGCTTTAAACCTACCCTGAGCGTCGTGTGTTCGGTGGTCAATCTTAGAAGTTAACGAGTTATAGTTTGATTCGACTAAAACTACACACACTCGTTAACGGGACACCGGTTTCTTTTAGGAATGAGGTATAATTTCTGTACCACTTTACAAACGCTTGCCGTGTACTAAACGATAGTGTGTTACCTCCATCGTGTAGGCTTTTGACACGTCTTAATGGAACGAACGTTTTGTCCTAATTAATAGACGGAGCGGCCACAAGTACCAGGACACCAGGCGTCGGCAGTGGTATGGGGCGCGTCGCAATCGTAATGTCTAATTGAAAGCAAACAGCTAGCCGTGATGGCGCACAAAGGACGAGTGAATTGTTCAACAGCTCTGTGTGTTTCATGCTTGCCTGGTACTTGGGTTGAGCGCTGTTATTGTTGCATACCCTTATTTTTACATTCCGTACTTCAAGAAGTAAGTTTTGTAGCGTTAGTTTTGTAGCCAGCCATTTATATACATATGAATTTTTACACTCGTAAATGAAACCCAAGGGTTACAGTCTACTTACATAGCGTCATGCAATTTGGTAAGAAGCAAAATTGAGGTAAATTCTCAAATAAAGAGGAAAAGTGAATTAACACATGATAGTTGATTGTATCACACAAAACGTACCGAATACATCTATGTGCGATTAAACATTTGCAGAAGGGCAATCGGCTATGACCTATTATATCATCATCATCATCAGTCCTTTATACTGTCCCACTGCTGGGTACGGGCCTCTTCTCACGCTGAGAAGGGTATGGCCGTCGTCCACCACGCTGGCCTAGTGCGGGTTGGCAGACTTCACATGTCTTTCGAGAACATTATGGAGAACTCTCAGACATGCGAGTTTCCTCACGATGTTTTCCTTCACCGATAAGCAAGCGATAATTAACAATTTAATACGCACTTAACTTCGAAAGTTATTGGTGCGCGTCGTGGATTCGAACCCGAGACCCTCTGCGTAGAGCAGTGTGTCGTACTCTCCACTTCTATCGCTGCTTATCGACCCTATTCATCTACATCACCAAAAATAAGTTGGTCCATCAATTTGACACATCTTTACGTAAGAACTTTTCGAAGATAGATTTTCGCAATATAAACGAACATTGCCCTAGCTTCCTTCAAATGGTGTACAAGGATAAACACTGCAGTATGCTACAACTTCGTACGCATGAGTTTCCTTCGCCAGGTAAAAATGTCTGACTTGGACCATTTTATTATAAATATAATTTAATATTATGACAAGAACTATTATCTTCTTAATATATAAAATCCTTGCGTTACTTACTGACTGACAGACACGCTACAGCCGAAACAGCACAGGAAGCTGAAATTTGGCATGTATGTTCCTTGGGTGCACTAAGTAGGGATTTTCCGAAATTCCCACGGGATCGGTCAAAACGGGTAAATTAAAAAAAATGCATGCTGCTTGCGTCCTCTAGTTAACTATAAATTAAATCTTTCAGAGACTGGTACTTACATTGACTAACTCCGTAATTACTACTAAGGCTTTCTAATACTATCTTACCGCTTCTACCAACTACTTTTAATGTATAACAGCATAACTTTTAATGGGCAATAATCTATAAACTTACTCAATAAACAATCTATCAAACCTTTTATCGAAATTAAGTCCTCCATAAATACGAAGGAGCTCGTGTTTATAACGCTATAGCTGAGCCCGCGGTTACACCTGCGTTATTAAGGGCTACTGCTCTGCACAGGTGGCACATATCGTGATGTGGCACATAGTCTTCCTCAACAAATGATCTATTAAACACAAAAATAATTATTCCAATCGAACTGCAAGTTCCTAACTACCAGTTGGATTGGTTGATTAAACCAAACAAACAGACTCTGCAGCTTTTTTATATTCATTATACAGCTGTGCCCGCGGTTACCCTCCTTATTCAGGGCTACTGCTTCGCACCTTTCTCGATAAATAATCTATCCATTACAAAATTGACTGCCTCCGTGGTCCAGTTGATAGCGTATGCGACTGCTCATCGGAGGTCCCGGGTTCGATTCCTGGGTCGGGCAAAGTGTTACTGGGTTTTTCCGAATTCTCAGTAGCAGCACGGAATCTGGTGATGTGCCCGGTAACAGCAATAGGCTCGCCCCCTATTACGTGGGGAATTCATGGCGAAATGTGGGTGTAATATTACACCTCTGCCTACCCCTTCAGGGTTACAGGTGTGAGTCTATATATAGAGTCATTACAAAATTAATCATTCAAATCGGACCAGTAGTTCCTCATATAAGCGCGTTCAAACAAACAAACAAACTTTTCAGCTTTATTACATTAAAAATATATAGCAATAAAATCTATAGCAAATTGAAAGCATATAATGTATGTTTTTGTATATGTAAGTACTAGAACATGAATACCGGTATTCCCGATCGATGATGGCTTAGAACCACTTACAGCCCTCAATCGTTACGAGTGAATATTTCAACGGCTTCCAATCATACTGTAGGGAACACGTCAACCTTTTTCAATTGAAAATGCTATAGCGTTTGGGTTTGTCCCAGATTAAAAAATAAACAGTTTCTACCAAGGACCGGGTATTGATAAAATTGCCAAAAGTAAGCGTGTGTGTCTTGTATGTTGTATATTATCATATATTTAGTAACTTATAGGTACATAATATGTGTATCTATATTTGCTAATGGTATAAAGCCAGAGTTTGTTCGCTTCAATACGCTCTCAGGACTACTAGGCCAATTTGATATTATTTGTGTTGGGTAGTCTATTTATATTTTCTTGATATTATTTGTGTTGGGTAGTATTGAGGAAGGCTATAGGCTATATAACATAACGATATGTGCCACGGGTGCGAACTAGCCGAGCCTGAGGGCTCAGCTTTCTTTGTTATTAGGCTTAGGGCCTGTTTCACAATGTCAAAGTAAAGTTCTTAGTAGGCTAGTTAATACTTAATCAGTAAGTAAAGCTATCTCACGCGTTTCACAATCGTGAAGTAGTACTAATCGTCACTAAAACTACTCGGTAACTTATAGATCGGCTGAAGTAGTAATTAAACGTTGAGCTGCTAAGTAAGTAGGACCATCTACACCCATCTGTTTACCAGATGTTGACAAAATACGCCAAAGAAAGGCATTCTTTTGTTTGTTGCTATACAAAGGTACTGTGTTTGTTGCCTGCGGCACGTTTAGTTTGAATTACGTGTTTTCGTGATTTAAAAATGATGGATTTATTTGATGTGATGAAGACGAATTTGAGGAGTTTTATGACCAAGTGACGCAACCTCGAAGAATAGAGCTAAGAAGAAGATAATTCGCAATAGAGCAAATTATTTATCGGCATTAGATGATGTAGATTTCAAAGCGAGATTTCGCCTGAGTAAAGAAGCGGTGAATTATGTTTATTTTCGTAGGTATTTAAGATAACATAAATATATATAAAAAAAGGTGAGTTCACATCTCCAGGCGCACATAGTGTCTTTGGTTTATGGAAACAACTTTGATTGATATTATAAATAATAGCTATTGGTAGTTAGGTAGGTACCTACTTACATAGGTACCTAGAAACCTATGTAAAGGTAAGTATGTGCCTATATTATATGCTCTTCTTAAACCTCTCCTTTTTTTCAGAATGAGTGTGAACAATAAACAAGTAAACAACCGAAATAAAAATGACATAAGGACTGCGTTTTGTTACTACGCAGAGTTATAAAACAATTCTTAACTTTTACTAGTGAAATAAAATAATATTCGAAGTTTTAATAGTCCACTGACTCTAATAAAATACAAAATGTAATAAAAAACATAGTATTTTTAAGTTAATTAGATAAAAATCACTAATCATTTTACATAATCGTTGAACGAAACGCGGAATTTGAATGTTGCCAGTCATGTTTTAAGTAAGTTTATAGTAGTTACTCTTCACGTTAAGATTTCTTAACTTCCGCTGCGTTTCACAATCGCCACGCCCATTTGGGCGTGGCGATTGTGAAACGCAATTAGGAATTGTGAAACGCAGCGGAAGTTACCGAGAGGATTTATCGCCTTAGTAGCATACTTGTCAAGTAGCTACTTATGAATTTACTGAGACATTGTGAAACAGACCCTTAGAGAGTTAGTGCTGTTCATGTACATTGTACATGCTTATCATTTTGACATTCGCTGATAAGTCTTTTTGTATTATTCCTTTTATATATATATATATATATATATATATATATATATGCTCAAGATATATATATCCAGGCGGGTGACTCAGTTTGAAATCAAGAAAGTTTTAAGATGTCAAATTTTATAGATACAAAAGGTTGTCAGTTCTACATCTACATAGAGAAAGAGGCTTTCACTCAAGCATATTAAATAAAGGTACATCAGTTATTTACTGACTCTCACATAGTTACTTAGGACGATTGAGTCCTCCCTGTTTATTACCTGCGGTGCTAATGGTCGTTTTATTACGAGGATACGTTCAATAAGGTTCTAAAGAGCTTTAATGTATTGGCTGTGTGAAAGGCTGGGCTCACGAATACAAAAAGAACCTACGCAGGTAAAACTCTTGCCCACTTCAACGGTAGGCTTGTTGATTGGGATAAATATTATCAAAAAATAAAATGATGATATTTCTTTTTCGTCATCCATCATCATGGTTCCAGCGTTATCCTGGTTGCATCCAAGACTTTCGCCTTGGTGCCCGTGGCCCGCTTTCTAGTCCGGCGACATATGACAGAATCATGGCTTTTAATATGTGAAGTTAGTTTGAACGAAGCAGCCTCAAGGTATCTCCACAAAACAATCGCCTCCTAAACTTCCATAACATGCATGATAAATCAACAATTTTATTGAACCCAGAATTTTTCGAATTCTTCGACCCCATAATCAACTGTAAAATGTATGCCATAAAATCAACGAAAGCCTTTATGTTTTTAAACTTGTTCGGCTTTTAGATAGCTATGCGAAAAACCCATTTCCCTTTCTAATATACCTATCCTAATCCCGATCTATCAAAAACGAACATTACGGCCGCCTAAAACCAAAATGTACCAATGAGCCAAAGTGTCCCAAATGTACCGATGTCCCTGCCGAAATCCTAGAAATATCCCGATCCTTTGGAAGTATAGACGCATTAGCAGATTAGTTCCAACGTGTGCACAAGGAATGAATGCAGTTTTAAGAGCTAAAGGGAATATGGAAGTGCCATGCGTTTGGATGAAACGTCGGTGACGAAAAGCAAAGGCTGTGGAGAGCAGACGTATTGAGATGAGGTGTGTATATGTGGGTGCCACGTATTTACTGGATTTCTGATCAATTTTGTAATGATAGTACTGATGGTATTGCTTTAAATGGGTGCTAATATTTGGGAAACTAATTCGTTGTGATAAAATAAAGGTGGTATACGTGGTACGCCCTCAAAATAGTCCATTTGAGGGCGTCTGGCCAGAGATCGCAAAACACGGAGATTTAAGGAAATCCAGGGGAGAGGCGTTTGCTCATCAGTGGAACAATATAGGCTAAGAAAAAAGAACTGGACTCATCAGTCATCCCGTAGCCACGAGTGGTGTAGCCCATGCCGAAACTTTGGAAGAGGTACGTACGGAGATCTTTAATTCAACTTTATTAAACGGTTTTATTTAGCTTGACCTGTTTATTTATTTGTTTATTTGTTTGTTTGGGTCAAATTTAGTAATTGGAATTTTTTAAACGGTTTTATTTAGCTTGACCTGTTTATTTTTTATTTATTTGTTTGTTTGTTTATTTGTTTGTTTGGGTCAAATTTAGTAATTGGAATTTTACCCCATTCCTGATGACAGATTGATCTGATATTTGGTACACACTCTTAATCTTGATGACAATACAACATAATATATTCCTTATGATTGTAAATCCACGATGGCCGCCGATACAAAATGGCGGATCACATATTACTTCACAACAACCTCGATATGGGTATCAAATGAAAGGGCTTGATTGGTAGAACAGAGCTAATTATAAAAAATCCAAGATGGCCGCCGATACAAAATTTTTAGCTTTTAGTACTAACCTAACTACATATTTATTTATTGTAATAAAACCGTTTAACATAAAAATGTTTTTTATTTTATTTTATTTAGAAATAATTATGTGACTGAGATTCGTTACATTCATATTACAATGCTTCGATGAAGTTTTGATTACGTACATGACAAAATGTTGTATCCTGTGTATTTTGACTCGGTTTCCTCTTTTTGTACGTCGGAAATGATAGTATGTTCTACGTAATGCAGAAATACTGCATTTAGTGTTCCATAGAAAACATTGTTTCACTTATTTTTAATCTTTATTCGGGATATGTTTCCCGGTTTCAGCAATTGTGAGAAGCGGCTATTAATATTTACGATATTTTATCTCATAGATATTAATTAAAAGGTATTATCTCTCTTATTAATTCGAACTTAAAACACAAATGGAAGATATAAATCTATATACATACAAGAAAAAAGAATATGTTACTATTGACATTAACTATGAGAACACTACTACACTGCCTCCTTACTCATTCAACCTCATTATCAAACCCAGAATTGAACCGACACCAACCAAACTACTCCATATCATCAGAATCATTCTATACAATCCTTTGCTAAGATATTCACAAATGACTTTGAACCGTTTCTATGAAGCGGAGGTCTTGGTAACCGTCTGCTAGTTACAAAAGAGCGACGCAGTATCGAACTTGTAACATTTGCATTTTAGATTTAATATCATTTAACTGCAGAACCCCAAGAGTTTTATGAGATTTACGAACGGTTTAACCAACTGTACTCTAAGAAAGGTATACGCTTTGAATTTCAAACGGTGCTTACTTTTTGTGGGGGACAACTAAGGGATTTAAGACAATCGCGTATATTTATGAATTAATATGCAAATAATTATCTGTAAGGCAGCGATAGCCTAGTGGAGATACCAACAAACTGCCATGCAGAGGGTATCAGGTTCGAACCCACGGCGTGCATCAATGACTTTTCGGCGTTATGTGCCTATTGAATTGTTAATTATCGCTTGTCCCGTGCCTCGAAGAGCACGTTAAGCCGTCGGGCTCGGTTGTCATGAAGATCTTTGACAGTCGTTATAGGGCGTCAGTACCTTCTAAATAAACTGACACTAGTCTAAACCATGGAATATCGCTATCCCTTCGGGTTGCGGAGGGCAGACAGGCAGTCGCTCCGTGGAAAAGCTAATATTCAGCCAAATTCGGTTAGACTAGTAAGCGGACCCCAGATTGAAACTGGGATAACGCTAAGAGGATGATGATGCAAATAATTATCTGGATATATAAAATCCTTGCGTTACTGACTGACTGCCAGACAAGCTGCAGCCAAAACTATTAGGAGCAGGGAGCTGAAATTTGAATGTTCCTTGGGGACCGTAGGAGTGCACTAAGAAGGGATTTTCTGAAATTCCCACGGGATTGAGCAGAAATAGTTAAATTAAAAATAATGTGCGGGCGTAACTGCGACGTTCTCAAGTAACAAAAATACCACTATAATAGATAAATGTCACCTGAGTCTTCCGTGACCACGGTTCCTGTTAAGTAGCCGAAATGTCGGATTAAAATAAATGATGTAGTTTCTAGATCATTCGGTTTGAATGTTATCTCAGTAAAGTTTTTATAATATTATATATATAATATTTTTTGCTGCATGGCATTAAAGGTTTCTCTCTTTCTCCTTCCCAATTATTAATTCCGTGAATCGACTGAAAACGAAAGCCACAACTAGCAAGTAGCAAGCATCAAATTAAATGATGTCTTTTTACGGAAAGCAATTACGGAGCAATATGAGGTCTTCAGTTAATAGCCTATAGTGTATTGCAACATTGCAAGCGTTCATAATAAAGTATCCTCCATTTTGCTGTAAAAGCCTCTTATAGCAACGTTAAAAAAAGATAAATTAATGTCTGTACTGTATAAAAGATAAATTAATGTCTCCTGGTACTGTTTTTACTATATTTTAAGAGAAATTAAGTTCTACTAATATAATTTTATATTATTTAGCCTGTGTGCCCGTCACAAGTCAAGACAGGGCCAGACTTCACCAAGACATACGTGAACATTTCATAAGTTGGTGCAAAAAGAGGTAGTTATACCCCTGAAAAATAAATTAGGTATGCCACGAAAGTTTTCATATTATTTTAATGTATTCGATAGATCTACTTATTAACGATCTCGAAATGATTCCCGTGGCACGAGAAAAGTTTCAGAATATTCAAACAATTCACACAAACGTGGGATGAATGTGACGTGGTCCATGTCAGTTGCTTCTAAGAATTAGTAGAAAAAATTAGTAGCGCTCATAGCGAGACTTGGCTTGCCATTCGTAACAGATCGGCAAAGTTAAGCACCGCTTGCACAGGTCGCCACTTGGATGGGTGACCGTGTATGGCATTTACATCTCAGCGCTACCGTGCTTCGGAGAGCACGTAAAGCTGTCGGTCCCGGTTCTTGTCTAAGGATAAGGATCGTTAGGCCATACCGGAGGCCTTCGGGCGATCTGAAAACTCCGACACCAGAGTTGGCCACACACTCACACGAAAAACAACAAACAAAACAAGTATATTAATATACTTCAAAAAGCGATCCTTTAAAATACCCAGAGTAAAACAATAATACTGTGAACGAAATTACTGCTTATATGAAAAACATAACGATAAAATATTAGATGTAATAGCAAATGCAAATTGCAGCGAATAAACGCGCACTTTATTATTATACTTGATGTTGTATTTCTGTTTTATTCCAGCAGTTACTTTTATTGTTTGATTTATAAAGAATAATATCCTACTAACTGCGCGGGTAATACAGTGGTTCCAATGTTTACAACTAACTGTTTATGGGGGAATGGATTATGGGTTTAATTCCCACCCGAGACAAGAATATAATAAAAAAGTTATTGTCCCATTTTTTATATTTTTTTAATTCACCTGACCTTTAGGTTATTTTGCTAGACCTAGAGTTATTTCATCATCATCATCATCCTGCCAAAGTCCACTGCTGGATACAGGCCTCTCCACTAATACGCCATTGAGCCCGATTTCGGCTTTTCCGAAATTATTTATACAAGGAAAAGAAAGAAAGAAGCTTATAGATCTTTCAATCATTATTGATTGCACTAATGTCATAGTTAGTTAGTTAGTTGGACAGGTGTTTTCCGCACTTAGCCACTTAATTGGGCCATTGTGCGTTAGCAGGGACACGGTTGTCGCCTGCTACTCATACCATGCAAGCTCCTTCCAGAAGGCCATGAGTTGACCAGTGTTGCGTATGGCTTCACTCATGGTTCTGGGGTTGTTCAGGAACCTCGTCCGTTGGTCGCTCACGCTGGTACAATGTAGGATCACATGAGCGGGTGTTTCTTCGGTCTCCATGCAGCCCCTACATAGTGGGCTGTCCGTGACGCCGATGTTGTAGAGATGCTTGTTTAGTGGACAGTGGCCGGTTATTATGCCAGTCAGATGCTTGAGTGTTTTCCTGTTGGAGTGCAACAATTTTTGCGAGAGTCGTTTGTCTAATTGGGGAAAGGCATCTTTAGATTGCCTACACTCTTTTAACTCTGCCCACTCTTTTTCATGTTGTTGTAGGGTTCTCTCGCGTAACCACGTTTTTAGTTGGTTGAAAGGTATCGGAACAGTTGGTTCGGGTCCCAGAGTTGTTATGTCCGATCCTTTCCTTGCCAGTTGGTCTGCTGCGTCATTGCCCGTGGAGTCACTGTGTCCTCGTATCCACTGGAGCGTGACCCGATTCCTCGCTGCAGTTTTCTGCAGCTCTTGGTGGCACTCCATAATTAGGCCGCTGTTAAGCTCGAGAGCTTGTAGTACTGAGGCACTGTCTGTGATGATGCGTATTGACAGGTTGCTCACGTTTCTGGCCGCGATCGCCGTCGCCGCCCTTATAATCCCAACCCATTCAGCTTGGAAGATGGTGTTGAGTTTACCAAGCGATGTTGAGAGATTGATGTTCAAGTCATGGGAGAATACTCCGGCACCTGTCCCATACTTTGTTTTTGAGCCGTCTGTGTATACTCTAACTTCGTGTATACCAGAGCTATCCTTGTGCTCTTCATGCAGTTGTATGCGGTATTTTTTGTCAAAGACAAAGGTTTTAGGTATGAGGTCGCACTTTGCATCTAGCATCGGGATCTCGTTAGTTAACGTCCTTTTCAGGCGTACATGGGTTATTCGGTCGTCTCTTCTCCAAAGCCCGAACTTATCGAGCCGGATCGCGGCGGCACCTGCTTCCTGCTGGATGATGAGGTGCAATGGTCGCAAGTCGAGAAGCACCTCCAATGCCGCCGTTGGAGTTGTTTTCGTGCAGCCTGTTGTGGCCAGACAGGCGAGGCGTTGTATGCTCTGCAGCTTGCTCTTGACTGTGCTTAGTTCAGTGCGTGGCCACCACACTACTGCACCATATGTGAGCATGGAGCGTATTATGGCAGTGTAGATCCATAGGGTGATGAATGGTTTGAGACCCCATTTCTTGCCTATTATTCTCCTGCACTGCCAGAAGATTGTACATGCTTTTGTGGTTTTAGTGGTGATGTGTTTATTCCAGTTGAGCTTGTGGTCAAGTGTTACGCCCAGGTACTTGACTTCACTCGATAGGTTAAGCTCCGTGCCAAAAAGTTTTGGTTTTCTGGTCATACGGGTGTTCCTTTTGTTAGTGAAAAGTACTAGCTCCGTTTTATTTGGGTTGACCGTCAGTTCATGGTGGTTGCACCATTGTTCCATGATCCTGATGGCTGCTTGCATCCGATAATGGATCATGTCTTCCGAGTTTCCTTTGATTAGGATGGTTATATCATCTGCGTAGCCGACCGTGTAGAAGCATTTGTCATTCAGGCTTCTCAACAGATCGTCTACCACTATGTACCAAAGCAGGGGTGATAGGACACCTCCCTGTGGGCAGCCTTTTGCTACTATCCCCCTTGTGGTGGTGTTAACCGTGAATTGAATAGCCCTTTGTTTCAGGAGTTGATCAATCCAGCCACTGACGGTTTGTTCAACTCCAAACTTGTCAAGGGCTCGGCTAATGCTGGTGAATTTAGTTTTGTCGAAGGCGCCTTCTATGTCAATGAAGGCGCCTAAGGTCATTAGTTTGTCAGATAGCGCTGTCTCTATGGTCCCCACTACGCAGTGAAGTGCTGATTCCGTTGATCTACCACTTCTGTAGGCATGTTGTTGCGGGTGTAGCGGTCTGCGTAGCAGTGCGCCTTCCCGTAGGTATCTGTCAGCGAGCCTCTCCAGCGTTTTCAGCAAGAAGGAGGTTAAACTGATAGGTCTGAACGATTTTGCTTGAGTGTAATCCGTTTTGCCTGGTTTTGGGAGAAATATGACTTTTACTTCCCTCCACCTTCGTGGTATGTAATTGTGCGCTATAGATGCTCTATATATGCTGAGTAGCTGTGGCACAATCGTTGTGCAGCCCCATTGTAGAAGTGCTGGTGTTATTTCGTCCAGGCCTGCAGATTTGTACGGCTGGAAGCTATCAATTGCCCATTTCAGCCGGTCCACGGTAACCATGTTGTTGGCTATCGTCTAGTCTGTTTGGGTCGGTGGTCTGTGTTCTGATTCTTCCCAGTCACAGTCGTCGGTCACAGTGCAACCTGGGAAGTGTGTTTCGATTAGCACTTGGCTTATTTCCATGTCTGTGATTGCGTAGGTGCCATCAGGTTTTCTGGTGGAGCCTAGGGTCTTGTTGCTGTCCTGGGATAGGATCTTTTTTACCCTGGCTGCCTCGCATGTGGAGTTAATGTTGGTGCAGAAATTTCGCCAGGACTCTCCCCTGCGGAATCGTATGCGTTTCTTGTAGTGCGACTGGGCTTCTTTGTATTTGTCCCAATCTGTGTCTTTCCTTGTGTTTTTGGCCCGGTTGAAGAGTTTTCTCAGATTGCGCCTGAGCTTCTCCAGTTCCGATCCCCACCATTGGGTTTTACTACTCGTTTTCGGTAGTGTGGTGGGACAGGCTTGTTGGTAGCTGCGTTGTATGCATTTTGTTAGTAAGTTAGTGTTGTGTTCTATGTTTGTAGTGCTTGCGGTCATGTCGTTGAAATTTGACATGGCTATTTCCTGTTCGAGCAGGGTCTTGTAGCTCGCAATGTTGGTATTGCGTGGGTTGCGTTTTGGTTGTGTGACCCTCTCTTGCACTCGTATGTCATAGCAGATACGTCTGTGGTCGGCAAAGGATGGTTCGGCGGACACATGCCAGTTCGTGACAAGTTCCGCGGCCCCATCCGATGCCAGTGTAATGTCTACTATGGTTTGATATCTGGAGGTAAGAAATGTGGGCTCTGAGCCTTTGTTGATTACCGTTAGTGTTGTTGTGTAGATGTATTCAGTTAGGATCTCACCTCGTCTATTTGTCTCGGGGCTTCCCCACAATGGATGGTGGGCGTTAGCATCTGCCGAGAGTATTATTGGCCAGCCGTGGTCCTCACAGTGCTGCACTAGCTCGGCCAGCTCCTTCGATGGGATCTCCTCATCACCGGGCATGTAGACCGAAGCTAGTACTAGCATCTGATCATTGGGCCCTGTTCGTATTCCCACGGCTGTGAGATCTCTAGAACAAAAGTTAGTCAGCAGCAATGCTGGTACCGTTCGGGGAATGTATATGCATGTTCTCGGCTTAGGAGCCAAGCTCCAGTGCAATATCTTACCTCCGATGTTGTTGAGTCCACATATGGTGTCGCCTCTAATCATATCATCGATAATAGCCCTAATCCAGGAGCCGTCTCCTGGATTAGGGCTATTGTGTGGTGGTTAACCTCCAGCAGCCTGCGTAGGATAGCGGTTGCAATTTGCTTGTGCTGGAGGTTCGTCTGTACGACTCTAGTCTGACGAAGATCCGAGAACATTGACGTCCACGGACTCCCCGTCAGACGAGTCGTGCTCGTCGTCGACGTCCGTCACAGCGATGTTTGTCGCTGCGGGCGTCGTGTGTGCTCGGGCTGTGCCCGACGTGGAAGGTTCGGCCGGTGTTGTCGCTTGTCTCTGCCTACTGGCGAGCGGCATCTCCCCGGGCGCGGCAGCCGCCCCGCCACCTCCCGCCCCGGCAGCGTGGAACACTACGTACACGCTGCCGGTGAAGAAGGAGACTCGGCGGTCGCGCGCCTCGATTTTCGGCATTTCCGATTCGGGGATGCCCAGAGATAGGTACAGGCCGTGTTCTTGTATGGTAGCGCTGTATAGTTGCCAAGTTTGGACAGCGTACCATGGGTTTTGGGCAGCTACGAGTTGGTGAATCTTCGGGAGGTCCAGGCTGGTCGACCTCGGCAGCCAGAGCGATGCGCGTACGCGCTTCGCGAGATCCGTCTGCCTGATGACGGTCAGCCTGGTTCCTTCAACCGGTTGTAGTCCCGCTACCGTCTGTTTGAGCCACGCTAGTGATTTTTCATCCTCGCACCATAACTTTAGGACACCTCCTGCTGCGAGGGGTTTGCCTCTAAAGGATGGCGCGAGTGCAGGCTCGTTGTTTGACCGAGGTGCGAAGGCTGCTTCTAGAATCCGCTCCTCTATGGAGCGTTCGAGCTGCCGTGCTTGTTCCACCGTCAGGTCTGTAGGTGGAGTGGCAACGACGGCCACCATCAGATGCGAGTTAGTCGCATCGGCGTAGCTAATCGTTGCCCTCTTGGGTATTGCGTCCACTCTTGCACGCTTCGACGTGGCGCTTGGTGGTGTGTCGTCGTGACGGTTCCTCTTCGACGGTGTCGCCGAATTGGGCCGTCCCGAGAGCGCCAGGTTGGTTGGTGCGTGCCGAGGTCCGCGTTTTCTAGGGCCGCGTTTGCGGCGTGGCCCGGTGATGCCCCATGGGGCTGCCGGCTCCGCATCTCCGACTGCCGTCGGAGGGTCGCGACGGGGGTTGCCCGGTGCTGCACCGGGCGGAGCGGCGCGTGCAGCCGGCGGGAGCGAGCCCGAAGGCTCACTCTTCGCTGTCCGCGTGGCTTCCGCTTGCATGCCTGAGCTGCTGCGTCCACCACTCGCGCCGCGTCCGGCCGATTGCATCATCCTGGGCGGTTTCCTCATCGCGCTGGCTGGGGCCGGGTGTTCACGCTGGTGCGTTACACCAGCTGTTTGTCGTCTCGCGGGGGGTGCGTTCGCCGATGTTGTCCGTTCACTACCTCCCGCGGGGGGTGCGTTCGCCGATGTTGTCGGTTCGCTACCTCCCGCGAGGGGTGCGTTCGCCGACGTTGTCGGTTCGCTACCTCTCGCGTGCGCTGCGTACTCGCGCTGGCGTCGATGATGACGGGAGCGCTTTCCACGGTGTTTGCCTCTACCGGTTTCGGTTGTTGTGTGCGCGTGTGTGTGTGTGCGTGTGTGTGTGTGCGTGTGTGTGTGTGTGTGTGTGTGTGTGCGTGTGTGTGTGTGTGTGTGTGCGTGTGTGTGTGTGCGTGTGTGTGTGTGTGCGTGTGTGTGTGTGTGCGCGTGTGTGTGTGTGTGTGCGTGTGTGTGTGTGCGTGTGTGTGTGTGCGTGTGTGTGTGCGTGTGTGAGTGTGTGCGTGTGTGTGTGTGCGTGTGTGTGTGTGTGCGCGTGTGTGTGTGTGCGTGTGGGTGTGTGCGTGTGTGTGTGTGCGTGCGTGTGTGTGTGCGTGCGTGTGTGCGTGCGCGTGTGTGTGTGTGCGTGTGTGTGTGCGTGTGTGTGTGTGCGTGCGTGTGTGTGTGCGTGCGTGTGTGCGTGCGTGTGTGTGTGCGTGCGTGTGTGTGTGCGTGCGTGCGTGTGTGTGTGTGTGTGTGTGTGTGTGTGTGTGTGTGTGTGTGTGTGTGTGTGTGTGTGTGAGTGATTGAAGCAGTGTGGTGAATGAATGTATGTGTGCATGTACGTGTGTGTGGGTGAGGGCGGCTGGAGGTTTCTGTTGCGTTATTCATAGGGAACCAGACCAAAAGCGGGCGGCAACCTCGGGAAGGATAGTCCACCAGCCTTGCCTTAGGGATCTACACGACTTGCGCTCTCCCCTAAGGCCATTCGTCAAACTCTGCAATGGACGCAGGTGCAGAGAGTACAAGTCAGTGCAGTTCGATGGTGTTAAATGAGTTGAAGTGCACGGGCCTCCGCCCTAATGTCATATCCACATTTCAAAGCCGGAGGCTCCAACCTTTTCTCCTTCTCCTCTCCTCGTCATCCCCAAATAGGACAACATTTTATATGATCCACAAATTGTCGTTCCTTTGTGTGGGTTGTAAAATTTGTAATCTCTGTCGGTACAGCATTTATTGCCAGTGTAGAGATGACTTAAAGATTTTTAAAAAAATACTGGGAAATAAGTACGAATATTGGATGGTAGAATTAAAATAATATTTGGAACCCTGATTGTGGCAAGCGCAATGACTCTTCCTCACTGTTCTAACTATAATTAACACAATATTAAAATACCATTATTATACTTTTACTAAATAGGTGACTATAACAATTACTATCTCCAATGCAGAGAATATTTCCCGATCGCCGCGCCACTAACACGGTACGTCCTTATAACGTCTGTATAAATACGACAGTAGTACGTTAGTATGTCGAGGCTAAGAGGACAGTTGGGACTTACGGACTGAACCTGCATCGTGACATGCATGGCTCATTAAATTTTATTTCCACATAGCGTTTTAAAAGAACCGGTAACAAGTATTCAATTGCAACATAATACATTGAATTAATACGTACTCGTAGTAGGTATCTATTCTAATTTGGCGAGCAGCGAGCAGCGATAGTCTAGTGGAGAGACCGACAGACTGCTACGCAGAGGGTCCGAGTTCGAATCCACGGCACGCACCTCTGACTTTTCGGAGTTATGTGCGTATTAAATTGTTAAATATCGCTTGCTAAACGGTGAAGGAAAACATCGCATCGTGAAGAAACCTGCATGTCTGAGGGTTCCCAATAATGTTCTCAAAAGACATGTGAAGTCAGCCACCCCGCACTTGGCCAGCGTAGTGGACTATGGCCTTACCCTTCTCATAATGGGAAGAGGCCCGTGCCCAGCAGTGGGTCAGTATAAAGGGCTGATGATGATGATCTATACTAATAAAATAAAGCTGAGGACTTTGTTTGTACGCAGTAATCTCTGCAAGTACAAGTCCGATTTGTCGTTTTTTTTTATGTTGAATATAAAATCACGCAATAAGCCACGGGCTCGGAGCAGAAGACCTATCTACTGCTCCGAGCCCGTGGCTTTTTGCGTGATTTTATTTAGCATAGGTATAGCCTTTTAGATAAATGAGTAACGCCGATTCATCAAGTAATCTAATATACGGTAATAAAAAATGGCATTAACAGATAGTCAAAAGACGAAGGCGTTTTCCAAGAACGCTCGGCTCACGCGACGTAGACATGGCAGCACCGCAGCGTCTACGCGGCGTCGACGCAGAGGTGCCGCTGCATTGACTCTGACGCCCAATGTGAGGGCGGCTTCAGGCCTTATAATAGGGCCCCTCTGGTTTTATTAAACGTACAAAACAGTTTACTTGTGCGACCAATATAATCGTCATGACGCAATGGATTTGACACTTATACATCGACTGTTCAATACGGCGCATACCGTCGGGACATCGACTGCAACATGCAATGCTGATTAAGTACAACCGTAGCCTCGGTATACATAATATGTATATATTGTACCAGTATATTATACTGGTACAATACTCACCGACTAGTACACCTTATTAGATATCGTCACCAGCCCAGTATTTAATCTGTCATATTGTGGACACCAGTACCTTCTCGCTGACACAGTGGCGATACCAATAGATTGCCACACAGAGGGTCTCGAATACAAACCAACGCAGCTTGTGTGCTTGTGTGCTGTGCGTGTGCTGGTGTGCTTATTTTAATTCTTAAGTATAGCTCGCCCAGTGCATCGGAAAGCACGTTAAGCCGTCGGTGCTGGCTTTCATGAGCATCTTTGATCATGAATTGTCAGTATCCGTGGATATACTGAAGCCGGTCTTAGCCATGGAATATTATTATCCCTTTGATTTGCTGAGGTCAGACGGTGACAGTCGCTCTGTGTTAATGCTATTATTGTGATAAATCTGATTGGACCAATAACCCCAGACTTCAAGACGATGATGATCTTGGATGATGACTATCTTTATACCGAATAACCGTGGTCCTTCGGTGACCACAGTTCCTATATTTATTTATTTATTTATAGTCTCACGCCTGTATCCCTGAAGGGGTAGGCAGAGGTGTAAATATTACACCCACATTTCGCCATTGTTTCGGCGAACCGGACCAGAGTTTGCGAATCCGGCAGACATTGATGTTTTGATCGGAGCTGCAATATTCCCACACTTGCTACTAACTAAAGTGGTACGTAGTGAGCAATATAACTTACCGCTCGCTATTGAGACGGTATTTGGGTATGTGATTATGGGTACCGTACCTACGTTACATACTTCTCATTATATTACGTCTTGTTGTTGTTCTGTTCTTCACGAAATCAAGGTGGGTGCTAAAACTGTTTGTAAGATTAAGGACTAATTAGCTATGCTATGCTACGCCATGCTATGCTATGCCATGCTATGCTATGCCATGCTATGATATACTACGCTATGTTATGCTACGCTATGCTACGCTATGCTACGCTATGCTACGCTATGCTACGCTATGCTACGCTATGCTACGCTACGCTACGCTACGCTACGCTACGCTACGTTACGCTACGCTACGCTATGCTACGCTATGCTACGCTATGCTACGCTAAGCTATGCTGTGCTACGCTACGCTACGCTACGCTATGCTACGCTATGCTTCGCTATGCTACGCTATGCTACGCTATGCTACGCTATGCTACGCTATGCTACGCTATGCTACGCTATGCTACGCTATGCTACGCTATGCTACGCTATGCTACGCTATGCTACGCTATGCTACGCTATGCTACGCTATGGTAAGCTATGCTAAGCTATGCTAAGCTACGCTACGCTACACTATACTATACTACACTTCCGCTTTGTATATGGATGACATTGCCTGTAGTGTCATATCCGCTCCGCTAGCAGATATGGTAGCGCCAGCTACCTTCCTATCGATAACTAATTAAATCAACGTCAATCGTTCCACGCTTGCTCTTCCAATGCGAGCGATCCTTTTGTCTCTTTCGCTCCCCTCCCAAGGCACGCCTACAAAACAGTCGAGAATAATCCGTGTCGCGACGAACGCATGTACCACACCGCCATATTTTTTACCACTTCCGCTTTATACCAAAAAATCAACAAACCGCCCGCGAGTGAAGTGTAGTGAAACAACGGAGTGATAAGTGAATCTTCAGGATTCCCGAAGAGACACCAGGCGGAACCATTTGCAAGGAAAGAGGACTGACGTACAAGGTGAGGCGTGTTCCCACACCCCCTTCTCCTATCCTTCCCATGATCCCAGTTCATTCACTTTTCATTTCCTAGACCATAAGATCCCATATCCTACAGTCCCCAATATTAATAACCTTTCCAAATCGCCTAGGAACATTCGGTTCGCCGAAACAGCCATGAATTTTTAGGTCCCTATATTATAGTTAACAATAGTTCTATTTTAAGTCATGCAAATTATTCATACTTATTTATTTTCTAAAAGTTTATTAACGTCATACCTATGTCGTTAGAGGCCTTTTCTTAAACGACAGACAAGACCACACATTACAGACGCATAAACATTGACATAACGTTCTATACTCTATATAAACAGCGATAAAGTCCAATATGAAAAACTAAGTACTCTAAAACTTCGTGCCACGTACGCAAGTTGCAGTAAAACATTGTAGTTCGTGTACCATCTGCCCGGCCCCTAACTCTTGGATAAATTCGTTAAGCAATTTGAGCCGGCTACACCGAGTAACGTTATTAATAGTTAACTGGCGGTTAAACGGGAGTTAGGCAAGTAGGAGACATGTGTTGTAATGGAGTTTAGACTGACTGAAACTTCTTATGCGTAGCTCGAATATTATATATGCTAATATAGTGTTTCTTTGTGTGTATTAACGCATTATTCGACGACCGGTTGGCGCCGTGGGAGTGTAAGCGACTGCTACGCCGAAGGTCGCGAGTTTGATTTCCGCTCAAGTCAAACATTTGTATGCATGAACATAGATGTTTGTCTTGGTCTGGGTGTTGCTATGTATAATATGTATGTATTTACAAAAAAAAGTATATATGTATGTTTATCCATTATCTAGTACCCATAGTGCAAGCTTCTGCTTAGTTTGGGACTAGATGGTGATGTGTGAATGTGGTAGAATATTATTATTATTATTAATCATAAGAAGTGGATGTCAGGCTTGGATTTATATTTTTTTTCCAAATTAGATACCAATTCTTAAAGAAGTTTATATTGACTGTAATATTACGCTATTACTTTCAGAAGTTGAGCAGAAGGAAACTCATAATATATTCCTATGATGGCTTGATACAAGACAAAAACTAAAATAATTGGCTAGTTTTTCGCTGAAATGTTTTAACCTTTATTTACACGATTTTAAGTTTTCCAATTGATCAATTTCCAATTTCAAGCGTAAATCAATAAATATATAAGGTATTTTTTTTATTTACTTTTCTTTTCATACTTATTATTTCCTCTTTTTCTTTTTTAGACTTTAGGATAGTTTAGTTATATTATTAGCTTTATTTTATTGTACATAATTATGTTACTCCTACTTGAGGTAATAAAGAGTTAAATGTAAGAAAAAAGATTTTTATCTCAAAGAAAGATACAGTGTAATTAGTGGTTTGAAGTTATTTTCATAGCCTTACTGTTTATCCCAACCTACACAAAAAATCTTTTGGCGTTCATAGGTGTAACTTTGTAATCACAGTGAATAAATAATCTTGTACAAATTGTACTCAAGGTGGTTTATTTCCCACTGCTTAAGCCTATAACAAACATTATTTATAAGATATTTGATGGCGGGTACATCGGCCGTCATCATGGAAAAGTAAAATGAAGTATTCAAAATAAGATACCTAGTTAAAGAATCATTTACGCGATAAAGACCCATCAACAAACATTGCACAAACGACAAATGCGTGAAAGTTTAATACCATTTAAAATAACTACGATGGGGTTTATGTATTCTTAAGACTAACAACCTCTTTTAAAAACTAACATGGAAAATAAGAGAACTACAGCAGGCTCATATTCCTCTACTCATCTCTAAAATATTATCATCATATTGGCCAAACGACGTCCACTGCTGGACATAGGCCTCCCCCAAGGTTCTCCACACAGACCGGACTTGAAACGTCCGCATCCAACCGCCTCCCGCGAGCATTCGCTTGTAATGAGGAAGTGTATTGGTTTACTTTCTCGGTCTCAGAAACTTAGCCTACATTACTCGCTTCAAAACCGAGATGTTCAAAGAAAACTAGCTTATTATATATGCTTACGTATGTCTACTCACTTTAATGAGCGCCAGTGAGTTTTGACAAGCTTTTGAGACAAAGCTTGAGGCAAAGCTCATTGTTTCGCTGAGATTTCATCATTTTTAAGTAGGATTTTAGATGCTTTGTAGTAAGCTATGTACGCTCTGTGTTATTAATAACTTAGCACTTTGTTAATATTAATTTGCGGTTCTTACAACACTTTAGGTAACGATTATTACGATTTATTTTCTTTAAAATTAAATTTGTGCACCATTTTTTGGATGAATTGCGATGACTTGTTGGAAGCCTTTCTATTAAATTGGAAGTATATTCTAGACCTTATCGCATACTAGCTTGCAACATGAACAAAAAAGTAATCAATTTATTAAAAGCGAATAAACTGTAGGTGTTAATTAAACACAATTTCGGATAATATGAATATATTAATTGGTCAGCTTCGGTTCAGCGGTGTTGATGTACAAAGATGTGGGAAAATATTCATACATACACAATTCTGCATTTATTAGATTAAAGTAAAGGGATACTTTTGACAATGAAGAGATTTTTTAAAATATTAATTAATCTAGTCAGAATGTCCAGTCAATAACAATTAGTTACCAAGTACCCACGGTGTAAGTCCGCTATAGTTTTTAGCGGCTCCCCCCAGAAGTTGTCCGGCCACCCTAACTCATTTACTTCGAATTACTTACATACCGAACGGACAACGACTTCGCGGAACTGCTTTTAGTATAAATACAGTTTTGAGATATACTTGATTGGTTTTGCAACTTAATTTAGGGACTAATGTACTAATATCTTTGGGATTGAGCTGCTTTAACTCAAAGGAAAAAGGTATACCATTTATTAAATGTCACGTGATGATTTTAAAAGCAGTATTCCTATTGGTTTCTTGACAGTTCTTCTCAGTTGCAGCCACGTAGTAAAATCTCGTGGTAAAATAGTAGTAATAGCACACTATCCTAGCAAAATTTACACGAGACTGTCACATTTCAACCAAGCAGAGCCTGAGTAGACCCAACGACAGATTCTGATACGTACTACCTTTTACATAAACACGTAGAATGACCTCATTATTTTACCTAAATTAACTTTTTAGGAAATGTATGTATACTTTTTATTGTGGTGAATGAAAATTAATAAAAATAATATTTAAAGTCAAAACCACAACAACCAGCAATCGGACTCACTTATAAATCACGCTCTAAGGTGTTTCAAAACTCCGCAGTAGAATGCTTCAAAATTTGTTAAAAGAAAATATAGAAGGTATGCGCTTGATGCGGCATTATTAGCCACCAGATGTGATGAACATCATTTAATTGAGCTTAAAGCCTGTGATCAAAATAACAACAAACACCTCAAAATCTGTGACGCTTAGGCTTAGGGTCGTAGCACACATATCAACTCGGAAAGGGATCGTCACCGTATCGCCTTTCGCCTCGCCATCAAACAGGCGTCAACTTGACGTAACCACGAAACGTAAGCGGATCAGAAGCTCCGGCACGTCGACTCGGCTACAGCTAGACGACGCCGTGCTTACGGCTCGCCGACCGCTGGTTGACGGCTAGGCGGCATTACTTCAATCATTTTGAATCCGCACGTTAAGTGTAGCGCACGGTTATGTCTCGGTTCACAATACGTGAGTTGGCTATCATTGCCATAGCACTTGATGAAGAGGAAAAAGAACACGACTGGAAGCTGCCTTGTGAATGACAGCCAATGAAAGCATGATCGGCAACGCAGACCGCGGGAGGGGCGAGGACGAAGAGACGTAAGCTAGGCTACGGAGAGCCGTAAGCTAGGGTACGGAGAACCGTAAGCGCGGGAACTGCAAGTCTACCACGCACCGTGGTTCGTTAGCTTGTCCCGAGGCGAGGCTATTACGTTACGATACCGATGACTTAGTGTGCGTTGCAGTAGGTATTTCCATGCAAATAATACTGAACGGCTCCAGTTGATGCGGTGTCGATCCCTTTCCGAGTTGATACGTGTGCTACGACCCTTAACCATCGAAGCCTCATCTATCGCTCCCTGTACGATGAACTATCGCAAGGAGCCTTAACTATAAAGTACCAAGTTAAACGCACTAACAACGTGAAGGAACAGGTACCAACAAGTTAAAGCAACTAAACTGAATAACACTAAAAGCAGCACTAAGTCGCCGCGCCCCGTCCGGTGCAGCGTGCGTCGACTTATTTATCGTAAACCTGTTAGAAACTTGAGTGAGGGAGATACTTTAACTATGGTCAGGTGGGTGGCATAACTTGTTCTATAGATTCAGAATGGACTGATAGTAGAGAGATGAAATCAGTAGACATAGCCTAGTGGAGCGACTGACAGACTGCTACGCAGAGGGTCTCGGTTCAAATCTACAGCGCGCACCCATGAGATTTCCAAGTGCGTGGCAGACTATCTATAGCGTTATCCACCACATAGTAGGAAAAGGCCCATGCCCAGCAGTGGGACAGTTTATATACAGGGCAGATAATGATGAAGTCATTAAAAAATATACGGTTTTAAAATTGTAAAAAGGGTGTCCTTCTTACTTATCTCACCAACAGATTAAGTTTTTGATGGGCAATCAGGCAGCCAGACAATTTTCACCAAGATTCGACGCTTTTTACTACCACACTACCATATTTTATTTCTCTTTATAGAGACGAGCATAATATCAAAAGTATATTTAATATTCACAAAACATTTAACATCAGCTTCCCATCATATTATTCCCAAGATTCCACCAAAGTCACAAACAAAATACATCTTGAGAAATCCCAAGACGATATCCATTTTAAAAATACACGAGCTTAACAGAGATCTTGACAAACTCACCCACTTTGACTCGGTAACTACTGCGATTTGATGGAAGACACAATTTGTGTATCTGATACCCCTATCAGTTATAGACGTTATCCGGGTATGATCAATAGATGGCGCTGGTGTCGCTTTGTCATATAAAATCATATTATAAGTATGTTTGGGGTGTAGAGACGAAAAACTGCACAACAAACCATATGGCAACTCGTGTGGCAAGCGGGACCAAATCCTCCAATTCAGTCAATGTCAGGGAGTGTCTCTTTGTAATATTAAAATAACCGCATTTTACTAAATGCATATGGATGTATATACAGTACATATACTGAAATGACATTTTTTACAATTTTTGTCTGTCTGTCTTTTTGTTCTCGCTAATCTCTGGAGAGGCTGGACCGATTTTGACGGGACGTTCACTGGCGGATAGCTGATGTACCAAGGAGTAACTTAGGCTTTAAATTAGCCGGGTACGCGAAGTAGCTCCTTCAGGACGCGGGTGAAACCGCGGGAAACAGCTAGTACAACCTAAAATAGAAATCATCATATAACACGCAGTAAATAACACATGTGCGTAAAATGTTTACCCCTTGTAGGAAAAACAAGATAATGGCGCTTATATAAAGGCTAAGCTTTTTAAAAATAGCAACCTATGCCATATGTATGTGTTCTTGAGGGTAAAATTTAGAATCAATATGAATTACCATCATGTATCAAATTCCAAAAGCAGTTGCGAACGTCAAAGAGTAACAAACAGACCTTCCCTTACATTACTACTAATTTAGACAAAAATGTTCTATTTCAATATAACTTTAATAAATAAATCTTCCATGAAAAGACACTGCACTTTACCTTCAGGGGAAGAATAAAGATGTCCATTTTTCCACTCAAGTCTTATATTTTCATTTTTCACAATTTATAATATTCCCGGCAGTGAAGTAGTAAGAACATCGGGGCGAAGATGATCGCTTTTCCAATTTAACTTATCTACGCTTACTGTGCTGCGTCTAGTAACACACCATCGAGATAAAATCAGAAGGTTAACATGGAAATGAGAAATAAGATCTGACTCCTCTAATTACTTATTTCACGTTGCTTTTTAATATTGTCCCGAATGTTGTGCCTTTGATCCCCATACGAGACAATACATCATCAGGCTTTAACAGTCCACTGCTGGACCAGGCCTCTCCTTTGGAAGGAGGAATTGGCCTACTATACCACGCTAGCCAAACGGGTTGGTATAGGGTTTGTATCAAGTTTTCCTTATCTTACAGTGCTGTTCTCTGCATAAGTCGTTGGCTATCAGCCTCGACATCTCCAAAGCCTTCGATAGAGTCTGGCATCGTGCGCTTCTTTCCAAGCTTCCGGCTTACGGCTTGCCACCTCGATTGTGCAACTGGGTCGCTAGCTTCCTGCATGAACGACGTATTCAAGTTATTTGCGAAGGTCAAAATTCAAAGTTTATGCAGGTAAATGCTGGTGTGCCCCAGGGATCCGTCTTATCGCCCACACTTTTTCTTCTGCATATCAATGATATGCTCACTTTTGGGAGCATATATTGCTATGCAGATGACAGTACCGTGCATGGGCGGTATCTCGGCCATCCTGCGGCTAAGCAGGCCGACATTGAGGAAATTGGCGAAAACTTGTCGCTGAGCTTAACCGTGTTTTGAACAGCATCTCAAATTGGGGTGCTGAAAACATGGTCAAGTTCAACGCCAAGAAGACACAGGTGTGCGCATTTTCAGCAAAGTTATCTCCATTCCTTCCCCAACCTTCTCTTCTGGACACTCCACTACCGATACAGGACAGTCTAAATATACTTGGTATGGACATACGCCGCAATCTCAACCAGAGAAACTACATCGAGGGTGTCATTAAATCGGCATCTCAAAAACTCGGAGTCCTGAACAGAGTGAGGAGGTTTTTCACGCCGGAGCAGCTCTGTCTATTATACAAGACTCAGGTTCGCTCCTGCGTGGAATACTGCTCTCATGTCTGGAACGGCTCCGCTCAGTACCTGCTAGATGCCCTTAATAGGTTGCAGCGGCGTGCTGTCCGTATCATAGGTGACCTTAAGGCTACTAAAACCCTTGAATCTCTGCAATTACGCAGGGACGTAGCCTCAATGGCTGTCTTTTACCGTTTGTATCACGGCGAGTGTTCAGAAGAACTCTTTCAGCTCATCCCACCCTCTCCTTTCCTATCCCGAACAACACGTGCCGGGTTAAAGTGCCACGCTTACACAGTTGAGCAGATACCGTCACGTACGAAAAGGTTCGGTACATCTTATCTTTGCCGTACCATAAAGATGTGGAACTCACTGCCAGCTCACGTGTTTCCTTCCTCCCTTGATCCTGGGTCCTTTAAGCGGGGCGTGAAAAAGCATCTCTCAAGGCCGTCAAAGTGAGGGCCGTCATGTCACATCGCCTAACCAGCAATTGGGGATGATGGCCTTCCCAATAGGACTTCACTGTCAGCTTACCATCAGGCAGCGTGAAGTCATTTCGATAGGTTCTTTTTAATAAAAGTCAAAGTCAAAAATCATTTATTCATCTGGGTCACAAAGTGACGCTTATGAACGTCAAATTTTAATGTACATTACTTAATTAAAAAAAAAATAATATGCTCCCTGTGTCGGCTCTTACGACACCCATGGGATGATATGGGGTGGTGACATTCCGTATTCTTAATCCGTCACCACACGGACGTAAGAGACAATACTTCATGTAATTCACAATTTAGTTACGAGTCTGGGTGTTCTTTGTGCCGTTACTTGTAAAGATCCCCGTGATACAAGATTTCATCTCCACCTCATCCACCTAGTATTTTCCCAGTTAGAACCCAGGATTCGCTTTCTAGTCTCACCGGATTTTACTGAATAAATGCTTTTCCAAGCGACTGCCTGCCTGACCGCCGCAACACAAAGGGATAACTACATTCCATGGTTAAGCCTATTGTCAGTTTAATCATAGGTACTGACTGCCTATAACGAGTGTCAAAGATCTTCATGACAGCCGGAACCAACTGCTTAAAGTGCTCGCCGAGGCACGGGGCAAGTAATAATTTACAATTCAATACGCACATAACTCCGAAAATTCATTGGTGCTCGCCATGGATTCGAACCCAATACCCCCTGCGTGGCTGGTGTATCTCCACAAGGCTATAATATGAGATTTAATATATATGTATTATATTCTTGAGCAGAATAAAAATTTTCCGAAAGCGCCGCTTCCACGACTGAATGTGAAATTGCAGTAAAATTGCAGAGTGGCACCTAATGACCCGCTAAATTATTTTGTATGATTATATACATTAGAATAGCACATGGACTTATATTCACAACACCCTAAAACGAGCCTCAGGAGAGAAAAATGTGGGCAAAGATTAATCGCTACATATAAAATTCTTGCCTTTACTGACTTACTGACAGACAACGCTTACCCAACACTATTAAGCGCAAAAGCTGAAATTTGGCATGTGTGTTCCTTGGTACGGGGTCCGTAAGGGTCCACTAAAAAGGGATGTTCCAAAACCCACTCGGGATCTGGCAGAAAATTAAACGGTAAAATTAATAAGCTGAATATTCTGTTTACACTGTATAGTGGCGCATGCAATGTTGTCAAGTCGAGAGGGTGAAATCACACTGATAAGATTGGCAACTCTGAAATAATTATATACTGCAGTAAATTAATTTTTTGTTCAATTTTGCACTATATTTCAAAGTCTTAGATACTATTGTAGATTGCAAATACGCACATACTTGGCTCTATTGCCAGAACTTTGTGTCTTGATTTTTTATCTTGACAGGCTATGGTCACATTGCCGGTATGTTGGGCAAAGATAAATATATTTTGTACTATTATATAATCTTAATATCTTAATATATAAAATCCTTGCGTTACTGACTGACTGACAGACACGCTGCAGCTGAAACTATTGGGCGCAGGAACCTGAAATTTGGCATGTATGTTCCTTGGGGACCGTAGGCGTGCACTAAGAAGGGATTTCCCGAAATTCCCACGGGATCGGCCAAAAATGGTAAATTTAAAAAAAATGCAGGCGAAGCTGCTGGCGTCCTCTAGTATACATATAAAATCCTTGCGTTACTGACTAACTGACAGACACGCTACAGCCGAAACTATTGGGCGCAGGAAGCTGAAATTTGGCATGTATGTTCCTTGGGGACCGTAGGGGTGCACTAAGAAGGGATTTCCCGAAATTCCCACGGGATAGGCCAAAACGGGTAAATTTAAAAAAATGCAGGCATAGCTGCTGGCGTCTTCTAGTTAAATATAAATGGAAGACAACTACAGTGTTTGTGAGGATAAGTGGATGAACATACTGCTGTTTTTAGATCATTTCAAATGCTACCGTTAAGTCAAAAAAGGTAAACTACATGGACCTCTATCATTTCTAAGCATAATCTTTCAATAATTAACATCAAAATACTAAACCTCTCTCATAAACAGAACATAACAATTTATAATTAAATGCACTCCGACGCTGACTAAAGGGATAATTTATATCATATCCCTATTTAAGGATAACTGACCCTTAAGACAAATTAGATTACGGTCGGTACTAGAATATTTCCAAATTAATAACAATATTACATTAATTAAATGAAAACGAAACCTTTTGTGCGTTGAATAACTTTTGCTGAGTAGTGGTTTGTTTTAAATTTGAGAAGGCCTTTGGTTAGTGTTCAAAATAAAACCAAGTGAATTATAGTTAAAGGTAATTAATGAGATAAGGATATTCATTTGCTCTTTTTATAGACTTATCCGTATGGTGATGGATTAAAAATTCAAAATTTCAGTACCCCACTTCATTCTGTTTGTGACGTATGAAATAAGGAAAATAGACGAATCATAGTATATCTGGGAGGAGACGGAACACCAGGAACACCAGTCATCAAACCCTCAAACCCTCTTGCCTGCGAGATATGGTCGTCTAAACCTCCCATTAACGCGCAATACCAATGTGACGAATACTACAAGACATGTAAGTCCAGCAGTGAACTGCGAATAGCTGTATTTTTTTATAGGCTCACGCCTGTATCCCTGAAGGGGTAGGCAGAGGTGTAATATTACACCCACATTTCGCCATATTTACGTCCCACGTAATAGGGGGCGAGAATATTGCCGTTACCGGGCACATCAACAGACTCCGTGCTGCTACTGAGAATTCGGAAAAAGCCAGGACCTCCGACCTATTCACGGGCACAGGCTGTATTATGATAGAGATTAGACGATATGGCCTGTCATCCAAGATGACAGGCTTGCGTAATGCCGTACAGTACATCTACTTGGTCCCATGAAATTTTACCGTCACTTAGGGGATTAGATTCTTTCTCTGGATAGTATTATTTCAATGCACTATTATATCGCTGTCTAAGTGTCTAATCTCGGAAATATTTATTTTTATTAAAGCTTTTCTTGGTATTAGTTCAGTGTTTATTTCAATACTATATCAACTTTACACGAAAACAAATAATCTGTACTCTAGCGAAACATTATGTACACTTTTACAATCCATGAACTCTATCCACCCCTGATTACTTATTAAAAATAATTTTATATAAAATTTTTTTGCTGTTTATTAAAGGTAAAAAGTTCGTTAATTATGTTGTCACTCAGTTTTCCATCAAGTCTCGTGCAACTTCAAACAAAGTTATACGGAGTTGATCGAAGTTTCCAAACGTGGATCGTGAACGAAATAAAGAAAATATGTCGATATTGAGCAAAAATGTTCCCGTGGCTATAAGGCTTCTATGTAAATAAACTTACTTTGTCAATAGCATTGATTTCTTTGCGATAAAGCCGTATAAAGTCATTAAAATAATTTTCCACGTGCCTCTTAGCTTGTATAATGTGGAAAGCAGATAACGCAATGATTCGAATTTTCCAGTGATATTTAAACTAATTATTACATTGGAATTTTTACGGACAATTACGTAGTAACATTATGGGTGTCGTAAGAGCCGACAGAGGGAGCATATTATGCAGAAAACAGCACTGTAAGAGAAGGAAAACTTGAGACAAATCCTATACTAACCCGTTTGGCCAGCGTGGTATAGTAGGCCAATTCCTCCTTTCAAAGGAGAGGCCTAGTCCAGCAGTGGACTGATAAAGGCTGATGACGATGATGATGATTATGCTGTAGAATAAATATTTTACCATAGATTCCCGTATTGCAGAATGTCTTAGAAAATGGTTCACCACATTAAGAAGGTTATATTCTCAGAAAAGTGGAGCCATACAAGTGGTGTACCTAAGCATGTTACTGTGGTCTTGCTAAGATTTTATTTCCGGAATCAAGAAGATATGGTATTCATTAATAATTAAACTTTTGGATAATTTTAGGTAGTTGTATGGAATGTGTAAATGAGTATAGAAGACAACTTTTGGTGTAACAACGAAGTTCTCGAACGAAACGCACTAGATTCAAAATGCATTCGGTTAGAAATTAGGCCACGTTTTGTATTGTTTTCGAAACGTTATTCTACTCATAAGAGAAAAAACTAGTTATTCTAACAACGATAGGCTAGACTATGGGCGCGTATATACGCTCCAAAATTCCCTGTTTCTGTTTCAGATAACACCATAATCATCATGCAGACGGGACATTTTTTTTCAGATCTAGGCACGAACATTTTTCAACATTCACGCGTCGTGTCTGGCTTAAAAAAAATATGTTTCTTATTCAGCTCCGGACA
The DNA here is from genome assembly GCA_944739405.2 of Euclidia mi. Taxonomy (NCBI): domain Eukaryota; kingdom Metazoa; phylum Arthropoda; class Insecta; order Lepidoptera; family Erebidae; genus Euclidia; species Euclidia mi. The sequence goes on from OX123185.2 coordinate 95,852,591, forward strand.
AGAGTTCTTGCATAGGCTCGGCGACTTTTCTTGGCGTGTACAAGCGCTTTGAGAGACTGCTATGCAGAGGATCAAAATCTACGGCGCGCACCACTGACTTCTCAAAGCTATTTATGTATTTATTTTTAGGTATAAAGGGTAGGCAGAGGTGTAAATATTACACCCACATTTCGCCATGAATGTTTAGGTCCCACGTAAATGAGGGGCGAGCCTATTGCCGTTACCGGGCATATCACCAGAGTCCGTGCTGCTACTGAGAATTCGGAAAACCCAGTAACACTTTTTCTCGACCCGGTAATCGAAGCTGGGACCTCCGATCAGCAGTCGCATACGCTATCCACTGGACCACGAAGGCAGTTCTCAAAGATAAGTGCGCACTAATTATTGTTACCAATTAAATGTGCATATCATTGCATAAATGCTATTGCGGAGTTTGCAATAGGTATTTATGCTTTCTACCAGGTATAAGGTATCTTACCTTATGTGATTCGTTAATTGTAAAAGATCAAACAAAACTTAACAATATCGATATTTTGGCACGACGGAAAATACTCACGTTCTCCAAGGAAATTGGATTTACTTATGACATGCATGTGTGTGAACATACGTGTGTATGTGTGCATTGTTGGTAAATATAGTGAAGAACATGAACAAGGTTGGAATGAGACAGAGCAAGGTATGTTGTGTAAAGAGTAACTGTTTAAACTTTGACGTATCATCTATCTTTTCTGAGGAAAAAATACGTACTAAACTTATAAGTAAGTAAGTAAGTAAGTAATTCTTTATTGTACACCACAAAAATGCAAATACAAGGAAAAAAGCAAATTTTAACAATAGATGCACAATTGGCGGCCTTATCGCAAACAGCAATTTCTTCCAGGCAACCAGTCTATGATGGACATAACCGTAGAAGAATACAAGGTAATTTGATGGTGTAGTGACAGATGAAACATAACATTTGTTTTAACATATACATATATACAAATAAAATACAATAAATACATATACTTATAATACATATTCATATAATACATATCCATATATACATATATAATATATATTTCAATATATATAATAATCACATATAATCTATAGGGAGTTGAGGGATAATGACGCAATTACATTGTCAAATAGTGTTGTTTCAATGCATTTTTGAAAATGTTTAGTGTTCTTGCTCGTCTAATTTCAACTGGCAGCGCATTCCACAAACGCACAGCCTGAACAGAGAATGATTTATCATAGAAGTTTGTGGAATGCGGTGGCATCTGCAATCTCAGATCCTCTGACGACCTCAGGCACTTTGAATGTGTGTCATGAAGGAACTTAAAATGTTCTTTGAGATACATGGGTGTGTTAGGATTGAACAATACATTGTATAGTAGGATTAGAATATGAGTATTCCTGCGAAGACGAATCGGGAGCCACTTGAGTCTGCTACGAAATTCAGATACATGATCATATTTGCGTAAACCAAATATAAATCTTATACAAAAGTTTTGGAGGCGCTCAAGTTTATCAAGTTGCTCCTCATTAAGGTCAAGATAGCTGACATCGGCATAATCGAGTATTGGAAGAAGCAAAGATTGTGCAAGCGCAGTTTTGGTGGATATGGGAAGAAAGTTCCGCAGCCTACGTAATGAACCTGCTGATGCATATACTTTACGGCTTGTCTCCTGCATCTGACGGCCCCAGGATAAAGTTCTATCCAGATAAATCCCCAGATTTTTTACATTATCTGCAACTGGTAAAATGTTGCCATCGAACAGAATCTGAGGCAGTAGTGACCAATTAATCTTAGAGATCATCCTGGAACTGCCAATCAGAATTATCTGAGTTTTGGTTGGATTAACCTTAAGTCCATAATTTTTACTCCACTCACAGATTTGCGCCAAGTCCGTATTAATAGTAGAAAACGCATTAGATATCGATTCTAAAGGTGGTAGGACGAAATTAAATATTTGGAGATAGAATTTATGAAAATTGCGAAAAGTAATGGAGAGAAAACGCCACCTTGTGGTACACCGACAGTCGCATTACACCATGAAGAGTATGATTCTTCAACGCGTATACGCTGACGGCGTCCAAACAAGTAACTACGAAACCAGTCAATTACCGTTGGAGGTATGTTAATAGAGCGGAGTATGCCAAGCAGGATGTGGAAATCCACGGTGTTAAAAGCATTGCTAAAGTCAAGTAAGGATAGAAGCGTGAGCTTTCCACAATCCATACCAAACCTAATCTCATCGGTGATGTGAACCAATGCCGTGGTAGTACTATGACCAGGACGAAAACCGGATTGAAAGGGATTTAGGAGAGCATTTTTGGACAGGAAGGTACTTAGTTGTGTATATACAAGACGTTCGAGGACTTTGGAAAGGAATGGTAGTATGGATATAGGTCGGAAGTCGGAGAAGGAACAGGGTTTGGGTTTCTTTGGCAACGGAATTATTTGTGCATCTTTCCATGCTGATGGGAAGATACCACTAGCAACTGAATGATTTAAGATGTGACATAGGACAGAGAGGATTTCATCAAGGATGGGAAGGATCATGTTTCGGCTGATACAGTCATTACCAACAGCATTGGATGAGATTGAAATTATGCTCTTTTTAACATCACAACCGGAAAATTGCTCGAAAACAAAAGGTGAATATTTGGGAGTTTGGATAAGTGAAAGATCTTTTAAAGTATTCGTTTTAGTTGTCCCATCAAAGTTGGACCAAGAGGTGAAATGTGCATTGAGTGCATCAAAATTTATGTCTTTGGGGATTGCGTCATTGCGCGACTTACCAACTCCCATCGTTCTAAGAAATTTCCAGACTTTAACTGGGTCTCCATTTTCAACAGAGTTGTGAATATGTTGGCGTTGTGCTTTCCTACACACCTTATTGCAGAGATTTCTTGCACTTATATATTTCTCCAAATTATAAGGGGTTGGACGACACTTATACCGCGCCTTAGCTGCAGCTTTTTTAGAAATAATGTTTTTGATATCGTCAGTCAGCCAAGGCGATGGAAGATGTTTTAACTTTATGGCTCTGATAGGCGCATGTATGTCGTACAACTGTATTAATTTGTCTGTAAATATTTGCTCTTTGGTGTCTATGCAGTCTGAGGCAAACAACGGACTCCAATCAAGCTTACTCGCATCTTCGCAGAGCTTCGAATGATCCATCCCACCGAAACTACGCTGCATAATAATCCTCGGTTTAGCCTTGGGAGGGCGTATTTTATAGGAAAGATAGGTCAAGTCATGGTAAGAGAAAGCGTCGGCAGAGAATTGACCATGCTTGGAAACAAAGGTAGGAGATGATACAAAAATGAGATCGAGGAGAGAAGGAACAGAGTGTGGAAAGTGATGTGTGGCATCAAGAGGAAGAACAGATAAATTACTAGAGTTTAAAATACGCAAAAGAGTGGAAGATCTTGCATCCTGTTTTAAAATACAAGTGTTAAAATCACCCATTATAATTGTGTGACTGTAAGAGGGAATCAAAGTTTCTAGGAGGTGTTCAAAAGAAGGAAAGAAGTTTAAACGTGACGAAGGGGAATAATAAACTCCTAGAAGAACTTTAGTATGATGAAGTTCCACTTCTAAGAAAAGATGCTCGCCGGCGTTAGCAGGTGGTGGCTGCGAAGAAGTGCTTACTACACGATATGGAATTTGGGCACGTAAGTACATAGCAACACCACCACCTCCACCGACCGCACGATCATTTCTTATGAGATGGAACCCAGGAAGAGAGTAGGAAGTTGAGGGTAGACATGGTTTTAGCCATGATTCCGAAACAAGAATAGCGTGTAAGTTCTTACAGTCAAATGTTGCCAGCATATCCGGGAAGTGGGCGGGAATACTTTGAGCATTAATATGGACTACATTAAAGTTCCTCGGCACGTCAGAAAACCGAGACTGATGATTATCAGCGAGCGAAGGCAAACTAGCGAAACTGTCATCGAGACTAGTAGCGGTTACAAAGCTATCATCATCACTGTTTGAGTCAGTCATTACAAATATGTATAAATATTTAATACCAATATACAATAATATATGAATAAATATATAATAATAATATGTATAGGTTATGTAAATATATAACAAAAATATAAAAAATAAAAATTTTAAACTACCTAAAATGGTAAGTCCACCTGCCAGTTAAGTGTAACACAAAACATTAATAGTTACAATACAATAAAATTAATAGCACTGTGATAATTTAAAGTAATAAACTAAAAAGAAACGATTTTTTAAATTTCGACAAAAAAAAGGCAATAAACAGACTAGGCTCATAGATTAAACCGGGTGAATTGCATTTTTACGACTAACTGATTAAAAGATTAAAAGACTCGTATTCAAATGACAAAATGTATAAGTAGGCGTTAGTGACAGCTATGACAGATGACAAAATATGTCAAAGTGAAAACAGAATTGTACTCCTTGGAATTGTACATATTTTATAAATAGAAAATTAAAAGGGTAAAATCAAGTTAACAATTACAAACAAAGAAGGTAGAACATGTGATATGGAAAGCAATTCACCCATACGTATAAACAAAGGACAAATAAAAGTTAAAAACCTATTTTTTGGGAGCTACAGCCCGCCTAGATTTCGCGGTTGTCTCCACACCAGGTTTCTCCGGGTCGGCGCCTTTGATCTTGTCCAGATCTCCCAGGGTCAGAATCCGGTGTCGAACCCCTTCCGCGCCAAGGACGTAGACGGAGCCTTCTCTGGTCCAACATTTCGCAACGCCAAATTTCTCCCTCGCTGCCATGAATGTTGTATGTCGCGACCGGGTTAGAAATTCAGACAGCGTGAGACCAGCCCCTTTTAATTTGGTCTTGGAAAACCATATGCTGTCTCGGACCGAAACACTATGAAGCTTTACTAGAATGGGTCTGGGATTCTTATTAGATGGTTGACGGCCCATTCGGTGGCAACGCTTGATGTCTGCAGTCGTGAATGTATTAAGCTTAAGCTGCTGTTTGACCACCTGACAGACCACATCACATCATCAATCTCCTCATTCTTTTGCTCCTCAACTCCATGCAGGAGAAGCATCTTCCGACGGCTGCGCATCTCCATATTGTCGACCTGACGAGCAACTATATCGAACTGCTGAGAAATTGACTTCAAAGTTTGCAATATGAAGTCTTTGAACTTTCCAAATTCCTCTTCCAAGCTGCTGGTACTAGAAGACTTTGAAGTCTTATGAAGATCCGCTTCAAATTTGGCCATCCGCTCCTCAAAATACTGCTGTAGACCGAGTGTTGAAGCTTCCATAATGTTGTTAAAGTGAAGTGTTATAGAAGTGAACTTTTGTTGTGCTACAATGGAGATAACACTCAACGGGCAGGTACTTAATGTTAGCTATCTTTATTATTCATTAAATTGATATAAAATAAACTTAAACTATTTTATTTTAAAATTTCGTCAACAGCTGATTTAAATACAGGTGTTTGATCAACTACCCACCAAGTAGAAAAAAAGTATATTGTTCTTATTTTCAGACGGTTTAAGCCATAGTTTACCACTTTTACCAAGTGCGAGTTGGCAGACTCCACATATCCTTCGCAAACATTATAGAGAATTCTCAGCCATATAATATGAAATTGGTATCATGTCATAACTGACGTGACAGCAATATAATTACGAAATTGGTCATTAAATTACAAAATTATATGTTGCCTGTTTTTTTTTATTATTATTTTTTTACGAGGTGGAAAATCCCTTCGGATCTCCGACTCTTGGGGGAAATGAGAGCCGGAGTATGTGGTGTTTCCACTAAAAACCACCTCGACTTTCTCATGTACCCGTGTGTCGGAGGGTAGGGTATCGCCGAAGCATTCGTCGCCACCCTCCGACGGGCATTGGCCTGCCAGATGGTCAGGCGGGCCCCGAACAAAACCCCCTTGGTGGCGGATTAAGGTGTCGGGCTCCGCCGCCAAAACACCCAGCGGCCGCAGAGGATAGGGAAGACGGCAACGCAACAACGCATCTCCTCTTCCTCCGCAGCCCCACCGCGACGCATCAAATGGTGCGCCCCCATTTGGTCGCGGGAGATAAGGCGCGTGGCAACGCAACACCGACACGCCTCTCCTCCCGCGACCGCACCCGACTGCGAGGGACAGACAGAACTGTCCCCCGCACCCGCACCGTTGGACGCATCCTGCGCAGGCCCCTCCCAGCCCACGCGGAGCATCCATCCCATCCCTCTTAGCTTCACCGCGGGTGACCAATCCACGGTTACTGAGCCCCCCCACCATGACAAGGGGGAGATCCCACGGGGGGGATATGTTGCCTGCTGCCTGTTTAGAAAACAGTGACATTAACCTAACAAAAAGTAGTACTACCTATGTTTAAAAATTAACTTCATTTTATTGTGATAAGCAAATAATTGCATTTATACAACTCATATATTGCATTTTTACTACTCATAAAAATGCTATAAACGTAATTATCATTATAATATTATTTATGGAGCCAAAAACGAAAAACATTACGTCATCATAGCGAGACTTGGTTTGCCGTTCGTAACAGATCGGCAAAGTTAAGCAATACTTGCCCAGGTCACCACTTGGATGGGTTACCGTGTGTGGCATTTACATCTGAGTGCTATCGTGCTTCGGAGCCAAAAACTGTCGGTCCCGGTTCTTGTTTCAGGCCGTTAGGCCATCTCAGAGGCCTTCGGGCGCTCTGAAAAACTCCGATACTAGAGTTGGCCACACACTAGCACGAAAAACAAACAAACCAAAAAAATGCTCTGTTCTAGCTCTGTAAAGCACACAATAAATCATATATGAACGCTAAGTCCGTATCTTCCTTCTAAGATTTACTTAATGCATGTCCTTTGCGTAATTCAATACTTTAAAACGTCATTATTCGTACTTACTTACTTCGTACTACAACGTACTTATTCCGAACGGCAGACAGTCCTCATACGATCCTTTACTGATATCATTAGGAGATCCCCCGTCCCTCGAGCACAAAACAAACGGACCCTAAAACTAAGCAGCCAGATGAATATTTTATACGTATCATTAAAAAGTCATCGTTGGAAACAAAATTAGATACATGGAGATATCATCACCAGTGCGAGTTTAAATGTTTTTAAAATGGTTTAGTTTTTTCATAGATTGATAATTTAGCGTGACGGGAGTAGCTATACATAGTGAAAGGATATTAATTATTGAAAGCTTTTTACGTGAATATTATTTATACCTAAGTATATAAATTTTATAATTAATTCACAGAGGTGCTAAAATCGTTAGTGCTTTGGTAAAACGGTGTATTATACGAGTGAAATTTTTGTCGATATTTATTAATGTTATTGTGCAACACGGATTATATACATTTTATATTGTTATTAGTTACGTATTCGTATAAGAAAGGATTGTGAATATTTGTCAATGTGCAAACCTGCTACGGTGAGATGTGTTTAAAACGATCACTGTGTCAGACATTGTAATGACGTCTGCACACAATTATTGAAGATTATTTTAAACAGTACCCAACTAACTTTGCTATAATTTAAGCTATTTGTGATATGTGTTATTAAGTATAAAATGCTTAAAGTAAAAATAAAGTTTTGTTCAACCAGTAATTAAGTATGCTAACAAAAATCAAAGCAGGGACTACCTACATCGGTACAACAAACAAGCAAAGAGAGGTCGAAAGAACTACGTGGCCCCTAATTACAGTTAAAATCAAATGTAAACTTTTAACTTCCAACGAAGCAACTGTCTGAAGAGTCAACAAGAAAATCTTTATTCCATTTTCCGTTCAAGAAAACAGAACAAAGTTGCGTACATCTGGGACAGTCCACCTACGAAATCTCTACTTGAACATTGCTTAAAACAATTTCCTCCTATCAAAGTTGAACAAGTAGTTTTTATTTGTTCGTGTCACGTAGGTCCCTAGAGTTGTTTTGCTGTTAGTGACGGTATAAGCGAATTTGCTGGAGTTTCTCTTTGACTAAAATGGTGCTCAAAGACGCGGCTTAAGAAGGTGGAAACGATATGGATGAGTGGACGGACATGTTTATGGATCGTGTGTTTTCGTTAACTTATTTGTAAGTTTAAAAGGAACGTTCAATTCAAGACATTACGTTACTTTCTTTAAGGCGTGTTATTTCTTGGATTGAACCACGCGATAGTTTGCTTGGATATGTTACGATTATTATAATCAGGCTCATGAAAACGAGTCTTCAAATGAGAAATCATCTACCACAACATCATTCAACTACTTATTCCCTTAGTTCGCAACGGGACGCTTGCTCACGTCAAATTGGGTGTTATTCTAATCTATAAGCTATATTACTTCACAGTTTCGTCAAAATTCTACCAGAAGCGTTTCTGTGATATCATCATCATATCAGCCTAGAGACGTCCACTGCTGGACATAGGCCTCACCCAAGGTTCTCCACACAGACCGATCCTGAGCCGCCCGCATCCAACCGCTTCCCGCGATCTTAACCAGATCGTCGGTCCACCTTATTGCTTATACCCCTACTGCGTCGTCCGGTACGTGGTCGCCACTCCAGAACCCTGTGATACACAGACTAATAAACAAACACACCTTCTCCCATAAAATTAGTATGGATAAAAATGAAATACCTCTTATTTGACCTGGGGTTTCGGCATGGTTCGCTTCAGTCCCAATCACTTGATCCTCAAACCTTCCCGCCTTAAAACCTTTTTTATATCTTGTCTGATTGAAATTAAACTACAGTTTACGGATTTTATCGCGTTATATTACTTTCACTGGTTATATAACATCTTTAAATTTCTTGAAGAGATGCCGTGATCACGATCTCATCCCTACATGCTGCAAAATATCAGCCAAGAAGGACATACGTGGCAGCGCTAAGATCTTAAAACAAGCAAGTCAAAAGTTACTCATTCAAAAGATACACGAACACCGCGCTAACTTACGCAGAATAAATGGAAATGTTGAGAATTAGTCTAACGAAATATACAGATTGATAACTCCATCTGATTTAGAAAAATGCATCAATGCAATAAATAACAGAGAAACATCAAAATATTACGCGTGTAAACGTAACAAAATAGAAAAAATTGAAAAATTACAACAAAAATCAAATGACCAGTACAAAATGAAACAGAACGTTTTTGCACGGACCAATCACACGCTACCGTCCGCCGATCATAGACAAACAGTTGTCAATCTGTCAAAACACACGTTAGATCAAAACACCGAAAACGTATTAAGCAGAGGTTTAAATTATGCGATAACTCCATCCAGAATACCGTATTAGACCATTATTTGCAACGTCGAGGATTGTCTAGTCAAGAACAATGTGTGTAAGGAAGATTTCGAGGCCATACGTCAGGACGTTTCTGCTGTATTGCGTCAGTCGACAGTGCCGAGAAGGAATCTACCAAAACCAGAGTATTTCGCACTGAAGAACCTACGGGCTAGACCTGAACTAACAGTACTTCGAGCAGATAAAGGAAATGCAACGGTAGTGAAGGACACGTCCGATTATAAACGAAAAATGGAAAATCTTTTATCGGATGAAAGTACATATAAATTGGTTAAGACAGACCCTACCAACAAAATACTCAAGCAAACGAGTGACATTGTGAAGAAATACTCCGAACAACTGAACCTGGACGTGAAATACTTAATACCATCGTGTGCAAAACCTCCTCAATTATATGGTCTACCGAAAATACACAAAGAAAATGCTCCACTGCGCCCTTTAGTCAGTCAAATAGGGGCACCAACCTACAGATTGGCTCAACACATTGCGAAGATTCTCTCGCCACTCAGAGGCAAGACGAGAGCGCATGTAAAGGAATCCTACCATTTTGTCAGTGAAATAAAACACCTACATCTCTCTGACAAGGAAACTATGGTTAGTTTTGATGTACAGTCATTATTTACATGCTTACCAGCACATGACTGCATTGAAATAACTAGAAGGAAGCTAATAGAGAACAACATGCCCGAGGAATATGCAGAAATATTGAAACACTGCGTAACAACCGGCTATCTTCTATGGGATGACAAATACTACATACAAGTAGACGGTGTGGCAATGGGCTCTCCAGTATCGCCTGTTGTTGCTGACATCTTCATGGAGGACTTCGAGGCGCGAGCCCTGCAGACTGCCACCATCACACCGAGGTTCTACAAGCGGTATGTAGATGACACTTTTACAATTTTACCAACAGATAGTGTTAATGTATTCCTAGACCATCTTAATTCTATTCATAACAAAATCAAATTTACAATGGAATTAGAGGCAAACAATTCTTTAGCTTTCCTAGATGTACTTGTTATCAGGAACAAAAACAACTCTTTGAGCCACACTGTGTATAGGAAAAAGACACATACAAATAGGTACTTAAACGGTGAATCTCACCACCATCCTAAACAGTTAGCTACCGTAGGAATGTCCTTGTTTCGAGAGCCCGGGGGATCTGTGACAAGAAACACCTGGACGCCGAGCTTCAACATGTCAAGCAAGTTCTGCAAGACAACAAGCTCCGACCACCGCGCCAACGTCGCAGATCCCCGAAGAACAAGCCAGCCACAGTAGAGAGACAACCTGCTGTCCTCCCATACATCAAGGGCGTGACGGACAAGATTGGCTACATCTTGAAGCGAGCTTCAATCAAAACTTTCTACAAGCCGCCAACGAAGATAAGCCAATTATTACCATCTGTCAAGAGTCAGTTACCCTTACAAGAGGCCGGGGTGTACAAGATAGACTGTGAGTGTGGGCTCTCATACATTGGACAAACCAAGAGAAGCATAGGCATTCGACTAAAGGAACATATAGCTGACATTAAACACAAACGTTCGACGAAGTCTGCTGTGTGTGAACATGTAGAACAAGGAACCAACCATTACCTGCGATTTGATAAACCACAGATACTGGCAAAAGAACACCGCTTTATTCCAAGAATAATACGTGAAGCTATTGAAATTAAAAAACATCCTAATTTCAATAGGGAAGATGGTTGGAATGTACCTCCAGCTTGGGACCCTGTTATCAGGCTAATGAAACCCAAAAAAGACAAAGTCACCAGAAGACATCAAGACACAGTGAGCACATTCTGCGTAGATAGTAACACCAATAGTTGAAAAATGTTCGGGTACTTTGAGATAACTTTTAAATTCAAGACAAAGACACATATCACCTCAGTCTGCCGTGAACATGAATCCTGTAAAGAATTCGAAACGTCGGCTAGTAATAAAAATGTAGTTTCTAGATCTTTCAGTTTAAATGTAATAACAAATAACCAGTGAAAGTAATATAACGCGATAAAATCCGTAAACTGTAGTTTAATTTCAATGTGTAACATTCGCGTTAACCCAAGAAAATATCTTATCTGATTCTTTAAAGCCGGGATAATGCTAGGACGATGATGATGATGACTTCATCGTCGTCCTAGCGTTATCCCGGTCTCATCCAAGACTCACACGCCTTGGAGCCCGGGGTCCGCTTACCAGTCTAAATATGGTGGAATATCTGCTTTTCGCCCTCCTTTCAAGTGCTGGTGATAAAGCAGCATTTTATCGGTCCGTGTGAGGACGTGTGGTCCTCTGGGATGTGGACGCCGCGGCTCACGTCGCGGCCCTGGATGTACTGTGTTTATTGTACTAATACATATACTACATGTTATTTACTCGTCATATTGATCTCTGTTGCCGATTGGACGAGTATAGACGTAGTTATATTATTATATGGTACGTCAGAAGGACGACTTGTGTTGGGTGAGCTGTCTAAATATAGATTTGATGCCGAAGACCGGGCATTATAGAGACAGCATAGCAGTGAGTTTACTCCGGGCTTTGGAAAGCAACTGGTACAACACTATGATGATTAAGAGGATAGGGTAGGGACTTCAGCGACGGTCGCGCCGTTTGGCCATATTCTGAGCGTTGTAGGTTCGGTCCCCATTTGAGAATATTTTTTGTGATCCTCGCTAGGTGTCCTTCATGTATGATGATGTTAAATTAGTACCTAAAAACCTCGACTTACAGAATTTATATGTCGTCTTTAGTAACATAACAAAAATATCTTACCATGATCACAATTTTGTTACGGTATTAAGTAGATATATTATTTTCTTGGTATTCGGTATTTCAATTTTACTCAAATTGAACCCAGAAAGCTGTCAACTTTTAGTAAATACATAATTTAACATATACCAGCTATGTTTAGTTTAGCCTAGTCCATATTGTTTTACCCATCCAACCTAAAAAGGCGCAATAACCACTTCATTTCATTACCAGTCCTGGTTACACATAGATCTTTACTTACATACAGTTTTTACAACAGTATAGGTAAATTCACGAAAGTTGACCACAAATGGCGGCCGTCGCGCATATGTACATTCGTGCACCAATGGCGTTGCTCCATTCTTGACGCATTTAGGGAATGCGTCAAGAACGGAGCCACGCCATTGGCACTCCACCCGCGCCTCACCCCGCACCTCCACGGGGACCTAAAAAATGATTTCTGCGCAGTGATCATCTTTCGTGAACCGACCTATACCTTGTCAATAAAAGCACGCGACCGCATCACTTGGGCTCTAAGTGGAAAGTAAAGTGTCTCGAAGGGTTAATCAAACCAGCACTGCATGGCCAAGCTCTGTTTTTTTGGGTTCAAAACAATAAGAATATTTAGTTTATTAGTTTAGTAAAGTATTGAAATTATGGCGTAATTTATTTATTTATTTAGGGACAACAAACATCTACAACATATGTTTACACATTACACTACTGCACAACGAACAGTTAACATTGCAGGCCACTACATTGTCCCGAAATTCACAAAAGACAAATAATAATCTTTAAGTTCCACTAAAAAGCGTTACATTACTTGAACAATTACATCATAAAATACAAAGTTATGAAAGAAAATAATAATTATAGTAAAATATGTTTATAAAAAAGAAAATACATCGAAATTACTTTTAAATTAATTAACAATTACAAATATATTTAAGGGACTAAACCTACATAGGTACTTTTAATTTTTAATTTATGAAAATTAATAAAAGTCAATAAATTTCAAATGAATGTTGTGTAAAATCATAAAGTGTCGGGTATTTCTAGGTGGTAAAGGCATTTAGGTTACGGCATGGATGTTCCGGTTCTTTGTTGTACGTACCACTCTGGCTCACAGAAAATCGGCATATATAAAAGTATTGGTAACAGTTATCTGGACAAAAGTTTGTATATATATATTCTAATGAGCAAACTACTGCAAAAATTCATCATAACCATTATTGTGGAAAGATTTTGCATTTAATTTGATTATGATCATATTGTGAGTTTAGCTCATTCTCTCTACATTTTCTAAAGGAACAAAAAAGAAGGAATAATATTAGGATATTTGCGACTTGGTCTCATTTCCTCACGGTTGACAAAGATCGAGTGATGTCAGGTTGATATCACTGGCATATTAAGGCTACTGCTAACTGCTTACTATGCTAAGGCAATGAATACAGATTTACATAATAGAAGCGCATTTCTTAAGGATTTCGTGTGCCGATTCCAATTGGCGTGTTGGCGGGTGTCGTCAGTTCGTCTCTCTTGCACTCATAGAGACATCTGTCACAGCGCGACTGCCACGCCACCTGGTGGCAATTTGGGTCACAGAAAGTTTGTCTACAGAGCGCCCATAAGAAATGCGCCTCTATATAAATATCTATGCTCTATGGCTAAGGCCAAGCTGGCCATGCACTGCATTTTACAACATTTTTCTCCGATTTAATATAGTTATCCTCTTCAAAAAATGTTGGAACTGCCTACTATTTACTATTAGTCTATTCTAATACAATGCTTAGGTAATTCCTAAGCTTTTGGAACTTAAGAAACATCGAAACTGGCAACACCGCTTAATATAGCCAGCACAAAAATACACTCCATAAAAACGACCACACATTTCTATACCACAATGAATAAAGTAGCGAACAATAGTTTTATATTCATAAGTCGTCAACCGACTGGTTCTCATACAAAGCTAGAACGAGAACGAAATAATAAGAACATACGGACCTGCACTCGATCGACACCTAAGCTGTGTCGCCGCGCGCTCCGGGCACGTATTCAATATGTACTTGTCACAAATAAACACAAATAATAATATGTGGAGGTCGGAACAGATATTGAGGGCTAGGTGGATGGAGAGGTAGTGCTTATAGCGTGGCTTGAATTATCGTCTGTAACTGAACGGTGAAGTAAAGCAACGCTGGGAGACGTCACCACTTGGATGATCGGCAACATCCCGCGGTTGAGACCAGTTTCGGCTTATTCAGGGGTACTGACGCCCCATAACGACTGACAAAGATTTTCATAAAGGTTTCCATAAACAGCTTAACGTGCTCTCTGCTACTCGGATCAAGTGGTAATAAATCACTTAATACGTACATAACTTTGATAGGTCAGTGGTACCTACGTGCCGCGGGTTCGAACCCGATGCCCTGTGCATAGCATACTGTTAGTATCACCACTGACCTATAATATGGCTGACTCATTTTAATTAATGATTATGATTGGTTAATTAGTTTATCACTGATGTGCAATCAAAATCAGCGCTCAACTATATGTATGCCACGAAACCATTAAGTCAGGATTATATTATGTTAATTGAATATTTGAGATATTCGCTTAATACTGATTAATAGAGCATCGCGTTCATTATTGATTGATTATACTACATTAGTCTTGGAAGAAGTTCCAGCGATAGAGCTTAGCTATCAAATAATAACAGATAATCACATTTACTACATTTGCATTCGCCTTTAAAATGCGATAATTATATTATCTATCTAATACCTTTAAAGTACCAATTCCTGTATATATAATCTGAATCTCGGAAACGGCTCTAACGTTAGCATGCAGTGAATTACAGGTGCAATAAATCGATCTAGCTAGGGTTCATTTTTAGAAAACACGATTTACGAACAACTTATTACAAAGGCATTTAATTTAATACGCACATAACTTCGAAAACTTAATGATGTGCTGTGGATTGAAATCTTTGCGTAGCAAAATATTGATCTCACCACTCGGCTATCACTTACTATACAGAGAAATTATAAGTACTTCTATATTGTATTTTAAGATGTATACGACCATATCAAAACATCTGTTTTTGATCTTATTCGAATGGAATATAAAATATTACTTTGCCTGGACGACCAAATATAGAAAGGTACTTATCATTTCTTTAATCCTAAAAAATATTTTATATATTTCGAAATCTTTTCAACTTGAATTTGAATCGCAAAGAATTTCTTTGCAATTCATAAAATGTTCTTTTTGCATAGAATTGAAACCTTTTACAAAGTAAGAAATGATCATAATCAGATTTTACTTTTAACCGAATCAAAAATATACAGAAACATGATTCTATCTTATCGTATATGAATAGGTAACATTTTATCTACTAATATTGCAAAATATACATAAGTCGTCTTAAATTTTCATAAAACGTCGTATTGAATTCTCAAGTCTTCCCTAAGTATATTTTTCAAGATATTTCCTTTTCTATATTAAGATATTACATATTTGGATTAAGTTCATCACTACATCTTAAGCACTGTCACATGGACGCAACGATAACTCTGTAAGAGGCCAGTAGATATGGAATACCATACCGTCTCGAGTTTGAAGCCACAATGCGCAGTACTGACCTTCCATGCGTATTGTATTGTCGCTTGTCTCCTGAATAGAAGGCTACGTCAAGCTGAGGGTCACAGCTATTGTGAAGATGTCTGACAGAATATATTTATCACTTTGGGTTGAGAGACCAGTCTTTCTGTAGAAAAATGAACAATCTGTCGGTTAGATTATTTTAATGATAGTTCAAACCATGTCAGGTCTACCACTTGAAATAAATGGTTTAAATTAAACATATATTTTGGATTTTCTGCCTCAATTCTTTTCCTGGCGAAGTTGACAAAGACAAAATCTATACATGTAAATAAAATTTAAGCGTCTGTTTGTAGTTTTTTACTTATAACCGCTTTTTACTTAATGCGAATGTTAACACGGTACATATACCGAAATGATATTTTTTAAAATTTTTGTGTCTGTCTGTGTGTCGGTCTGTCTGTTTGTTCTCGCTAATCTCTGGAACGGCTGGACCGATTTTGGCGAGACGTTCACTGGCGGATAGCTGATGTACCAAGGAGTAACTCAGGCTAGAAATTAACCGGATACACGAAGTAGTTCCCTCAGGACGCGGGTGAAACCGCGGGAAGCAGCTAGAAATATATATTGTTAGTATTTAACTTAGCTCTCAATTCACATTATATTTCTGATTGTAACCATTTTACTATAACATTCATAAAAAAATTGTTGACTCAAATCCTGCAGGTGTACAAACTAGCAACTGTTTCTGGCGTCAGCGGCTACATAACAAATATGCACAGCGTGCACCGCTGCGAGCGCTGAAATATCGTGCGGATCGCTCGTGCATACGTACACATACTGCTACAAATTATTTACCTACAAATGTGTTCTTTGTACTAAATGAAGAACAACGGGACGTAAGGTGAGTAAAGAATTAGACTGACTGGTCGTTACTTCCTGTAAATATATGAAGCTGTTTAATTATTGTTAATATCACCATTTCCTGTTTCGTATTGGTAATTTTATATAGAAAATAAATATGAGACATACGCTTGTTGCCTGATCCTGAAATATTGGTAATATTTGCGAAAATATTTGTAGGCAAAGGCGGTATTATCAGCTATGATCTTAGAATGACCAATCTGATCTAAAGTGCCTTTTGAAGGCTCCTATTTGCTTCTGAGGCAATTCAGTACCAGATACTTTCGCGGTATACAGCTAGCCTAGGCTTTTTACCAGTGGTAGTTACAAAATTATTTTGTTGTAACAGCCGCGAATTAATAGGCACATGTGCTTGCCGGGCGATCGCCGCACTAGCAATCGTTGGGTCGTCGCGAACAAATTCGTGTATAAACGCGGCCTTACCCGGTGTGTTGTAGTGATGGATAGCAGTACCAGATACTTTCGTGGTATACAGCTAGCCTAGGCTTTTTACCAGTCGTAGTTACAAAATTATTTTGTTGTAACAGCCGCGAATTAATAGGCACATGTGCTTGCCGGGCGATCGCCGCACTAGCAATCGTTGGGTCGTCGCGAACAAATTCGTGTATAAACGCGGCCTTACCTGGTGTGTTGTAGTGATGGATGGCACAACACTCGCTCGTGATGTAGACGGAGCGACGTCTACCGCGTTTGATTACCAGCCACCTGAGAAATGTAACTACGTACCTGTTTCAACGAAACGGCTGCTGACTTGTTTCTAGTAATTTAGGTTAAAAGTGAATTATAAAGTTGCTTTTTTATTTATAGTCTTTTGTTTCACAGCTATGGCGTTGTATGTGGCTCAATACAGCACGGTCAGAAGATATTTACCTGGATAGGAGGGATAGGACAGCAAGTGTGGCAAGTCCTGCATTATGCTACTAGCTCCGCATCCATACCGCCCACAGTCCTTAGCCACAAAGCCCCATCTGTTGACGTGGAGGTGCATTGTAAAGAGTTATTGCAGATACGTTACACTTTATTTCTTCCTTAATTAAGCTCATAATTTTCCTCTTGATAGTTCTGTCCGGTTTTAATCCTCAATCAATTTGCTATATGACGAAGAAAATCTTTCTGTAGAAAAGGGCATGTCTCAAAGTTTTCCATAATGTTCATAAGACATGTAAAGTCTGGCACCAGCACTTGGCCAGTGTGATGGTATGCTACCTAACCTTACTCATATGAAGAAGAGGAGTGGACCCAATAGTGCGACAGATATTATCAACAAAACTGATAATGATTATGAGTTCTGTCCTGTCCAAAATACATATGTCTTCTATCCTCGTGGCAAGCTGTACTTTTTATTGACAGCAGACGCTGAAGCGATCTACCGCGAAATCGGTAAAGCTGGCTGAATTCTTGCTCGCATAAGTCAGTTCATTAATTTTGAATAAGCCGGCAATCCACACGCCATTTACGTTCTAGTCACTTACTCTATCGTCTTTCTCTATGCGACTACCCTAAGTCAAATCGCAAAAACTATTGAGGCACCAAAGAAGACTCCGTTACATTTTTCCACCCGCAATACTTGTGCGGGTAGATAGTTTGTTCAGTACATCCGCGATCATGGCGCTTGCAACACTGCTGAAATACCAGATACTCGCAACAAAGGTGTGTGGTATATATCCAGATATACAATTTAGAACTAACAAAGAAGACTTGTTATGAAATAGCTAAGCTCCACTAGTCAATTTCGGCATGTCTGAAAATTCTCACACTAGAGCTGGCCTTACAAAAAACTAGTCATAAACAGAGATAGACTATAATCTATCCGCATAATAAACCATCACGTTATTGCCCTAATAAAGAAGTACAATGGTACAAAAATGCCGCCTGGCCACATTACTTGGCACGGTGGCACACAGTTCGATACGCCGTCTGATTTACTACTCTCAGTGGCTTGATACATCGCCGCCCGGCCCACACGATTGTGACACACACTGTAATTGCGTGTATCTACGCCGAGTGCCTAGGATGAACTAGATCTGATTCTAGTAAATCTGTATCGGGAATGAAGATTAATAATGTATAGAAGATTCTTGATATTGAGATATTTCTTTTAGATACTTGATTTTTTGTGTGGCGTTTGTCGCCTGCCACTTGACACTGTGCCGAGTCTTGTGACTTCGTTACCCACATGAAATAATACTTTGTGTGAGTCACAAATTGTTTCTTCGAGTCTAGGTCTTCTTGGTGCCCGTTGTTTGAATGTTTGTAAAGCCCCGCACCACATAGAATATATATAATACTCATACTATTCTTACTAGAGCACTAATTAAAGACCTAAGTCTACCGCTGCGAATAAAAAAATCTCACAAAATCTGCTCTCAGTGATACATATATTATGTATTAAGAAAACAAACTAACTGACTGCCTCGTTGGTCTCGCGGTATAAATGTGCGCGTGGGATTGGGAGGTCTCGGGTTCGATTCCCGGGTCGGGAAAAGTGATATTGGGTTTTTTCGTTAGGAAATTCTCAGTAGCAGCACGGAGTCTGGTAATGTGCCCGGTACAGCAATAGGCTCGCCCCCTATAACGTGGGACCTGAAAAATTCATGGCGAAATGTGGGTGTAATATTACACCTCTGCCTACCCCTTCGGGGATACAGTCGTGAGTCAATAAAAATAAAATAAAAACGCGTGACACGGGCTGTTCAAGACTGAAACAATAATATATCGCAGTTAAATGCGTATTCGATTACTATATAATCGCTTGCTAGGTAAAGGATAATAACGTGAGGAAACCTGCATACTTGAGAGTTCTCCATAATGCCTTTTTGTTCTAGAAGGACATGTAAAGTCTACCAACCCGCACTTGACCAGCGTGGTGGACTATTGCCTAAGGCTTAACGCATCTAATAACGAGAAAAACATACTTATATGATAATAATATAATATAATATTCTACCACATTCACGTCCCAAACTAAGCAGAGCTTGAACTATGGGTATTAGATAATGAATAAACATACATAATTATATACTTTTTTTTGTAAATACATAGGTACATATTATACATAGAAACACCCAGACCAAGACAAACATCCATGTTCATCACACAAATGTTTGACTTGAGCGGGAATCGAACCCGCGATCTTCGGCGTAGCAGTCGCTTACACTCCCGCGGCGCCAATCGGTCGTCAAATCATCATGTACCCAGCAATGTGAAATCTTATCTTATACTAATATATAAAGCTGAAGAGTTTGTTTGTTTGTTTGGTTGGTTGAACTTATTTAAAAAAATCTTTCAGTGTTAGATAGCCCATTAATCGAGGAAGGCTATAGGCTATATAACATCGCGCTATGAGTGACAAGAGCGGAGCAGTAGCCTTAAATAACGCGGGTGTAACCGCGGGCATCCTCTAGTTAATTATAAACAAGACTGATGATGATGAGACATTCAAAGCTTTTAATAAATAAGAAATTAAATAATACATACATAGACTCACGCCTGTTTCCCCGAAGGGGGAGGCAGAGGCATATTAAACGCCCACTTTTCGCCAGTGTTTTGATCCCACGTAATAGGTGGCGAGCCTATTGCCGCTTATCGGGATATTTATTTTACCAGAGCCTCGTCCGTTGATCGGCAGGTGCACCACTTGCAGGTGAGGTTGGCTTGGGACCCTAAGTTCTTGGTGGGAACCCTATGCACCCAAATTAAATAATAATCTATATATAAAAAGAATTTGTGTTTTATAATACGAGTCGGCCAGCCCGTTCTACGCAACCGATTCGCGTGTTTTTTTTTTTTTAATGAAAGCTCTCGCTGCATAGATTTGTCATCAAGCATTAGAAATTACCTAACTTGCACATCCATGAAGTTACATGCAAAAACAGTTTTCTCCCATACATTTTTTACAGTTTCGTAGCCGTAGTCAATGACTTTCTGCTTCTATATATCTGGTTCTCATTGAGGTAGGCGTTTCGTTATAGGCCTAAGACACGCACTGAAAAGAGCTCTTTCATTTGATGTTATGCTCATTTAAATTGGGTAAGTTTGAAGGAAGATAGGTGTGGACATTGAACTTATTTTTCAATATTTTCCTATAAATTTCTTAAGATTCCATTGCTTTCTCTCTAAATGGACGGTTCTAAATTCAAACAATATTTTTATGGCATCTAATAAGTTCCTTGTGGTAACTGCCAGGAAAAAACGTTATGCCTCCTTAAGGTGACCTTGCCTTACTTTCATACGGGTGTGAGTGTGGTGATGTGTAAAATTATATCCGATGTTGGTTAAATTATCACTATAGTGAATTATCGCTGATGCCAGGTAATATTCCCCGAATGTTAATAGTTAACCCTTAATGTTGGGTGAACAGATTTTTCGTGTTTTAAATTACGGACTTTCTTCGAGCATCTTAATTTCTTTTTATGTGGAGCATATTACAGTGGTTCATAGTACTATTGTCATATAATTATATTATTACAAGTGGTAGTTATGGTAGAAATTGTAGTTTTGGTAAGAATAGTAGTTTTGTGAGAAAAGTTAGGTACTTTTGACAGCACTGGCGGTTGTGTTAGAAATGGTAGTTTTGAAAAAATGGTCGATATGATAGTGTTAGTACGAAAAGTAGTTTTGATAGGAATAGTAGTTTTGGTAGAAATTATATTTTTGGTGTATATTGTAGTTTTGGTAGCAATTTTACTTACGATTGCTACCAAAGCTACCATTCCTACCAAAACTACAATTTCGACCAAAACTATAAACGTCATTATTACATTTCTAAATTATGATGGATTAATCACACCCATACCACAGAATAATTAATAGTACTAACGTACAGAAGCTTCACTTTTCAAACCAATTTATTGAAATTGCGACTCTTGGTACTAAGCAATAAAGTTCAATTCAGCTCGCACAAGCACTCAGTGCCTAATGCGATATTAACCTAACAGTTCCCGTTCTTGTCTAACACATAACGCTGTCGCTGTCTGGCGCGGAGTGGCGCGTTAGGGTTGTCGACTTGGCGCTGCTACTATATTTATTCATCGTCTATCTACCTACTTGACCACGTACCTAATAATAAATAATTATCCTATAAGTATCCTATCCCACTATTTGAGCTAGTAGAACAAAAGCACAAAAATTCTGGTCGTTTACATTTTTACTATACAAATTCTTAGTTATTTCCTAAACGCGTGGACCGATTTACATGATTTAAACAGATAAAATGGTTTTTGAACTAGATCTTTGATTTGACACCATAATCTTTGAGATATCTCAACAAAAAAAAAATCAAATTTTCAAGTTGCTCTCGTAATATAAATAAAATCAAATTTTCAAGTCGCTTTCGACACACAGTTAATTAAGCAATACTTTGCATTAGACTTGTGATGATACATTTTTGTTGTTAAAGGCGTTTAAGTATATAATTTGAACAGTGTATGAACACGTCGCCTGAGAATACGAAGCGGTCGCACTCGTTGCGTGACGTCTAATGTGAGCGGCGCGCGGCAACCTACTGAATCCAACCATGTCGACATGGTTGCCGAGGTACTTGTAAGTTTGTACCTAAAATGCGAAGTGCGCCCGGCCTGCCCATACACAAAACAAAATGAATCGTGCTTCTCACAGACATTTTTAGCTGGATAACAGAAATAAAACCTATTTTCTTACTTATAAAAAAAGTTGTTTTTGTATATTTTTAATTTTGATAGTAAAATATTGACAGATAAAGAAAAAAGTGAAGTTAGCGTTAGTTACTTATGTTTCGGATTAATTAGCGTATTTTTTGTGGGTAGTTGTGTTTTCAATTATAATGATGATTCTTGATAGGCAATTGAAAATGCTCTGAGAAAGTTTGAACAAAGAATCTTGGTCAATGACGGCCCTGTTGGAGATTTGGTACCGGATAGTCCTCCTACTGCTAAAAAAATACGGGTGGTAACGGGTTCAGATTTGATTAATTCTACCATCAACAATTTTATTTTCAAGTGATTTCCATTCTTGGCGACGGTAATTGCTTATTCCGCGCAATTTCTTATTGTTTATATGAAAGTGAGAATAAACATTATGAAATTCGTTTGGCCACTGTTGATAACATAGTCTATAAGTGGGATGCATATAGTAACTTCATTGTTGGGGACGAAGCATATGACCAGACCATTACAAATGCAACAGATTACAAACGTGTGATGGGTACCAATGTACAGTACGCAGGGCATGCTGAACTTCAGAGTGTAAGTGAGCTATATCCCGAGTGTCAATTCAGAGTTCACCTGGAAAACAGTAATACGATTACTGACTATGGTACTGGCGAAATTGTTCATAACATGCTATTAATATAAGGCTACAATGTACTCATCATACCTATATGTAATAGCTTTTTTTTAAATATTAAAATATGCTGTGGAGCAGCACGGGTGCTCTAGTCTATATATTAAAAGAATTTTTGTTTTATAATACGAGTCGGCCAGCCCGTTCTACGCAACCGATTCGCATGATTTTTTTTAAATGAAAGCTCTCGCTGCATAGATTTGTCATCAAGCATTAGAAATTACCTAACTTGCACATTCATCAAGTTATATGCAAAAACAGTTTTCTCCCATAAATTTTTTACGTTTTCGTAGCCGTAGTCAATGACTTTCTGCTTATATATATATCTATTCTCATTGAGGTAGGCGTTTCGTTATAGGCCTAAGACACGCGCTGAAAAGAGCTCTTTCATTTGATGGTATGCTCATTTAAATTGGATAAGTTTGAAGGAAGATTGGTGTGGACATTGAACTTATTTTTCAATATTTTCCTATAAATTTCTTAAGATTCCATTGACGGACATCCATAATGGACGGTTCTTAATTCAAAAATATTTTATGGCATCTAATAAGTTCCTTGCGGTAACTGCCAGGAAAAACCGATGCCTCCTTAAGGGGACCTTGCCTTACTTTCATACGGGTGTGAGTGTGGTGGTGTGTGAAATTGTACCCGATGTTGGTCAAATTATCACTACAGTGAATTACGCTGATGGCAGGTAATATTCCCCGAATGTTACCAGTTAACCCTTAATGTTGGGTGAACTGATCTCTGTTGTTGAGGAATTTTCCTTACGTTTTATGTTAGGAAAATTTTTGTGTTTTTAAATTACGGACTTTCTTCGGGCATCTTAATTTTTTTTTATGTGTAACATATTACAGCGATTCATAGTACTATTGTCATATAATTATATTATTACAATTGGTAGTTATGGTAGAAATTGTAGCTTTGGTAAGAATAGTAGTTTTGAGAGAAAAGGTAGGTACTTGGGCAATGGTGGTTTCAAAAAAAATTAGATATGATAGTGTTAGTAAGATTAGTAGTTTTGGTACAAATAGTAGTTTTGATAGTATTTTCGGTAGGAATAGTAGTTTGGGTAGAAATGGTATTTTGGCATATATTGTAGTTTGGTAGCAATGTTACTTACGATTGCTACCAAAGCTACCATTCCTAACAAAAGTAAAAAAAAATACAAAACTATAAACGTCATTATTACATTTCTAAATTATGATGGATTAATCACACCCATACACAAAACAAAATAAATCGTGCTTCTCACAGAAATATTTAGCTGGATAACAGAAATAAAACCTATTTTCTTACTTATATAAAAAAGTTATTTATCTATATTTTTAATTTTGATAGTAAAATATTGACAGATAAAGAAAAAAGTGAAGTTAGCGTAAGTTAGTTACTTATGTTTCGGATTGAATAGCGTATTTTTTGTGGGTGGTTGGGTTTTCAATTATAATGATGGTTTTTTAAAGGAAAATGAAAAATGCTGAGAGAAAGTTTGAACAAAGAATCTTGGTCAATAACGGCCCTGTTGGAGATTTGGTACCGGATGGTCCTCCTACTGCAAAAAAAATACGTGTGGAAACGGGTTCAGATTTGATTAATTCTACCATCAACAATTTTCAAGTGATTTCCATTCTTGGTGACGGTAATTGCTTATTCCGCGCAATTTCTTATTGTTTATATGGAAGTGAGAATAAACATTATGAAATTCGTTTGGCCACTGCTGATAACATTGTCAATAAGTGGGATGTCTATAGTAACTTCACTGTTGGGGACGAAGCATATGGCCAGACCATTACAAATGCAACAGATTACAAACGTGTGATGGGTGCATGCAAAGGACAGTACGCAGGGCATGCTGAACTTCAGAGTGTAAGTGAGCTATATCCCGAGTGTCAATTCAGAGTTCACCTGGAAAACAGTAATACGATTACTGACTATGGTACTGGCGAAATTATTCATAAATTGCTATTTTCTGGGCACCTGGACGAAGGACATTACAGTGTCCTAATGGAAAGAATGGTAGGGCAGCACAGTCATATTGAAGAACTTTCTTTCGTCAATGTTCAGTTATACATATTATATATATCCCTATTGCGTGGCAAACTATTCAGTAATGCCAAGGTCGAAATTTCACGATACCTAAGGTGCAACGCAAAGCCAATGTTGTGAGAAAAGAAGTTTTGTGATATATTATATTTTTGGTAAGAATATCATCTTTTTACTTATTAGATAAGGCTACAATGTACTCATCATACTTATATGTAAGAGCTTTTTTATAATATTAAAATATGCTGTGGAGCAGCACGGGTCCTCTAGTCTATATAAATATTCAATAATAGGTGAGTTAACGAACAAGCACTTATATTTTCAGTTGATTAAATAAAATTGAATAAAAAATCATAAAATGAGCACAAATCTTTTATCGCCTTACTACATGCGGTCACCAAATACATTTATTATTTCGGTGTATTTATTTTAAATGTATCAATACTATTTTTCTGTCTAGCCGTCTTAAGGCATTTTCTACATCAGACAGTATGACGATTTGGACAGAATTGGATATAAATGTTGATTTTATTTTTAGAAAAATACAGAAAGATTGGGTCCTGTTAAGAGAAATCATCATAACGCCACAAAATGTATGAATTTTCACGTAAAATACGTGGTATTAACACCTTCACGGACAGTAAACGAGACACAATTGAAGTTTTATTGTTATCAAGTATATAGGCGTTTACTGTCCATGAAAGTGTTAATATTTCTTCATGGTAAGCCGGACACATTCGCCAATTCATAATAATTAGGGTGAGTCACAAATATCTATGTTCAAACATTCATAGGAAAACTGTGGACCAGTCTTGCTCTCTTAATGTCTGTAATTCACTCAATAAAAAATTACTTATACAGTAACATCTATTCGTAATAACGTGAATAAAGCAATTTTGTTAAAAACCTCGTTATCGTAGACCATTGTTAGAATTAATCATAAATATTTAGATAACTGAATTATTGCTTTGTTATGGTGTTTAATTTAGTGGAAACATTTCATATTTTATAGGCAATTAATTTAAACAATGAATTTTGTTGATAAATGGACATCACATGTGTTATGCGATTACAACCTGTTGGATAATATTACAGATAATATTGCGTTATTTAGATAATTATCTATCGGAATGGTTATGAGTACGGGACGTCAACTGACTACGGAGGTGTGAAGATGAAGCGCTCTGACAGAGTCTAGTGTGACGTTCGCTACAGTTGAAGAGGGGGGTGACGGTTGACGTTCAACGGAGCGACGCAGCCATCACTTCTCTTAAAGACTCCGGGCGGACAACAAGTACCTAGAAACTGTCACGCGTTTCGTGTTCAGTAATCCAAAATAATTAAAGTCAGTTTTGTTAATTTGATTTGGTGTGAACGTATAACAAACTGTGAAGTGTTGATACCGGCCAAAAATCAAGCGACCCGCCGACATATATATTAATGAAAACCCGTTCCATAAAATAAAATTATTAATGTATATATGTGTTAGCTAAATTTAAGGTAGAGGGGTGGAAAGGAAGAGGGAGGCCAAGGAAAAGATGGAAGGACTGTGTGAGGATGCATATGAAAAAGAAAGGGCGTCAGAGAAGTATGGAAGCGAAGAACGTACTGCACCGACCTCAAATAAATTGGGACCAGGGCAAGAAGAAGATAATGATGACGCAATGATGATGATGAGATGATAACTACCCTAGAACCTTACCCTATTCCATTAGAAAATCAATTGTTTTATGATCTATTTCACAGCTAAATAGGCCTTTTCTTAATATGAAAAGAGTTTGCCATGCCTTTTAAGAACTTTATGGAAAACTCAGCAGCATGCAAGTATAGTCACAATGTTTTCGAAAACTTAAAAAAAATTGGGCATAAACGGTTGATTTCTTCTCAGTCGTGCACTCTTGTCAGAGTGGTCGTGGTCATGTGTCGGTCGATTCTTGCGCCGTTGCTGTTCTTGTGATGCGTCGCCATGTAGCTCTATGTTTTGCGGAGTGAGAGCAGTCGTTAATGTTGGAGTTCGTCACAGACTTAATGAGGTCTGTCCATCGTGCCGGAGAGCGCCCACGTGATCTCTTGCTCTCAACTTTCCCTTGCACGACCAATCGTTCCATTGAGTCTTCGTTACGGGTGACATGGCCAAAGCACTTGAGGATTCGTATTTGCACAGTCGACGATAATCTCTCTTGCGTTCCTTCAGGATGGAAACATTGGTTCGATGTGCGGTCCATGGGATTCTGAGCATGCGTCTCCAGCACCACATTTCCAGGGCGTCACTTTTGCGGCGATCCTGCATCTTCAACGTCCACGTCTCAGCTCCGTATAGAAAGATTGGAAAGACCAGGCACCTCATCAGTAGAACCTTTGTTTTTCTGGTTATTCTGCGGTCTTTCCAAATCTTTGTGAGTTTTCCTCTGAGGATTTTGTCACCGCGCAACGCCTCCGAATTTCATCTTCGCAGCCTCCAGCGTTGGTGATAGTAGAGCCTAGATAGACGTAGCTCTTGACTACATCTCATCCTGCTATTTTTTGGACGTCCGGTTGGTTGTTGTCGGCACAATCTACAATCATCATTTTAGTTTTGTCCCGATTGATTGTAATTCCAAAATCCAATGCTGTGGTCTCTAGTCTATGAAGAAGAGTCTTGATTTCGTCCTTGGTTGATGCTAGGAGTGTGGTATCATCAGCGTATCTAAGATTAGATATTTTTCGATCCCCCACAGATAATCCCTTGTCCCAATCTTCAAGAACTATCCGCATGATGTATTCTGTGTAGATGTTAAAAAGAAGGGGAGATAGTATGCAGCCCTGTCTAATGCCGGCTTGGATCCTAAAGCGTTCGGACTCGATACCGTCAACACGGACCGTAGCTGTGCCATCTTCGTACCGACGTCTAATGAGGTGCACGAGGTGTTGTGGTACCCCCATTTCGGCCAGGACCAGCCACAGTTTCCACCACTTGACGGTATCGAAAGCTTTCCTGAAGTCCACGAAGCATATATAGAGGGTGATGTTGAACTCTCTAGAGGTAAACGGTTGATTATAACTAGATAAATTAAGAGTTCATTCCATAAATAACCACAAGTCAGTGCTGCGCGCAATGGGTTTCAACCCGAGACCATCTTCAAGGCAGTTTGTTGGTCTGTTAGTTGTCACTCAGTTATCCTTTCTATTTTTCATACCTTCAATGTTCCCACAAAATTGCTAACTGCCCACCGAAACCAAAATACCACCAGACGCCATTCACAGATTGAAACAAACTAGCCAACATTTTCAATAAATCTCTCTCACACGTCAAAAATTTAAACAATGCAATTACGCAACCGGTCATCAATCGGGTACCATTCGTAAGGGGCAAGAGGAGGTGCTAGGTAACGGCTAGTTTCGCAATTTGTCATCCACGCGCGATGACAGACCGACGTCCGATTTTCATGATTTATTAAATGCGTACATCAACACATTGCATTCTATACGATATGGTTACTCTAGAAATAGGTAGACAAATTAATGGTAGGCATTTTCCAACAATTACATAGTGAAAACAAAAAAAATATCTCCTTCATATGAAATCATACAAAATTGTTTTTATTAAACAAAAATGGACAAACTTTGCTATGACGTAATTTAGTCCTAACTTCATTAGTCATACTTAATTATATTTCCATCTTTAAAAGCATAAACCTGTCTAAATCGTGTATACTTTTTTTCAGATATGACCAAATTCCACGCCTGTGTTAATAAATAACCTTACACTTCAGAGCCGCATTTACAGAATAGGGATGTAAAATAAATTGTTTAAGTTCATTTATCTATCACATATAGCGAAACATTCCAAAGGTTTCATCCAGCAGTTTCATTCATCAATTAATGTTATAACTCTATTTAACTATTTTTATAGACAATTAGAGTACTGTACTTGACAGCAGAACATTATGACATCACAAGTGCATACATATATCACTGTATTCCGTAGAAAGAGATTGTTTTTGACATTTCATCAAAAGTACCTGATTTGACTAGTTGGAAACATCCTTATACCTTTCGATGAAAACTAGTTACATCATTGATACGCTCAAAATGGTTGGTTACGTTTGGCACCAATCACATAACTACACTCATCAATGCAACGCAATGACATTATAATCCATACACAATTTCACAGCTGACTCCCTGTAGCCGCAACCGTGATGCTAAATTAACTGGCTCCTCGTCACACCCACAGTCACATAACGACACCCTCGGGATGAGGAGCAGCATCTAATTTAGTCGGAAGCCACGCAGACAGATTTAGTGCATACTATTCTGTGGAGCTAAGAATAGGCGTGTGGTTATCAATCGCTGAGGTGTAAAGTTGCATAACATTATATTAGGAGCTATATGGCATTGCTTTACGAGTGACGTTTACCGAATGTATGTTGTACCTATAGCGTAGTTGTTTAAGCGGTCGCCTTCCACTACAGATTTGCGCCGAGTGTTTTGGTTTCGATTACAACTCTTTTTATGATCCGCAAATTGTAATTGCGAGACTCAATGTATGTGTCCGTTAATAAATACTCAATGTGTTGTCCTTACACACAAATCCTCTGTCACAATTAATCAATTATATGCAGAACTACACGTACACCGTCCGAGCCGACCGGAGGACTGTCCTGTAATCGAATGTCAATAAAATTCCTTTGTGAATACCACTACACAACCTAATGGATACCCGACGCACTTTTTGAATCGGTACCAACAAATTAATGTACGTCGAAAACTGATTATTTGACGTTTCGTCTCTGGGCATGTACTTAGCGAAGCCATTAGTGTTGTGGTATACTTTTATAAAGTTTTTGTAGTATATAATTTATAGGTTGGATTTATGGGTCTCCAAGAGGAATCCTACATTTTTCAGAAATCTTTTGAGGATTGAAGCTAGGCCCTATTGAGCATTCGTAGTTAAAAATTATGTAGGACCATTCATGTACATGCATTAAAAGCAAATAAATAATTTGAAGTCTTTTTACAACTAGCAAGATATTAACAAAATAGTTTAGTCTTTTTTTAAGGAACAATACCCTTCTGATATTACAAACGCGCAGGCGCCGGCAAATCTTTACCCGTTGTAGACCATAAATTAGATCGTATGCTTCTTTTCTACTACCTACTTGCTGCTAACAAATAAAAAAATAAATGAAGAACTTTGTGTTGCGCCAACTATTTGTCCAACATTGTCTCAATTTAAAACAAGCAAACGACAAATACCCACAAAAAGGACACAAAATACTAGCATTCACAAGAAAACATTAAGGCATCGCAGACAGAACTAAAAAATAAAGAAACTACCACGCAACTTTGCCTAAGACGGCGGCCAACCAATCCACGTTTTAAAAGCGAACAATAAAAGCATAGCCATCGCCTTGCCATGAAAATAGCGTCCAACAATGGGGATATAACTTGGAATACGAAAATACAATGTATACAAAGTCATCCACAGGGTCTCACAGACTCACACAACCAATATTGTACTCAAAAAGAAAACGCTAAGGAATCCCGCGATACCGTTTTTCCTTTTTCAAGAAAGGTACCTCTCTATAGATGATGTTCTTTTTCGCGGCTAAATTTATTCGTCGCCAGGAACACTTGAAAGCAGAATATTTTATTTTTAGGATATATACCTAGCCCAGTGTCTAAAGTACATGTTTCAATAAATTTAATTGCAAATACATTAAAAATTAGCTCCGTGTTAAAAAGAGAGCGAAACATTTTTCGATGTGACTGTTTTTTCTGAAACCATTTCCTAGCCTGATCGTTGAACATGTAGAAATTTATATGAAGAACTATTTCAGAGAAAGTTACTCCTTCGAGAGGAACGAGAGAAGTACATAGTCTTAATTCTCGTGGTTTCAGGTTATACCAGAATTCTTTGACAATCCGTAGCGATATCTTAGTCAGTCCCTAATCTTAGTATTAGTCAACTTGCATGTTAACTCGCTCAATAAAAATTAAAATCAAAATGAGTTTTAATCTGTAGTCTGCATGAAATTAACGGCGTTTATATTCGAAGGCTTAAAACTTTTACGAGTGGTAATATGAGAGATATCGTAGGCAAACCGAATGTTAAGAAAATTTTACTGTAATGAATTTTAGTCACGAAGCAATTCCAGTTGAAAAGCTATGAATTTTTAATCATAGTTAAAGTTTGAACAATGCTAATTTAGTTTTTAACAATTTCCATTTTGTTTTTAATGGCTATTTATGGGATGTCGATGGATGGAGTTGGAAAATTAATCGATTACGCTTCGTTTTTATTTTGGTTGGCGTGTATTTTTGTTGGTGAGTGTAAAGTGGATTTCATGTTATTTTCCGGAACTCTGATGACACTTGTTAAGGTTGTAATGTAAATGGTAGGATGTGTTGGGTACTTCATTATACCTAAATGCATACTCGGTCAAAAAATTCTGTCTTCTGTCAAAAATCCGTTCCAAAAGACAGTATTAATACTGCTTATTTCTTGTTTCCATAAAATGTTTCACTCTGCTTATGCAGCTAATACCTCAGAATAACCCATAAGCGAACTTATGTCGCGATAATCGACAATCACGCGGACGAAGTCTACTTCACTATATGGTAGAGTTACACTAAACTGAGTAGGAATAAACTTAAAAACCATTCGTCCCAAAAACGCACTATTCGCAGACCAATTTTCTACACCCGAAATTTCCACTCCAATATCGAAAAAATATACAAGGAAAAGTGTAGCAAACTTGAACGTAATCGTATTTTCCAAATAAACTTCCGAAACCGAAGAAACACATTGAGAACTAAGTGAGAACAAATAAGTAACAGCTTACAGTACATGAGAAGGCCATCAAAAAATCAAAAGTATGGGAAGTCGCCGGTGAATAACGCATGCGATAGGAATAGGATGAACGCTACCATGCGCGTTCCGATTTATTTTTCATAAGGGCGGTACAGTGAACGCTGGAAAATGTACGTCAGTTTTAGATTCGCTTTTCGAAATGATGTTACGTTGTTGTGTGTTTTAAATAGAATGGTTTGTTAACCATTCTATAGCCTAGAATCGTGTATGACTAAAATACAGTTGAAATTTAGTTATCAATAAAAACATGCTTAGTCAAAGCTGTGGCCTTAGCTAGCAACAAAAGCTTTATTTTTTTGTACAAAACATTTCAGTTAGAAGTTACAAAAAGTCCATCGCGAAATAACTTATCTTGGACATACAATATGGCTATAGAAGAGTTAATAAAAACAATTCCTACATTAAGTCAAAACAAGTAGAGTCCTACACGTTCACTTACTGATGTAAGACATTACACTTCAACCCTTCTAGGACTTCTATACTTCCCCACACTACCTAGGCTCTAAATCACAAGCAAATCCACTTGGGTATAATAGAACCACAGAAATGAAGACTAACACACTAAGTTACTCAAGAAATACCTGAGACGAATATTTTGTCGTGTTGCGCTGACTGTGCTGACTGTACCAAGTCACTATCCTTTTCGCAGTTCCGTGATGTACAACTGTTTTGGGCGCCGTTACTTGCTAAACTTTAGCTTAGGATGTATGCGGACTAGACGGTTTAATGTTCAAACCTTCTTTGCTCTAGTGCCACCTACGTTTCAACAATATCAGTTATATAGCTAGGTTTAGCGACAGTGACTATAGAAAGCGACTACTTTTGACATTAGTGAACTATCATAAAAAGTTATAAGCTGTCTTGAAACCCGCAGCTTTAATCAGAAGCTTATTGAAGTTGTTGAATTTTTTTTACAGCTCCTGCATTAGAACTAAGTCCTGTGTCACCGGGGACTTTACAAATATACAATGAATGGATACAAAATAATACCCGCACTCAAAACAACAATATTTGAATCACATAATGTGTAGTTTCCTGTAGGGATCGCATCCACAACACGGCGCAGTGTTCGGCAGACAGGCGACCGCTTAAACCACTGAGCCGACCGTGCAGAACTAATTCCAGTCACCATAGTTTGTATTAATTACTTTTTAGAACTGCCTCGTTGGTCTTGCGGCATAAATGTGCGCGTGGGATTGGGATTGATTGGGGTCTTGGGTTCGAATCCCGGGTCGGGCAAAGTGTTATTGGGCTTTTCCGTTAGGAAATTCTCAGTAGCAGCACGGAGTCTAGTAATGTGCCGGGTACGGCAATAGGCTCGCCCCGTATTACGTGGGACCTAAAATTTATGGCGAAATGTGGGTGTAATATTACACCTCTTCCTACCCCTTCGAGGATACTGGAGTAGGTTAAAATTGGGGCTTCTGCATCACTTGCTCTCGCGTCGCCGCTCGAGCTGCGTGATACAGAAGCCCCAATTTTACAATCGAGGTCAATTCATATTAATGTGTTCTGCATAACTCAGAGTGCCCAGTAATACCATACTGTTATAGTTAACATAATTTTTTAAGTTTAGCAATTATTTAGTGATCAATGGTAGCGTTACTTTTAGTGAGTTTTTATTATGAATGTGTGTACCTAATGAATTCCTCACTCCATGTAATATCAATGTAATCATGTTATCAATTTAAAAAATAAATGGATATGTTAATGAGTCTAGGAAACTATTAAGTAAAATAAAACAATGTATATTATCAATTTAAAAAAAGTTTATTATCAATGCACCATTTTTTTAAACACAAAACATTTTTAAAAGCACATATTGAGTCATGATAAATACAATTGTACAAATCTTCAGAACACTTATAGCGATCATATAAACATAACAAATTAGGACAACATTTATCTTCTAAATTAATTAAATTATTAGTATTTAAAATATCCTTCAACCATAACATTTTTTCAAGACCTTTAACGTAAATACACTTATCTTTTAAAACATCTGCAATTAAATATTGATAATTTGAGTAAGGTATAAATCCTTCACCCCAGTATATTTTTCTGTTACGTTCAATCCAGCAAACCTGCCGTCTTTCTGATTTAGTCAAATCGTAAAAAGGAAATGGTGGTTTGATTAAAAACACTTGTAGGTTTTTACTACACCATACAGCTATTTCTTTTAGTATAAATTCATTTGCTTCTGTTTTAAAGCCTTGAACGTCAACAATGGCCGTCATGATAGCCTACGCACGATGTTGCTTAGAGGTTTGTATTCCACAATTCGGTACTGAGCTACTAAATTCAGCCACAACATTTATTTAATTTTTACATAAATATAAAGCATGCATACAAACATTGACTCATAACAATTACACATTTTTAAAAAGATAACATTTATTTATTTTTAGAAATACAACTAATCTTAAATAAAAACATTATCTTAAGACTACTCAGTATCACACAATTTCTTACTTATTTTTTTTATTAATGTCTCTGTGATATCCATTACATCATCATAAGGCTCCTCAACCACATATTGTGCACTTAAGCAAGCCTCGTTTTTTTATTTTTGTCTACATAATCTAATTCACGAATATCTATTTTAATTAGAAGACGTCCCTGCTTAGGACGATTTCTTCGAACAATGTACGAATTTGCCGATGACGTTAATAAACTTTGGCGCTTTTTAGACGGTGACAATTTTTTTGACTGTGTAGAAAAGTTTGGTTCAATGTATGTTATGCCATCGTCTTGAGTGGAGAAATATGGGCTAGTAACCTGTAAAAAAATAAATCACACATAAATATATAATAATGTGGACGCGCACAATAAATTTTTATAAACATAAATACATTTTATGTAGTGCTTACCTGATCAGAGGATTTGTTCCGATGCTTTTCAAAACATTCATAATTTCCTTGAGAGTAAAAAAATGGCTTGTTTTTTAACTGTCTACCATTCTCTGCCAAAGCATTGTCCTGCAATATAATAACATAAAAAATATAAATGAAAAGTTCATAACTATATGAATTTAACTATGAGGAATAAAATAATATTTACTAACCTCTTGTATTTCTGTCTGGTCAACTTCGTCCAAAGGACTTGGGATTTGAGAATCAACATTATCAAATACAAATCTGTTAAGTCCTCCAATGTTGAGAATGCTGGGGCTGTATGACATGATTCTGAAAATAAAACTAAAGTAAGATATCTAATTATTCATATAATAATATAATATAATATTGTAATAACTAATAACATTAAAAACGTACTTACCAATAAAACTTGATTTCTCTGCTAGCAACAGGTCCTGTTTCGGCTGACTATGACAGCATAATGAAATAAGGAATGCAATTTTAAATCTGTATGATATTCAATACCAAATTAAATCAATTATTAAAAATATAATATTGTAATACGAGAATACAAAATTCCTAACTTTCTAGACCTGTTCAAACATGTTAAATGCTGTTATTTATACTTTATGATATGTATATCTAATTTAGTGTTAAAGTTATAGCTACCTATAAATATGCGTGTTAGACATTCATTACAGTAATTGTCAAAATGAAATTGATCAAGCAACCCATATCTTTGAAAATTAATAATATAGATTTAAATGAAACTTCTCACCAGATCAGACATAGTCCTTTATTACCGAATACGATTCGATGTATAATGTGCGGTCCATCGAACTGTGGTAAAACAAACGTTATGATTAGTTTGTTGTTACATGAAAATGGTCTAAAATTTAAAAATCTTTATCTTTATTCCAAAACTTCATTTCAACCAAAGTATCGTTTCTTGAGTCAAGTATTAGGAAGAGTCTCGCAGATTAACTTCTACAAATTTAGCGATGATAAAGAGGTAATTTCTCCGAGTGAAGCTTTAACAAATTCTGTGTTTATTTTTGATGATGTTGCGTGTGAAAATCAAGTTAATATTCGCAATTATTTTTGTATGGGTAGACATAAACAAATAGATTGTTTCTATTTATCTCAAACCTATTCCAAAATGCCAAAACAACTGTTGCGTGACAATGTGAATTTTCTTATTATATTCAAACAAGATGATGTGAATTTAAAACATATTTATGAAGAGCATGTTACTTCTGATTTACAGTGGAAAGAGTTTAGAAATATTTGTCAAACTGTTTGGAGTAAACCTTATAATTTTCTACTTATTAATAATGAATCGTCATTAAATAATGGAAGGTACAGACAGAACTTTGATATGTTTTTTAAATTTGACTGACTGTTTATATGTATATATATATATATATATATAAGTAATTAACATGGCAAATCAAATTCAGTATAATTTGTTCTTTAGCTGAATACAGTTGTTAATAAGTATAACATGGAGAAAAATATTAAAATAGAATTAATGAAGTCTGTAGACTCCATAAAGAATAAAATAAAACAAATGAAAAACCAGGAACACTCTACGAACTTATCACTTGAAAAAATGTTAAAACCTGTCACAGATCCCCTTAAAACTCTAGTTGATTCAAATAAAACATTAGAAAAAATACAAAATTTTGAGAATACACACTCTAATTTTGAAGACGTGGAATTAGGTGACATTAATACTAGCTCATCTACTAAGTTTGAAGAATGCTATGACCCAGAACTGAATTCTGTACTGAACGTTAAAAAGCCTCCCCAGACGGAATTACCGGATGATTTAGAAATATCATTAGAGGGTCGTGATATCCATGATATTTATGACCTAAACATACCATTTGGAATAAGGAGTGAAAACAAAAAAATATTAATGGGTAATTCAATAGTTTCGTTTTCTAAAATAGATAGTGCAAATAATGATAATACCATTTTAATTAAAGTTGGTGACAAAAGCTTCAATTTAACCCCTGGTTTAAAAGAACTTTTACTTCGAAGAAAACCTGATTTGAAACAAATATCGAGCAAAGATAAACTTGTCTATAAAGATATGTTGCATTATACAAATGCACATAAGAGAGATTTCAATCCTAATGGGCAAATAAGAGGCGATAAAGGTATAAAATATCGTGAAATAATCAAACCATTGTTTTCTGAATCGTCAAACAATAATATTGTCACTAAATTTGGAGGAAGCTTACCAACGTTAAAGAAATACAAAAATAGCACTGACTTGGTATATTGGGACGATCCTAACGAACTGGTTGAAAGATTGAAACTATTAATTGCTTCCCGAGATGCTGGTAATACAAATCATGATAATGAAATTTTATCAATAATCGAAGAGTTAAAAGAAGCTGACATAATTAAATAATAAATAGTCCTAATAATATGCTTTTTATTCAGTATTATAGCAGAATTCGAGACAAACATACCTACTGAGTTGTGAACATGAGCAAAGCTGACGTGGTAAACGAAATTCATAAAAATGCGAGAGTGAACTATCCGCGAAGACATGTTGTAATGAGAGATATAGATGACTTGTGGCAAGCAGACTTAATTGATATGCAATCAATTTCAAAAGAAAATAAAAATTATAGATATATTCTTACCGTTATTGATTCATTTTCGAAATATGCTTGGGCCTTTCCTATGAGAAGTAAAAGCAAAGAAGATGTGTATAACTCTTTCAAAACTTTGTTGGATAAAGGGCGTGTTCCTAAAAATCTGCAAACCGATAATGGAACAGAATTTTATAATAACAAATTTCAGAAGCTTATGAAATCGTTTCATATTAACCATTATTCAACCTTCTCAACAAAAAAAGCTTCAATAGTCGAACGATTTATCAGAACATTGAAATCTAAAATCTATAAGGAATTTAGTTTAAAAGGCAATTACAATTGGGTAAATAATACCCTCAATGATGTTATTTACAAATACAATCACACTCACCATCGCACTATTAATGAAATCCCTGCTAATGTGAACAATATGAATAAAAACTGATATTAGAAAGGTATTTAAAGTTGCCAAAAAATGATAATTTAAAAAGCAAGTACAAAGTAGGTGATTATGTGCGTATCAGTAAATACAAAGGTACATTTGAAAAAGGTTATACTCCCAACTGGTCAACAGAAATATTTAAAATTCGTAAAATACAAAATACAACTCCTATAACTTACTTAATTGAAGACACTATCAGAGGTCTGCCTATTTTAGGAGCATTTTATTCACAAGAACTTCAAAAAACAAAACATCCCAATATATATCTAGTCGAGAAAGTTCTTAGAAGAAAAGGTAACAGGGTTTTAGTAAAATGGTTAGGTTTGTCTTCAGCTGAAAGCAGTTGGATTGATAAATCGAATGTAATATTATAAATAAAATAACGTTAACAAACTCGAATCACATAACTATTTATTAAAGTATTCAAACCGGAATCATCAGTCTTATAATGTGTTTTGGAGAGAGTAGTCTTCTCAATTGGCTTATTAATAATTTACCAATTGAATTACACTTACCAGGATATAATTACTGTGGCCCAGGTACTAAATTAATAAAAAGACTAACAAAAGGAGATAAAGGCGTAAATAAGTTGGACGAATACTGCAAAGATCACGATATTGCATATCACAAGTCATCAAACTTAAAGGATCGACATAAGGCTGATTTAATTTTGTTAAAAATGGCGAAAGAGCGAGCGGTTGCTTCCGATGCCAGTATAGCTGAAAAACTCGCGGCACGCTTAGTAAGTAAGGCTATGTCAGCAAAAATTAAAACTGGTTCTGGTTTGGACAAAAAGCCTTCTCCAAAAATTACACCTGGAAAAGGGTTAAAAAGTAAATTAAAATCTGTTATTACAAAAGCAAAAAGGCATATCAAAAAATTAAAACCTAAGAGCAAGAAAATGGCAATAGAATTAGCTATTGCCGCTACTAGAGAATTGGCTGATGATTCATCGATTAAGCTCCCTCGCGTTATTCCTATTCCAAAAACTGGGGGATTATTACCTTTGATTCCTATTTTTGCGGGATTATAAGCTGCGGGAGCTTTAGCAGGCGGTGCAGCTGGTATTGCTAAAACCATAAATAAATTCAAAATGGCTAAAAAGCTGTATGAAGAATCGAGAAGACATAATGAAAAAATGGAAGCTCTATGTATTGGGAAAGGACTACACCTTAAACCACATAAAGGTGGCCTTGGAATTTTCGTATCAAAAGAAAAAAACTAAGATATCGGCTACCCAAACGGGCCTTAACTAACTTTGACATTTTAAAGTACGGGAATAGAATTCCTTATTTTAGAGGTGTCTTTATGAGAGATGAGCTCCCTAAATGTCCTTATGAAAAAGAATGTGGAGTTATTAATTTGGATAGTTCAAAAAATCCTGGTTCTCATTGGGTAGCCTATGCAAAATATAATGATTATGTTGAGTATTTTGACAGTTATGGAAATCTTAAACCTCCGAAGGAATTTATAAAATATGTAGGTTCTAACATTCAATATAATTCTGAAAATATACAACGTGATCACCCCTTCAATTGTGGACATTTATGTTTAAATTTCTTAAAGAATTTTTGGTATAATCATGAAATAAAATAAAAAGGATCATCTAAAAGAGTTCAGTATGCAAGCATGTCTACTACGGTTACCATCTCTGGAAATAAATCGGAACTGATTTCGTATTTTCAACCACCTCTTCATTTATCTGATCAGTACGAGTGCGGTTTACTATACTTTTCAGTATTAAAAACAAGACCGAATGTGCCCGTTAATAACAGCAGTTTAACAGCTGTTATCAGAATTGAATGTGATCTTGTACACGGTTCATACTGCAACGGATTACCGACTCATTTTATTCATGAATTTATATCTGATACTGCTCCAAGTCACGGCTACATAGAAATACCTCAGAACGTTATTTACTTTCCAGTTAACAAAAATATAATTTCATCCATATCTGTTAGGATTGTAGATCAGTTTGGTTACCGTATTGACTTTGGTGAAGAAAATATTCAATTACGTCTTCATTTAAGAAAAGCAAAATGATAGTATATTATAAAAACCCTTCAGTGAAAATAAAACGTCCTATTCCGTCAACAACCATAAAGGTGCACAGATGTAAGAAAAACGTGAAGAAATTGACTAAATCAAATAAAGATTTTCTTAAAGCTTTAGGGTTTAAAGTATGAGTATACTACAGATTACCGACTTACCACACTTTGATAGTTCGATCGAAAGTTATGAAATCCATTCATACAATCCCTACAATAACAGTTTTAGAGAAAACGATGAAATCAGAATCCCCATACACCAGCAAGATATATACGTGCTACCATCAGCCAGTTCCATCTACATCGAAGGTCAAGCAAAGCTGTTCGGTAAGGATGGGCATCAGATCAAGAAAGCTGTTACGTTTACTAATAACCCTGTTATGTACTTGTTCCAAGACATCAGGTACGAAATGAATGGAATTGAAATAGACCGTATAAAAAATTCTGGAATAACATCAACAATAAAGTCATACATCTCATTTAATGAAGCAGAAAGTAAAGTTTCTGCATTATGGGGTTGGAATTTAAACGGTTTCCAAAGTGATGGACATTTTAGCGTTGTGGTGCCCTTAAATAAGATTTTAGGGTTTGCAGAGGATTACAATAAAATTGTGATAAATTGTAAACACGAACTTATATTGAATAGGAGTAATTCTAACTTAAATAGTATTATTCTTACTGATGAAGTCGTTCAGCTTCAAATAGATATACAGAGAATTCAATGGAGAGTACCACATATAAAATTTTCCGATCGAGAACGTTTAATACTTTTATAGCACTTAGAAAGAGATAAACCTATTCAGATGGCCTTTAGAAATTGAGATTTATATGAGTATCCTTTACTACCTAAAACCACAAAGCATTCTTGGTCAGTAAAGACTGCTTCTCAATTAGAAAAGCCTCGGTATGTCATTTTTTGCTTGCAAACTAATAGAAAAAATAATAGAACTAAAGACGGTTCGGTATTTGATCATTGTGAGGTGACAAATGTTACGCTCTTTTTAAATTCGCAATATTATCCTTATGAGCCTTTATCTTTAAAGTTTTGTGAGAACAAATATAGTATATTATATGAAATGTATGTGAAATTTCGCCAGTCGTATTACAACTCTCCGGTAGAACCGTTGCTTGATCTGCAGGATTTCAAAGAAAAGGCCCCAGTCTTCATCTTAGACTGCTCGAGGCAAAACGATAGTTTAAAAACTAGTCCAGTGGATGTAAGATTGGAATTTGAATGTTCAACACAAATACCAGATAAGACAACTGCATACTGTTTGATTATAAACGACCGACTTGTGGAATACAAACCTCTGAGCAACATCGTGCGTAGATTATCATGACTGCTATTGTAGACATCCAAGGCTTTAAAACAGAAGCAAATGAATTTATAATAAAAGAAATTGCTATATGGTGTAATCAAAGCCTGCAAGTGTTTTTAATCAAACCGCCATTTCCTTTTTACGATTTGACCAAATCGGAAAGACAACAAGTTTGCTGGATTGAGCGTAATAGAAAAATATACTGGAGCGAAGGATTTATACCTTACTCAAATTATCAATATTTAGTTTTAGATATCTTAAAAGATAAGTCTGTTTTCGTTAAAGGTCTTGAAAAAGTGTCATGGTTGAAAAATATTTTAAATAGTGTTAATGTAATTAATTTAGAAGATAAAGGTTGTCCTAATTTGTTAACCCTATATGATCGCTATAAATATTCCGGAGATTATTACAATTGTATCTATCAT
Organism: Euclidia mi; assembly: GCA_944739405.2. Classification (NCBI taxonomy): domain Eukaryota; kingdom Metazoa; phylum Arthropoda; class Insecta; order Lepidoptera; family Erebidae; genus Euclidia; species Euclidia mi. The sequence continues at coordinate 95,894,068 of OX123185.2, forward strand.
GACTCAATATGTGCATTAAAAAATGTTATGTGCTTAAAAAAAATGGTGCTTTGATAACAAACTTTTTTAAAAAGATACAATATGGATTGTTTCATTTTACTTAATCGTTTCCTATACTCACTAACATACCCATTTAGTTTTAATATATACTATGATTGGAATATTACATGAATTGATACACATTCATAAGTACAATAAAAAACTCAGCAAAGAGAACAGTTACATTGGTCACTAAGACATGGAGTTAAATTCCTAACCTGAAAACCTTAGAATAGGTGTTATTATTCTAAGCTGAAAACATAATGTTAATAATCTATATCGTGAATAAAACGGATCGCAGATAACAAAAGTAGGTATTATTGGAGGCGTCTGCGTCGCGAAACGAGCGGAGCGAGTTGAGTGACGCAGAAGTCAGAACACATTTATATTAATCGATCGAACACTACACGTGCAGTCAATCTGCTTTATCTCGATACGTCCGCATCACCTGGAATCCGAGTGACCGTGGGTTCAAGTCCATGTAGACGAAGTCAGAGGCAAAAGCTAGTTGTGAATAAAACAATTATATAATTCATAAGTACATACATTCATAGTCTTATGCCTGTAACCCTGAAGAGGTAGGCAAAGGTGTATTACTACACCCACTTTTCGCCAGATATATTTAAGTCCCACGTAATAGGGAAGCGAGCCTATTGCCGTACCGGGCACATTTCTAGACTTCATGCTGTTACTGAGAATTTCCTAACAGAAAAACCCAATAACACTTTGGCCGACCCGGGAATCGAACCCGGGAGCCACCCGATCCTACTTTCAACATTGTTAAGATTTTGCATTCATTCATTAAAATTATCAACGAGCTGTGCAAAGATAACAGTATGTACCTACCTACATATAAATTACTATGAATGCATCGCTGTGCCCGAGCCGCACTGAGCGCGTCGAACGAACTTGAGAATGTTGTTTATATTATGTCATCCCAAGTAAAAACATTGTTACTATGCTACCAGTATTACGATGCATCGATGAATGAAATAATATTATACTTCTAATGCCAACCGTCCGTATCGCAGATCATATTAGTAGTGTGATTTTTGGGGCGCTCTGCATTGCGAACGGAGCGAAGCGAGGTGAGTGATGCAGTAAGCAAATGAATTTATACTAAAAGAAATAGCTGTATGGTGTAATAAAAACCTACAAGTGTTTTTAATCAAACCACCATTTCCTTTTTACGATTTGACTAAATCAGAAAGACTGCAGGTTTGCTGGATTTAATGCCTGTAGTAGATGAAAATGAAATGCATAATTATTATTATTAAAAGAGTAATTAAATAATCTTATAAGAAATAAGTGATTCCTAATCTAACATTTATTGTATTTTAAAGTGCTATTTGTTTTAAGACTAAGATATATAAATCATCCATCAAGAATCCTAATTGTCTACTACTTAAATATATTATATATTAGAAGATTTTATTTTCGTAATTATAAAAAATAAACGTTTGTACTGAGTTATTGATTATCTTGGATAATTCTATACACGTCATGTTAAGACAAAGTGGTCCAATATTTTATCACATCTTTGACGACACGTTTGGCGCATTGGCTAAGAGTATGACTCGCATCACAATGTAAATAGTAGGTTTAATAGACGCAGCAACTAATGCACCAACGTGTTGCGGGTTCGATTCCCGCACGGAACAAATGAGTATTGTTCCGGTTTGGATTTTGTTTTTATGTTTTTTTTACTTAATTTTTTTTTTGTATTATAATAAATTATTATGTCTCCATAATACCTACTGTTGGCTACTTACTAAGAAAGAAAGAAAGAGAAAAACTATTTATTTGTCACAGACACAGAAAAAGTATTACATATAAAAGAAAACATTGCAAGGCATAAGATTAGTCTGTGACAAATATGTGCACTTGATGTGCACACTCAGCTATATTGTTGCATTGTGGTAGTGTCCACAACTCTATTATTGAGTTATAGTTGCTAGTAAAAGCTAACCTCTCATTATACGGAAGGCCTATGCATTCATTAGTACAAGATGTGCACCAAATCGTTTCGATGCAACGATGTGCCGTGATCGAACATGATATTGTTGTTTATTGTACTTATTTAAGTGCGCGCGATAATTTTTGCTTGGCTATGTCAGTTCGACACCATACCAGATTATGATACACACAACAACCGATCGAACTGATCGCGTCGACTGAACACAGCAGTCTAACTTGAGAATGTTGTTACATTAGCATCTCAAACTAGAAACGACAGTAAGTTGTCCCATTGCATTGCTACTACAATGATATGTCGGTGAATGAAATACAATATTATATCGTGAATCAGACGGATTGCAGATAACAACGGTATTATTGGGAGCGTCTGCGTCAGCTCACTTTGTTCTGAGTGATGCAGATCACATTTATATTAATCGATCTCGATTGTAAAATTGGGGCTTCTGTATCACGCAGCTCGAGCGGCGACGCGAGAGCAAGTGATGCAGAAGCCCCAATTTTAACCTACTTACTGGCGTGAGTCTATAAAAAAAATAAAAAAAAATAACTACTTTTTTACGCAAACGCGTTTTCTACTGCAGATGAATCAGTGGTTTCTCTGATAGAAAATGTGAATCTTATCTTACGAATATCTTATTCAACTAGATTCGTAGATTTAGTAGGTTGTAGCCCACTCGTTCGTGGGTTAGTTTCTAATCTAGGTTTAATTGTTGTTGAGTATCATGATTTTTTTGTATTTGGGTGTAACTTAAGTATATATTATCTATCATCTGGTGGTATAGACTTTGCCTAGCTTGGGCCAAAGGATTGTATAATAATGGTCCCGATATATTACAAGGCCTGTACCTCAACAACACTTTCTCATTCGCAGTCCAACCGTGAAATCCGAACCAATCCTTACACGTAACATATTTAAAGGAACGGGTTGTCCCTGCGAAGGTGCGTTAACGGGTTCAGCTATCATGGTGCTATTGTTGGACCCTACCGTGACAGACCTTTCGACTTGTATTATTTAATTTGGTACTACATTCCTATGCTGATTCTGCGACATCCGAGATCATGAATAAATTATATCGTTCGGGTAAATTGAAAGTGTCGAAGTGTTGGCTCGCTTTTTAAAAGGACAATGTTTACTTGTTTATTTCACAATGGCCTGTATTTAGATAGTGAATATACTGCCGTGCATTGTACGCGGAGCGCAAACTGATTAAAAGCATTAAATACGGAATTTGGATATATTTCAGCATGAGAGGCACCTGGTAAAAACCCCTACAGCGTGATATCAGTTGTCTACCCAAACCTTTGCAGATATACTGGTTGTTTGCTTGTTTTGTTTGCTTGTTCAACTCTAGTGTCGGAGTTTTCAGACCGCCCGAAGGCCTTCGACAAGGTCTAACGTTTCTTATTTTGACACAATAACCGAGACCGACAGCTTTACGTGCCCTCCGAAGCATGCTCAGATGTTCCTTACTCAACTGGTCACCCATCCAAGTGGTGACCTGTGCAAGCGTTGCTTAACTTTGCCGATGTGTTACGAACGGCTAGCCAAGCCTTACTGTGAGCGCTACATAAACTGGTGAAATGTTACGATTAAAGTATAGCGTTATTTGTTTTTTTATTCCTTATTGTATCGCCTTTAGTTTTAAAATTTAGACTTACACACTCTCCTTCCCTTTTCAACATTCACAATATTCAAAGATTTCATTCCATGTCACATTAAGATCATGAACACACGGAAAAACATATTTAGCAAATATGGCCTTTTGGTATCTTCATGACTATTCATCTTAATCACATGTACTTCATATGATGTCACATGATATGACAACCTAGTATGTATTCGAACAGACCCGTTAGTAAAAACTATATCAAAATGTCTCATAATTAATCCCAAAACGTGTTCCTTCTGATTACTTATCGTTACATGGGAGCGTTACTTAAAAACGCAATTAAAACTTAGTTGTAGAAGAGTTTTTGCGTCACAATGGCGTCATGGTAGGCTTTTGTTAATGTTCCGAGTTTGAAGGTTTCAGTGGAACACTTGAAAGTGCAGTTTTGGAGATCCGAGACTGAAGGTCTATGGGAAGCTCTAGTAAGTAAAAGTTTTATTTCTACTTTTTATTTGTAAGAACAAAATGTTCGCTCAATGTTATCTATTTATATGCAGAGGCTGGTGGACCGATTTGTCCAAAAAAATTGTCATACTACCTGTATGATTTTTTACAAAATTTTTGACACCCACAAGGTTAAACCATCGGACACCGATTACAAGAAAATATCAAGTATACACAATTTTGCCCACGAATTGGTTGGTATATCAACATTGCCAGATGTACTCAGTGAGGTTTAGGTCGAGTGCGGTAACATCAGTACTGATAGTTCTATCTAATCAACTAATTAAGTGTTATTTAATTCGTCGTGTTGTGAAGCAATATCCGTATTGAACTCTTTCAATAAGTTTTTATTTTATATTTAGAGCTCTACTTGACATATCTGCAGCTCTCCAACTTATCCGGCTGGTCCGCTCACTTATTTTTCAAATATGCTTCTACAGCGAGAGGTAACCTTATTGAAACACCTGAAATAAAAAAGCACATTCATAAAATATTGCTCTGTCAGCAATCTTTAGAATTGAAGTTCATACATACATACATAGACTCACGCCTGTTTCCCCGAAGGGGTAGGCAGAGGCATATTAAACGCCCACTTTTCGCCAGTGTTTTGATCCCACGTAATAGGTGGCGAGCCTATTGCCGCTTATTGGGACATTTTGTTTGCCAGAGCCTCGTCCGTTGATCGGCAGGTGCACCACTTGCAGGTGAGGTTGGCTTGGGACCCTAAGTTCTTGGTGGGAACCCTATGCACCCTATAATTGAAGTTCATTGTGAAGAATCTCGTTCAACTTTCGCATTCACACTTGGCCACTTTTTTGTTTTTAAAATGTTTCCTTTACATTGTAAATTGAGAGCTTTGATGGAAATAACGTGACAATAGAAATGTTCTGACAAGACTTGACACAATGTATTATTCACACTCAACATCCTGTTTGCAATTGCCTAACAATTGCTTAATGTTTATTTGTTTCTTTATTTTTATGTTTGTGGTAATTTTGCCAGTGGTAATTAAGGAACTTTGTTATGGTAAATTACAAGATAGGTTTATTTTAAATTGTCTTTCGGGATATACACCACGTACCTTTGTTTGGAGTACTCCATATTAGTACATCCGTGAACATGGCGCTTGCAACAGTGCCGAAATATCGGTTACTCCATGCAAAGGTACGTGGTATATATCCCGAAAGACAATTTAAAATAAGTTTAAATGACCAGGAAAGCTTAAATTCCTATGCTAAATAGGTGTTCAGTCATTTCCACATTAGGTATGGAAAGACCAATGTACAAAGTTATTCTAATTTAACGAGTAATACTTGGACTCAAGAAAATAATTCACCAAATTGTCTAATAAAGTTTAATTGATTTCGTCCATGTCCTTCGTGACTATTGTCGCCGATTAAAATGTATTATAGTAAGCATTATTGTTTACTTACTAATACATAGTATATGTCATTTAATCCTGGATTTATTTGTGTAAGTGACAGACTAGTGCTTACTTTTTATAATATACATGCGAACGTTTATGGCTACAAATGTAAAAACAAGTAACTCAAGACCATCTGAAAACAAAGGTCCCAAACATTCAAATTCGCGATCAAATTTCTCCAGTCGCAAAGAAAGCTGGAAAACAAGAAGATTACCAAAGTGGGACTTAAATGTTTTTAATTGTTGCCCCGGGGTCTAAACAAGCCGGCGAAGATCAAATGTTCGTCGCCAGCAATTAAGGTGTTTGGAAATTTGAGTTTGAATCTCCGATTCTGTCGCTATCAACAAAAATTAGTGTTGGATGTCTTAATGAGTCGGTTGTTTTTGTAAAATGGAATTTGAGACGAGTTGTTGTAACGTAAAAAAACCTTTCAGGTGTCCACTGTTACGTTATCCCTACTAGGGTGTGTTTAAATGAGAAACGTGGTTAAATGTTACAATAAAAATTGATTTCATTCTCAATTAATTTTAGACATTTAGCAAGCGAAAAAATTAGGAATTAATAAAAAATTACACAGGGTCGCGTGATTCGGCGATGGGAGAGATTGATGTTGAGAATCCCGCTGCCGGTTCGTCCAGGAGAGGTCACTTAACTCGTCTCGCCGCCAGATGAAAAGGGGGCGAACGCAGCTAGCGCTTCAATATTTATAGTCCGTTGCAGAGCGCGGGCGGCGGGGTCGACCGGGCCGAGTGATGCGTCAAGGATTGACGTCACATTGTTACGCGAAGATGAAGTGACTGTGATGATAGACTGGCTTAGTAAGTTGAAGAGTTGTGCATCTTTTAGATCGCGATTCAGTCAAGCTACAATTTAAGAGTTTGTTTGTTTGTTTGGTTGAACGCGCTAATCTCAGGAACTAACGGTCCGATTTGAAAAATTCTATATAACATCACGCTATGAGCCACGGGAGCGGAGCAGTAGCCTTAAATAACGCGGGTGTAACCGCTGGCATCATCTAGTTGTAATATAATTGGACATGTAGGTTTTATGTGTATATTGTTTTAATGTCTGCTAATTAGTATTTTTACTTTTCGGTAACATACGGTCATTATTTTTAATTAAAAACCTTATTGCTTATCATCCTGTGTTAGTTTAGAACTGTCGAGAAAATAAATTATTACCTTGGAGTATTTTAAGTCCAAAAGTAGGTCTTGCGATAATCGTACGGAACATGAATCAGCAAAATAAAACGATAGCTATATTACACACTTCAGATTATTGTCACAATATTTGCTAGATACTTACTACCCGTAGAGACATAAGACCGACTGCTTATAATCTGAGATATGGCTGCAAACATCTTCAGGTATCTGCTTTTTATCGAAATGATTTATGATTTATGTAAAATTGATTACACCAGAGCTGGATGAAAAAATTGGCCGCAAGAAAAATAATTTTAAAATTTTGTTTTTCCTTTTTTATAAAATGATGTTCATTTGATCGCGCATAACGTCTATACATCTTCTTATGCTCCTGCTACACCTGAGTCTTAACGCGTCAAGTAGCGCGTTAATTTAGGCGCTACGTAGATGTGGCCAACGTTTTAACGCGTTAAAATACTAATTTTCAATGCGAATTTTTTAACGCGTTAACTAACGCGTTATTGGCCATTGCCATTAACGTTAACTCTAACGCAGGTGTAGCTGTAGCATTAGGTACATAACAAACACGGTAATAGCAGCAGTCAGCTACACACATTAAATTTAATCCTGACAAACATAAAAAATAATTATCGCAAACAGATTTCCCTAGCCTCTTTAAGTTGCGAATGATCAACAAAACCGTGTTCCCGTTTATTTATACCTCGTACGAACTCAAAGATCTTTACTTAATAAAAATTAAGGGGGGCTCTCCATACATGAAACTTACGTGAAAAATATTTTTTCGTTCAGACTTATACATGCGGCGAGTCTATAGATAGGTCTTTGAAAATAACTTTGAAGTTTCTCAAAGCCAATAGTTTGAGAGATAGACGCTTCCAAAGTGGTTAAATAAGTGTGAAAATGTCTAGTTTTTATAAGTTGAGATAGTAGGTATCATTTATTTGCAGTCATTTCTTACATAACAAACATGGTAATAGAGAGCAGTAAGTTACACACAGCAGTAATTTCATCCTGACAAACATAAAAACGTAATTATCGCAAACAGATTTCCCTAGCCTCTTTAATTTGCGAATGATCAACAAAACCCAACCATGTTCCCGTTCATTTGTACCTCGTACTCAAAGGTCTTTACTTACCCCCGATGCGCCTCTCGCCTTGACGAGCAATGCAATTAAAAACTTCTTACTTTCCTCCACAAATAAATATGACATGGGGTATTTTTATTTGATTTGTAAAGGCTACAAACTTTATTAAATTTTTAACTACGCTTTGTGTGTAAAGGGTCACACGTTCTTAATAAGTGTATTTTATATCATTTTCGATCGGAATACGATCCCTGGGTATTAAAAACAATAGGGAAAATGCAGTCATCGATGACTATTTAACGTTTATCATCAATGATAGCTCGTATGGCTTAAATGGGCAGCGATAGTCTAGTGGAGAGACCGACAGACTGCTACGCAGAGGGTCCGGGTTCGAATCCACGGCGCGCACCTATGACTTTTCGGAGTTATGTGCGTATTAAATTGTTAATTATCGCTTGCTAAACGGTGAAGGAAAACATCGTGAGGAAACCTGCATGTCTGAGAGTTCTCCATAATGTTCTCGAAAGACATGTGAAGTCTGCCAACCCGCACTAGGCCAGCGTGGTGGACTTTGGCCTTACCCTTCTCATAGTGAGAAGAGGCCCGTGCCCAGCAGTAGGACAGTTTATATACAGGGCTGATGATGATGATGATGGCTTAATGAATCGACCATTTCGCCGCCTTAAACCTAGCCTGAGCGTCGTGTGTTCGGTGGTCAATCTTAGAAGTTAACGAGTTATAGTTTGATTCGACTAAAACTACACCCACTCTTTAGCGGGATACCGGTTTCTTTTAGGAATGAGGTATAATTTCTGAACCACTTTACAAACGCTTGCCGTGTACTAAACGATAGTGTGTTACCTCCATCGTGTAGGCGTTTGACACGTCTTAATGGAACGAACGTTTTGTCCTAATTAATAGACGGAGCAGCCAAAAGTACCAGGATACTATGCGTCGGCAGTGTCTAATTGAAAGCAAACAGCTAGCCGTGATGGCGCACAAAGGACGAGTGAATTGTTCAGCAGCTCTGTGTGTTTCATGCTTGCCTGGTACTTGGGTTGAGCGCTGTTATTGTTGCATACCCTTATTTTTACATTCCGCACTTCAAAAAGTAAGTTTTGCAGCCAGCCATTTATATATAAACTTTAACACTTGTAAATAAAACCTACAGGGTTACGGTCTGCTAACATAGAGTCATGCAATTTGGAAGGAAGCAAAATAGAGCTATATATTCTCAAGTACAGCGAAGCGAATCTGAATTTTAACGAACAATGATTGAAACATCATACAAAACGTACCGTATGCGAGCGACTAAAAATTTGCAGTAGGAAAATCGGCTATAAGTCTGAGAATATTTTTTTATCTACATCTATCAAGTGTATATGTATGCAGATGACATGTGTCTGATTTACGCTTCAAAAAATATACTAGAAATTCAAAGTTCATTCAAGAAGATTTTGAGAATATAACAAAATGGGCTCACGATAATGGAATTATCTTGAATTTGTCAAAAACTAAATGCATGCACATACACTCGCCACATAACCAGCGAGCTAAAAATAATGTTAAAGAACAATTGGAGATAATAGGACACTCATATGAATGCCTGCATTATACTAAAATTGGCTGTAATTGTGAGAAATTGGAGTATGTAAACACATTTAAATATTTAGGTTTGACTATAGACATCACGTTCAGTTGAAAGATGCACATAAACAATATTTGTAACAAGCTGAGATCTATACTGGCATAATTCTATCAAATGAACTCAATATTAAATAAACATAGTTTGCGAACGGTATACTATGCACTGGCTGACTCATTGATCAGTTACGGTCTTATTGTGTACGACCGAACGTTCAAAACATATTTACAAGATATTAAAAACTTGCAAATACGGCTAATTAAATACTTAGTTACCAAAAAGTCAAGGATAATTGTAATAAAGATTATGATAACTTATTTCCCATATGTAAGATCCTACCAGTAGACAAAAAACTTAGTTATTTGATTGGATTGCAACATTATTATAGTGAACATTGTAAAATATATGTAAACAATAAATATAATACTAGGCGTGTAAGAGACAAGAAACTAGTCCCACCAAAGGTCACTAATTATTATGGAGAAAAATGTCCAAATTTGTTGTGCCTAAAACATTTAATAAAATAGATTTGTTAAGGAAATATCCTAAGTGTAGCAAAGGTGAGCTAAAAACAAAGCTGAAGGACTTGCTCCTCAGTGACATACAAAAGGGGCCCAATTCTGCTAAATAAATATAGTCTCGATATCATGTCAGTGTCATACTTACGTCACAAAAAGCGTATTCTTCTAAATTATCTGATATTTGAATGAAATTGTAACGAGATCGTATGTGTCAACTACGAACTGTTTATTTTAAATTATACGATAATGACATTAGGTTATCAGAATACCGCTTTTAAATCCATTCAAAATATAATATCAATGTCATATAAAAATAGCAGAATTGGCCCCAAGATGTAGTATTAATGCGTGTTTTGTGTGTCATTGAGGGGTAAGTGCCCAGCAATAACTTTTTTTCATTCTTTGTTTGTATTTTGAATTTCAAATCAGTAGTGGTAATAATAATGTTTTGAAAGTACCTATGCATACACATGTCTTATAAAGGACAATGGCAGATCTCCATACATCAAAATGTCTGAAATTAAATTGAAGCGAACAGTAATAAAAAATATGTCAAAAAATTTGGCGTAAGTAACAGAGTCTATAAATGATTCTATTTTCACTCAGGAAAGGTGGCAAAAGAAGATATCGGTGTTTGAATTTTTAGTTAAGAATGAACAATGTAGGTAAAAGGAAAGTTATAGTATGAAAGTTAAAAAAATGTAGGTAGGTACGTTTGAATTATCAAATGACATATGTCAGCTTGACATCAAAACGCGGAAGTATTTTGTAGCATCTAACTGTCACAGCCAAAGACAAAAGCAGAGCTGCACATTTTAAATCGATTTTATGTGAAATCGATACAACTTTAAAACGATGCTGTGACGTTTTTATTTAATTTATACGTTGTTTTGCTACAAAAATATTAGCTTATTGATATAATGTTGGTTAAATATTAAATAACTGCATTTTAAACCGAACAAACTCCATAAAGGTCGATCGTATCGATTACTTATTTAATAATCGATACGGATATCGCACTCACGTCTATTCCTGTCATACCATTGTCTATGGCAACAATCAAATAATAAAGTAGGTATTCGTAATCAATTGGAATGCTTTTTATCATCATAAAATACTCCAGCATTAACGAGTCAAAGTAAAAATATTAAAAATCGTAGACAAAAAAACAATTTGTTTTGTTCATATGAAGTTTAAGGTCGCCACAACAAACCCAGACCAAATTCTGCCATTGTTCTTTACTTTTATCATTGTACCTGTGACTGTGTCAGGATTAATTTTAAGAAAAATGAGCGTATCTCGCCCTCAAACGTAAAAGTTGGGCGAGAATAAATTTACGTAACACTGTATTTTTATTGCATATGTATATATTTAATTATATATCTATAGTTTAAGTAGTAATTATCTAATATAGTAATTTAATTATTATTTAATTATAATAATCTAGCACCTACCTTCAATTATCTCTGCACCACCCTAGGTTGAATGGTAGAGAATGCCTAAGGCATTAAGTCCGCCTATGTACCACATTGTTTGTGAAGTGCAAAAGTTAAATAAAAAAAAATGAATATATTATAACACTGTGATGTAAAAAAAATAATACACACCTGGCGTTGCCACGTGTACACACGTAACTAATATTTAAAACTGTTTTATGAGTATTTCAAGAAGCAGAAAGCTGAAATTCCACATTAATATAGGAAGGGTCTTTCACTCACGAATATCAAATAAAGGTACATCAGTTATTTACTGACTCCCACAGTTACTTAGGGCGATTGAGTCCTCCCTGTTTATTACCTGCAGTGCTAATGGTCGTTTTATTACGAGCCCCACACCGATAGCTTTCTATAGATACGTTCGATAAGGTTTTAAAACCTGGTACTTTTTAAAACATTTTACTGATTGATAACTTTATTACCAGATTCTATAAACACTTCTAACCTCTGTTCATTTATGTTATCCTGGTACTTTTGAAAACGATCAACATAATATAATAAATAAAAAATGGGCAGATGATTTAAAAACCCTATCGATAGTAAATAGTCCTTTATGAATATATTATGCCCCTTCACTATTTTTCGACGTGGTTGCGCTTTGTGGAATAAAGTAGTTGCGCTTTTTTAGTTGCGCTCAAAAATAGTTGCGCTTTCAGGAATACCCCCTCCTGGACTGTTTTTACTATATTTTAAGAGCGTTTATTCCGTCGGAGACGATTTTGCGGGTTTTTATTGTCCTATTACGTTACGGATGAATAACGATTACTATTAAAGATATAGAATATATAAAAGTTCAGTTCTTTATTAAGAGAGTGCTAAAGAAAAATATATGGGTTACTATAGTAAATATTTTAAAACGGATGAATTAAAAAAACTCATTTTCGTCATTACTGTAATTGAGGCCAACATTAATGGTCGCTAGTGCTATGAAAACTGATCGTTCTATATCTCTGTAAATGTAAACTGTACAAGCAGAAGTGATACAAGTGAGTGCTTAAAATAAAAATTGTACTTTGATTCATAATTTTCAATAAAATCGGAGATCAAAACAGTGCATTTTGCTTAATTTTAGCCCGCAAATTTGCATTTATTTCTAAAAAGCTACTGTGATTATTAAAAAGATATATACATATTTAGAAACCTTAAGATTAATTTTAAGTCATATAAAAAGATTGGAATCTAAACTTTTTGTTTGTAATTAATATGTTTTTTTAAAAAGACCTATAAAGCTCGAAGCGCGATGCTATGTCCGCCATTCAGCGCTGAGCGCTCTCAGACGACGGACTTGTCGCTCGTGTCCGCGTCCGCCATTTTACGTAAATATTGCATTCCAAAACGTTTATAGCGCGGCTAAAGCCTCTTGATCCGTATTTTTTTTCTCAACGTATTTGTTTATAAATATGTACCTATGTAAAGTTGATGTATCTTTATTTATGTATTACGTACATATTAATATGATATGATATGATATTAATAAGATAATGATACAATCTATATGGGTATCGTTTTCGAGATTTTTGGAACGCCGATTAATAATATGAAATTTATTTAGTGATCCAAAATGGCGGATGGGAAATCAAAGATGGCGAACTTTTTTTGATGACGGAATTTTTTTTAAGGCGATATGGGTATCGTCTCCGATATTTTAAGGAATGGGAAATTCAAAAACACCATCTATTTCGTGATCAAAGATGGCGGATGGGATTTTGTTTTAAAATCAATATGGGTATCGTCTCTGATGTTTAAAGGGATGGGGAATCCGAATACAACATCTATTTTGTGATTCAAGATGGTGGATAGGACATCAAAGATGGCGGATGGGAAAAGATTTAAAAATCAATATAGGTATCGTCTCTGATGATTTAAGGGATGGTGAATCCAAATACAACATTTATTTCGTGATCATAGATGGCGGATAGGAAATCAAAGATGGCGGACGGGATTTTTTTTAAAGTCTATATGGGTATCGTCTCCGATATTTTAAGGAATGGGCAATTCAATATTATATAAAAATCTATGCTTGTTTGTTCATCATTTATAGTGTGGAGGAAGAAAGGTGTGGTGTTCCTCCAACTAGAGGGAGGATCCTCTAACCAGACTGGGTGATCGTGCCTGGTGGACTGTCAGTCCGACGGACGTATTTGAGAAGTTCTATATATACAACTCTGCGTGCGAACTCTGCTTGTGCGATTCAGCACCTTGTTTCCGTAGAATCTTGTCCGATAGATGTCGCCGTATTATTTGTTGTTGAGACTTCATTGTCGCTCGCTAGATGGCCATAGTTGTATGTAGCTACCGCCACATCACTCCCCTCCAAGACCGGAGGTCGATCTCGAAGGTGATGAGTCAGCTGTCGATGCATCTGAGGAGCGTGCCAGTGCCAGTGGAGAGATGCCGCTAGTTCCAGTGGGTCGGAACTGTGTGCCGCTAGTAGGCCCAGTGAGTCGGGTCTAAGTGCGGTGCGCGGTGAGCTATCCCAGTGAGTCGGGATAGTGGCTTCGCAATGGTCCCACGGTGAGTCGGGGAGAGGTTGCGAAGGTGCTGCGCAGTGAGTGTCCCATGGTGAGTCGGGGAGATGCTGCGAGATTGCTGCGTAGTGGCTGGCTGCTGCGTTGCCGGTGAGAGATGTCCTCTTCTTACGTGAACCGTGTTCAGTGTGCCTAGACGCTGGAGTGGCTGCAGGGAAGACCAGGCATGCAAGCCTGCATGGCCTATGGTTGGTCCCTGGCCGAAGATCCTGGCTGGCGGCGACTTGATTACCGCCCATCGGGTGAAGTGCGGAGTGAGGCGAGGTGAGGCGAGGATGACGACGAAGCTGCTGTTGATCTGACCGGTGAAGGTTGCTTCTCCTCCTGGTGTTCCTCCAACTAGAGGGAGGATCCTCTAACCAGGCTGGGTGATCATGCCTGGTGGACTGTCAGTCCGACAGACGTATTTGAGAAGTTCTATATATACAACTCGGCGTGCGAACTCTGCTTGTGCGATACAGCACCTTGTTTCCGTAGAATCTTGTCCGATAGATGTCGCCGTATTGTTTGTTGTTGAGACTTCGTCGTCGCTCGCTAGATGGCCATAGTTGTATGTAGCTACCGCTACAATAGACTGAAATGATATGAGATTAAGCGCTAAGCCAATGGTAACTTTGCAAAAGGAGCTTGGAAAAATGGAATTAAATAAAAACTCTTAAAAAGGCGATACGGAGTTCGCTGGGTCAGCTTTTATGGGTTTAAGGAATCTAAGAAAACAAGAATATATATTTATCTGTTTTACTTAGAGATAGGGAGACATAAGTTCGAGGATACGTCATACGCTGTATCCACGAACTCCCGAGTCTCTCGATAGATATAATACCTTGCTGCAAAAATCAAGTGGCATTATTACAGTATAAACAGGTACAGTAGTTAGACGCATTTGCTCTTGGATGGGTGACCATGGGATTGGCTTGCAGAGCCTATTTTGCAGGTTTATTTTCGTACAAACTACAAAAGTTAAGTTAAAGTAATTGACATCACGGTCATTTTATGGATGGCCGGGTGACAGACCGATGAATTTACAGAGCCCATATATGAGGTTCTTAAGAGGGGCAAAATTATGGTTATTTTTGAGCTTAGACGCGCCGTTAGCATGATACCAATGTAATAGGTATTTACCTAATACGTACTATGCAATGGAATTAAAAGCACATTTGAATCGAATATTATCTTACAACGCACATTTTTTTACGTCTGCCAGTTTACGTACAGTTTGTATGTGATTTAGCCACACATGAGATATTGTGTATGTTAAATGCTTATACATTGTAAAATAATATAGGTAATTAATAAAAAATTCTTGTTGGGTATGCGGAAAATGAAGAGATCGCGTATCCATATTTATGCAAGATAAAAATTTGCAATGTCTCATAGCACACGCCGCATACGTTTTTATGTATATACACCGCTATTTTTTAATTAGTACAAAAACTTTAAGGACAGATTAGCGAAGATATTATTATCATATATGTGACGTAAGAATTTCATAATATCAATAAAGAGCAAAGTTATTATCATTTGTTTATTGTAGAAAATCTCACTTAAATCATAGTCATATTTTACAATCCATTCACTAATTCATTGATAATATTCCATCCTGCTCATTCGCATTCTCTCTGTCGCACTTATGATGTAGGTAGCAATAGAAAATAAAATGAAGAAAAATAATAAATGGAGGTAGTTATTTTTTAATTTTGTTAGTTCTACCCTCTCCTTTATACTTCATTCGGGCGTAGGACCGGTAAAATTTGTCGTTTAACAAGTAATTAAATACGGAGGTATGTAATAAGAAAGCAAACAAATATCAAAATAAAAGATGGTGTTCTGGACTAAAAGAAAAGAGTAATTTTGGCGTATTTATGAAGTTAGAATCATCTGCTATTTACAAATTATTTTATCGTCATCATGTCAGCCTAGAGACGTCCATTGTTGGACATAGGCCTTCCTCAAGGTATGTGGAGAACACAGACCGATTTTGAGGCACCTGCATCAAATTATTATTTACTTAAGTACGTATTATTTACTAAACTTACAAGTATTTCCATTGTCCTTCGAAATGTCCACCACCATTGTCAAAAGCATCCAATATGCACTGTTTTAATTGTTTGACACTGACCCGGTCACTTTTGTACACTCACAATACGATGTCCATGGGTACACAGCTGCACTCGCGATTTTTCCACTCAAAAAGTACGCACGAAGCATAGCTACATACCTACTCCCGTGATATGAACTGATATGATTGGCCATCGCGTCGGGCAAACGTAGACAAACAATTAAGTTTTGCAACGAAATTAGATACGCTGACTTTCGCTAGTAATTTAGTACTGTTTGTCGCATCGTCGGGGCGTGGCGCATGCGCAGAGGGGGGGGGGGGGCGTTTAATTTATCAATGGTATGATAGTACACGGGTCGGTCATAGTATTAGTATTGCATTTACCAATTATCACGTATTTTTGTGGACAGTTTTGAGACAGTTTTGGGACTTAGTGTTTTTATTTTTCAACTACATAATTATGATCAGTTAAAGATACTTAGTGCCCTGTTAAATTTTTTGTACTAATTAAAAAATAGCGGTGTATAAAGCTAATAAAAAGGTAGCAAACAAAAAATAACCACGCGCCAGCCCCCAAAACCATGTCTAGAATAACTGAATACGGCGACACGGTTATTCGGGCTCGCTCTTCCCGTACGATAGACCTGTCTAGATACGTTCGTCTAAAGACTATGGATTATTAGGCCGTGATAATTATAAAGCTGAAGACTTTATTAGTTTGGTTGAATACAATAATCCCTGGAACTACCAGTCCGATTGCCATCATTAGTTTTGCACTGTACATAATTATAGTGTTTGTATTTATCGTGTAAGGCTGTGAAACATTATGAGATATGACCTACAGGACTAGCGCACTAACTGTGATGGTGTGTTATTTGAAGTCAGAATATAACAGCAAAATTAATATTGTAAATTCTGGTTGGTTTCTGAAGTCCCCAGATATACTCTCAACAGTTATTGATTCATTAAAGTTATGTAAAGGATAAACGTTGGTTAACTGACACTGCGTTTCTGAATGCCCATTGGAGCGTTCCATAACTATTGAACCAATACGTAGTTCCTTTTCTGCCACTAGATGGATCTGTTATAAAAAACGTGTTGCAAATTTATTTAACTATGTTAATTTGTCCGTTAAACTAGATTTTTAAACTAGAATTTCAAGTCGTATATGTTTTTTTCAGGAGTAAACAACTAGTTGCTCGTTATTTTACTAAAATAACAATATCATAATGCGTCAAAACGTTTGACAAAAGTCAAACTTCAAATAAAGTTATGGAACCGATAAACGGCGAACATTGGTCGGTTAAGTTAAACTAAGGTTAACTGGTGTTTATGTTGTGACGCATTGTTCAGAAACGCACTTCCTGAGTTATCGAACCAATAACGCTAACGGATAGATAAACCACCGATAAAAGTACCTCAGAAACCGTGCATAAGATATACAGTTTATTGAGCGTGTTTAGCGTTTAAGACTTTACAGATATTTGCCAGAGGGCGCTATTAAGTAAACATTAGCTCCGTATAGCAATTTTTAATTTAGGTTTTTAAAATTAGAAGTTTATAGCTATAGTGTTACCGAGTGACTTAATGTGATGATTAAGTGTTTGACTGTATGTGGAAATGTTATCTCTGTGAACTGTTGAACATAACAAAAGATAAAACGATTCGTGTGAAAAATTAATCTGAAGTGACTTAACGAACTTCTAAGTGATACATATTATTAATTTAAAAGACACACACGTACGTAATTTTGCATAACACATGACTAATTGTGCAGTTTTTCAAGAGAATAATGAAAACAATGACTTAGTTATATTTTTTTCATTTGAAAGTACCTCTGGTGTCGAATAGCTAAAAACAACGAATTCAAAAATCTGCCGTTGTTTAAATAGTTTCCAACAAAGTGTTAACAGTTGGCAGCACACTGTACGCGGTACTGCAGGACTCCCTCTTTTGGCAAGTAGCTGAACTTTAATGCGACTCAATGAGAATTGTTAAAATTACATTCACTGACAAAAGGTGACAACAGATTGATCGCCATCTAGTGACATTTAACCAAACGACGTCGATAAGTCAATAAATAGGGTTCTGACTTGTCTGTTTGCATTCTACTTAGTACATAGCACTAAAATATAGAGGGCGCCAAAAATAATTAATACTAAATTGGATTTTGAGGGAAATGTTACGCTGAGAAGACGAAAACCAAGGCGTACTAGTTCCGTAGGTGATATTTCCAGAGAAGATACCTCAATGTTTGATGCTACCATTACTAGCCTACCGAATACATCATTAAACGAAAGTCGAAATACTATAGAACTGCAGGAAAAAATCAATTCACTTGAACAGCAACTGGAAAGCGCACATATGGAAATTGAAAACCTTAATCTGGAAAATTGCTGCCTAAAAACTGATCTTCAGAAAAGCCAACTTACTATAGAGACTTATAAAAAAATAAGTATTTCTGATAAAATAATTACAACGCCTCTATCAAACCGTAAGAAGGATAGAAAAAGACAAAATAATACCTCCATGTTGGTATGCGAAACGCAAGAAAGTGTAATGACTGGTTACCAGTCACAAACATCACATACAAAACCTACCCAGCTATCTCCAGAATTAGTAACTACTAATAAGACAATGACACTATCTTCTGTTTGTCAGGAACACAATGTGAATAGGTTATTGACAGCTTCTCTATCAATCTCAGAGACAGATCTTAAAACCACAAAACCTAATAGAAAGAAAGAGAACGAAAGAAAACATATTTATTCTGTTAAGAAGAAGTGATTACATTTTTTTAACATACTAGGTTTTTATAGAGGTAACAGAATTGGCCCCCAACTCAGCGTAGTGCCATCTAGTTCAACTAGGTGGCAATGATATTCTGTTGGTACCATTTATTGACAAATAAATAAATATATACCAAATAATATTAATGATAGTATTACCACGGCAATAATATCTAACAGTATTGTAACTCCATACAAACGCACGAAACTCGAGTTATACCTACGCGCTTCGAGCAGAGTACCCATTAGACTGTGCGAACTGTGCCAAGAGTACCCACAGCCACGATCGTTCCGCAGCTTGCATGCGGCGCGTCTGGTAGGTATATAACTCACGAAGGCGGCCGAGTTACAATACTGTTAGATTATACTAACGTGATATTACTAACCCCGGCCGGTCGGTACACATTTTGTTTAGAATAAACAATTAAAGACTAATCAGTTGGACAAACCATTAACACCAAGCAGAACCAAACTCAGCTCTGCGGAAGGTCAAAATACCCTAACCAATCTATTGACAAACAACCAGACCAAGATAGATACCAGAAGTAGGTCAAATAAAATAATAATAATAGCAGATGAACAAGGTAGACATATTCAGCAAACATTACAGCGCTTCATGGGAAGGAATTATATTGTCAGCTGTTTTTGGAAGCCGGGTGCAACACTACAGGATGTATTGATCTCCGAATCCTCTGAAATAAATAACCTAACCAAAGAAGATTATCTTATTGTTTTAGGGGGCATGAATGATAGATCCCCTAGTATATTGAATATATGTGTCAGCAATTTCTTATGTAGTACAAGAAATACAAATGTCTATTTTTGTGAAGTTCCATTCAATAGATTCCTACGTGAATCTAAATTAAATTATGAATTGTCTTTTATATGTTCTAGGTTTCATCATGTAAAATATATTAATATGGGTTTCTCTATGTTAAGACCACGAAAGAGTTTATTTGCCCGACATGTTTCTCAAACATTATGCGGAGAAATATTGGCTTATTGTTATAAAAGTCAATTAAATAATCGATATACCCAGGAAATCCAAAAGTCAAAGATACCAGAGGTTGAAATGGACATTCAAAATGCCAATACAAATAAGTCATTTTCAACAAACAATCAAATAACAACCAGTTCCAAGTCACTTTCAACAAATACAAATAATAAACAGCTTTTTCTTGTATAAAGAAATTAAAATTATGCATCAAAATATAAATGGGATATTAAATAAATCGGACTTAATAACTTTGAATTTGGATTGGCTTGATGAGCAGGGTGATTCACCAGATGTACTGTGCTTCACCGAGCATAACATGTTAAAAGATGACACCGAACTATTATCACTTATAGATTTTTCTTTAGCATCTTGTTTTTGTAGGAATAACCGCCGTGGTGGTGCCTGTATAATGGTTAATAAGAGACACAATTACCAAAGCATAAACTTTTTAAATAAAATTGCTTTATCTGGCATAGCTGAATGTTGCGGTATAGAACTTTTGTCACATAAATTAATAATAATTTGTATATATAGACCACCTCGAAATAGTATACAGCACTATAATAAGTTTTTTGAAATTTTAAATGCTATATTTAATTAATTTTGTTTAAAAAATAAGAAATTAATTTTGTGTGGTGACCTAAATATAAACACCCTAAAAGAAAGTAAAGAAGCTAATTGTCTAATTCAAATGCTACATAGCTTTAATTTAAAATTGGCATTTAACCCCTTGTATGCCGGAACGCAGATCTACGCGAGACACAATAGCTTTTTAATTGTGTCTGGTTATTCCGGCATACAAGAGGTTAAGGAACCAACAAGACTGAAAAGTGGCACTTGTATTGACCATTTCATCTATAATGTAAGAGGATGTAAAAATAAAATATATGAGTTAGCATTATCGGACCATACAGCTCAACTCTTATCTTGTCCAGTAAAATTGAGTAGTACTCTAACACACTGGTATATTCAAAGGAGGGACTACAGTAAGGACAATATAAGGAAATTTAAGGAATGCTTGCAATCACTAACATTTAGTGATGTTTATCATACAAATGATCCAAACACTGCCTTTAATAAATTTAATGATATTTTTATTTTGTTCTACAATTTATGCTTTCCAAAAATAATAATTAAGAGAACTCTTAAGAGGCGTTCGAGGTGGATATCTAATGGGATTCGTGCATGTTCAAAGCGTAAACGGGAGTTGCTATGGTGTTATAGAATTAACAGTAGTGAAGAGAACAAAAATACATTCAAAACTTATTCTATGCGCCTTAATAAGATTATTAAGTTGACACAAAGATGTCAGAATGACCATTTCATGAAAACCGCATCAAATAAGTCTAAAGCTGCATGGACACTTATGAATAGTAAAAAAAGTCATATACCTAAGGACTACATAAACCAATTAAATGTAAATGGCAGTATTATTCAAGACCCTACCTGCATTGCAGAATCTTTCAATAGTTATTTTACCATACAACCTTGTGTTAATAATAATAACGACCCTAAATCATTGACACACAATATTAATAAGAATTTAAATTCCTGTTTTCTGACAGCTACTACTCCTTTAGATATTTATAACTTAATAAAGTCATTGAAGGACACAGCCAGTTCTGGTTACGATGATATTAAAACAAACATTTTAAAAGAAGTTGCTAGTCTCATCTCTCATGTGCTTAGTTACATTATTAACACTTGCATAGTCTCTGGAGTGTTTCCTAATAAGTTAAAAATTACCTTGATAAAACCACTATTCAAGAAGAAAGATAAAAGTAATATGAGCTGCTACAGACCTATTGCTCTAATTCCTGTCCTATCCAAGGTGTTTCAAAAAGTTATACATCGAGGTCTGTATCAATATCTTGAACAAAATCATCTCCTTGTTGAAGAACAAGTAGGTTTTCGGCAAAACAGGTCAATCAATTTGGCTATCTATAAATTTGTACAAAGAATAATGACAGGCCTAGACAATAAGCAACTAATTACTGCTCTATATATGGACCTCACAAAGGCCTTTGACTATGTCAATTTTAAGACTCTATTACTTAAGTTAGAGGCATATGGCATCAGAGGTAATGTTCTAGATCTTCTGGAATCTTATCTAGGAAACAGGAAACAATGTACCCAAATTGTTCGAATATGCCCTAAAACAAATAGGGAAACTGTGTACTCATCTCAATATCGCGATGTGCGACAAGGCGTCCCACAAGGAAGTGTATTGGGACCTTTATTATTCATCATATATATTAATGATCTACCCAAAGCTACAAAATCACAAATGGTCCTATTTGCCGATGACAGCACGCTTATGTTTGCTAGTAAAGATAGATGTAATTTAGAATCTGACATGAATTTGACATTAAACAGAATATTTGAATGGCTTAATTGTAATAATTTAATTTTAAATTTAGACAAAACTACTATGATGACATTTAGAAATAGGAAAAATTATCTGCATAATCTTGACATTGAATTTAATAAACAAAATATTTCTAGTGTAGACTATACAAAATTTTTAGGTATTTATGTTGACTGTAAGCTGAATTGGAAAACCCAAGTGGAAAATATTTGTACAAAGTTAAACCAGTTTTGTTATGCACTCCATATGTTAGGCAGAGTTGTAACTCAGGATGTTGTCATTATGGCTTATCATGCATATGTTGAGTCAACTCTAAGATATGGTGTCATCTTTTGGGGCAACTCTGTAGACAATGATATTGTTTTCAAAGCTCAAAAGCGATGTGTCAGAGCAATTTGTAAAATTAAATCAACAGAGTCCTGTAAGCCTCACTTTATTAATTTAAATCTAATGACGCTTCCATGTATATATATTTTTGAAGTTGCCGTATTTGTTCATACAAATAAAACTCTATTTGAACAATATAGGAGTGAGAGGTGTAAAAACAAAATATGTTTTCCAAGTAATAAAACAACACAAATGAATAGAAGTATTCTATGTATGGCACCACGAATATACAACCATTTACCAAACATTATAAAAGACTGTAATAATATTAATTCATTTAAGTATAAATTAAAACAATTCTTGTATACCAATGCATATTACAATGTAACAGAATATTTAGATACCAAAGTTAATTAATAATAATAATTTATAAGTGCCTATAGCTTATAAGAATCCATAAAATAAATTATCATACCTATTTGTAATGTGTATTTAAATTTAATGTATTTTGTCATTGACTATTTTTTTTTAATTATTAATAATAACAATAATTGCATGATATTTATAATTTATGTGACATTTAATTAATGTTTACAATATAACACAACTTTGCACACCACAATGGTAAAATATGGCATATGTGACTGTAATAATACACATGTACCATCTTAAAATGTACCCATATTTGCAATAATAAATTAAATTGATTTGATTTGATTTGATTTATAATTATATTTAAGTAGGTATACAATCAGACTCTAAAAAGCTATTTTTGTATCACAAAGAAGTGTTGTATCGTGTTGGGGTCGCACCATTCGCACCCACAATTTACAGGGTGTTGAAATGCATTTGCAAAAATTTTCAGGGGTGAATATACTACTATAACTGAATTGAATACAAATACATGAAAACATAACTCACCAAATCGTAATTATTTTCGTAATCATACAATTTAAAAATCAGCTCGGTGTACTGACCGCCGCAGCTCAGCTGATCCCCACGAGCTCGCATAGCAGGTACCTAACACACACAAGCACACGTACCTACCGTGCAGTCTTATTCTGCACCAGTTAACAGTTTATTTTGAGACTCAATTCTTCTAACTATATTTGTTCAAAATGCAGTTTCGATCTAATGTCCGTGTCATAATTATTTCACAAATGGTTTTCTCCTAAATAAACTGATATTGGAATGTTATCGTGACTAGATCGTTAATTGAGCAATGTCATAATCATCATCGTTCTAGCATACCGTGGATTTGAACCCGATATCCTCTGCATAGCAGTCCGTTGGTATCTCCAGTGGGCTATCGCTGCCTGTTGTCAATTAAACAATGTGTCAACGTCGAACAATAGAAGTTAAATTAGATGATAATGACATTTAAATTAGAAGAATACCAATTCTGAGTCTGAGTCAATTAAAAATCTAATCTCATTTCGTTCAAAATATAATTTCAATGTCATATAAAATACGAGAATTGGCCTTCTTATTTACTATCTAAGTAACATTTTATAAAAAGAGGAATTTATATCATCGCACACTGTGTGAAATAATTTTAGGTGAATATATATTGTATAATTACAATATTTTGTAAATGCAAATCAACATAATTATTATTGTATATTTTTTTCTTTCTTTTAATTATTTAAGTATTTTCTTTTACCCGACTCTTTTGGTTTTATTGTCTTATGTTTTATTGTTTTATGTCTATTGGCAGAGGTCACTTGAATTTCGGGAAATACCTTCTTAGTGCACCTGCATGTCAAATTTCAGCTTCTTGCGCAATAGTTTTGGCTGTGTTTTATCTGTCAGTTAGGCAGTATCGCAATAGTTTTATTTAAACACTAGCTGTTTCCCGCGGGAAACGCGTCCTGACTCCTGAGGGAACTACTTTGCGTACCCGGTTATTTTATAGCCTAAGTTTATCCCTGGGGACATCAGGTATCCGCACGTGAACGTCCTGTCAAAATCGGTCCAGCCGTTCCAGAGATTAGCGAGAACAAACAGACAGACAGACAGACAACCAGAAAAAAATAAAAATTTGTCATTTCGGTATATGTACCGTGTATACATCCATATGCATTTCGGTTATTTTAATATTACAAACAGACACTCCAATTTTATTTATTGTAAATACACAGACACACGCCTGTTTCCCGGAGGGGTAGGCAGAGACTACGGAACGCCATTTGCAACGATCCTGACATACCTCTCTTGCTTCATTCACTCCCATCAGATTCCTCATGCATGCTCTTCTGTTCAGGGTACTTTTAACCTGTCGTGTTTTTAGGATGTCTCCAATCTGGTCAGAGAACGTCCGCCTAGGTCTTCCCCTTCGTCCTGTCCCATTCACTCTTGCCTTATATATCTTCTTTGTCAGACATCATTTGTAAACATATTAAGCCCAACAGCAAAATCAAACTCACTTATAAGCTCGCAATTTAACAAACCTATGGCGTTGTACATCACATGCACTACACTTATAATTCCGCAGGTATAATAAAATTAACCGAAAACATAGGCCCCTATGGCGTCGCAAATATATTTTTATGGATTCCGAACACGTTTGACGCTGCACTGTCCCGAAGTTTCGCGCATCGCACGCAACACCGCGGGGCGCTAGACTGTCGTTTATTATAGTATTTATTTTTAAAGTTTATTGTACAAATATTTTGTGTTTTATACGCCTTTTTGGGTTACTGATTGAGTTACTGTCCTGTGGTTGTTTGGGTCCGGGTTACGATTTGAGGTATGATTTTAATATTTTATTTTTGTGTAAAGTGCATATTAATAGTAGATAAACTAGCAAAGATAGGTTTTTGAACTGTTATTCGTGGGTTTTCATGCATTAGTAACGAAATAGATGTATATTTGAAATGTGACAATTATGTAGATGACAATTATAAATTATTTCTATCATATAATAAAACTGCGCCAAATTATTATAAATAGTCGTTGTTATCCTGAGGAACATCATCCTACTAAACAAATATGTAATATCTATCTTTATTTGATACCTTTAAATGCATGTGCATTGAAAATAATTAATTTGAATACTTTCATATCATAATCGACGTATTACATAAACGAATACTGTTCATGTATGGCAAGAAGGATCAAGATTATTATTCCACGCGATACAGTCATAGTGCGCCGGGTCTCGCATGCGCGGTGCGCGGGCGACCGCGGTACTATAAAAACCTAAACTCGAGCCGCCGCTCGAGGCGTATACGCTCTTAAGAGAAATTAAGTTCTACTGATATAATTTTAAATTATTTAGCCTGTGTGTCCGTCACAAGTCAAGACAAGGGCAGACTTCACCTCGACATACGTGAACATTACATAAGTCGGTGCAAAAAGAGGAAGTTATAACCCTGAAAAATAAATTAGGTATGCCACGAAAGTTTTCATATTATTTAAATGTATTTTATAGGTCTGCTTATTGAAGATCTCGAAATAAACCCCGTGGCACGAGAAGAGTTTCAGAATATTCAAACAATTCACACAAACGTGGGATGAATGTGACGTGGCCCATGTCAGTTGCTTCTAAGAATATTAAAAATTTAGTAGCGCTCATAGCGAGACTTGACTTGCCATTCGTAACAGATCGGCAAAGTTAAGCAACCACTTGGATGGGTGACCGTGTGTGGCATTTACATCTCAGCGCTACCGTGCTTCGGAGGGCACGTAAAGCTGTCGGTCCCGGTTCTTGTCTAAGGATAAGGATCGTTAGGCCATGTCGGAGGCCTTCGGGCGGTCTGAAAACTCCGACACCAGAGTTGGCCACACACTCACACGAAAAACAACAAACAAAACAAGAATATTAAAATATACACAAACTTCAAAAGCGATCCTTTAATATACCCAGACTAAAACAATAATACTGTGAAAGAAATTACTGCTTCTATGAAAAGCATAACGATAAAATATTAGGTATAATAGCAAATGCTAATTGCAGCGAATAAACGCGCACTTTATTATTATACTTGATGTTGTATTTCTGTTTTATTCCAGCAGTTACTTTTATTGTTTCATTTATAAAGAATAATTTCCTTTTGTTTTATATTTCGCTCACTAGCTGCGCTGAATGTGGTTCTAAAGATTCACGACTACTTGTGTATGAAGAGATGAATTCTGGGTTTGATGCCCACCCAAGACAAGAATATGTTAAAAAAAATTTATTACTGTCCATTTTTTACATTTTTCAAGTCACCTGAGGTATAGGTTATTTTGCTAGACCTCGAGTTATTTCATCATCATCAGCCTCCCATAGTCCACTGCTGGATAAAGGCCCCTCCAATAAAACGCCAATGAGCCTTTCGAGCGATTTCGCCTTTTCCGGAGTTATTTATACAAAGAAAAAAGAAGATTATAGATCGTTCAATCATTATTGATTGCACTGATGTCATACCCACATTTCATAGCCGGAGGCTCCATCCTTTTCTCCTTCTCCTCTCCTCGTCATCCCCAAATAGGACAACATTTTATATGATCCACAAATTGTCGTTCCTTTGTGTGGGGTGTAAAATGTGTAGTTTGTCACGGTACAGCATTTATTGCCAGTGTAGACATGACTTGACGATTTTTCAAAAATATACTGGGAAATAAGTGGGAATATTGGATGGTAGAATTAAAATAATATTTGAAACCACGCTTACGGTAAGCGCACTGACCCTTCCTCATCATTTCAGCCAAACGACGTCCACAGCTGGACATAGGCCTCCCTCAAGGTTCTCCACACAGACCGGTCTTGAGCCGCCCGCATCCAACCGCCTCCCGCGATCTTGACGAGATCATCGGTCCACCTTGCGGGGGGCCTACCTCTGCTGCATCGTCCGGTACGTCGACGCGATCGAGCGATACGATCTCCTCATTTCTGATTCGATTTCGCAGGGAAACTCCAAGCATAGCTCTCTCCATCGCCCTCTGAGTGACCTTGAGCCTTCTGATAAGGCCCATAGTGAGCGACTACGTCTCTGATCCGTAAGTCATCACTGGCAACACACACTGGTCAAAGACTTTCGTCTTGAGACACTGCGGGGTATCGGACGAGAAGATATGTCGTAGCTTCCCGAACGCTGCCCAACCGAGTTCGATTCAACGATTGACCTCCTTCTCGAAGTTGGACCTATCTAATTGGACTACTTTTCCCAGGTAGATATACTTGTCGACAACTTCAAGCGTAGAGCTTCCAATCTGAATAGGAGCAGGTACATGGACGTCCGACATGATTTTCATCTTGTCCATGTTCATCTTAAGACGTACTTGTTGGGAGACTCTACAGAGGCCATTGAGCATTGTGCCTAGGTCTTCCATGGTCTCAGCCATGACTATGATATCGCCTGCGTATCGAAGGTGAGTGATGTACTCGCCGTTGATGTTGATGCCGAGTCCATTCCAGTCCAAAAACTTGAAAACATCCTCCAGCGCAGTGGTAAACAGTTTCGGGGATATGACATCCCCCTGTCTCACCCTTCGCTGAAGTTGAATAGGTTTCGAACTCTGGTCCTGGAGGCGGACTGACATAGTGGCGCTTTCATACAAACACTTCAGCACTTCGATATATCGGTAGTCAATCTGGCACCGTTAGAGAGACTGTAGCACCGCCCAGGTTTCGATCGAATCGAAGGCTTTCTCATAGTCCACAAACGCCAAACATAGAGGCTGGTTATACTCCTCGGACTTCTGTGTAACCTGCCGCAGCGTATGTATGTGGTCTATGGTACTAAAGCCTTTACGGAAACCGGCTTGTTCGGGAGGCTGGAAGTCGTCTAGCTTGCTCTCGAGACGATTCGTTATGACCCTCGAAAACAGCTTGTAGACGTGGCTCAGAAGTGTGATGGGACTGTAGTTCTTTAAGAAGGTTTTATTCCCTTTCTAAAAGAAAAGCACCACCACACCTCTATGCCACGCCTGTGGCGTTTTACCCTCGAGAATGACGGAATTAAATAGCTTCCGAAGGGCTTCTATAGCGGGTGTGCCGCCGGCCTTCAGAAGCTCGCTCGTAATTCCGTCATCACCCGGCGCCTTGTTGTTTTTGAGCTGTTTGAGAGCCACACTAATCTCGTGCACGCTGACGTCCGGGATATCTTCGGTATAGTGTCGGGTCAATCCAGCTCTAGGGTCTGACGCTGGTGTACTTGCGGGTTGTTGCGTTGTCGTGTATAGCTGTCCATAGAACCTTTCGATCTCCTCCAAGAGCTCAGGCTTGGACGATACGATTCTGCCATCTTCCGTCTTCAGCTTTGTCAGCTGACTCTGTCCAACAGACCAATCTCTCTGGAACACTTTGGATCCCTTATTCTGCTCGATCGCCTCACAAACACATTTTGTGTTGTATTGGCGGAGATCGCGAGTTAGAAACTTAGAGATCTGTCTGTTGTGGTGCCGATATTCGGCATGTCGTCGGAGGATAGCAGAACCATCTTGCACCTTTTCTCTAACAGCTCGAGGGTCGGACCCGAGATCTTGCTGGTTCTCTTGCTTTTCTTGGGCTTAAAGAATTTAGCATCTGTTGTATGGACAGCATCCACGAACCATTTACTGTACTTGTCCACATCTACGCATTCGCCCAGGCATTCGAAACGGTTCTTGTGTTCGAGCTGAAAGCTCTCGGGGTTTTGGATATGAACCGGTGCCGGTCGGAGCGTGGACTTTATCAACCTCGACCGTTCGAGGTTTGTGCAGATATTCAATGTGCCTCTTACCATTCGGTGATCGCTCCCCACTTTAAGCGAATTGATCACGGAGACATCATTGAATATCTGCCTGTTCGTCGACATGATAAAGTCGATCTCATTTTTGGTGGCACCGTCTGGACTTACCCAGGTCCACTTGCGGTATTCTCGCTTCTTGAAGAAGGAATTCATCATATAGAGTCCTTCCTTCTCCATAAAGCTCGCCAGCAAGTGACCCCGGGAATTCTGATGCCCATATCCAAATTGCCCCACTCTCAGCTCATCACCGTCGCGTTTGCCCAGTTTCGAGTTAAAATCTCCCATGACTACGGTGTAATGGATTTCGAAGCCATGTATAGCCCGAGATATGTCCTCGTACATGACTTCCACCTCCTCATCTAGGTGCGTCGAGGTCGGAGCGTATACCTGTATGACCTTCAGCGAATACCGTTTGGATATTCTGAGTATAAGGTACGCTACCCTGCTCGACACATTCCCAATATTTACCACGTTGGTCACGAGAGACTTGTGGACGATGAACCCGACACCACCTTGGGACTGTTGGTCGCCCTCCCGGTAGAAGAGCAAGTTACCGGAATTGAGAACTATCGAGTCCTCCCCCTGTCTTCGGACTTCAGATAGGTCTATGATATCCCATCGCAACTTGCTCAATTCTTCTTCCAGCTCGACAATCTTCTCGTCGGTCCGCAGTGTGCGCGTGTTCAGTGTTGCCAGGGCCAATTGTCGTTGGTGGTGGTAGCCCGATCTCTTCCGAAGATTCTTCGCACCCCTTGCCCCGCCGTTACTATGGCCGCTACCATAACCAGGACTAGCGGGGCCGCCGGGGACTAGGGACCGGTTTTTATTGATGTGGTTCGTGTTTGGGGGGATTTGCCGTAATCTCCACGCTTGGCAGGCGTATTGGCGATCGCAGTGGCGGAAGTCTTTAGTGCTGGACGCTGCTGCCCATCTAGCATCTTGGGATTTACTTTCGCCAGGTTCGGATGGTTAGACCGCCATCTTTCGGTTGACTGCTTGCGCTGGGGGAGATACTATGACGAGTATCTACTCATCAGAATAACTCCTCCAGTGGGCGGTGGGGTCATCACGTCCCGACGCCAAAACTACTGTGTTAATTATAATTAACACATATTATAATGCCATTATTACCATTTTACCAAATAGATAACTGTAACAATCAGTATGACTAGTGCAAATATTCCCCGATCGTCACTAACTTGGTACGTCCTTCTAACGTTCGTATAAATGCGTCAGTGGAACGTTAGTATGTTGAGGCTAAGAGGACGGTTGGGACTTACGGACTGAACCTGCATCGTGACATGCATAGCTCATTAAATGTTACTTCCACGTAGCGTTTTAAAAGAACTGGTAACAAGTATTCAATTGCAACATAATACATTGAATTAATACGTTGTATCTACATACATAAATATATAGACTCACGCCTGTTTCCAGGAGGGGTAGGCAGAGACTACGGAACGCCATTTGCAACGATTCTGACATACCTCTCTTGCTTCATTCACTCCTCCATGCATGGAGGAGTGAATGAAGCAAGAGAGGTATACTCTTCTGTTTAGGGTACTTCTCACCTGTCCCTTTTTTAGGATATCTCCAATCTGGTCAGAGAACGTCCGCCAAGGTCTTCTTCTTTGTCCTGTCCCATTCACACTTGCTTTATATACTTATACTATATAAAATCACGCAATAAGCCACAGGCTCGGAGCAGTAGACCTAAGTAATGTCGATTCATCAAGTAATCTAATATACTGTAATAAAAAATCTAATAACAGCTAATCAAAAGACGAAGGCGTTTTCCAAGAACGCTCGGCTGACGCGACGTAGACGCAGGGGTTCCGCTGCGTTGACGCTGATGCCCAATGTGAGGGCGGCCTCAGGCCTTTTAATAAGGCCCCTCTGGTTTTATTTAAAGAACAAAACAAATTAATTATGCGACCAATATAATCGTCATGACGCAATAGATTTGACACTTATACATCGACTGTTCAATACGGCGCATACCGTCGGGACATCGACTGCAACATGCAATGCTGATTAAGTACGACCGTAGATTGCGTAGGTATACATATAGTGGTGACAATGACTAGTACACCTTATTAGATATCGTCACCAGTCCAGTATTTAATCTGTCATATTGTGGACACCAGTACCTTCTCGTTAACACAGTGGCGATACCAATAGATTGCCACACAGAGGGTCTTGAATTCAAACCAACGCAGCTACGACGCACACTGACTTTCCAGAATGATGTGCGTATTAAATTCTTAAGTATAGCTTGCCCAGTGCATCGGAAAGCACGTTAAGCCGTCGGTGCTGGCTTTCATAAGCATATTTGAGTATGGTTTGTCAGTATCCGTGGATATACTGAAGCCGGTCTTAGCCATGGAATATTATTATCCCTTTGATTTGCTGATGTTAGACGGTGACAGTCGCTCTGTGTTAAAACTATTATTGTGATAATCTGATTAGACCAATAACCCTAGACTTCAAGACGATGATGATCTTGGATGATGACGATCTTTATACCAAATAACCGTGGTCCTTCTGTGACCACAGTTCCTATATTATAGTAAACAATAGTTCTATTTTAAGTCATGCAAATTATTCATACTTATTTATTTTCTAAAAGGTTATTTACTTCATACCTATGTCGTTAGAGGCCTATTCTTAAGGGTGCTTCTACACGGTGCATGTAGCTTGAGCATGTTGAGGCACTTGCGCGGGTTATATGCACGGTAAACATATCGTTTAAACAAATGTGCGGGTCCAGCGACTCGAGCATGTACCAAAGCGAGCCACCCGCGCAACTAACTCGCGTGCTCTGCGGCGCGCGCGGGTCACTCGCGCCTGTTACTTGTTAAAATTACATTTTTAACATATGATTTTAAAAGATTTTTCGTTCGTCGAGACATTTTGACGTGATTTAAGCTGTAAAGCTACCGCGCGAATAGCATGCACATGTAGCTCTTGACCACGAACAAATAACATGTACATACAGCTTGCGCAAGTAGCCCGCGTCTTTACTTGCTCCAGTTATTTGCATCATGTATAAGAACAAGCGGGTAACTTGAACAAGTAGCTCGCGCATGTTACTCACGCATGTAACCCGCACCTTTACTTGCTCCAGCTACATGCACCGTGTACAAGCACCCTAAACGCCAGACAAGACCACACATTACAGACACAAAAACATTGACATAACGATCTGTGCTCTATATAAACAGCTATAAAGTCCAATATGATAAACTACGTACTCTAAAACTTCGTGCCACGTACGCAAGTTGCAGTAAAACATTGAAGTTCGTGTACCATCTGCCTAGCCCCTAACTCTTGGATAAATTCGTTAAGCAATTTGAGCCGGCTACACTGAGGAACGTTAATAGTTAACTGACGGTTAAACCCGAGTTAGGCAAGTAGGAGACATATATTGTAATGGAGTTTAGACTGACTTGCATGAAATTGTCTTATGCGTAGCTCGAATATTATATATGCTAATATAGTGTTTCTTTGTCTATATGAACGCATTAATCTTAAGAAGTGGATGTCAGGTCTTGGATTTATTTAAAATTTTCCAAATAACATACCAATTCCTAAAGAACGTAATACTAACTGTAATATTACGCTATGACTTTCAGAAGTCGAGCAGAAGGTAACTCATAATATATTCTTATGGTCGCTTGATACAAGACAAAAAGTAAAAGAAAACTATAAGAGAAAAATAATTGGCTAGTTTTTCGCTGAAATATTTTAACCTTTATTAACACGATTTTAAGTTTTCCAATAGATCAACTTCCAATTTCAAGCATAAATCAATAAATTTATAAAGAAGAAGGTACCTAATAAAGAGTTAAAAGTAAGAAAAAGATTTTTATCTCAAAGGAAGATAGAGTCACGGTAATAATATCTAACAGTATTGTAACTCCATACAAACGCACAAAACACAAGTTATACCTACGCGCCTCGAGCGCAGTACCCATTATACTGTGCCTATAGTACCCAACAGCCGCGATCGTGCCGCGGTGACGAACGGACGGTGACTGTTTTTGTAGCAGTGTTCTTTATTTAAATTATAATTATAGCGACGAGTTGTAGACTTATATCGTGCTGTTTGAACTCCGTTAGATAAGTTTTGAAGATAAGTTTTTCAAATTCAAGATGTAGGTACCAACTACGTTGCAATGTTTACTCCTTAACTTATGCGTGATAAAGTCAAAATTTGATCAGCTTAATCTATTATTTTATTATGTTGATATTTTTAAAAACATATTGGTATGATTGTAGTAATAATGTATACTAGCAGAACACTTTTATCTGCGTAAGGGACAATGTATTATTTCATTGAAGTCTGTGATAAGTAGTAGGTACCTTAAGGGTAATTTTCAAAATGGAAGCGGATATGAATAAGCTTTGTGTAGGTAACTGCTTAGTCTCCTTGGTATAACCAAATAGGTCATTTCCTAGGGTGCTTACATACCTACATGATTCTTATTTGTTTAAATAAAAAAATAAGTAATATTTACAATCACAAAACCAAAAAAAAACTTCGAGTAGTTAGATGCAGTTAAAATTCTTGAGGCCAGCAGCAGTATCACTTTATTGCGCCTGGCGCGTCTGTAGGCATATAACGCGGGGAGATGGCTGAGTTACAATACTGTTAGATTATATTACCGTGATACAGTGTAATTAGTGGTTTGAAGTTATTCCCATAGCCTAAGGCTTCCTGTATACGACGCCGGACCCACACCGGTGCCGCACCGCAATACTGCGAATTCACATCAAAATCGCATCGCCACCGCGTCGACGCCGCACCGACGCCGCACCGACGCTGCACCGACGCCGCACCGACGCCGCATAAATACCGCAAAATCAAACTCTAAGGCAGCGATCACAGTTTAGTATAGTATTGTCGGAATTAAATCTTTTACATTTATTATAATTTATTTCCGCCGGGCAAAGTATTATTGGGTTTTTCCGTTAGGAAATTCTCAGTAGCAGCACGGAGTCTGGTAATGTGCCCGGTACGGCAATAGGCTCGCCCCCTATTACCTGGGACCTAAAAATTCCCGGTGAAATGTGGGTGTAATATTACACCTTTGCCTACCCCTTCGGGGATACAGGCGTGAGTCTATAAATAAAAATAAATATTTCCGCCGCTGCTTGTAGATTAAAATAACTAAGTTCTACTTAATACTTTCTTTTTTATGCCTAATGTTAATATTACGAATATATGCGAATATAACTAAAACAGTGAAGTCTGTATAGTTACACAGACGATCCTATACTTAACTGTGATCACTGCTTTATAATTTAGCGTTGTGACAATGCGGTATTTATGCGGCATCGGTGCGGCGTCGGTGCGGTGGCGATGCGGTTTTGATGTGAATACACAGTATTGCGGTGCGGCACCGGTGCGGGTCCGGCGTCGTATACAGGAAGCCTTACTGTTTATCCCAACCTACATAAAATATATTTTTGCGTTCATAGGTGTAACTTTGTAATCACAGTGAATAAATAAATTTGTACAAATTGTACTCAGGGTGGTTTATTTCCCACTGCTTAAGCCTAACACAAACATTATTTATAAGATATTTGATGGCGGGTACATCGGCCGTCGTCATGGAAAAGTAAAATGAAGTATTCAACCCTTAAAATAAGATAGTTAAAGAATAATTTACGCGATAAAGACCCGTCAACAAACATTGCACAAACGACAAATAACTACGATGGGGTTTATGTATTCTTAAGACTAACAACCCCTTTTAAAAACAAAGATGAAAATAAGAGAACTACAGCTCATCTTCATCTCTAAAATATTATCAGTTTACTCTTTATTGTATGGCATTCAGGAATTAAAAATAATTAAAATACCTACCTACAACTAAACTCCTTTAAACGTCTTATCTCTAAAAGTACTCCCTCACCACGAGCATTCGCTTGTAATGAGGAAGTGTATTGGTTTACTTTCTCGGTCTCAGAAACTTAGCCTACATTACTCGCTTCAAAACCGAGATGTTCAAAGAAAACTAGCTTATTATATATGCTTACGTATGTCTACTCACTTTAATGAGCGGCAGTGAGTTTTGACAAGCTTGAGACGTGGCAAAGCTCATTGTTTCGCTGAGATTTCATCATTTTTAAGTAAGGTTTTTTATGCTTTAAAACGTAGTAAGCAATGTACGCTCTGTGTTATTAATAACTGCACTTTGTTGATATAATTTGCGGTTCTTACAACTCTTTAGGTAACGATTATTACGATTTATTTTCTTTACAAATTAAGTTTGTGCACAATTTTTGGGTGAATGACGATGACTTGTTGGAAGCCTTTCTATTAAATTGGAAGTATATTCCAGAACTTATCGCAGACTAGCTTGCAACATGAACAAAAATGTAATGAATTTATCAAAAGCGAATAAACTGTAGGTGTTTATTAAACACAATTTCGGAAAATATTAATATATTAATTGGTCAGCTTCGGTTCAGCGGTGTTGATGTGCAAAGATGTGGGAAGTAAAATATTCACATATACACAATTTTGCATTTATTAGATTAAAGAAAAGGGATACCTTTGACTATGAAGAGTTTCCTTTTTAAATATTTAATCTAGTCAGAATGTCCAGTCAATAACAATTAGTTACCAAGTACCCACGGTGTAAGTCCGCTATAGTTTTTAGCGGCTCCCCCCAGAAGTTGTCCGACCACCCTAACTCATTTACTTCGAATTACTTACATACCGAACGGACAACGACTTCGTGGAACTGCTTTTAGTATAAATACAGTTTGGAGATATACTTGATTCGGTTTGCAACTTGATTTAGGGACTAATGTACTAATATCTTTGGGATTGAGCTGCCATTTATTAAAGGTCATGTGATGATTTTAAAAGCAGTATTCCTATTGGTTTCTTGACAGTTCTTCTCAGTTGCAGCCTCGTAGTAAAATCTCGTGGTATAGTAGTAGTAATAGCACACTATCCTAGCAAAATTTACACGAGACTGTCACATTTCAACCGAGCAGAGCCTGAGTAGACCAGACGACAGATTCTGATACATACTACTTTTTACATAAATACAGAATGACCTCATTATTTTACCTAAATTACATTTTAAGAAATGATTGTATATTTTTGTATTGTGGTGAATGAAAATTAATAAAAAAAAAATATCATTAAAAGTCAAAAACACGACAACCAGCAATCGGACTCACTTATAAATCACGCTCTAGGGAAAGCTGTTTCAAAACTCCGCAGTAGAACGCTTCAAAATTTGATAAAGAAAATAGAGTAGGTATGCGCTTAATGCGGCATTATTAGCCACTACTACTTACTAGATGTGATGAAAATCATTTAATTGAGCTTACAGTCTGTGATCAAAATAAAAACAAACACCTCAAAATCTGTGACGCTTATCAGATTTTCATCCGAAAATTATCGTCTCGCCTTAGGGTCGTAGCACACATATCAACTCGGAAAGGGATCGTCACCGTATCGCCTTTCGCCTCGCCGTCAAACAGGCGTCAACCTGACGTAACCACGAAACGTAAGCGGATCAGTACCTCTACCACCAGTTTACCGGCCGCTAATCGCTAGCGTCGTAGGTTAAATTATTTGTATGAAAACTTGAACAGCGCTCCAAGCGGTGAACTCAATGAACCAAATGCCGTACCACAAGCACTGTAGATTACGACACGTAAATACACGAACGAAATCTACACGATAGCAAGTTACGTTTTCTTCTGTAACCATTTAAAGTGGTACCATGAGTCACAATTTGACTGACGCTAGTAGAAAATACGATGGCAAGTGTAGATACGTAACTCACTAGCATTTAGAGCAGTGAAATCTATTGTTTACACTATATTTCACCTCGTTTTGTAGACGATTAACAGTAAATAACTAGAATTAATGATTGTTCGATAAAAAAATAATAGAACTCATTTATTATATTAATTTCTTTATTTTTTTTAAACGTTTGTTATAGATAAAAAATACTATTAAAATTATTGAAGAAACGCTTCAAGTGCTTTGGTTTGTCTTACTAAGCTGTCAAAGAGCTAAAGTAGAAAGTTAAAAATAATTCCATTGACATACCTTGCCATAAATATCGCCAATATCTAATTAAAATTGTGATACACATGTCCTCACCGTACTTCTTAATTCACTAACTGAAGACACATTACACTTCAAACGTATTTCAAACTCACCACCACCATAAAACAAAAAAAATACCAAATATCTACTTTATATTGACGAGATTGACGACAATAACAAAAATATAAGGAGTAAAAGTTCAAGTGCTCAAAAATAATAATGTCACAAGTAACCAACAAACCGTTAACCTTTGTATTTAGCCGGATTATATCTTGGTACTAGAGGTCGTTTACTGTCACACTAATTCTAACATAAACAAAATGTTGACATCTAACCTTGACTCTTTCTCGTTTCTTAATATTAAGAAAGGAACAAAACATAAGAGTGAAGCTAGCAAACAGTTACGTCTAGCCAACATAACAAGCTAAGAACGATAGTAGCTACCTTGCTTACATTAACGATTTTTAATGCTTTGTTAAACCTGTGGTACGGACGGTATAGAAATCTATTTGACCTACGTTGCGATGCTAGCGTTTTTTGGTACAGAAGCTCCGGCACGTTGACTCGGCTACAGCTAGGCGACGCCATGCTTACGGCTCGCCGACCGCTGGTTGACGGCTAGGCGGCATTACTTCAATCATTGAATCCGAACGTTAAGTGTAGCGCACGGTTATGTCTCGGTTCATAATACGTGAGTTGGCTATCATTGCCATAGCACATGATGAAGAGGAAAATTAACACGACTGGAAGCTGCCTTGTGAATGACAGCCAATGAAAGCATGTTCGGCAACGCAGACCGTGGGCGCGGGAGGGGCGTGGACGAAGAGACGTAAGCTAGACTACGGAGAGCCGTAAGCTAGGGTACGGAGAACCGCAAGCGCGGGAACTGCAAGTCGACCACGCACCGCGGTTCGTTACCTTTTCCCGCGGCGAGGCTATTACGTTACGATTCCGATTGCTTAGTGTGCGTTGCAGTAGGTATTTCCATACAAATAATACTGAACGGCTCCAGTTGATGCGATGTCGATTCCTTTCCGAGTTGATACGTGTGCTACGACCCTTAACCATCGAAGCCTCATCTATCGCTTCCTGTACGATGGACTATCGCAAGGAGCCTTAACTATGGTACTTTACCAAGTTAAACGCACTAACAACGTGAAGGAACAGGTACCAACAAGTTAAAGCAACTAAACCGAATAACACTAAAAGCAGCACTAAGTCGCCGCGCCCCGCCCGGTGCAGCGTGCGTTGACTTATTTATCGTAAACCTGTTAGAAATTTGAGTGAGGGAGATACTTTAACTATGGTCAGGTGGGTGGCATAACTTGTTCTATAGATTCAGAATGGACTGATAGTAGAGAGATGAAATCAGTAGACATAGCCTAGTGGAGCGACTGACAGACTGCTACGCAGAGGGTCTCGGTTCAAATCCACAGCGCGCAACCATGAGATTTCCAAGTGCGTGGTAGACTATCTATAGCGTTATCCACTACATAGTAAGAAAATGCCCATGACCAGCAGTGGGACAGTTTATATACAGGGCAGATAATGATGAAGTCATTAAAAAATATACGGTTTTAAAATTGTAAAAAGGGTGTCCTTACTTATCTCACCAACAGATTAAGTTTTTGATGGGCAATCAGGCAGCCAGACAATTGTCACCAAGATTCGATGCTTTTTACCACCACACTACCATATTTCATTTCTCTTTATAGAGACGAGCATAATGTCAAAAATATATTTAATATTTACAAAACATTTAACATCAGCTTCCCATCATATTATTCCCAAGATTCCACAAAAGTCACAAACAAAATACATCTTGAAAAATCCCAAGACGATATCCATTTTAAAAATACACGAGCTTAACAGAGATCTTGACAAACTCACCCACTTTGACTCGGTAACTACTGCGATTTGATAGAAGACACAATTTGTGTATCTGATATATCAGTTAGAGACTTTGTCCGGTTATGATCAATAGATGGCACTGGTCTCGCTTTGTCATGTAAAATAATCCGAGACATTTGCTGCGGAGGGAAAAGTAGGATATCTGTTATCGATTGGATGCACACCTCGTTGGTCCATGGTATCAGCTTAAAATAAGAAATCGTTCCGATGACAACTGGTCTTATTACAAGGCTGCAAGAATTCGCTGCAATCAGATGATACGCAATGCCAAATGCCGACACATCATTAGTAATATTGAGTCCGGATCACCAGGTGATACTGGAGATTTCTGGGGGCTTAGGGATAGGCAGGCTTACCGAAGCAGTGCGATCTTCCGCTGGCTATTGGGTTGGACGATATAAATAAACATTTCATCACTTCGAATACTTAAGGTCGTCTAACCCTGCGTCGAACGGTTGATTTCATTGCGTGATTGCCTTTTCTAAATATTGATTCCTTCATCGACTTCTCCTTGTCCTCCTGCCAATATCCCAACGAGTGGCGTAAAGCTTACGTTCGACCTCTTCCCAAAGTCTCCAATCCCACTATGCCGAACCACTATACACCCATATCCATCCTCCCATTCCTATCTAAAATCCTAGAGGCTTGTGTTCACAAGCAGCTTTCCAGATTAATCCTTTTCAATAATATCCTTAGTCCTCTCCAATCCGGGTTTCGGCCTAGGCACAGTACTGTTTCCACTCTACTCAAACTGACTGGCGATATAAGGGCGGGCGAGGAGAAAGCTGTGTTAACCGTGTTAGCTTTGGTTTACTTCTAAAACGCCTTTAAATACCGTCAGTCACGATGTTCCCCTGGCTATCCTTTCACACCTTAATATTTCATCTGAGGCTCGGGACTGGTTCTCTTCATATCTTCGTGGACGCCAGCAGTCAGTTCGCATTGATGAAACGTCGTCGAGTTGGTGTGATCTGGATGCTGCGGTTCAACAAGGCGGAATTATCTCTCCACTTCTATTTTCATTGTTTATTAATCTCATAACTCGTGAACTTCTGCTGACTGGCAGTTTTACTCTCAGGCACGGATAGACAAGCTGTCAGATGCAATCGACAAAGTTAACCAGGACTTACATGCAATGAAGATGTGGTCTGATCGATTCGGTCTTTGTGTGAATCCATCCAAATGCCAGGCTATCGTTGTGGAAAACTCGCGCATGATTGCTAGAGTTGACTACACGAGTCTCTCACCTGTCATCAACAATGGATGTGTAATACCATTTACCACGAACGTAAAAAATCTTGGTTTGCACATAGATGCTACCCTTAACTGGCGGACTCAAATTGCAGTAGTTAGTCAGAAAGATTTCGGGACTCTTCGCTCTCTTTATCGCCTGAAGAACTTTCTCCCTTCAAAAACTAATGCAATGCTTGTGCAACCTTTAATCTTCCCCGTAATTGACTAT
Organism: Euclidia mi; assembly: GCA_944739405.2. Classification (NCBI taxonomy): domain Eukaryota; kingdom Metazoa; phylum Arthropoda; class Insecta; order Lepidoptera; family Erebidae; genus Euclidia; species Euclidia mi. Next base: position 95,934,777 of record OX123185.2, read on the forward strand.
GGTGATGTGTGTTATCTCGACCTAAATGCAGACCTGCTCAATAAACTTGACCGACTTCTCAATTATTGCATTCGGTTCGTTTTCAACCTTCGTAAGTTCGATCATGTCTTGAAATTCCGTAGTGAATTAAAATGTTAATCAATTCGTCAGCGACGAAATTTGCGTACGTTGACTACATTATACTCACTTCTTCACTCCGCTAATGCCCCTTCTTATCTTATGCCTTGTTTTCAATACCTTTGCTCCAACCATGTTAAGAACTTACGATCATCTAATAACTTTCTACTTCTTTGTCCATCCCACACTTCTAATCAAGTTCATTCTTCTTTTTACGTCCAAACTATCCTACTTTGGAATGCTCTCCCTGCTGAAATTAGGATGACCAATACACGTGACACGTTCAAGTTCAAGGTTCGTCAGTTATATTTTGAGTGCATAATCGGAAACTTCTCAGTAGCAGCACTCAAATATTACCTATGTATTAGCAGATTACATATACATACATACATAGACTCACGCCTGTTTCCCGGAGGGGTAAGCAGAGACTACGGAACGCCATTTGCAACGATCTTGACATATCTCTCTTGCTTCATTCACTCCCATCAAATTCCTCATGCATGCTCTTCTGTTCAGGGTACTTCTGACCTTTCCTGTTTTAAGGATGTCTCCGATCTGGTCAGAGAACGTTCGTCTTGGTCTTCCCCTTCGTGCTGTCCCATTCACACTTGCCTTATATATCTGCTTGGTCAGTCTTTCTTCATCCATCCTCTCCAAGTGCCCAAACCACCTTAACATTCCTTTCTCGATGCTTGTCACTACATCTTTTTTTACACCACAACACTCTCTTATCACACAATTCTTTACTCTGTCATTCAGAGACCCACCACACATACTTCTCAGTGCTCTCATTTCTACAGCATTTATTCTACTTTCATGTCTTTTCTGCCATACCCAACTCTCACTACCATACATAAGTGTAGGTACTAACACCCCTCTATGCACAGCCAAACGTTCCTTTTTGGACACGTTTTGACTGTTTATAAACGCCTTCAGAGCTCCATTCACACTATAACCTGCGTTAACTCTTCTTTCAATATCTTCTTCATTCTTACCATTCCTATACAAAATCATTCACTTGCTCCACACGTTGTCCATCGATCATAACATTACAAGCCGTAACACATTCCTCCTTTTCAAAAACCATAACTTTCGTCTTGCTCACATTCACTTTCATTCCTTTCTCTCCTAAAGCACCATGCATGATTGCCACTATCTCCTGCAACTCCTCCGCTGAAGATGCAAGTATTACCTGATCATCAGCGTAAAGGAGGCATTTGACAAGTAACTCATTCAACTTTAATCCACAGTCGCTATTTTTTAAATCTTGCAAACAACCGTTCTCTTGTTTTAGTCTCTATAACACACTTGCCACTATCATCTCTGCATCACCTTAAGGTTGACTGGTAGAAAATGCCTTTGGCAGTAAGTCCGCCTTGTGCAAATTAAATTGCAGGAAATTTGAAACTAAAATAACATAAAATAAATAAATCTTCATCGAGTAGGTATTTGTTCATAAAAGTAATAGGTATACAATAATTCATAAGGCACCCACCACATACTTTTTTAAGTTGGGTGCGTATTCTGCTTCTTAGTCGTTACTTTCTTAGCAGAGTGGTCTTAGTCATCACATCTGCAGCTGTGGCCTGGTTTACAACTCGACACCACTCGTCACGTATTTCTGCTCTTCTTGTGCATTCGTGTATTCAGCGGTTGGCAGCGATCTTAACTTGGTCTGTCCATGTCATTGGTGACCTGCCGCTTGGTCTGGTGCCATCTACTTCACCCTGAACTACTAAGCTCTATGGACTGGTATCTGCGTCGTAATACATGTGAGTATACGAGCCTGGACAATAGAAGATAACCTCTGTTTGATGCCTAGCTCTCGAAGAATGGACTCAATGGACTCAAGTTCGAAATTACGCCCACGATACGCCGAGCTTTCTTCTCCAGCACCACATCTCGAGTGCGTTGTGTAGGGACAAGCAGGTATCATATTTTGTAGATATATATAGATACTAGCTTTGGCCCGCTGCTTCGCTCGCGTAAATTCGAGGTTCTCTAGTTATAGTATATCTAGTATATCATCTATGTTCGGGGTAACACAAATCTCCTTTATTGGGCGGCTACTTCTATAATTGTCGTTTTAACTGTTTATGAAATATAACTGCAAAAAGTATTTACACTTACAAACTACTTAGTAAGTACTCAGAATGTTATCCGGTATCTGTTATATTTCGTTAGAGTTGCCAATATGGCGACTGTGATTTGTCTGTCAAAACCATTAGAATTTAACAAAATACTCGACAATCCGAATTTTGCGGATATATATTGTCGACTCGAAAGTTTTATTTTTTAATGTTACGCCACCAGAAGCTTCTCGTAGGTGACGTCTTGCCCGAGTGCCTCCAACACTGTCAAGGCCTGATCACGAAGGCCCAAGGTTAGGGCGGTGAAGGCCTGTTCTCTGTCCCACCCATTCGCTCGCATTACGGCCTCAAATGAACCTTGTATGCAACCCACGATGACGAGCCATCAAATGGTGGAACCTTAAAGCAGCGAGGCGAGGGCGCCACAGCTGCAGGTGTAACGTCGTTGGTCTCAAGCCCACGCAATTTCTTCTCCAATCTGGCAATACGGGTCTCGAGCTGGTCGTGTACACGCTTTTCTATAGAGGCGACGCGAGTCTCCAGCTTGTCGTGTACGAGCATCTCTACGTCGCTGATACGGGCCTCGTGCTGCTGAAGTTCTTCCTTGACCGCGTTCAGGTCCTTCCCTACAGCGGCGCTGAGGTCCTTCATGAGCACCAGCTGTTCCTCCAGACGGCGGGCGTGCTCCTCCTTGTCACGCTGCAGCTGTTCCTCTAGGCGGCGCGCGTGCTCCTCTTGACGGCGAGCCTGCTCCTGTTGACGGCGGTCCTGCTCCTCTTGACGACGAGCCTGCTCCTCCTTGTCACGCTGTAGCTGTTCCTCCAGGCGGCGCGCGTGCTCCTCTTAACGGCGAACCTGTTCCTCCTGACGGCGGGCCTGCTCTTGCATGAACGCCATCAGAGCCGCGATGTCGGGCACCGTCACAGAGTGTGTGGCGCTTGCAGGCTCCACTGTAGCCGCGGAGTCACCTGCTCCACCAGGCGATGGAGAAGGAACGTCTCCGAAGCGTCTCTGGTCCAGGTCTTGCTGGCGCTGGTTCCTGGTACGCACTCCCTCAATTTCTTCCTTCGGCATAACCGGCATAATTTATCCCTTTCTTCTGACACCAACTTGTTACAAGCTGGGGTTCGGTGATAAATTATATACACTATGCCAGAAAAAAAATCTGTACTTTATTTACTAACACAAACACTAATACACACTTATTTCTCAACACTAATAAAAACACACTTATTTCACACTACTAGAAACACCACTAAACACTTCCGACTTACTTTCCTTCGCTTGATAATTATCGCTCCGATATTCAATTGTAACTAACTCCGATCCGCTCGCCTGCGCGCTATTTATACTGGCCGGATAACAAACTAGCTCATTCTCGCGTATTCCCGAACATTCTCGCTACAGACGAAACATTCTAGCGTCGTGGTAATGTTCTAGTAATAACAGCAACGCCATCTAGTAGCCAGTAGACGAAACTGCTTTAAACCACCGATACATCTAATCTCTTCTAGTTCTATCCTTCACGGATGGATGGCATTATTTTCAATTATCGCCATTCGTTACAGTATGTTGTGCCTATAGCGTAGTCGTATAAGCGGTCGCCTTCCAATTCAGATTTACGCCGAGAGTTTTGGTTTCGATCACAACTCTTTTTGTGATCCGCAAATTGTAATTGCGAGACTCAGTGTATGTGTCCGTTAATTTAATGAAAAGTCTTTTGCGACATAGTATTTATTCCTAGTGCAAAAATTGTCCCAGAAGATGCAAACTTGTAACAACAGTTTGTGGATAACATGAAGTGCTGTATCAAGATCGAACACATTATACTTGTTTCAGTACTAAAAGGCGAGGCGACCGCTTCAACCAGTACGCAAACCAGTACCAAACGACAAAATATCTTAATTCAGTCTCGTAACAACATGTTTGGATAATTCATAGTGCTGTTCCTTACAGGATCTCAATACGCAAAATTACAATTCACATGAAAACATTCTAAACAGCAACAATATCACACCAAGGGACTATTACACTACCAAGAGTGAGCAACTTGGTCTCAGTGTGCCTTATCAGCTGAAGCACTGCAGCCGTAACGTAACTCTTACACATTAAACGCCACCGTTGTCTAGCGCTTCGATAAATCCCGTCCACAATGATACATGATAATAATGTGTGGTGCATGTATGGAGTTCTGAATTCCGTTTGAATCTTTGCGGGACACCGAGACACACACTTGGCTGGCAGTACTTTGTTCTAAGTACATTTTTTACTTTTAAGATTTGGAATGAAACCTCCTTTGTTTTATTGCGTAGAATACTGTAGAACGCATGGCAGACAACGACGACGACGAAAGAACGAATATAATACCTTGTTTATTCTTTTTATATGTAATATTAGAATCTATCTGTTTTGCTAAATACTACCCCGGAATAATTGTTAGGAAATTCCATTGGATGTGTGTACATGGCATTAAGTTTAATTCTTTAGACATTAGCTGTAGTTTAACCGTAAAAGTAGGGTAGACAAACACTTTCATATTTTAAAAATCATCTTGAAATCATGAATACGAGTATATAAATGGAACAACTAGTATAGGTCACGCAGCTCTTCGTCCTATCTGAAAATGGAACCCCAACACATGGCGTGACGTCGGTGACGTAAACATAATGTTACCACCGCAACCATTCTATAATTTAAGCAGTCGGTTCAATATCAACACTATCCTGAACTTAAGAGCTGGCTAATTAATACCTCATCAAAGCACTTTAAGGCTGCCTGTCCACCGAAGCGAAGTGGAGCAGAGCACCTGTGTCAATAGAACCAATAAGAATCCATAAAACCTCCTCAGCGCAGTTTCACGGCTATTTATTGGTAGTATTGCCACAGCGCCGCTCTTCTCTGCTCCGGTCAACAAGCAGCCTTACACACAAACCCTCTGTCACAGTGAAACAATTATGTGCAGAACTACACGTACGCTGAGCCGACCGGAGGACTGTCCTGTAATCGAAAGTCAATAAAATGCCTTTGTGAATACCTATACACAACGGTAATGGATACCAGACGCACTTTTAGAATAGGTACCAACACATTAATGTAAATCGAAAAGTGATTATTTGACATTTCGTCTCTGGGCATGTACTTGGCGAAGCCATCAGTGTTGTGGTATAATTTTATTAATTTTTTGTAGTATATGATTTATAGGTTGGATTTATGGGTCTCCAAGAGGAATCCCGCATTTTCCAGAAATATTTTGAGGATTGAAGCTAGGCCCTATTGAGCATTCCTACTCAAAATTATGTAGGACCATTCATTTACATGCTTTCAAAGCAAATAAATATTTTGAAGTCTTTTTACAACTAGCAAGATAATAACAAAATAACTCAGTCTCAGTTTAGTTTAGTTTATTTTTTGTAAGGAACAATACGGTATCCCCCCATATTACAAATTCGCAGCCTCCGACAAATCTAACTATAAATCAGGTCGTATGCTTCTCTACTTGCTACTTCCAAGTAAAATAAAAAATGAAGCACTTTGTGTTGCACCAATTAATTTCTTCAAAATTTTTTCAATTTTAAATAAGCAAACGACAACCACCCACAAGAAGGACACAAAATACTAGCATTCACAAGAAAACATTAAGGCATCGCATTCAGAACCAAAAATAAAGCAACTACCACACAACTTTGCCTAAGACGGCGGCCAATCAATCCACGTTTTAAAAGCGAACAATAAAAGCATAGCCATCGCCTCTCCATGGAAATAGCGTCCAACAATCGGGATAAACTCAGAATACGAAAACACAATGTATACAAAGTCATCCAAAGGGTCTCACGGACTCACACAACCGATATCGTACTCAAAAAGGAATTGCCAAGGAATTGCATTTTCCTTTTTCAAGAAAATAACTTCTATACAGGTGATGATCTTTTTGTCGCGGTCAATTTTATTCGTCGCCAGGAATATTTTAAAGAATATTATATTTTAATTTTAAGATAGATAGGCAGTGTCTCAAAGTACATGATCCAATAAATTAAAGGGTTGTTGTACATTCGCCATAAAGTAAATTCGCCACGAAAAAAAGTATGTGTAAACTCGTCACAACTCTATTTTTATGAAAGTAAATCCGCCATATTGCTTATTCCCGTACAGACAGCAGAAAAATCAAACAATGAAGAATAAAACGTTATTTCTTTATTTTTTCATAATTACAGAAATTCACATAAAAATCACAGTTCTACTTACAGCTAAAATATAAGGTAATATTATCTGTCTGGTTTTGTGCACTTTTGAGCCCGCGTAGTCAAGGACTGCGTGACATGCCTAATCCTAAATAAACATGATTTGCCTGTAACATTACAATTATAACAAAAGCAATACAAACATAATTAAATCACAGTAATAATCACATATTTTTTTGGTAATTTGCATCTACATAAAAATCACATTTTCACTTAAAAGTATATAATATGTACCTATATGTATTACTTACAATAGGCTGATTTGCCGCAACGGTGCATGCGGTTTACAGCAGCTTGAAAATGTGCCATCCAAAAAGAATGTTTGTATATTTGTTATGGTTTCACGAGTTGTCTCATTGCAGAAAGCTATTATTCTATTTTCAGGCTCGCTGTCATCACCGAATAATAATAAATAATGTTTATATTTTTGTGGAATAATAACATCTTCGCATCTTGAAAAATTTGTTTTGGGCACGTTTAGTTCACGATTCCTCACATTGTATAGTGTTCGCGAAATGTTCGAAAATTTCGGTATGGCATTTAATATCTCATAACCCGCATGCTTGGTTGTTTGAAAAGCTTCTTGATACACTTGAGGCATAGGTGTACTTGTGTTCGCTGCTGCTTCCTTACAAAGGTTTATTATCTTTAAAACTTCAGTTTATTCTATATTTGGTTGACACTTGTGGGCCGCTTCATGCAATATTCTGATGTCAATATTCTCCGAAATTTTGAAAAATTGCGCTGCACGAACGATTAAAACATCTCCATACACTTACAGATTTATTTTCGCGATGCAAATTGTACATGTAAGCATGTCTCACAAGCATTCGCTGTCCTCTTTTAGATTTCGTAAATTTTATGTGATCTGAAAATATTGCAATTATTATATTCATGTTTTAATTTAAGTGCAAAATAAAATAAGTTAGGTACATCAAAATTAAATTGATCAAGACCGAAAATCGATGCAAATAATCAATTTCATTTCAAGACATGGCAACATCATCCTTAGACCTATGATCATCTGTCAAATCCATCATTTGTCATTGTAATGTCTAGACTTGACATTTAACTGTAATCTATCTTCTCATTAGCACGCTCACTATCGTAGTTTTGGGTATTTTTGGTTTATTCATATAGTGAGAATAGAAGACGAGGAAATTTATTATTAATAAACAAGGAAAATAAAATTACGTTAAAGTTAAAAATGTGACATAATATTGAGTAAAACACCTCTACCATAAACGGAACGTGAAATGTCAACTTTGACGTCTACCATGACAATTTATCTAACTTAAAAATTTGCAAATGGCGTCCTAGTTTCTAATATGTATGTAAACTTTATAATATTATATCTCGTAAACCATGAATCTCCGCAACTTAAAAATTTGTAAAAAATATTCTATTAATGATGAGTATTATCTCCAAAAAAATAGAACTTCCAAAGCAACGACCAATAATGGAAATTTCAGCCATAATATATACTCTTTTTAAAAAGAAATACTACATTAAATAATAGGTAATATACTTACACCATGTCCACCGGAGCTTAAGCCCCACTGATTAAGATTAATTTTTTCAGAAACCAATCATTTGCACCAATCTTAGCAACTACCGTCGATCTAAAATATTATGTTCTTATAACTCTATGATAATTACAATATTAAGAAGATCACATTTGTAACAGAACACCCAAGGTCAATTGAGTTACTGGATGACTGAACTGATCCATTGATCGGCGGTGTGGCTAGAAAAATATAGATACAGCGAAGGAGCGAGCGCGTGATAGCATGTGCAGGAGTGCAGAAGAAAAAAAAATAGAAATAATTTTTATTTCAAGCGCTAAAAATCAATAACTTTGTTTTCTACCAGTACTTTATGCAAAAAATATGTACCTATGCAGACTTGTGACGTATTTACACATATTTTTTATGCATGTGACGAATATACTTTCAATGTATGGAGTTTACAAAATGTGACGAATTTACTTTGTGGCGAATGTACAATAACCCAAATTAAACTGCAAATACGATAAAAAGAGAGCAAAACCTTTTTCGATTTGACAGTTTATTTTTCTGATACCATTTTCTAGTCTGATTGTTGAAGTATTGAGAAGAAATATTTTGTCTATCTTATTCGTTTCTCTCTTTACGTTACATAGAATAAGCACTATTAAATTTAAAACATTATATGTAGGTTATTACTATACAACAAACTACTACTGCAAGGACAATTGCAACCGCATAATATGGATGTAATGAATCAGTGAGTGTCACGAATTTTCTAAATAATTTGCGTTGAAATATGCTATCGTGTCCTGCATAACATCGCCAGCGGTGGCAATAGCTTAGTGAAGATGAAGTAAACCCGACTGGAACATCTCGATAATATGTCGTCTGGCCATCTGACAGCAGGTTCTTTAAGAAACAATAACTATCACATAAAATCGACGTAACTCGTAAGAATTCAAAATAAACGAGATTTATAAAAAAACTGATTTCTGTCGGTTTCTGCAAGTTTTGAGCAGGCCTTAATTTTCTGACACTACTTAAAACAGAGAAACAGAGCGAAGATGATTGGTGCTCTCATTCCCCATCATCTAAGTAACGAAAGGAGTACATACTCTGTATTTTTGTGGTTTCAGATTGCACAGGATTATTTGACTATCCTTAAAGATATCTTTAGGTACTAGTCAGTCCCCAATCATACTGTTAGTCAACTTGCATGTTAACTTGCACGATAACAATTAAAATCAAAATGAGTTTTAATCTACAGTCGGCATGAATAACAGCATTTATATTCGAAAGCTTAAAATTTTTACAAATGGTAATACCCACAGAGCAGATACAAAGAGGAGATGGCCTAAACAACTGTGCACTGTGATTTTCAACTAGGTCCTGACGTCATCACGTGGGCGTGGCCTAAGTCAGTTTGTTGTTGGCGTTCGGCCTGTGCACATAGTAAACGTTCCCTTTAAACAGCATTACATTCGCGCTAAAAGAAAAAAAAGATGAAGTGTTGTGTTTTGTCATGTAAAAACTACTCGGATAGACGTTCTGGTGCTATGGATGGCATCACATTTCATTCATAAGTAATTTTATGCGTAATTTATTGAAATAGTTCTAGAAAAATCTCTTAGCTTCGGCGTTTTGAAGTATAATTCTACCCGACATTAGATGGCGACACTTTCTGCTACGTGAACTTAGAATATTTAGGAATGTAGAGCTCATCATTAATGTATTTTAATAATCATATGTACTGAAATTTGTTAAACTTTAATTCCTAAAGATTCTTTAATTGCCAAAATATTGTTTTTTTTAGTTTTTATATCATTTTTAATCAGGCCGCCATCTTTCGTCAATTATGGACATTAAACATGAAATGTCAAAAAGACAGGGCCGGAATTAGAATCCAATCCGATTGTCCCGCGGCTGTATCATACATTGGAAAGTACTTAAAACATTAAATACGCTAGACATAAAAATACAATTTATACAAATCTATACATCTATACGAATAAATAAAATTGGAGTGTCTGTTTGTAATATTAAAATAACCGATTTTTACTAAGTGGTTATGGTTGTATTTTATACGGTACATATACAAAAACAACTTTTTTACCATGTCTGTCGGTCTGTCTGTTTGTTCCGACTAATCTCTGAAACGGCTGGACCGATTTCGACGGGACTTTTACTGGCAGATAGCTGATGTAACAGGGAGTAACTTAGGCTTTATATTTAGGAAAAAAATAGGATCTCACAAAAAAAATAATGAAAATACCACGCGGACGAAGTCGCGGGTAACAGCTAGTCTCCTATAAACTAAATATTTTATCAACAATAATTTATTTAAATAAAGTACTTTCCCTCCGTGAGACAACTGGTATGGTAGTTGTTATTTAATTAATTACGGGTGAGGCTAAATGGACGTCATTTTGGGAGTCGCGTAAAATGAGTCGGCGGAATTCGGCTGAATACTAAAGTCCAACTCACTTTGCGTCGCCGTGGAGTACAAACACCCTGAAGTTGCGAGTGTATTCTACTCCATATCACCTAAGGACTTACGTTATTACCGAACCCGAACTAAGAATGAATTCTAATAGTTTGGTGATACGGAGTAGGATACGCCGAATGCAGCGTAAATTCCGCCTCATTTTACGCGACTCACAACTCACAAAATAACGTCCGTTGGGCTTTACTCTTAAAGCACTTAATGCCCACCTAGTTTATTTAGTTAAATTTCCAATGATGTACCTATGTTCTAGATTTCCATCCGAAGATGATCTAAGACAGCAGTGGATTACAAAAATTAACAGACACGATTGGTCTCCGACTAAATATACAAAAAGTTCTTGCCATTTTAATGATGAAGACTTCATAGTGACAAAAAAGGGCCTTAGAAAATTAAAGAAGGGAACTATTTCGTCATTCATCAAAAACCATTTATTCAAACATGTTTTTTTTGTTTTAATTTCAATAAAAAATACGTATCAAGATGGCCTACTAAAATCCTGAATCCCTGTTGCATCCTGCAATTTTAGTGACACCTAGTGTGAGATAGTTGCGTAACTACGAAGTAAAATCAACAGAGTTAGCGAGTAGTTTTGCTATTGAACGGTAGATGGAAAATAAAGAAATGGGCGGGATCTAACACCCCCTCACCCCGCAAATTGTCACGCGTTTTTTCCTAGGGAAATTATATTACAACATCTCCTCTTTGTATCTGCTCTGTGGTAATACCTACGAGAGATATCGTAGGCAAACCGAATGTTAAGAAAATTTTACTCTAATGAATTTTAGTCACGAAGCAATTCCAGTTGAAAAGCTATGAATTTTTAATCATAGTTAAAGTTTGAAGAATGCTGATTTAGTTTTTAACAATTTCCATTTTATTTTTAATGGCTATTTATGGAATGTCGTCTGTCGATGGATGGAGTTCGAAAAATAAACGATTCCGCTGCGGTTTTATTTTGGTTGGCGTGTATTTTTGTTTGTGAGTGTAAAGTGGGTTTTCTTTTTATTTTCGGGAACTCTGATGACATTTGTTTAGGTTGTACCTATTGCAAATGATAGAATGTGATGGGTATTTCATTGTACGCAAATGCTTAGTCGGTTAAAAAAAATACATCTTCTGCTCTTTGCCAAATCTGTTCCAAAAGATAGTATTCATAGTGCATATTTCGTACTCCTTTTCATAATTAACTTTCAACTCGGCTTAAATTTTTGTCTCGATGATCGAATATTATGCGTATGAAACCACGGGTGAAGTATAGTTCACTATTTGGTAGTGTTATACTAAACTGAGGCGAAATAAACATATAAAAACAATTCGTCGCAAAAACGCACTATTCGCAGACCAATTTTCCACACCCGAACTTCCCACTCCAATATCGAAAAAATATACAACGAAAAGTGTAGCAAACTTGAGCGTAATCGTATTTACTACAAATAAACTCCGAAAACCGAAGAAACACTTTGAGAACTAAGTGAGAATAAATAAGTAACAGTTTACAGTACATGAGAAAGCCATCAAAAATCAAAAGTATGGGAAGTCGCCGGTGAATAACGCATGGGATGGGATGAACGTTACTATGCGCGTTCCGTTTTATTTTTCATAAGGGCTGTACAGTGAGCGCTGGAAAATATGTGTATGTGTATGTGACTAAAATAAAGTTAAAATTTAGTTATAAAAACATGCTACGTTAAAACGATGGCTTTAGCTAGCAACAAAACCTTTATATTTTCGTACATAGTGTATATACACAAACTCTTGCCTTTATGTTATCTGACATTGGCCTGAAATAGATCGACGTTTTGGTTGCGTAGCAGAAATGTAGCCGACTGCTACGCCGTAGGTCACAGTTTCAGTATAATCAAATGCTTGACCATAGTTGTTATGTACGTATGTTTTAATGTAGATTGGTAAAGTATTCGTTATTGTACACCATACGCAAGAATTTGCATTAGGTACTTCGGGCAATAACTTAAGGCGGGTGTTTGAAATCATATTTTAAGACGAAACAAGTAGTATCCAGCCTTTTACTTACTAACGCAAAATATTAAAATCCAACCCTTCTAGGACTCTTATACGTCCCCACAATACCCAGGGTCTAAATCACAAGCAAATCCACTTGGGTATAATAGAACCACAGAAATTAAGAGTTACACACTAAGTTACTCAAGAAAGGCCTAAGACAAATATTTTTTCGTGTTGCGCTGACTGTGTTGACTGTACCAAGTCACTTTCCTTTGCGTAGCTCCGTGATGTACAACTGTTTCGGGCGCCGTTACTTGCCAAACTTTAGCTTAGGATGTGTGCTGACAAGACGGTTTAATGTTCAAACCTTCTTTGCTCTAGTGTCACCTTCGTTTCTACAATATCACTTATGTAGCTAGGTTCAGCGACAGTGACTGTAGAAAGCGACTAGTTTTGACATTAGTGAACTAACATAAAAAGTTATAAACTGTCTTGAAACCCGCAGCTTTAATCAGGTTATTAAAGTTTTTGATTTTTTTTTGACGACTGGTTGGCGCAGTGGGAGTGTAAGCGACTGTTACACCGAAGGTCGCAGGGTCGATTCCCGCTCAAGTCAAACATTTGTGTGCATGAACATGGATGTTTGTCTTGGTCTGGGTGTTTCTATGTATAACATGTATGTATTTACAAAAAAAAAGTATATATGTATGTTTATCCATCATCTAGTACCCATAACACAAGCTCTGCTTAGCTTGGGACTAGATGGTGATGTGTGTATGTGCTAGATTATTAGAATATTTTTTACAGCTCCTGCATTAGAATTAAGTACTGTGTCACCGGGGACTTTACAAACATACAATCAATGGATACAAATTATACACTCAAAACAACAATGTTTGAATCACATAACGAGTAGTTTCGTGTGGGGATCGTATCCACAACAATCGGTGCAGTGTCCGGCGGCCAGGCGACCACTTAAATCACTAAGCCGACCGTGCAGAACTTATTCCAGTCACCATACTTTGTATTAATTACTTTATAGGACTGCCTCGTTGGTCTAGCGGCATAAATGTGCGCGTGGGATTGGGAGGTCTCGGGTTCGATTCCAGGGTCGGGCAAAGTGTTATTGGGTTTTTCCGTTAGGAAATTCTCAGTAGCAGCACAGAGTCTGGTAATGTGCCCGGTACGGCAATACTCTCGCCCCCTATTACGTGGGACCTAAAAATTCATGGCGAAATGTGGGTGTAATATTACACCTCTGCTTACCCCTTCGAGGATACAGGCGTGAGTCTATAAAATAAAAAAATAAAAATAATAACTTTTTAACGCACTCTGTGTTATCTACTGCAGATGAATCAGTGGCTTCTCTGATAGAAAATGTGAATCTTATCTTACGAATATCTTATTCAGCTATGTAGATTCGTAGATTTAGTAGGTTGTAGCCCACTCGTTCGTGGGTTAGTTTCTAATCTAGGTTTAATTGTTGTTGAGTATCATGATTTTTTTGTATTTGGGTGTAACTTAAGTATATATTATCTATCATCTGGTGGTATAGACTTTGCCTAGCTTGGGCCAAAGGATTGTATAATAATGGTCCCGATATATTACAAGGCCTGTACCTCAACAACACTTTCTCATTCGCAGTCCAACCGTGAAATCCGAACCAATCCTTACACGTAACATATTTAAAGGAACGGGTTGTCCCTGCGAAGGTGCGTTAACGGGTTCAGCCATCATGGTGCTATTGTTGGATCCTACCGTGACAGACCTTTCGACTTGTATTATTTAATTTGGTACTCCATTCCTATGCTGATTCTGCGACATCCGAGATCATGAGTAAATTATATCGTTCGGGTAAATTGAAAGTGTCGAAGTGTTGGCTCGCTTTTTAAAAGGACAATGTTTACTTGTTTATTTCACAATGGCCTGTATTTAGATAGTGAATATACTGCCGTGCATTGTACGCGGAGCGCAAACTGATTAAAAGCATTAAATACGGAATTTGGATATATTTCAGCATGAGAGGCACCTGGTAAAAACCCCTACAGCGTGATATCAGTTGTCTACCCAAACCTTTGCAGATATACTGGTTGTTTGCTTGTTTTGTTTGCTTGTTCAACTCTAGTGTCGGAGTTTTCAGACCGCCCGAAGGCCTTCGACAAGGTCTAACGTTTCTTATTTTGACACAATAACCGAGACCGACAGCTTTACGTGCCCTCCGAAGCATGGTAGCGCTCAGATGTTCCTTACTCAACTGGTCACCCATCCAAGTGGTGACCTGTGCAAGCGTTGCTTAACTTTGCCGATGTGTTACGAACGGCTAGCCAAGCCTTACTGTGAGCGCTACATAAACTGGTGAAATGTTACGATTAAAGTATAGCGTTATTTGTTTTTTTATTCCTTATTGTATCGCCTTTAGTTTTAAAATTTAGACTTACACACTCTCCTTCCCTTTTCAACATTCACAATATTCAAAGATTTCATTCCATGTCACATTAAGATCATGAACACACGGAAAAACATATTTAGCAAATATGGCCTTTTGGTATCTTCATGACTATTCATCTTAATCACATGTACTTCATATGATGTCACATGATATGACAACCTAGTATGTATTCGAACAGACCCGTTAGCAAAAACTATATCAAAATGTCTCATAATTAATCCCAAAACGTGTTCCTTCTGATTACTTATCGTTACATGGGAGCGTTACTTAAAAACGCAATTAAAACTTAGTTGTAGAAGAGTTTTTGCGTCACAATGGCGTCATGGTAGGTTTGTTAATGTTCCGAGTTTGAAGGTTTCAGTGGAACACTTGAATGTGCAGTTTTGGAGATCCGAGACTGAAGGTCTATGGGAAGCTCTAGTAAGTAAAAGTTTTATTTCTACTTTTTATTTGTAAGAACAAAATGTTCGCTCAATGTTATCTATTTATATGCAGAGGCTGGTGGACCGATTTGTCCAAAAAAATTGTCATACTACCTGTATGATTTTTTACAAAATTTTTGACACCCACAAGGTTAAACCATCGGACACCGATTACAAGAAAATATCAAGTATACACAATTTTGCCCACGAATTGGTTGGTATATCAACATTGCCAGATGTACTCAGTGAGGTTTAGGTCGAGTGCGGTAACATCAGTACTGATAGTTCTATCTAATCAACTAATTAAGTGTTATTTAATTCGTCGTGTTGTGAAGCAATATCCGTATTGAACTCTTTCAATAAGTTTTTATTTTATATTTAGAGCTCTACTTGACATATCTGCAGCTCTCCAACTTATCCGGCTGGTCCGCTCACTTATTTTTCAAATATGCTTCTACAGCGAGAGGTAACCTCATTGAAACACCTGAAATAAAAAAGCACATTCATAAAATATTGCTCTGTCAGCAATCTTTAGAATTGAAGTTCATACATACATACATAGACTCACGCCTGTTTCCCCGAAGGGGTAGGCAGAGGCATATTAAACGCCCACTTTTCGCCAGTGTTTTGATCCCACGTAATAGGTGGCGAGCCTATTGCCGCTTATTGGGACATTTTGTTTGCCAGAGCCTCGTCCGTTGATCGGCAGGTGCACCACTTGCAGGTGAGGTTGGCTTGGGACCCTAAGTTCTTGGTGGGAACCCTATGCACCCTATAATTGTAGTTCATTGTGAAGAATCTCGTTCAACTTTCGCATTCACACTTGGCCACTTTTTTGTTTTTAAAATGTTTCCTTTACATTGTAAATTGAGAGCTTTGATGGAAATAACGTGACAATAGAAATGTTCTGACAAGACTTGACACAATGTATTATTCACACTCAACATCCTGTTTGCAATTGCCTAACAATTGCTTAATGTTTATTTGTTTCTTTATTTTTATGTTTGTGGTAATTTTGCCAGTGGTAATTAAGGAACTTTGTTATGGTAAATTACAAGATAGGTTTATTTTAAATTGTCTTTCGGGATATACACCACGTACCTTTGTTTGGAGTACTCCATATTAGTACATCCGTGAACATGGCGCTTGCAACAGTGCCGAAATATCGGTTACTCCATGCAAAGGTACGTGGTATATATCCCGAAAGACAATTTAAAATAAGTTTAAATGACCAGGAAAGCTTAAATTCCTATGCTAAATAGGTGTTCAGTCATTTCCACATTAGGTATGGAAAGACCAATGTACAAAGTTATTCTAATTTAACGAGTAATACTTGGACTCAAGAAAATAATTCACCAAATTGTCTAATAAAGTTTAATTGATTTCGTCCATGTCCTTCGTGACTATTGTCGCCGATTAAAATGTATTATAGTAAGCATTATTGTTTACTTACTAATACATAGTATATGTCATTTAATCCTGGATTTATTTGTGTAAGTGACAGACTAGTGCTTACTTTTTATAATATACATGCGAACGTTTATGGCTACAAATGTAAAAACAAGTAACTCAAGACCATCTGAAAACAAAGGTCCCAAACATTCAAATTCGCGATCAAATTTCTCCAGTCGCAAAGAAAGCTGGAAAACAAGAAGATTACCAAAGTGGGACTTAAATGTTTTTAATTGTTGCCCCGAGGTCTAAACAAGCCGGCGAAGATCAAATGTTCGTCGCCAGCAATTAAGGTGTTTGGAAATTTGAGTTTGAATCTCCGATTCTGTTGCTATCAACAAAAATTAGTGTTGGATGTCTTAATGAGTCGGTTGTTTTTGTAAAATGGAATTTGAGACGAGTTGTTGTAACGTAAAAAAACCTTTCAGGTGTCCACTGTTACGTTATCCCTACTAGGGTGTGTTTAAATGAGAAACGTGGTTAAATGTTACAATAAAAATTGATTTCATTCTCAATTAATTTTAGACATCATTTAGCAAGCGAAAAAATTAGGAATTAATAAAAAATTACACAGGGTCGCGTGATTCGGCGATGGGAGAGATTGATGTTGAGAATCCCGCTGCCGGTTCGTCCAGGAGAGGTCACTTAACTCGTCTCGCCGCCAGATGAAAAGGGGGCGAACGCAGCTAGCGCTTCAATATTTATAGTCCGTTGCAGGGCGCGGGCGGCGGGGTCGACCGGGCCGAGTGATGCGTCAAGGATTGACGTCACATTGTTACGCGAAGATGAAGTGACTGTGATGATAGACTGGCTTAGTAAGTTGAAGAGTTGTGCACCTTTTAGATCGCGATTCAGTCAAGCTACAATTTAAGAGTTTGTTTGCTTGTTTGGTTGAACGCGCTAATCTCAGGAACTAATGGTCCGATTTGAAAAATTCTATATAACATCACGCTTTGAGGCACGGGAGCGGAGCAGTAGCCTTAAATAACGCGGGTGTAACCGCTGGCATCATCTAGTTGTAATATAATTGGACATGTAGGTTTTATGTGTATATTGTTTTAATGTCTGCTAATTAGTATTTTTACTTTTCGGTAACGTACGGTCATTATTTTTAATTAAAAACCTTATTGCTTATCATCTTGTATTAGTTTAGAACTGTCGAGAAAATGAATTATTACCTTGGAGTATTTTAAGTCCAAAAGTAGGTCTTGCGATAATCGTACGGTACATGAATCAGCAAAATAAAACGATAGCTATATTACACACTTCAGATTATTGTCACAATATTTGCTAGATACTTACTACCCGTAGAGACATAAGACCGACTGCTTGTAATCTGAGATATGGCTGCAAACATCTTCAGGTATCTGCTTTTTATCGAAATGATTTATGATTTATGTAAAATTGATTACACCAGAGCTGGATGAAAAAATTGGCCGCAAGAAAAATAATTTTAAAATTTTGTTTTTCCTTTTTTTATAAAATGATGTTCATTTGATCGCGCATAACGTCTATACATCTTCTTATGCTCCTGCTACACCTGAGTCTTAACGCGTCAAGTAGCGCGTTAATTTAGGCTCTACGTAGATGTGGCCAACGTTTTAACGCGTTAAAATACTAATTTTCAATGCGAATTTTTTAACGCGTTAACTAACGCGTTATTGGCCATTGCCATTAACGTTAACTCTAACGCAGGTGTAGCTGTAGCATTAGGTACATAACAAACACGGTAATAGCAGCAGTCAGCTACACACATTAAATTTAATCCTGACAAACATAAAAAATAATTATCGCAAACAGATTTCCCTAGCCTCTTTAAGTTGCGAATGATCAACAAAACCGTGTTCCTGTTTATTTATACCTCGTACGAACTCAAAGATCTTTACTTAATAAAAATTAAGGGGGGCTCTCCATACATGGAACTTACGTGAAAAATATTTTTTTGTTCAGACTTATACATGCGGCGAGTCTATAGATAGGTCTTTAAAAATAACTTTGAAGTTTCTCAAAGCCAATAGTTTGAGAGATAGACGCTTCCAAAGTGGTTAAATAAGTGTGAAAATGTCTAGTTTTCATAAGTTGAGATAGTAGGTATCATTTATTTGCAGTCATTTCTTACATAACAAACATGGTAATAGAGAGCAGTAAGTTACACACAGCAGTAATTTCATCCTGACAAACATAAAAACGTAATTATCGCAAACAGATTTCCCTAGCCTCTTTAATTTGCGAATGATCAACAAAACCCAACCATGTTCCCGTTCATTTGTACCTCGTACTCAAAGGTCTTTACTTACCCCCAATGCGCCTCTCGCCTTGACGAGCAATGCAATTAAAAACTTCTTACTTTCCTCCACAAATAAATATGACATGGGGTATTTTTATTTGATTTGTAAAGGCTACAAACTTTATTAAATTTTTAACTACGCTTTGTGTGTAAAGGGTCACACGTTCTTAATAAGTGTATTTTATATCATTTTCGATCGGAATACGATCCCTGGGTATTAAAAACAATAGGGAAAATGCAGTCATCGATGACTATTTAACGTTTATCATCAATGATAGCTCGTATGGCTTAAATGGGCAGCGATAGCCTAGTGGAGAGACCGACAGACTGCTACGCAGAGGGTCCGGGTTCGAATCCACGGCGCGCACCTATGACTTTTCGGAGTTATGTGCGTATTAAATTGTTAATTATCGCTTGCTAAACGGTGAAGGAAAACATCGTGAGGAAACTTGCATGTCTGAGAGTTCTCCATAATGTTCTCGAAAGACATGTGAAGTCTGCCAACCCGCACTAGGCCAGCGTGGTGGACTTTGGCCTTACCCTTCTCATAGTGAGAAGAGGCCCGTGCCCAGCAGTAGGACAGTTTATATACAGGGCTGATGATGATGATGATGGCTTAATGAATCGACCATTTCGCCGCCTTAAACCTAGCCTGAGCGTCGTGTGTTCGGTGGTCAATCTTAGAAGTTAACGAGTTATAGTTTGATTCGACTAAAACTACACCCACTCTTTAGCGGGATACCGGTTTCTTTTAGGAATGAGGTATAATTTCTGAACCACTTTACAAACGCTTGCCGTGTACTAAACGATAGTGTGTTACCTCCATCGTATAGGCGTTTGACACGTCTTAATGGAACGAACGTTTTGTCCTAATTAATAGACGGAGCAGCCAAAAGTACCAGGATACTATGCGTCGGCAGTGTCTAATTGAAAGCAAACAGCTAGCCGTGATGGCGCACAAAGGACGAGTGAATAGTTCAGCAGCTCTGTGTGTTTCATGCTTGCCTGGTACTTGGGTTGAGCGCAGTTATTGTTGCATACCCTTATTTTTACATTCCGCACTTCAAAAAGTAAGTTTTGCAGCCAGCCATTTATATATGAACTTTTACACTTGTAAATAAAACCTACAGGGTTACGGGTTACGGTCTGCTAACATTGAGTCATGCAATTTGGAAGGAAGCAAAATAGAGCTATATATTCTCAAGTACAGCGAAGCGAATCTGAATTTTAACGAACAATGATTGAAACATCATACAAAACGTACCGTATGCGAGCGACTAAAAATTTGCAGTAGGAAAATCGGCTATAAGTCTGAGAATATTTTTTTATCTACATCTATCAAGTGTATATGTATGCAGATGACATGTGTCTGATTTACGCTTAAAAAAATATACTAGAAATTCAAAGTTACATTCAAGAAGATTTTGAGAATATAACAAAATGGGCTCACGATAATGGAATTCGAAGTGGAGTCAAAAACTAAATGCATGCACATACACTCGCCACATAACCAGCGAGCTAAAAATAATGTTAAAGAACAATTGGCGATAATAGGACACTCATATAAATGCCTGCATTATACTAAAATTGGCTGTAATTGTGAGAAATTGGAGTATGTAAACACATTTAAATATTTAGGTTTGACTATAGACATCAATTTTAGTTGAAAGACGCACATAAACAATATTTGTTACAAGCTGAGATCTATACTGGCATAATTCTATCAAATGAACTCAATATTAAATAAACATAGTTTGCGAACGGTACACTATGCACTGGCTGACTCATTGATCAGTTACGGCCTTATTGTGTATGACCGAACGTTCAAAACATATCTACAAGATATTAAAAACTTGCAAATACGGCTAATTAAATACTTAGTTACCAAAAAGTCAAGGGTAATTGTAATAAAGATTATGATAACTTATTTCCTATATGTAAGATCCTACCAGTAGACAAAAAACTTAGTTATTTGATTGGATTGCAACATTATTAAAGTGAACATTATAAAATATATGTAAACAATAAATATGACGGCGGATTGCTTGATTTTTGGCCGGTATCAACACTTCACGTCACAGTTTGTTTATAAGTTCTCACCAAAACAAATTTTACAAAACTGACTATAACTATTTTGTATTACTGAACACGAAACGCGTGACAGTTTCTAGGTACTTGTTGCCCGCCCGGAGTCTCCAAGAGAAGTGATAGTTGTCGTTGCTCCGTTGAACGTCAACCGTCATCCCCCCTCTTCAACTCGAGCGAACGTCACTAGACACTGTCGAAGCGCGCCATCTATGCACTTCCGTTTCGTAGTCAGTTGACGTCCGTACTGATGACCATTCCGTTACAGCCATCCTACAAGACACACGTCCCTGTGTGTTAATCTGTAACAAAATTTTACACGCACAGTATCACATTGCTCGGTCACTCCTGACATCCATCGGGTCTTCAACATCACGCTATGCAACCTCCATCCGGTTAATTATTTTGAGCGTTTAAGAAAGTAATCTTAAAGTAAGTTTGTTGAACATGTTGCTTTGGTTTTCCTTATGTGATAAGAAGCAAGCAGACTATAAGAAAATCTTACTAGGCTGATACTCTAGGTGTTGAGTTTACTACCAAGTATCCAACCAGTCTTTATAGCGTTATAATTTTGTCAAGGATAGTCTAAATACGAAGCTTATCCTAACCTAATCTTTAGCGATACAGCAACGGACCTTTCGCGTTCAAGACGATGGACAACGTTTGTGATACTATGACAATGCACTAACTGTCTTATTTGTACATCAACGGAGACTATGAATAACCAGAAAGGCACTTTACCGGTCCAACCAATGGCAACGCATGGCTAAACATACAGCCGCACAAACGGCTTATCCAGTTTACGTAAATCCACACTGACGGTAACGTACCGTACCACAAAATTATCACATCAACGACTAACAAAGTACCCATTTAATGAGAATAAGGTTTAGCATACAATTATCACTAACGATCACTAACCTAGTTCTACCTACAATGAAAATTAAACTCTCTGAAACTGATTATCGTAACGCACTACGATGATAACTCAATCATTTTCTTCTACGTCTAATAACCGAGTTTAACAGCTTCTACTAGAAACACTATCACTCCTAAACGTCCTAAGCATAACTTGAAATTGGCCAGAGAACTCGGGGCACTTGATAAAAACTGCCAGCGTATCACATGAATTAAAAAAACACATAGTAGGTAATTTTCACACGTAAAATCTTAAAATTTAGTTTAATTCTACCAGTGGTGCCATCTAATAATCAGAGTAAAGTTAAAAAATTTATGCACACAAAAAAAGGTGTAATTGCAACACCGAGATAGTCTGTACAACTCAGAATTACAACGAGTAACAGTGTCACTTTTTACTTATGCTCTGATCACGTTTAAACGAAAACCGTTACGTACTATCAACACCACGAGTCGATAAAATAATGGCGCTAGTAATATCTTTTGACTATGGTCAGGTTACACTAACCAACCAACCGCACTCGTCTAGACAGCACTGCAGTTCACTCGTCTATTTAAGAAATAAAAGCTACAAGCTGTTCTACACAAAATCAGCACAGTCAGAAGCAATAGCTCCGCACAGTCTTACACTATGAACTTAGTATGCACAATTATCGAATTCGCTAAAGTTGGTAAACTAATCGTAGTTTACCAACTTTAGCGCCGCTGCCCTGCGAAGGACAGTCTAGACCGGAGTTATTGTTCTAGATTTAGCAGAAAACCAACCAAGCTGGGTGATGATTCTAAAACTAATATTACAACTCCACTACAACAATAACTAGCACGTCTCACTCAAACGCACTTGCTTGGAATAATGCAAGTCGGCCTGTACGCTCACTCTCGTTACTATTACAGTCCATAAAGTAAGACCGAGACAAGATAATCTATTTGCAAGCAAGCATAATATGATCACAAGGTTTGTGAGTGCGAGCCACCCTCGCATGAAGAAAACATAAATAATCGCTTTCTTTTTAACGGGCGTATCAAATTCGAAATCTCCGTTCACTATCTACGCTATAGCTTGGTCACTGTGGTAGTCAGACAACCATACGCTAACTTAAAATACGGCAAAGGTCACTATTAAATCATTACTACCCACATTTTTTTTTCTTTCTTCTTTAAGCCATTAAAAAGAAGATTATTCATGAAATCATGCCATGGGAACCATGACACCGTTATAGTCAAATGGTTCAACAACTCACTGTCTCGTGTAGGAATCGAACCTACAACACCCGGTACGATGTGATGGCGATATCACCACAACGATTATGACATTTCTAAAGTTAAACGCGTAATGTCTTACTACTACTGCCACTATACAAAATTGGCAGTACCAATAAAAAAACAGAAAAAATTCGCTCACCACGGTGGCAGTTGCAAGCTCAGCTGATTCACCAACACAGCAGCGTTAGCAGTCGCCTTCGCTCGCGCCTTGTGGTCGCGCTGGTCCATGATGCCACTTCTGATGACGGCGGATTACTTGATTTTTGGCCGGTATCAACACTTCACGTCACAGTTTGTTTATAAGTTCTCACCAAATCAAATTTAACAAAACTGACTATAACTATTTTGTATTACTGAACACGAAACGAGTTACAGTTTCTAGGTAGGTACTTGTTGCCCGCTCGGAGTCTCCAAGAGAAGTGATAGTTGTCGTTGCTCCGTTGAACGTCAACTGTCATCCCCCCTCTTCAACTCGAGCGAACGTCACTAGACTCTGTCGAAGCGCGCCATCTATGCACTTCCGTTTCGTAGTCAGTTGACGTCCGTACTGATGACCATTCCGTTAAATATAATACTAGGCGTGTAAGAGACAACAAACTAGTCCCACCAAAGATCACTAATTATTATGTAGAAAAAAAATCCAAATTTGTTGTGCCTAAAACATTTAATAAAATAGGTTTGTTACGGAAATATCTTAAGTGTAGCAAAGGTGTGCTGAAAACAAAGCTGAAGGACTTGCTCCTCAGTGACATACAGAAGATGTAGTATTAATGCGTGTTTTGTGTGTCATTGAGGGGTAAGTGCCCAGCAATAACTTTT
This sequence comes from Euclidia mi, assembly GCA_944739405.2. Classification (NCBI taxonomy): domain Eukaryota; kingdom Metazoa; phylum Arthropoda; class Insecta; order Lepidoptera; family Erebidae; genus Euclidia; species Euclidia mi. The sequence goes on from OX123185.2 coordinate 95,958,893, forward strand.
TTTCATTCTTTGTTTGTATTTTGAATTTCAAATCAGTAGTAATGTTAATAATAATGTTTTGTAAGTACCTATGCATACACATGTCTAATAAATTTACTTTTATCATGTACCTAAGACAGTGTTAGGATTAATTTTAAGAGAAATGAGCGTATCTCGCCTTCAAACGTAAAAGTTGGGCGAGAATAAATTTATGTAACACTATATACAAAACAAAGTGTCGCTTGCGGATGAGGCGAGTCTTGTGAAAATATGTGCGTCGGCTTTTACCACCGAACAAATTCAAAAGTCAAAAACGTTATTGTTAGAATCACTTTCGTACGAGGTGCGTAGTATTGTGCGTAAAGGGAAAGGCAAAGAAAATCGAGTGTTAAACGACATCATTGGAATTTTCAAAAGTGGCTGATCCTGATACTCTTCCTGTGTTTGTGGCCCGTGACCTCAATAAACTACCACCCATTACTTTTGATCACCTGGATGTCTCGCAGCTACTCAAGGACCTAGTGCTAGTACAGGAAGAAATTAAGAACATTAAAGCTTCCTACGTCACTCAGGTTGAGCTGGAAAATCTAAGGAAGAAGTGTGAAAAGAAACATTTGTCAATAGACCACTTGGACACTAGTGTCAACACAAGGAGAGGTGCTTGTTCGGATAGCTATATAAATCTTACTAGCCCGGGAGGCAAAATAACTCTGAGAAAGGGTTACATACAGAGGAGAAAGGGTTATATTCTGGAGAACAAAGCGGAGACTATTTAAATGATAACAAATCAGCGCTAGAGGGTAGAAACAAAATGGAATCATTAACGGCTGATCGAAGTGACGGAGTGAAAACGGAATGCGTAACAAGTGCAAGAGGCGGGGCCGCGGCCGGTGCGTCGTCGCCCCTACCAGCTGTCTGTGGCGATGATTCACGCGCTGGCAGTTCGAGCCAGCCCGGTGAACTGCCGACTGATAATAATGCGATACTTGTACAGCGTCAATCCTATGCGAACTTTGCGTCATTAAAAACAAGTGATGGATTTACATTGGTGCAAAGAAAGATTCGAAATCCTAGTAATAGATTTAAAGGAAACCATGGTAGTGGTATAATTGAATCTGGGGAGAAATTTAAAGCTGCAGATAGAAAAATACCAATGTTTATTACAAATGTACATAAGGATACTTCAGATTCGGATATAACAGACTACATATATAAGAAAACTCGGGAAAAGGTGGTCCTCGAACAAATAAACATTAAACGGCAATGTGAACACAATGCATATAAGTTCCTTGTATCAGAAAGCAACATAAGTATTTAGATGACAAGTTGTGGCCTCAAGGTGTCATATTTAGACGTTTTGTTAGTTATAAAGTAAAACGTAACGTGACTTCAAAAGAAGTAGATCTCGGCACTCAGAATATAACTTATGGGCGGTGATGATACATATAAATTTGTAAGCTTTAACTGCAAAAATTTCAAGCGCTCTGTAGACAGTATACGTGAATTATGTAAGAAAACGGATATCATCGCATTGCAAGAAACGTGGTTGCTGCCGGGAGACGTCTTATTCCTTAACACTATAAGTGATGAGTTCAGCTGCACAGGAGTGTCTGCGGTGGACACCTCAGCGGGTATGCTGCGCGGGAGGCCCCACGGCGGGGTTGCCCTTTTATGGAGACGTAATCTGTTTCGTGACGTCACCGTTGTGCAGTGCGGTAACTCTCGTATTTGTGCGATTAAAATTGTCTTACGAGAGAAATCCTTTGTAGTGTTCAGTGTTATATGCCCACGGACTGTGTTGCGAATTTGACGGATTTTACAGACACCTTGAGCTCGGTGAATGCTATAATAGACAACTATAATATAGACTGCGTGTACGTACTTGGAGATTTTAATGCGCATCCGTCAGAGCTATTCTTTAATGAACTGAACGAGTTTTGTAATGAACAAAAATGGACGTGTATTGATACTAAAGTGTCAGGGATACAGTCCGACACATATACTTTTTTAAGTGAGGCGCATGGGTCAAAGCGATGGCTCGACCACTGTTTAGTGACGGAAGCAGCTCGAAGCTCTATTGGAAGGGTATATGTGATGTATGATGTGCTATGGTCTGATCACTTTCCATTGGTTGTAGAATGCAAATTAAGTACAGTTGTACCAAAAAGCTACTTTAATTCACGCTCAAATAATAAAGTGGTGTGGGGGGAGAGAAGTCGGGACCAAATTGATTTGTTTCAGAAGGAATGTCATACAAAATTAAGACTGATCGACTTCCCACGCGATCTTAATAAATATTGTGATGCAATGTGTAATAATAACGAGCATAAAATTGTTATTGATCAATTTTACTCAGCCATCATACATGCCTTAAGTGAGGCAGCCGTGGTTGGTCGCGGATGCAGCAGGGGGCGCTTGAAAAGAGTGGTGACGGGCTGGAACACGCATGTGGCTGACGCACACAAGGAGGCCAAGCAAAAATTTATGCTATGGGTGTGGTATGAAAAACCGGTTTCGGGGCTAGTTTTTAATGAGATGTGTGAGGCTAGAAAAGTCTTTGAGTCACGTTTAAAGTGGTGTCAAGATCATGAGGACCAAATCAAAATGGACATACTAGCCTCGCATCACGCTAGAAACGATTTTCGTGGTTTCTGGAAGCAGACCAGTAAGCTACAAAATAAATCTGGAATTCCTGTGAGCGTTGACGGCGTGAGTGAACCAAAAGAAATTGCCAATCTTTTCAAGCATCTTTTTTTTATACAGTCGTCGTTAGGGCCCTCGCGTACGGAGCTTAATACTGAGTCTGGAACGGAGATAGGGATACGATTTAAATCTAAGGAGATCACTCAAACTATAGCACATATGTCTAGAGGTAAATCCCCTGGCCATGACGGGCTCAGTATTGAGCATCTGCGTTATGCCGGTCCACACTTGGCTAGAGTTCTGATGATGCTTTTTAACTTCTGTGTGAGCCATAGTTACTTGCCTAGTGAGATGATGCGAACGGTAGTAGTGCCCATTGTTAAAAATAAGACTGGCGACCTCGCGGACAGCAGTAACTATAGGCCCATCTCACTAGCTACTGTAATATCCAAAGTGTTTGACAGTATGCTTTATACACAACTAAATAAAACTGTAAAAATAAACGATAACCAGTTCGGGTTTCGACGGGGTTTATCAACAGAAAGTGCAGTGTTGTGTCTTAAGCATACTGTCAGGTACTATACGCAGCGTGGGACTCCAATTTATGCTTGCTTCCTCGACTTATCCAAGGCATTTGATCTAGTGGCTTATGACGTACTGTGGAAAAAATGGAGAAGGATAAGTTTCCTCCGGAGCTGATTGACATCTTAAAATATTGGTACGGCAACCAGATCAACAATGTACGATAGGCTGGATCCTTGTCGGGGCCATATAGGTTGGAATGCGGGGTGAGGCAGGGAGGGTTGAGCTCACCCACGCTTTTCAACCTGTATGTGAACGAGCTGATTGGCGAGCTCAGCAGCACCAGGGTGGGTTGCTACATAGACCGAATCTGTGTAAATAATATTAGTTATGCTGATGACATGGTGCTGCTGAGCGCGTCAATTTGTGGTCTCAGAAAGTTGGTCGCCAAATGTGAGGAGTATGCCAAATCGCATGGCTTAAGGTACTACTCCAATAAATCGGAGATCATGGTCTTTGAGGCTGGGAGTAGTCTGGGATATGTACCACCAGTGTTACTCAATGGGACTCCACTAGAAAGAGTGTTTAAATTTAAATATCTTGGTCATATATTGGCCCCAGACCTCTTGCACCCTTTAATATTACATTTTAAATTTAAATTACATTTTAAATATATCACAAAAAAATTAAATACATTTAAAAATATAAAAAAAACCGTGGGATCCCACCAGCAACGGGCACAGGGTCCAAGCTGCCGGTGGTTAGGGCTCCAGAGACAGGAACTTCCTCAATACGTGCCGTGTCGGGAAGTACTGCCTTTTGCATCAGACCCTTGACCCAAGCACCCAACGCGAGCCTCTTAAGGTGACGATCGAGGCTCTTGGCTATTAGGCCATTAACCGTTACAACTATCGGCACAATAATTGCCGAGTCCACATCCCACATGTCGACAATCTCGTAAAACAAAACAAAATAAACATTATTATTATTATTATATTATATTTTTATTGCATATGTATATATTTAATTATATATCTATAGTTTAAGTAGTAATTATCTAATATAGTATTTTTATTATTATCTCATTAATTAACTTATAATAATCACGCACCTACCATCAATTATCTCTGCACTACCCTAGGTTGACTGGTAGAGAATGCCTAGTGGCATTAAGTCCGCCTATGTACCACATTGTTTCTGAAGTGCAAAAGTTAAATAAATAAAATAAATAAATGAATATATTTTAACATTGTGATGTAAATAAAAAAAATATAACACACACCTGGCGTTGCCACGTGTACACACGTAACTAATATTTAAAACTGTTTTATGAGTATTTCAAGAAGCAGAAAGCTGAAATTCCACATTAATATAGGAAGGGTCTTTCACTCACGAATATCAAATAAAGGTACATCAGTTATTTACTGACTCTCACATAGTTACTTAGGGCGATTGAGTCCTCCCTGTTTATTACCTGCGGTGCTAATGGTCGTTTTATTACGAGCCCCACACCCGATAGCTTCCTCTAGATACGTTCGATAAGGTTCTAAGGAGCTTTAATGTATTGGTTACCTACTTGAAGTATCGGGGCTCACGAAAACAAAAAGAACCTACGCAAATAAAACTGTACTAACACACTTCAAAAGTACGCTTGATGATTAGGATAAATATAATCAAATAATAAAACATCATCATCATCGTCCTAGCGTTATCCAGATTGATGAAAGACTTTCGCGTAGGTATAGATATGACAGAATATCAGCTTTTGATATGCGTGGTTGGTTTGAACCCAAAACTCCCTGCGTGGCAGCCCCTAGGTATCTCCACAAAACGGTCGCTGCCTAAACTTGATAATTCAAAAAATTTATTGAACCCAGAATTTCTTGAATTCTTCGCATTCATAATCAACCGTAACATGTACATACATACATACATACATATCGTCACGCCTTTTATCCCCGAAGGGGTAGGCAGAGGTGTATTTCTACACCCACTTTTCGCCAGATATACTTTAGTCCCACGTAATAAGGGGCGAGCCTATTGCCGTACCGGGCACATTTCCAGACTCCGTGCTGCTACTGAGAATAAACCCAATAACACTGCCCGACCCAGGAATCGAACCCGGGACCTCCCCGATCCCACGCGCACATTTATGCCGCGAGACCAACGAGGCAGTCGTATAGGGTTTGATGTCGAGTTTTCCGTCTCTACGCAAAGATGGTATATGCATCGTGTTATCCCTTAGTCGCCTCTTACGACACCCACGGGAAGATAGGGGGTGGTGACACTTGTATTCTATGCCGTCAACCACACGGCAAAACATGTATGCCACAAGATCAACGAGAACATATGTTTTAAACTAGTTCAAGCTTAGATAGCTTTTTTGTGAAAAAGCCATGATTCTAATATACCATAAACCCTATCTATCAAAGACCCAAAATCAAAATTTACCAATGAGCCAAAGTGTCCCAAATGTACCGATGTGCCCGCCGAAATCCTAGAAATATCCCGATCCTTTGGAAGTATAGACGCATTAGCAGATTAGTTCCAACGTGTGCACAAGGAATGAATGCAGTTTTAAGAGCTAAAGGGAATATGGAAGTGCCATACGTTTGGTTGAAACGTCGGGGACGAAAAGCAAAGGCTGTGGAGAGCAGACGTATTGAGATAAGGTGTGTATGTGTGGGTGCCACGTATTTACTGGATTTCTGATCAATCTCGTAATGATAGTACTGATGGTATTGGGGACTAATATTTGTGAAACGAGTCTCGATCGTTGTGATAAAATAAAGGTGGTATAGTGGACTCATCAGTTATCCCGTGGCCGTGGCTGGTGTAACAGATGGCGAAACTAGTGAGGTATGAACGGAGGTGTTTACTTTGATTAGAAATAATTATACGACAGAGACTCGTTACATTATTATTAGTATGGTTCAGAACAGTTTTCATGTACGTACATGAAAAAGTTAAACTCTACGTAATACAAAAAACTAAATGCAGTATGCATTTTGGGTTTTTTATGTATAATATGTCATAGCTTTTGCTATGGAACAATAAATGCAGTAGGTATGCATTTAGTGTTCCATAGCAAACATTGTATTCCTTCATTAGCTCTATAGGGGCGACAACTATATTTTGAATTCTTTGGTCGGTATATGATTCCTGGTCTCAGAAATTGTTAGTAGCGGCTTCAAGTATATCTCGAGACATTAATTTGTATTATCTCTCTTATTACTTTGAACTTAAAAGAAGACTGGACGATGTAAACCTTTAAGTAAGAGTTAGGTAATACAGTGTTGCTATTGAAATTACGAAGACACTCACAACTTCCTCCTTACTTATCCAACAATCCATATAATCTGAATCATTCTATTAAATCCTTTCCTAAGATATTCACAAATTACTTTGAACCGTTTCTATTAAGCGGAGGTCTTGGTAACCGTCTGCTAGTTACAAAAGAGCGACGCAGTATCGACCTTGTAACATTTGCATTTTAGATTTAATATCATTTAACTGCAGAGCCCCTAGAGTTTTATGAGATTTACGATCGGTTTAACCAACTGTACTCTAAGAAAGTTATACGCTTTGAATTTCAAACGGTGCTTACTACACACATCAAAAAAGTCTAAGCAATACATACAAATTTCAATTTTCCAATGTGTTATCGCATTAAATCCTTAGTATTTTCTTATTTATATTATTTTTTAATGCTTTTTTGATATTAAGCAACAATTAGTCTTTTTTTAATAATCTTAATTAAATTACGAGTAAGTACTGTATGTACGTAGTACAAAGTAAGGTGCCTAATCAACTAAACTTAAACTAAAATAAAATGGTTGTACAAAATTGCATAATTTAATACAAAGTGTGGTCTTCTGTTGTTGAGAACTTGCTGGCACCGATTATTCATAGAATCGATGAGATTGTTAATATTATCCTGCGGCAATCGCTTCCAATGAAATTTTAGTAAGTCCATCAGTTGTTGGGATGCTGTCACTCCATCCAAGTCCTTTAAAACACGTCTCTGGAGCATGTCCCAGGCATGCTCGCTGGGGTTGAGGTCTGGCGATTGTGCAGGCCAAGGCAATACCAGGATGTGTTCCCTTACCAAGTTCTCCCATGTGTGCAAAGCTGTATGCGAACGCGCATTGTCATGCATCAACATGACATCAGAGCCAAGCGTTTGTGCGAATGGACGGGCATAAGGCCTTAGAACATCCTCGACGTAATTTACAGCGTTCATGTTACCATTTACAAAATCGAGCTCAGTTCGTCTGTTCTTCATAATACCCGCCCATACCATAACTGTTGAGCCGTTGTATAGATGCACTTCCTGAACACACCTCAGTCTTTCAGTATTTCCAAGAGGACGGTACACTCTTATAATAATAATAATAATATGGCCCCTCACAAACCTAACTCCACGTCCGGCTCGACCACCTGTAGCCACGTGAGGGGCGGACATTGGCAGCATTGCGCTATTTACTCACCAATGACCAACGGAGCCATAGTAATACCAATATGCGATGCGACTTAGAAACAGAGAACTACCCCAGGGTACCCACACGGGAGAATCCCGCCCCGCGCCGTCAGGCTCGGGCTGCCCCTCGTATTCTGGGGGGGGCAACGTATCGCTAAGGTCTGCCCAGTCCAGTACTGTTGCAACTAATGATGAAATCTCATCACCCCTACACTATACAAACTCTTCATCACCAATATCATCCACACATAGTTTATATCAATCACCCAGATCATCGTCACCTTATACATTACAATATCATCAATCATCCCGATCCACTACTACATCACCAATGTCGTGCGATGCTGCACAAGAAGCGTTTGCTAATTCTTCTGTGCCCACGTCTGACATCACCAACTCTACGCGATTATTACAAAATAATAAAAATAACGTAGATCACAACACACAACTTTCACACATCGACACTAACACACCAGCAAGAAGTGTTTTGCGAGATATACTTCCCCCAACCACTCTTGCTGGAAAGAGTAGACAACGGATGAAATGGACTAATGCTATAAACATAGAACTCCTCCGTTGCTATTACACAGTAACTATCTGCGAAACCGACATGACCACCTGGAGACAATTATTACATCAAGTCTTCACAGAAAAATTTCCAGAGCTAAATCATATCTCTGAACAACGTCTATCAGATCAGATAATAGAATATCAGCAGTAGAACGCGAACGCATAAAGGAAACCATTACACATACACTAAACAACACTGATAACACTATCGAAGTACAACATACATCTAACACGTACCAACATAGCAGCCAGCCACCTATCGCAAACGTATCTCAAACAATACCGAATACACAACACACACAAGAGCAACAAACTATATCACAGATAGAAAGTATTCAATCCTTAGGAACTAGCGAACACATCCAAACTCAAGAAAATGAACCTACAAATACAACAGCAACGCCAATAGATTTTAACCACGTTGCAAAATATATTTACCGAAATGTTAATAAAATATACAGGCACAGACCCATCATGCAGACCCATAATACCTAAATTGCAAACTTCTCGACAGATGATAAAAACTGTAAATACCCTGAACGAAATAATTGACAATCACTTACAAAACAGAGATACCGTAACATTAGAAGAAATTCACACTGTCATCTATTGTGCTGCAAAAACAGTAACAACACTACACGATAGGCAAATTAAAATGACAAAAGACAACACCTCCCGTTCACCCAACAAAAACACAACCAATACGCACAACGTTCAAAAGAAACCTCAATGGGAAAGACGTATAGAAAACAAGATCATAGCACTAAGAAAAGAAATAGGACAGCTTACACAATACTTAAATGGAAACCTTACACATAAAAAGCAACAGAAATTAAATCCTAAAAACAAACCTAGACACGAATTAGAAGACCAAATCGATACAAGTAAACAGAAACTACAAGCACAGGCTAAACGACTGAACCGATACAAGAAAAGCAACCAAAGGAAGTCAGATAATATTTTGTTTAACAATAACCAAAAAATATTTTATCAAAAACTTAACACTGAGAACATTACAGTCACACAACATCCAGACATAGCAGACATACAAAAATACTGGGAAAATATATGGTCGAAACCCGTTCATCATAACACACACTCGTCGTGGGTTAAAATAGAAGAGCAAGAGATGGAGAAAATTGAACCAATGCCATTAATAGTAATCGATAAAGACGATGTAACTTTTGCAATAAAAAGAACTTTAAACTGGAAGGCACCGGGACCTGATAAAATACAAAACTACTGGATCAAATACTTTACATCAACACACCAGCACATAGCAAAATCATTAAATGAACTGGTTAAAAATCCACAAGACATACCTACTTTTCTAACACAAGGAGTAACCTATTTAAAACCCAAAGATAGAGACACTACAAACCCAGCCAAATACAGACCCATCACTTGCCTTCCCACCATTTACAAATTACTAACATCCATCATCACACATAAAATCAACTCTCACATCTCAGCAAACAAAATTATTCCAGAAGAACAAAAGGGCTGCAGCAAAGGTTCGATGGGTTGTAAAGAACAACTGATCATAGATGCCGAAATCCATAACCAAGTCAAACAGAAACACCGAAATCTATATTACTCATACATTGACTATCAAAAAGCTTTTGACAGCGTACCACACTCGTGGTTACTTCATATTCTGAAAATATACAAAATCGATGACAGTCTACTACAGTTCTTAAAACATGCAATGACCACATGGACCACAAAACTTAGTTTAAGAACCAACACCACAACACTTACTACATCACCTATCAAAATCTCACGCGGTATTTTTCAAGGCGACTCCCTTAGTCCTTTGTGGTTCTGTCTGGCCATAAACCCCCTTTCCAGAATACTTAATAACACCTCATACGGATACACAATTGACAGAGACAATAGAATCAAACTCACACACCTACTATACATGGATGACATAAAAATATATGCAAGTAATAGACAAGAATTAGACCACCTTTTAACCCTAACAGAAAAATTTAGCACAGACATAAAAATGACATTCGGTACAGACAAATGTAAAATCAATAGTATAATTAAAGGCCAGCACAGTAAAACAAATTCATTCGATCTTGAACTACAGGAAGGGAGAATAGATAGTATGGAGCCCAGGGAAACCTATAAATATTTAGGATACCAACAAAGCACATCAATTAACCACACCGACATAAAAAATACATTGAAAGCAAAATACAAACATAGACTCAATAAAATACTTCACACCCAGTTATCCGCCAGAAATACCGTCAAAGCTATTAACACATATGCCATCCCCATATTAACATATTCTTTCGGAATTATTAAATGGTCAGAGACAGAACTTAATTCTCTTAACACCACAACCAGAACAACATGCTATAAACACAACATATATCACATACACACAGCTGTACAACGTTTCACACTAAACCGAAAACTAGGAGGCCGGGGCTTTATCGACATTAAAAACTTACACTACACCCAGATAGATAACTTACAATCATACTTTATCAGAAAAGCCAACGACAGTACACTACACAAAGCAATCGTTAACTTATCTCACTCCGGAACACCCTTACAGTTAAACAACAATCAATTTGATCCCAAAACTACAATTTTAAAAGAAGACCTTAAGTTAGAAAACTGGAAAAGCAAAGCACTCCATGGTAAATATCCCCACCAATTAGAACAAGATCATATAGACCGAACTGCATCAACTACCTGGCTCAATAAAGGCAACATTTTTTGTGAGACAGAGGGATTCTTTGTAGCTATACAAGATCAAGTCATTAATACACGAAATTACTCAAAATATATTTTGAAAGAGCCAATAGAAACTGATAAATGCCGACTATGCCACCAATACACCGAACACATAGATCACATCACAGGGGGCTGCAGCGCACTCGCCAGCAAAGACTACACACACCGCCATGACAACGTCGCCAAACACATCCACCAACAACTTGCACTAAAACATAACCTGATAGAAACACACACACCCTACTACAAATACAAACCGAGAAATGTACAAGAAAACAATAAAGTAAAACTCTATTGGGATCGAGACATCATCACTGACCGCACTATCCTTAGCAACAGACCTGATATAACACTAACGATAAAAACTACTAAGACCACCTATTTAATAGATATTGCCGTTCCCAACACAAACAACTTAAAGCAAAAACACACAGAAAAAATTCAAAAATATATACCTTTAGCAGATGAAATAAAACAGATGTGGCACCAAGAAACAGTTAAGATAGTCCCCATAATTATATTCTCAACTGGTATCATACCAAAAACACTACATAACGCTTTAAAAATGATCGATCTTCACCCAAAAACATACATACCACTACAAAAATCCATTGTATTAGACACCTGCTCCATAGTTCGCCGTTTCTTAAACCCGACCTCACTCACACTTCAGAACACCACAAACACGCAGAACATACAACAGACGCCAAGCGAGACACAAACAAGCCATTTGCTAACAAACACACAAAATCCCTAGACACATAACACGACTGAACCAGAATACTTGGTGTATACCCGTACCTGGTTCAAAATACCCAACCCAGAGTTGAGTCCAAAGACAATTGTCTATACATAATAATAATAATAATTTATTTGCTTAAAATGTAGGTTACATAAAGATGTTACATTGTTATCATATAGCGCCAGATACATTTTGTCGCACCGCGACGTGCAAATCCAAAAGGTAGGTATTCAATATTACAATATTTTTGATTAAAGAAAATGATTAATTAGGTATAATTTCATTAAAAAAGAATTGTATCAAACAAATAAAATTAATAACTTTAAATCAGCATGCACATTATACACTTCAAAAGAAAATTAATTGGAATTAAATTGTTATTATGTAATTAAAATGAAATAATGTCAAAAATAAATTTAAATCAATTAAATAAATAAAATTTGAGCAGGCATGCAGATTTCATCTTACAATTAATACATATTCATTTATTACAAGGTAGACACACTTATAGTTATATTATACATTATTTTTCATTACCTACCTGCCTATTATAGTATTGTTATTGAATTATACATTATGATTATAATTAAAGAATTCAGACACTGAGTAGAAACATCTTTCGAGTAACCAAAACTTAACCTTTGTACCAAATTTACCAACTGGAAGCTGTTTAATCTCAGTTGGTATTCGATTATAAATACGCCCACACATGACATAACAGTTTTTCTGAAACAATGATGTTTTTGGCACCCTTGATAACACAATTCTGTCTGGATCTCTCGTATTTCTTGGAAATGTGTCTTTGGCTGTTTTAAAAAGACTAGGATGCGATTTAACAAATTTCGCTGCCTCAAGAATGTACATACAAGGCAGCGTAAGTATCTTGAACTTTTTGTACAGTGGCTTACATGATTCCCATGGTGCAATACCGGCAATTGCTCTGACGCATTTTTTTTGTGCAAGAAAAGCTCTCTGACTGTCGGTAGAATTACCCCACAGTATAAGTCCGTAACGTAATGTAGACGAAACGTACCCGTAATATGCCGTTAGTACGGTGTCGATATTAGAAATTTTACGCAATTAATATAGGGCATAAACAAATTTATTTAATTTATTGCAAACTTTTTTAATATGTTCTTTCCAATTAGATTATCTATCCAACGTAATACCCAAGAATGTTGTTTGTGTAGTCTCTTCTATTTTTTGTTCTTTATAGCGCACATTCAACGTCTTATGCACTCGCCCATATGTGCCAAATTGTATGTAATTTGTTTTTGAGAGATTCACCTGCAGATTATTACTATCTAACCATTTTATTATACTTTCTATGGAATTAATAATGTCAATATTATGTTTATTAATGTCAGTTTTATTTTTACAATTTATTATTAGTGAAATGTCATCAGCAAATAAAATATAATTATGATTAGTTACGTCAGCAAGATCATTAATGTACAATAAAAATAACAATGGTCCCAGTACACTGCCTTGAGGCACGCCGAAGCCATTAACCTTAAAACTTGATCGATGACTTTGCAGTTCCTTATTTTTATTAATTTCTGAAACCTCTACTGCCTGTTTTCTGTCGACCAGATATGTTTTAATCCAGTTCAGAGCGGGTCCTCTAATTCCGTATCTCTGTATTTTTTCTAATAATAATTTATGTGACACAAAGTCAAAGGCTTTTGTCATATCAAAGAAAATTATGGTTACCAAATTGCCTATGTCCAAGTTCTCTATAGCATTGCTCACAAGATTGAAGCACGCTAATGTTGTAGATTTCCCTTTTTGGAATCCATATTGTTCTTGATGTAATATATTATGTTTGTTAATGTAAGGAGTGATTCGATTTAATATAGCAATCTCAAATATTTTGGACAGAATTGGAATTAAAGTTATTGGTCCATAGTTACCCAGATTTGATTTATCCCCTTTTTTAAATAAAGGTTTAACAATAGAAAACTTGAGTATATCGGGAAATTCACCTTCTGCAAACGATAGATTAATAAGATGCGTCAATATAGGGGTAACTTCTATCGAGCAAGCTTTTATAACCTTTGTTGCTATCTCATCATATCCCTCAGAATTTGTGTTATTTAAGGACATGATAATTTTATAGGTTTCATCAGGACTCAATGGTTTTAAAAATATACTACTGCATATATTTGCTTTACTGGTATTTTTTATGGTTTGGGCGTTATAAGAATTTGTGGCGTTAATGAGGTAACGATTAAATTCCTCTGCTACATCATTTTCGTTCTTAATCATGACATGACCTTTCTTTATATTTGAAATAAATTCTAACTCTCGAAGCGTACCCGTTTCTTGTTTTATCAGTTGCCAAGAAGTCCTAGCCACATTTTTTGAGTTAGACATTTCTTTATGAACAAAGTTTTTAATAGACTGATCAATACAGCGACGGAGAAGTCTAGAATATCTCTTATATTTGATTTTTAAAAGTCCACATTTATTTGAATAGTACTTATATCGTAATATACGTTTATTCTTGCAACTTATTTTTAGGCCTTTAGGTATCCATTTCGATTTTTGACTTGTTTTAGATATTTTTATTCTTATTTTTGGAAAACAAAGCGTATAAAATAGAAGCAGTGTTTCATGAAATTCTTTAAATGCTGTTTGTATATCATGTTTTTCGTATACATTATTAAATGAGAGGCTGGATAGACATTCTTTATACTTTGAAATATTATCTATGCCATAGTCTCTCTTATAAATGAAGTAATCTAAGACGGGTGTTAGTAGGGTAAAATTGGGGCTTCTGCATCACTTGCTCTCGCGTCGCCGCTCGAGCTGCGTGATACAGAAGCCCCAATTTTATAATCGAGAACGATCAATATAATATATAACCTAAAGTTATCTGATTGATGTCCGTTGATTACATTAATGTTCGCATAGCAGTTATTGTTCGAAGCGTGTCTGCTTACAGTGATTGAACATTATTTAGAGCTCACTTTGTTTTAAGTTATGAACTAATGTCAATTGCAACAGGCATGCAACAATAAGATTACTAAATACTTAATAATATGAATAGTCCCACACATTCACACAACGGTATCTAGTTCCAACTAAGCAGAGCTTGTATTATGGGTACTAGACATACCTACTTATATACTATTTTGTAAATACATATCTACATATTATACATAGAAACACCCAGAAAAAGTCAAACAGCCATGTCCATGCACGCGTATATTTGACTTGATGTGCGGGAATCGAACCCGAGACCATCGGCGTGGTAGTCAGATGCTCAAACCACTCCGCCATCCGATCCGATCCATCATTAATTTTAATTGCCTTGCTATCCTCGGTACTAATATTATAAAGGGGTCAAGGTTGTGAGTTTGTATGTTCGGAGTAAAATCCAGTACTGCAGATCCAGTCATAAACTTGATATCACTGTTAGAAAGGTATTTTATCCCTGAATGCTGTACACTACTTTTTATTTTTGTTTAATAATATCACAATCGGGCCGGGTTGCTAGTGAGGTATAAGCTATTTGGTTGCGATTGTAACGTTTTAATTAAATTCATGGATGAGTTATTGTTAGAAAATTAACAATAGTAGAATATAGGTACTCATTGTAAGGTTCGAGTGTGACTTAGTGATCTATGAGGGGCTATCAAAATGTTGTATTTTTTTTTGTTTTTTCTTTTGCATACTTGGATCGATGCAATATCATTCATAGTGCATTAAATTTGCTATTAAGTATTTATAAATGTTTTCGGTAACACCATTAGTAACAGGTACCTAATCGTTATAATTATTATTGTATAAATAATAGTTTTCATTGTACATACTACTGATATATCTCCCTAAATAAATAAAAAATACTGTGATGAAAAGAACCAATCTTTAACCGATTTCTCAAAAGGCGGAGCGTATAGGTAAGTTGTATGCGGTAGGTTGCAAGTATGAATAGATAGATAGTTATTAAAGGCGGATAATAATAATAATAATGTATTAAAAAATAGTTTATTTTAAATACATTCAATTAGCATTAGTTTAGTATAACAAACAATTTTATAAGAGTGTTCTAATGTGATTTAACTGTGTAAGTACAAATATACCTATACACAATTTTGGTAAGTAAATATACATTAATATTATAATTATATGTAATATGACATACAATACGTTTAGCTTATATTGTCGAATTTAAACATAATTTTCTTTTCTTTTATGGTTTATAATAACACAACCTACGTTAAGAAGCAGATTATATACTTACTTTAATTTAATAGAATAAAAATACAAGCTCTGATACATTTTTTTATTTAATTGAAAATAGATATAATCTTTAAAAATCATATAGGTTTACAACTTTTACTGTTCATCATTACTTTTCAAATTTCCATAAAGTGAATCTTTTACAAAATCATTAATATAGTTGTCTTAATATGAAAGTTAATTTATAATTGACACTTAATTAAGTTAAAACTACGAACCATTTTAAATTAAGCTGCTTAAGGCATCTAGCATCTTGTGAGTACATATCATTGCCTTATAAAATTTTTGTCTCAAGTTGCAGCGACAGAGCGTCGCCGAGATAGTATTGCTTCCAAATTTGGCTGGTTAGACTTTGTTCACATTGAAGTGTCTAATTGTAGCATATAATAATTAAAACTAAGCCCTACACTAGATGTCTTTAGAGCCTAATTTAAATATATTAATTTCATAATCTTAGCTTGAAAATTTAAATCAATATAAGAAGTATCTAATCTGATCGCTGCTTTATGATTTTAGGCTTTAAATATAGCCATTCGAGGTGTTTTGCAATACATCATAGATACAT
Organism: Euclidia mi; assembly: GCA_944739405.2. NCBI lineage: Eukaryota > Metazoa > Arthropoda > Insecta > Lepidoptera > Erebidae > Euclidia > Euclidia mi. The sequence goes on from OX123185.2 coordinate 95,975,399, forward strand.
TTGTCAGCGATAGACACTGCTCAGGCGCTAAGTATGTATGTAAACAATATTTTAGTTTAAGCAAAATAATATAAGCATTTTGTTTTTTTTTACTAACTAATTATTTGTTGCAGGTCTTCAATCAATAATCCTTTTGAATCAGATGAAGAAGGGCTTTCTACGTCAAAAAACAAAAAAGTTAAGCCTCGCGCAGTTAAAAAACAGCCTCCACAAGCTCCGAAGTTGAAGAAAAAACCAGCGGTATTGGAAACTGATTCGGAGTCCGAGACCGACACAGGACCAGCCACCATAAAGAAAAAGAAATTAAATGTCTTCCCTGATTCAGAGGTGAGTCAAAATTAAGTACATATTTAAGCTGTGTTAATTACTGTCTCTTTGGTCCTAAGGCATAATTCGGGCGTGGAATAAGGAAGTCCTGGGTTCGATTCCCTGCGGTCGGGCAGTGTCATTGGGTTTTTCTGTTAGGAAATTTTGAGTAGCAGTATAGAGTCTGAATATGTGTGTCTGATATGTCTCTATTACGTGGGACTAAAATTAACATGGTGAAACGTGGGTGTAGCAATACACTCCTGCCTACCCTTTCGGGGATATCCCCAGGTATGAGACTATGCATATATGTCAATTAGTATGTTTTTGTAGACATAAGAAAGCGATTGTCTCGCTAGTTCAGCGACATAAGTTTGTGTTGATGATGTTCGAGTAAGGCGTCGGGTTCGCTTTCGAGTAGCCACTAGTATTATCAGAAAGTTCTTACTAATAACTCAAATCCGGAACTGTCGTCTATACTCGTCAGACATCAAGTATGTTCCTCCTTTATTATGAATCACTAGTCTGTAACACCCTACCAAACTGTTGTTGCGATTATGCTATATATGTGTGTCACGTATTATGTGTATGGGGGCAAGCGATTTAATAAAAGCTTTTCATGTAGTTAACATATTAGTTAGGTAGATATTTTTTTATTTCTGTCTGTTTGTTACAAATCGTATGTAAACTGTTTGGCTAACGATAAAGTTACCTAGTTCATACATGGTTGCATACGTCATGAAGCGAATGAAGTAATGTATCTCTTATTTTTATATATTACAGGATGAAGAGGCAGTGCCCGTTCGAGCTGCAACATTAAAAAAAATCTTGTCACGTCGTGTAGCTTCCGGTAATACATATCAAAGTGATCCTACCAAGCACGGCGAGTATTACGTTGAAGTACGCATCTCAAACTGCCGCGAATTGGAGGCGATTACAACCAACAGGTAGCAACATTCCTTGATAAGTTTCAAAACTGCTGTGGATACGAAAACACCCACATGGAAAGCAGTTACCCAGCTGGTCTCAACGGTAAAACAAGATTTCCGTAATATTCCTCCGGTTTTGTACCCATCCAAAACTTAACTTAAACTCTTTTTCAGATTTGAATATTTTTCACATATTATAATATAAGCGGGTTTTATTGTTCTTATGCTCTCTTTGTCTTTTGAATATTGTTTTATATAATTTAGCGTTTGTTGTTATTATTATAACTCGATCTAATTTAATCTAATGCAATGTTTTTTACAGGATCTATTTAAATACATAAAGAAAAACTAAAATAAAAAATCAGTAAACCAAAAATCAGTAAACCAAAAATCAATAAACCAAAAATCAATACACAAAAAATCAATAAACGAAAAAATCAAAAAACGAAAAATCGATAAACCAAAAATCAATAAACGTAAAAATCAAAAAACGAAAAATCAATAAACCAAAAATCAATAAACGTAAAAATCAATTAATGAAAATCAATAAACCAAAAATCAATAAACGAAAAAATCAATAAACGCAAAAAAAATAAACCAAAAATCAATAACACAAAAACAATAAAGCAAAACTGAAAGATATGAAGTAAAACTAAGAAATAATAGTACTTATAAAATAACAAATTAAAAATAAATAAGTATATTAATATAAAAATATTAATCAAAATCAATTGCTATATAAAATATAAAATAAATGCATAAAAATCAAATCAAATTATTTAGGTAGTATAATAAATGTTATACAGAAATATTAAAAAACTCATAAATAAAAACTCTATACAATAAATCGAATGACGCAGTTATTTATACAATAAAAATATATTTTACACAAAATGTATTTTTGTCAGCCCTGTAATGTTCACGTAAAACAATATACAAGTCACAAGAAGTCCAACATTCATAAGTCTAATTGCTTATTGCAAACTGAACATGATAATGTTCATATAATTGCATGTGCTTTTAAAAATAAAATTGTCAGTCATAAAATAGATACTCAAAATAAAACAATTTCACCCGAACAATTTTTCCATGATATTTTGCACACATGTTACGATCTTATTAAACAGAAGTTAAAAATATATACCTCATTAAAAGTTAATTTTGAATTGTTTGTCTCATATATTTTACCTAAAAATAACGAAATATCACTAAAATCTTTTAATACTAGATATGAAATAATTTTACGAAATACTGATTTGACATCCATTTGTAATACATTTGTCCAAAAAATCATAAAAAAATGTTCAGAGTTTGAACTTTGTGAGTCAGGCTGGACAATCGAATCTATAAGTCATTTAGAAATAAATATTTTAAAATACAACCCATTACGAGCTGGTTCTTATGTTTCACTACCTAAAAATATTCGTGCAACAAAATCATGTCTAAATATAATTAATTATGACCAACACTGTTTTCTCTGGAGTATCATAGCGCATTTGTATCCGACTGTGACGAATCCAAATAGAGTAAAATCATATCCACATTATTCGAAAGTTCTGAATATAACTAATATGTCATTTCCGCCGAGTTTTGAGGATATAAAATTATTTGAAGATTTGAATTCTAATGTGAGTGTAAATATTTATGGTTTGGACTCAAAAAATCAAGTTACTGGACCATTGTATAAAACAGCCAAACGAAAATTAACGCATGTGAACTTACTATATATTCATAAAAAAGGTAAAAATCATTTTTGTCTAATAAAAAAATTTGATAAACTTGTGCATAAACAGTTAACAAGACATAAGTCAAAAATACATTTATGTGATGAATGTTTCACGTATTTTGATACATCGGAAAAGTTGTTAAACCATAATTGTGCAAGGGTGCAAACCGTACTACCTGACGACAACACAAAACTTTATTTTTCTAATTTTGAAAGAACCCAAAGAATTCCTATTGTTATTTACGGTGATTTTGAGAGCTTATTACATGAATATTCAGACAAAAATAAAACTTCATATGTCGAGAATGTTCAAATGCATGAAGCAAGTTGCTTTGCATATTATATTTCTTGCCTTTCTAAACCTGAACTCAATAAATTCGTGTCATATAGAGGACCAGATTGTTCAAAGAAATTTATTAAATCAATTATTAGAAACGTGAAAAATCTATATATAAATCTTTCACATTCAAAATCAATGGTAATTAGTGAAAGTGAGCGTAATTCGTTTAACAATGCAAAGAAGTGTTATTTATGTAAAAAAATCTTTTCTGGTACAGATATAGTTGTTGCAGATCATGATCATTTTACAGGCAAATATCGCGGGCCAGCACATAACAAATGTAATTTAAATGCAAAAAAATGTTCATTTATACCTATAATCTTTCATAATTTATGTGGTTATGATTGTCATCTGTTTATTAAAGAGCTTTCTGCTATTATTGGGCGCATAAATCTAATTCCCAAAAATAAAGAAAAATATATCTCCTTTACAAAATTTATTCCATTTGACAGTCAAAATGTAGCTCAGTTAAAGTTTATTGATTCTTTTAATTTTTTAAGTTCAAGTCTAGATAATTTAGTGAAATCAATGAAACCTGAAGATTTTCGTAACATGCGGAAGTTTTTTAAAGATGAGCAATTATTTAACTTAGTTCGAAAAAAGGGTATTTACAAAAGCATTTTTATAATAACCTTACATCTGAAAATATTTCAGACGAAGATTATAGGCATGCATTAAAAGTGTGGAATGAATTTGAAATTTCAAACTTAGGAGAATATACTGATCTATATTTAAAATGTGATGTTTTACTTTTATGTGATGTGTTTGAAAAATTTAGATCTATCAGTTTAACATTTTACAACCTTGATCCGTGTTATTACGTATCGTCACCTTCATTAAGTTGGGACGCTATGTTGCTATATACCGGTATTAATTTAGATTTAATTTCAGATATCGAAATATATCAAATGTTAGAAAAAGGTATTACAGGTGGTCTTGCCCAATGCTCATTAAGATATGCAAAGGCAAATAATAAATACCTTCCTAATTATAATGATGAGAAATCTGATAGTTATTTAGTATATCTTGATTGTGTAAATTTATATGGTTATGCTATGATGCAAAAGTTACCAACTGGAGACTTTAAATTTCTCAATGAAACAGAAATAAATAAATTTGATTTAATGGCTGTTCCGAATGATAGTGATAAAGGATTTATACTCGAAGTAGATTTGCATTATCCTTTCGAAATACATGACGACCAAGCTGATTTGCCATTTGCAGCTGAAAAGTTTGTACCACCTGGTAGTAAATATCCTAAATTAATTGCTAACTTGTACGACAAGCATAAATATGTTATTCATTATATTCACTTAAAAGAATTTTTAAAAAATGTTTAAAAATTGCCGTGTGGTTGACGGCATAGAATACAAGTGTCACCACCCCCTATCTTCCCGTGGGTGTCGTAAGAGGCGACTAAGGGATAACACGATGCAAATACCATCTTTGCGTAGAGACGGAAAACTCGACATCAAACCCTATACGACTGCCTCGTTGGTCTTGCGGCATAAATGTGCGCGTGGGATCGGGAGGTCCCGGGTTCAATTCCTGAGTCGGGCAGTGTTATTGGGTTTTTCTGTCACGAAATTCCCAGTAGCAGCACGGAGTCTGGAAATGTGCCCGGTACGGCAATAGGCTCGCCCCTTATTACGTGGGACTAAGGTATATCTGGCGAAAAGTGGGTGTAGAAATACACCTCTGCCTACCCCATCGGGGATAAAAGGCGTGACGTTGTGTATGTGTATGTATGTATGTGTGTAAAAAATGGTCTCATTTTACTCAAGATTCATAGAATATTATCATTTAATCATGATACATTTTTAGCACCCTACATATTATTAAATACAACATTACGCCAGCAGGCAAGTTCAGATTTTGAAAGAGACTTTTTTAAAAAGCAAAATAATTCTATTTTTGGCAAAAGAATAGAAAATAAAAGGAAACAAGTCGACGTAAAATTAGTAAATGTTTGGAAAGATACATTAAATAAAACTAATAAAATATGTGGTGCAGAAAAATACATAAACGCCCCAAATTTTAAAAAATTGTCGGTAATTTCTGAGTCCCTGATTGCAATTCAATTACAACAAACGAAAATTATCCTTGATCGTCCAATTTACATCGGTTTTACAATTTTAGAACTAGCTAAGTCTCATTTGTATAATTTTCACTATTCTGTAATGAAACGTATTTACAAAAATAGTATTAAACTATGTTATACTGATACTGACAGTCTCTTGTACTTAATACACACAGAAGACTTTTATAAGGACATGAAAAAACATATTAAATATTTTTATACAAGCAACTTTGAAAACAAGAAATGTAATATGCCTAAAGTCAACTGTAAAATACCAGGTTTTTTAAGGATGAAATGGGTGGTGATGTCATATCTGAATTTGTTGGCTTAAGAGCAAAATTATACTGTATAGATTCAATAAATACCTCAATTAGAAAAGCTAAAGGTATAAAAAAATCCGTTACTAAAAAACTTAATATTAAACATTATAAAAGAACTTTACAATATAACGAAGGTCTAAGAGAAAATATGTGTATAATTCGATCAAAAAACCATAATATTTTTACTCAAAAAATTAATAAGGTACTTAGTAGAGATGATGACAAACGACAAATACTGCAAGATGGTTGTAAAACTTTACCTTGGGGGCATTATAAAACTGTATTTTAGATTAATGTTTATATTAAATGCATTATTATGAATACCTACTATGTAAACTATGTTTTTATTTGTTGTATGTATGTAATAAAAGTTATGTTCCTATATAAAAGTTGTTTTATAATATTGTAAGATAATATAGCATTGGATTAAAGTTCCATGTATGAATGTGTGCAAACATGTACTAAAATAAATTATATTTAATAAATAAATACATTATAAACAAATGAATTTTTTTATAAACGTTACCCCACCTTTTACAATGTAGGTACAATGATCCGCATTGCATCTATATAATTTAAGCAGGAGCCTGTCTCATAAAATCCAACTTTTACTAAATGAACGATATAATTAAGCAACTATCATATTTCATTTGTGTTTGGACACTGCTTAGCCTTATATATACATATACATAGCCTTGCACCTATGACCCTAAGAGGTAGGCAGAGGTGTATTTCTACACCCACTTTCCGCCTCATATTTTGGTCCCACATAATAGGGGGCGAGCCTATTGCCGCACCGGGCACATTTCTAGACTCCATGCTCCTACTGAGAATTTCCTAACAGAAAAACCCCATAACACTTTGCCTCGACCCGGGAATCGAACCCGGGACCTCCCGATCCCACGCGCACATTAATGCCGCGGGATCAGTGAGGCAGGCAACGTTATCAATACCTCAATAGGAAAATAAATAAAACGGCTATATGTAGAGTTAATTTATATCATATATTTTTTAAAACATTTCCACTTTATTTATATTATTACTAATTTTTTTAATAAGAGTCTCAGTAATTTCCATAATTTCGTCATAATTTTCGCGCACCCCATACTGACCACTTACAGTAGCATTATTATTATCACTTATAAAATCACTTTCACAATCGTCCTTGATGTCGAATATTTGAAGTTTAATAATGTGTTTGCCTTTCGATCCATTTCGACGAATTATGTATGATGATGATGAGTCCGTTGAAAGTTTCCTCTTCCTCGTCTTTTTTAATGTTGGAGCTTGGTTATCATTATTTGCGAGTCGAATTGCATTTAGACGTCGGTGGTTTGCCGACTCTTCAAAATATGAGCTGCAATTTTGCCCACAGTAGAACAGAGGCGAGTTAATATTCGAATCCTCAGGCTGTAAAAATATAAATAAAGGAATTTAATAACAAGAAATAGGAAACATTATAATATATATATATATATATATATATATATATATATATATATATATATATATATATATATATATATATATATATATATATATATATATATAATCAGTAGGCACTTAGCTAAATACTGACCTCGAATAATCGGTTCTGCTCTTGTTGAACATTATTTTCATTTATATTATCCGTAACAGGGCTGTAGGATGGTGAGATAGACATTCTGAAAAAGAAAGTGAAATTTACATGAATAGGATGAAAGCACAGTATCAAGGATGAAACCTTTCTTTGTTTAATACAAATTTAATTTAAGAACTTACCTGGACGAGGAAATATATGTAAGTATATACTATGATCCCAGAAAATATTTAACTTTTAAAAATTTATTTGTGAGGAGAGTCGTACGTCGTTATACCACGATAGACAAGTGAACTTTGAATTACTTGTAACTTTTTGTATGTACTAATATTTACATTCCAATGACGTATGATGACCATGTAGATCGATAATATGATCCAAGTTGCAAACACCATCTCCTATAACTTAGAAACTATGCACAGGTTTCGACTTGTTCTTGCACTGAATATGTGATCATATAAAAATAATATAACTCTTTTCCTTATTACATAATTTGACGACTGGATAGCGGAGTGGTTAGTGTATCTGACTGCCACGCCGAAGGTCGCGGGTTGGATTCCCGCGCAAGTCAAATATTTGAGTGCATGAACATAATTAACTGTTTGACTTGGGCTGGGTGTTTCCATGTATAATATGTACGTATTGACGCAAAAAAAAATGTATAAAAGTATGTTTATCAGTTGTCTAGTATCCATAGTTAGTTTGGGACTAGATGGCGTTGTGTGAATGTGTAGGAACATTATTATAGTTATTATTATTATATTACCTAACCTACTAGATATAAATATTTCGACAGTCTTTTAGTTGTAGTAATCGACAAGATGAAGTTGATCAAGCAGCCCATATCTCTGAAGGTTAATAATATCGAATTTAATGAATCTTCTCACCATATCAGACACAGCGTTTTATTGCCAAATACGATTCGATGTATCATATGCGGTCCTTCAAATTGTGGCAAAACCAATGCTATGACTAGTTTACTGTTACATGAAAATGGTTTAAAATTTATAAATATTTATCTTTACTCCAAAACTTCGTTTCAACCAAAATATCGTTTCTTAAGCGAAGTATTAAAAAGAGTGCCGCAGATTAATTTCTATGAGTTCAGCAATGACAAAGAGGTTATATCTCCAAGTGAAGCTATAGCAAATTCTGTGTTTATTTTGGATGATGTTGCATGTGAAAATCAAATAAATATTCGAAATTATTTTTGTATGGGTAGACATAAACGAATTGATTGTTTCTATTTATCGCAAACCTATTCAAAAATTCCGAAGCAATTGTTACGCGACAATGTTAATTTTCTTATGATATTTAAACAAGATGATGTGAATTTAAAACATATTTATGAAGAGCATGTTGGTTCTGATCTACAATGGAAACAGTTCAAAAACATTTGTCAAACTATTTGGAGTAAACCTTACAATTTTTTACTTATTAACAAAGAATCATCATTAAATAATGGTCGCTATAGACAGAACTTTGATATATTTTATAAATTTGACTGATGGTTTATAAATATATTTAAGTGATATTATTTAATTTTCATTTGTCAAACGCCGAGTGAAGTTTTATCAAACGCAGTATTTATGAAAATGAAATACTTATCTATAATTATTTCTCTATGGGTAGACATATTTTTTTTGTTATTATGTAATCTATTTGTTAAACAGTTTGGCACAATCATTCTACTTTTAATGATTTACGCAAAATTTCCGATAAATAACGCAAGATACAGACAGCATTTTGATACCTTTGTTTTTTATTTTGACTGTTTGTATTTACATATTTATAAACAAATTTAATAGAAAATACAGTTTAGTGCAATTCTGTCCTTACTTGAATTCGCTTGTCATTAAGGCGCTGTTAAACCTCAGAAGCCGTGAAACACCTAATTTTTCGTCGCGCATCTAGCAATAACGGTACATATTACAAACTAGCAAAAAATAGAGCTTAAAGTCAAAAGTCTGAACAAAAGACTTTTGAAAGAATTTTTCATGTATGTAAAATAGAATCACGGTAAAAAAATCACAAAATCGAGGCAGAAAATAATCTTTCGTCTCACTGTTTGCAATATTTTGATCGTAAGCTGTCATATTTTATTTGATAATATTGAAGGAAATCTAATGAACTAAAGAATTACCCTTTTTATTTTCATATTATACGTGTATATTTTGTAAAATTAAATAAAATCTGCCAAACGTCTATGATTTTGACGCTCGGTAGATCCCATCAATATCAAACGCTTCAGCAATTTAAACCTTATTAGCATAAGCGGTGTTCTGAGTGTCAGTTGCTAGTTTACGCCCCGCCCAGACCTCATCATTCGGCTATGAGCCCTGTGAGAGATAGGTCATGTCGCTTGCGTCTCCGCTGCACGAAATTTTACGTAAACCTGTTTGTTATTATAATACGCCGATTTGAGTTCGTAATGTCATGTTTTATGTTATAGACTGAATACTTTGAATCAAATAGGCTTTTCATGTAACTATGGGCACATATAATTAGGACCTAAGTTTATACTCTTGTTGCGTTTAATGTGTTATTGTTTCTGTACTTATAAACATATAATTAGAAGAATAAAATATGGACAATTAGAGAAATGAAGTTCTACGAAGGATTTGTACAAGAAAGCGTCGTAATAAAATAGAAATTCATCCATGGCCAAGTGATTATGAAATATGTAACATTTTTACACAAATTATTTTCATAAGAGTCTTTTATGACTAACTATGTTACTTATATATTATTGATTATGCATAATATAATTATACAAATTATTCTCACAATACATAGCTGCCACAGTTTTCAATTTTTGAAAGAGTAATAACATAAAATCGAATCATTTTATGTACTTACCTATATTTCAAATTCATTAGCTTGTCAGAGCGCCTGGAGCGCTAAGATGCCGCCACGGCGAACAATAAACAGCGCTAATATGGCGCTCCGCAATCCGCACACAAGCGGTAACGAATGTTGTATTATTGTGTTGTGAACATAAAACTTTTTAGGTACATCGGGTAAAACTTTGATTATTAATAAACTATTAGGTATGTCTCAGTACATCTAATATCTTTTTAATTTCTAAAATCAATCATTTATATACAAACAAAATAAATCTACTTATATAACAAAACTATCCTAAGCTAAACTATAAAAACTAAATAATTAATGATAACAAAAGAAAAAAAAATAGTAGATTTATTTTGTTTGTATACCTATATGATGAATAGCTCATAATTTAGTTATAGCATACTGTTTGTTTTCCTATTAAAATGAAATCATTTATAAGTAAGAAGGTGACTTCTCTATTTGCTATAACACAAGATATAGTATTTTTTTAATAATAAAGTACGTAACTAATTATCATTATTGTAATTACAGTGAAGTTAAAGATAACAGTTCTACAACGTCTTACCGTCTCTGGTCTTACATACATTTGACTGCAGTCATTCCTAACACGATCTGTTCAAGAGCTAGCCAAGAAATGCCAAACAATTTTTTAACAAATTTAACTCAAATTCCGTAGTGATAAGCAAAAATTACAAGAGGGATAGCAGTGACTGGTTCGAATTGCGTAAGAATATGTAGACAGATTGAAATTTTGGTATAGTGGTAAAAAGAAGAGATAACAGCAGTAAAGCTAACTTAGTAAAAAATATTTTGTACAAATAAAATATTTGCAATGTAAAATCAGTTGCACATGGAATCTAAAATGAACAACTGGCTTTGCAACAACTGGCGAAGCAAGAAAATGTAACAATCGAGCCTTGTGGATTATCCGATTATTGGTGCCACGCCAGATGGATTAATAGGTCCAAACACGATTGTGGAAATTTAATGTTCTATAGTTGCCTATAAGAATGGCCTGAAGAATAGTATAAGCGCAAATAAAATACAAATATGGAAACATGATAAAAAAGTGAACTGACTAGTCTAAACAAATATTGTAATTGTTATTACCAAATTCAGGGGCAACGCCACGTTACACGCAAACAAAAGTGTTTATTTGCTGTGTGGAGTGGCGAAAGTATACCACTAAAAATAGAAATTATAGAAAGAGATGATGTTTTCTGGGAGAAGAAAAGCTTGTGGCGTTTTATATGAATTGGCAGTAGCCTGAAATTGTTGATTCTCGTCAAGCTCAAGGGATGGCATTGCGAGATCACGGAGAGGAAACTGTTTCATCAGTGCTTGAAATTTCTACAATACCAAGCCGTAAAAGGAAAGTAAATGAAACTGTGCCTCGTGAACAACAGCAAATAATAAGTATTGAAGCTTTATCACCTCACACACTGCCTTTAACATTCGATGAGAATAAAGAAAACCTGCCGGGTTGTAGCAGACAGCTAACTTTTGATGAGCTGTAAACTCTGTATTTCATTAATAAATGATAAATGAATATAAATAAATATCTTTTAATATTCATTTTCTTTGAAACAACACATATTTGAAGCGAAAGAATTTTTTTATATTTTCCATACAAACATGTATGAGGAGAGCTAACGAAAAAGAAGTAACTCAAATTCTAATTCTATAATTTTCTAAGCGACATAGCTGTATCTCATGAATAAGGTATATCACATATATTTTTGATGTTTCATCTATTTTGAAAAATAATAATGGGTTGGGTTTCGAAACGAGTCGCCTGAATTTGAGGGTATTGGTAGTGTAAGTTCGTTTTAATCCCCTAAAAGTAATTTTGGCTGCCGGAGTTGCGTCTAAATAGTTTTAAACAGTTTCCAAAATTTTATAAATACTTCGGCAGTTATTCAAAACGGAACATAGTTAGTTTTTATACTTTAGTACAGTTTTACAAATGTCATTTTTAGGTTTTATGTGAAAAACGTGAAACGAAACGCAAAACTGCCATCTTGGAATGATCATATTGACAGCTAATGTTAAATTTGTGCGTCATTGCTTTCGAGTGCCTTGGGTTAGGTGCGACTGTAATAAGTAAATAAATAGGTTATGTTAGGTTCTCTTTTGACCCTTAATCCGAAAATAGGAGCCCTTCGTAGGGCTCCGACAAACTTAGTTTATTAAACTAGTTTGATGAATGTGGAAGTTGGCAGTGCCATACACACCGATGTTTGGAGTTTTTTTTTTTCAGAGGAAACCAAGTATTTCCGGCAAGTGAAAATGGTGAGGGGGGTTTCAAGACCTCCCGTCCTCCCTCTCCAATCACTCACAACCCCTAAAAACGGCGACGTATTTCGAAACCTTTACCATAATAATTATAAGTACCTATAATAACAATAAACATCCATAAATAAATAAAAGAAATCAACTTTTACTAAACTTCAATTATCTCGTAACTCGCTTTAGTTGAGATACGGCTTTTGCGCTTAGTAGAGCAGTATTGTGTTTTTTTGGGTACCGTAGCCAAAAATTGTAAAAACGGAACCCTTATAGATCCGCAATGTCTGTCTGTCTGTCCGCCCGTATGTCACAGCCAATTTATTTCAAAACATAATTTGAAAACTGGCAGGAATGGAATAAGATGTAGGTATTCTATGAACTGCTTCGCTATTTTTATACAAAAACAAAACAAACATAATAATGGCCTCTCCATACATGGAACTGACTTAATTATTTTTATCATCTTACGGCACGTAGGTATTTACCTACTTTCGTCAACTATTAATACCTATAACGTCTAATGTAAACCAGTTTTGCTCATGGCTGCACTGAGAACAAAAATTGCGCTATGCATATATTGTACAAAACTACAAACAGATTGATGTATGTAATATAAATTTTAATATCAGTATCTCAATTCAACATGCTAAAACGTTTTGATTGCGATGTTGAAATATTGGAATACGGATGTCGCCAGAATACGGCCGCACGCGACGAGAATGAAGGGGGGCGCCCCGCAGTAGACGGAGCTAAGCTCCCTTCACCTCCCCTGCTTCACCCCCTCATTTACCAAAACAGTCGCTTAGGACAGCGCCTTAAAGAAAAACGGAGAAAGATATTAAAAAAGAATTAATGAAGTCTGTTGATTCTATAAAAAATAAAATAAAACAAATGAAAAATCAAGAACATGAAATAAACTTATCAATAGATAAAATGCTCAAACCTGTTTCGGAGCCCCTCAATAGCCTTGTGAAATCTAAAATAAATCTTGAAGTCGATAAACATTTGAAAAATGAAACGTCCGAAAATGTTATGGAAATTGAGTCAGACGAAAATACTTCAAGCTCATCAACTAAGTGTTTTAGTTTTCACGACGCTGTATTAAACTTTGCAAGTACTCCTAAAAATGAAAAAAAGCACAACATAGAAAGTTCTTTGGAAAATGAAGACATCTTTGGTATTTACGATGGAGTGAATGTGCCTTTTGGAATAAGAACCGAAAAAAAAACTTTAATGATGGGAAACGAATTAGTTTCATTTTCTCAAATTGGCAGCTTAGACAACGATAATACAGTTTTAGTTAAAATTGGTGGCAATACTTATAATTTAACCCCAGGGCTTCAAGAACTTATACTTCGAAAGAAACCCAATTTAAAGTTAATAACAAATATAGATAAACTGTGTAAGTATGATCAAGTATATCTTTATAGACAATAAAGATATACTTGATCATACTTATGCTCATAAGAGAGATTTTAATCCTAGGGGTCAAATAAGAGGTGATAAAGGCGCTAAGTATTGTCAAATTATAAAGCCGTTATTTTGTGAGGCTTCAATGGAAAAAAAACAAACTAAGCTTGGAGGTAGCTTGCCAAAACTTAAAAAATATAAGAAACATACTGACTTGGTGTATTGGGATGATCCCAATGAATTAGTTGATAGATTAAAATTATTAGTAGCTTCAAGAGATGCTGGTAACACAAATCATGATAATGAAATTTTATCAATAATTGAAGAATTAAAAGAAGCTAACATAATTAAAGAATAAATACTGATGACAAACAAATTCTGACTTAGTATTACTAAACCGTTCAGAATGATATATGTTTGGGTATTTTAACTCCATGATAGTATGTTCAGATACTGAATTGAAAAAAGACTTGTAAACAAAAAATACATACATATATAGATACAGAAATTTCAAACCATGAGTAAGGCTGATATTGTAAATGAAATTCATAAAAGTGCAAGGGTAAACTTTCCGCGAAGAACTGTTATTATGAAAGATATAGATGATCTTTGGCAGGCTGATCTAATTGATATGCAATCAATATCCAAAGAAAATCAAAGCTATAGATTTATTCTTACAGTTATTGACACATTTTCGAAATATGCTTGGGCATTGCCTCTGAAATCTAAGAATAAAGATGTTGTATGTGACACTTTCAAGAGTTTGTTGGATGATGGTCGCAGTCCTAAAAATCTACAAACTGATAATGGAACAGAATTTTATAATAATAAATTCCAAAAACTTATGAAATCTTATAATATTAACCATTACTCAACCTTCTCCACAAAAAAGCTTCGATAGTTGAGAGGTTTATCAGAACTTTGAAATCAAAATTGTATAAAGAATTTAGTTTAAAAGGTAACTACAATTGGATAGATAACACCCTCAAAAATGTTATTTATAAATACAACCACACCCATCATCGAACAATTGACGAAATTCCTGTAAAGGTCAGTAGTGTAAATAAAAAACGCATATTACAAAGATATGAACAAAATATGAAGAAAGTCAGTATGAAAGGCAAATATAAAATGGGTGACTATGTACGTATCAGTAAGTACAAAGGGACATTTGAAAAAGGCCTAACTGGTCAACAGAAATATTTAAAATTCGCAAAATACAAAACACATCTCCTATCACTTACCTGATTGAAGATACGATCCGAGGTCAAGCTATTTTAGGAGCATTTTATGCTCAAGAACTTCAGCAAACGAAACATCCTGACATATATTTAGTTGAAAAAGTTATTAAACGCAAAGGTAACAGGGCTTTTGTAAAGTGGCTAGGTTTACCATCTACTGAAAATAGTTGGATCGATAAGTCGAATATTTTATGAGAACCAATAAACTTAATCTACAAAGTGTCAAACGCAATGTTTTGTAGACCTATTTATTAAATATTTACTCCCAGATAAATCAGTCTTATTATGTGTATTGGAGAGAATAGTCTTCTCAACTGGCTCATAAATCATTTGCCATTTGAATTACATTTACCAGGATACAATTACTGTGGACCTGGTACAAAATTAATTAAGCGACTAAAACGTGGAGATAAGGGTGTAAATAAATTAGACGAATATTGTAAAGAACATGATATTGCATATCACAAGTCATCAAAGGAGATGTACCATTTGGCCATACATTATGGGCCTGGCACGGCCAAACACAACACCATGTGTGTTTTGAAGATAAATGACTACTCTATTAACCTGTATAATTTCTTTTTAAATAACTTTTGGTGGAAATAAGATACGAGATATTTGAAATGGAAATTATTCCGCAACTAAATATACCTCAAAATTGAATTTTAACATAAATATAATACCTAGATGTAAATAAAAGTATGTCTTTGCGTCTTAAAGAACAAAAACTACATAAAGAGTGGCCAATAATAATGAATAATCACCTGTGTACTAGGGAACCTCGTATTATGTATACTCGTCCAAAAAAGCTAACCACAATCACAAACACCGCTGCATATTCTTAGCATGGGTAGAAGGTACTGATCATTATTATTGAATTTATATTCAATTACATTACATTAAAACCGTACAAAAACACCGATAAATTAGAGCAAAATATTTACGATACACAGTAGCAACACGAATGACATAACAGATAAAAAAAGTGTTGCAAATGGTTTGAAAAAATATTTCTACTATCGATTAAAAAACAAAACGATTTTTACCGATTAATAATTATGGAATGTATAATAAATTATATATTTCTTGATTCTTTTTACAAATATACTTATAAAGTAAATAAAATATATTGTTTTCTAATATAGTAATAAAAATATATTATTTCCTTAAAACAATTTCTGCCTACCATACTTCATTTTATTTTTAATGCTGGCAACATAAGACATTCATCCGCTATTACCATAGCTTATTCAAAATAATTAATCTTTAAAAACTAAATTCTTTCACCGATACTCTATCAAGAAACGAAAACGATGTAAAATTTTTAAAAATTATATGTTTAATTTCAACGATTCACAACTTTCTGGCCGCTACAGGCCGTATTTGGTCTTTCTCCTTTGAAGGATCGACACAAGGCTGACTTAATTTTGTTAAAAATGGCAAGGAAGCGCGCCTTTGCCCCTGATTCAAATACAGGAGAAAAATTGCTACCCATTTAGTAAGTAATGCCATGTTAACGAAAATTAAAACAGGTTCTGGACTAAAAACACGTCATCGAAAGCCTTCGAGTAAAACAGCATCTGGAAAAGGTCTTAAAAATAAATTTAAAAATATAATTACTGTTGCGGCAAAACGTATGAAAAAATTAAAACCAAAATGCAAGAAAGTAGCAATAGAATTAGCAATGGCCGCTGCCAGAGAATTAGCTGATGATTCATCCTTTAAGCTTCCTCGAGTTATTCCCATACCAAAAACTGGTGGAGTATTACCTTTGATTCCTATTTTCGCGGGATTATCAGCGGCAGGAGCTTTAGCAGGTGGTGCAGCTGGTATTGCAAAGACCATAAATGAGTACAAGATGGTAAAAAACTGTATGAAGAATCGAAGAGACACAATAAAAAAATGGAGGCCCTTTGCATTGGAAAAGGACTGCACCTTAAACCGCATAAAAATGGACTTGGAATCTTCGTATCAAAAGCAAAAAACTAAAATACCGGCTACCCAACCGCGCCTTAACTAACTTAGATATTTTGAAGTATGGATGTAGCATCCCATATTTTAGAGGTGTTTTTATGAGAGATAAGCTCCCGAAATGTCCCTACAAAAAAGAATGTGGAGTTGTTAACTTAGATATATCTAAGAATCCAGGTTCTCATTGGGTAGCCTTTGCAAAACATAATAAATATATTGAATATTTTGACAGCTATGGAAATCTTAAGCCTCCAAAAGAAATTATAAATTACTTAGGCTGTAAAGTCCACTACAATTATGAAAATATACAAGGTAATCATCCTTTCAATTGTGGACATCTATGTTTAAAATTTTTAAGGACATTTTGGCATAGATATGGAATAAAATAAACAGTAGGGCTCAAAACTGTTCAGTATGCAAGTATGTCTATAACGGTAACTATCTCTGGCACCAAATCAGAGTTAGAATCATATTTTCAACCACCTCTGAATTTATCTGGAAATTATGAGTGCTGTTTGCTATATTGTTCAATTTTAAACTCGGCATCAAATGTGTATTCTACTAATACTAAAATTCCACCTACGAGTATTATCAGGATTGAATGTGACATAGTATACGGCTCTTACACTAACGGATTACCAACTCATATTATTCATGAATTTGTACCTAATACTACTGCAGGAGACCATTACATAGAAACGCCTCAAAGTATTATTTACATACCCGTGAACAAAAATATAATTTCATCTATATCCATTAAGATTGTTGATCAGTTTAATCATCTCATTAACTTTATAGATCATATTCAATTACGTTTTCATTTAAGAAAATCAAAATGATATTATATAATATAAACCCTCCACTCAAAATAAAACACCTTATTTCTCCTAGAACCACTAAGGTGCATAGACGTAAGAAAAAAGTGAACAAATTAACTAAAGCAAATATAGACTTTCTTAAAGCTCTGGGTTTTCAAGTATGAATATGCTGCAGATTAATGATTTACCACACTTTGATACTTCTATCGAAAGTTATGAAATCCATTCTTATAATCCGTACAATAACTGCTTTAGAGAAAACGACGAAATTCGAATTCCCATACACCAGCAAGACATATACGTGCTACCGTCAGCCAGTGCAATTTATGTCGAAGGGCGAGCTAAGTTCTTTGGCAAAGATGGAAAACCGATTGAGAAAACTGTTACATTTAATAATAATTTTAATATATTCCAATTTCAAGACATCAGATACGAAATTAATGGTATTGAAATAGATCGTATAAAAAATTCGGGAATAACAACTACAATAAAGTCATACATCTCATTAAATGAAGCGGAAAGTAAAGTTGCTAACTTGTGGGGTTGGAACTTAGAGGGATTTCAAAATAAGGATCATTTCAGTGCTTTAATACCATTGAATATGATTTTAGGATTTGCAGAAGATTATAATAAAATTGTAATAAACAAGAACTTATATTGAATAGAAGTAACTCTAACTTAAACAGCGTTATGCTTACTGATGATATTGCTAATTTCCAAATAGATATAGAAAGAATACAATGGAGAGTACCACACATAAAAGTCTCAGATCGTGAACGACTAACTTTGTTAAAACATTTAGAAAAAGATAAACCTATTCAAATGGCTTTTAGAAATTGGGATTTGTATGAGTACCCCTTACTGCCTAAAACTACAAAACATTCATGGTCAGTTAAAACTGCATCACAACTGGAAAAACCTAGATATGTAATCTTTGGCTTACAAACTAATAGAAAAAATAATAAACTGAAAGATAGTTCACTGTTCGATCATTGCGAGGTAACAAACGTGACCTTGTTTTTAAATTCACAATATTATCCATATGAACCTTTAAGTTTAAAATTTTCTGAGAACAAATACAGTATATTATACGACATGTACGCAAAATTTCGCCAGTCGTATCACAACTGTCTCGATCCATTGCTCAATCTAAAGGAATTTAAAGAGAAGGCTCCCTTGTTTATCATAGACTGTTCAAGGCAAAACGATAGTCTAAAGACAGGTCCAGTAGATGTTCGATTAGAAATTGAATGTTCAAAATCAATACCAGATAATACGGCTGCATATTGCTTGATTATAAACGACCGAGTTGTGGAATACAAACCTCTAAGCAACATCTTGCGTAGGCTATCATGACGGCCATTGTTGACGTTCAAGGCTTTAAAACAGAAGCAAATAAATTTATACTAAAAGAAATAGCTGTATGGTGTAATAAAAACCTACAAGTGTTTTTAATCAAACCACCATTTCCTTTTTACGATTTGACTAAATCAGAAAGACGGCAGGTTTGCTGGATTGAACGTAACAGAAAAATATACTGGGGTGAAGGATTTATACCTTACTCAAATTATCAATATTTAATTTCAGATGTTTTAAAAGATAAGTGTATTTACGTTAAAGGTCTTGAAAAAATTTTATGGTTGAAGGATATTTTAAATACTAATAATGTAATTAATTTAGAAGATAAATGTTGTCCTAATTTGTTATGTTTATATGATCGCTATAAGTGTTCTGAAGATTTGTACAATTGTATTTATCATGACTCAATATGTGCTTTAAAAAATGTTTTGTGTTTAAAAAAATGGTGCATTGATAATAAACTTTTTTTTAATTGATAATATACATTGTTTTATTTTACTTAATAGTTTCCTAGACTCATTAACATAGGTATCCATTTATTTTTTAAATTGGTAACATGATTACATTGATATTACATGTTGTGAGGAATTCATTAGGTACACACATTCATAATAAAAACTCACTAAAAGTAACGCTAGCATTGATCACTAAATAATTGCTAAACTTAAAAAATTATGTTAACTATAACAGTATGGTATTACTGGGCACTCTGAGTTATGCAGTACACATTAATATGAATCGATCTCGATTGTAAAATTGGGGCTTCTGTATCACGCAGCTCGAGCGGCGACGCGAGAGCAAGTGATGCAGAAGCCCCAATTTTACCCTACTGGTGTTCCTTTGTTTGTATTTGGAATGTTAAGTAGTTGTCCTGTGTTGTGATCAGAAATATCTAAGTGTAATAATTCACCTTTAGCATTTGTAATATTACTAAAAATATGATCAATACAGGCCTTTTTACGTGTGGATTCAGTTATGTGAAGATGCAAGTTGAGGTTATTAGTGAAGTCAATCAAAAATTTGCTTCTTTATTACTCACGTTTAGCGTGTTAATATTTAAATCACCTGCTAAAACTACTTTTTTATTATATTTATGAATGACATGATACATCATTTTTTCAAACTTAGTAAGAAACAACCTGCAATCAGAGTCAGTTGTTCTATATAAGCAAATCGTGATCAAATTTTGTGATGGCAATTCCACCGCGCAACATTCAAAATGCTTGTCTTGTGTATATTGTTTATGAAACAAGACCTCTTTGTGTTGTAAACCTTGCTTAATTAAAATGCATACACCCCCTCGTTTTTGGTTATGCCTACAATATGATGATCCTAAATTATATCCAGATATGTTAATCATTTGTTCAAATCCCCTTTGTATAAACGTTTCAGAAAAACATATTAAATCAGGCTCCTTTTTTTGTACTGCAAGTTCGGATAAGTGAATTTCAAGAAGATTAGTCTTACTAAGCAAACCAGTCACATTTTGGTGTAAAATTCAAAAGAACGAATTTTCAGCAGTTACGAAAAAAAATATTTTCCAATGACTTCTCTTCGGTCGATTGATTGATTTTATGAGATGACGTATCTTTTTTCTTTGCCTCAGATTCTCTTCTAAAATAATAAGGTATGGTGCCTTTCTTAACGGCTTTGGTATTTATGCTTTGTTTGCTTACAGAGACAGTATTGGAAGAGAATCCTCGACATTTATCCCCTACAATATTATGTTTATTAGCATTACGTTTGAAGTAGAAAGGAATTGTACCCTTCTTAGGAATAATTTTACATTCTGTTTTAGCCTTATTGAAAAGTAACTTATGTGTACAACGCAAAAAATGTTTGTCGTAATAACTTGAGTCAAGCTTAAAATTTATTTGTTTACACACTTCTAATAAATACTTGACTTTATTATAAGGGTAATCTAAATTTACATTCATAAATGAGCAATTCTTAAAGTTCTTACATATTGTTTTGAAGCTGTTATTTATCATATTTTCATTTAGATATCTATTAGATATTACATTAAATACCAATATGTTGGTTTTTTGGAATGAGTTTAGCACTGTTATTAAATCAATTATTAATTTATTGGGGTTAGTATCATTTTCTCCTAAACATATAACTAAATAATCATCAATTGAGTCGTCTAGTTTACAGAAAGGTTTGATGATTTCTTCTGCGTTGGCATATGGTTTTGTAGTTGAAGAGATAATGTATCTTCCGTAACGAGTGTCTTCTCTGGACTGTATCAGTAACGCAGCCAACCCTGCGAATTGCTGTCCGCCAAGGATTGTTAGCCTAGGTTTTTCGTTAGATTCATTTACTTGATCTTTATCGTTTTCACGCCGATTGAGCACATCCTCCACTGTTGTGACCTCCGAAACCTTGGTTGTACTATGGTTCTGTGTTACTTGCTTAGTGTTGTGGTCTGGCGCAACAGTCCTGGTGTCACTAAAATATAGCGGGCTTTCCCTAAAACTGTCTGTCAATCGTCTTCTTGCGTTTTTTTTTGGTACTATTTGCGTTTTTCCGGAGCGAACTTAATGGAGACTTACACAGTTTTTTGAGGACCTCTATCTCTTGATTTAGTGCCGTTATTTTCTTTTTTAAATCTATGTTTTCTAGGATAGTACTATCTAATTCGTTTTGAGTACTCTCGAGATTACCCTTTAGTTTATTAATTTCCGCTTGCATCTCGTCTTTAAGGTTGGAATCGATATTTGTTGACAGGTCTACACTTCTCGCAAATAACTCTTCGGATAAAGTTGAATTAAGGTAGTTATCATTAGGTATAGATTCTAACGATTTAGATTTTTGTGTAAGCTGGTGTCTTCTTAAAGTAATGTTGTTCGTTGATTCCATAATTAAATTATTATGTTCAATTATTATATTATTCAATTATTGTATTCAATTTTTATTGTATTCAATTATTATACTCAAATATTATCTTCAATTATTATATTCAATTATTATATTCAATTTTCAGATTTTATATGAGCCAGTCTAAATATCCAGCACAGAGTATATTCCTTCTCGCTGGCAACACAGTCTTTTATAATCGGCATGAATGGCCGGCTTTATTGTCTCTGCTTCTTAATTGTCATTCGTTCATTTGTCCAGCACCAAAGAGTAGTTCTTACCCTTTTACCTTACCCTTTTAGTATCAGGCTTGAACCCAAATCGAGACTCATCGCAAAATTAAATTTTATCCCATTGTTCCCGGGTCCATGTAATGTGTTCCCTACACCATTCATTTCGACGAGCGCGATTCCCGTGACGTGTCGGTGGGCACTTACGTCTCTTTATACCAGCTATCTGTTACTGAAAGTAGCGTCCAAGTCGGTTTAGACCTTTTAATATCGGCTGGCTCAAACCGACAAAAATTGTAACTACTTACAGTATTTATTTTTGTATGCATTATGTAATCTGCTGATATTGCAAACATACAGTTCAATTTTATCCATTTAGACTTATAAACTCCAAAACTCAAAGAGTTAATTATTGTGGCATATTCTTATTCATCAATACTTACTCTGTAATCATCGTAAAAATTGCAATGTCCTGCAATGTTCCTCAATCCTGCTTTCAAAGACGGGTCGCTCCAGTTAATATAGAATCCTGTTAAATGCAGTTTATGCAAAAACTTCACTATAGTGCTGCTATACTGTCATAGTAATCTGATTAATAATGAGTTTGTTATTTGTGCTGTAAGTTATAAACATTGTTGCGAGGTCCTGTTTGATTTTCTACACAAACCGAGGACTTCAATACCAAGTTTTACGTTAAAGCGTTATTTTAGTACTTGCAAAACTGAAAGCTTTGTGTTAGAATCCACCACTAAATTGACAGTTCGCTAATTTATTACTTCTAAATGATTTTGCTCGAATTATTTGGGCGATTCAATTTAAATATTCAATTAATTACTCGTGTTTTGATTTTACAATTTATCGTCAACCCTGAGTTCTTTGATGAAAATGACACCACCTATTGAGTTTTGGACATACCTACATTCAGAGTTGCACCTATTAATATTGCTGACATCTTCCTACCTTTAGATTACCTTCCAGTAAAATTTTACCTGCAATTTATTTGCAAGATTTCATGAACTATACGAGAGCGCAGTCGACTGAAAGAAGATGAGAAAGGAATGCTTATGTGGTTTGGACACGTGGAGCGAATGAGTGAAGAAAGAATGACGAATCAAATAAATAAGGGAAATGTGTGAGGGCAAGTCGTTTGCGGCAGACCTTGTCGGACATTCGTCGACCAAATTGGAGACGTCCTAAGAAACGGAAAGGTCCGAAGTACCCGAAACCGGGGAGCAAGTATAAAAAGAGTAATGAGTGTAGGGGAAGCGCGTGAGGTTTGTAAGGATAGAAGCAAGTGGCGTTCTGTTGTCTCTGCCTACCCCGACGGGAAAAAGGCGTGAGAATATGTATGTATGTATTTCCTGTTTAATCAGCGATTGAATGAGCGTATGGTTTAAATGTCATTTACGGATTTGTATAGTCCACTGTTGTAAGACTCTCCCAAGTTGTCGTAGTTCTCCCAAGTCTGCACAAGTGAATCATATAGGTATACGATAACGATGCTGATGCTTATCTACTAATTATAGTGCAGCCTCACATCTACTTAATTACGGAAATTCAACTCAATTAAATTCAATTCAATTCAATTTATTTATATAAATATATACACAATACATAATATAAACACACATCACCATCTAGTCCCAAACTAAGCACAGCTTGTTCTATGGGTACAAGACACTATGGGTAAAGAAAAATTTAAAACTATTGGTATTCTTACTGTAGCATCACAATATATTTATGCCAGTGTTATGCATGTACGACTACATATAAATTCTTACAAAATGAATAGTGACATACACAATATTAATACTAGGAACAGGCACAAATTATGTGTACCATATTTCCGTTTACACAAAACGCATAGCTCTTTTATTGGGCTTAGTATAAGAATCTATAATAAAATACCGAGTAATATTTTAGACTTGCCTTTAAGGTCGTTTCAGACAATTGTTAAAAATAATCTTTTACTAAAGGCATATAATAGTTTAAATGAGTATTTTGACGATAAGTACGCTTGGAAATAAATATTCTTTTATTAGGTCAATTTATTTTTATTATTAGGTCAATAGGCAGTTTTATAGTGTAGTTAATTACCGTATTCTCTTTTTATGCTACATTTGCGTTCTTGTTCTACTCTTTTTATTATAATTTATTGGATTTGTAAGGTGAGGGTAACTCGTGGTCATGAACTGCTAACTTATAGATTGTAAATTGCTGCATTACTTTTCGGAACATACTGTTCCACCATAGATCAGAACAGTCATGTTCGCGAGTTGCTTACATCAAAAGACGTAAGTGGATGCTCCTGTTTCACCATATTCACTTTGGGAGGCTTAATAAATGAACATAATTTATTGCTTGAGTATGATATCAATAACTATTAACTTTTGCAATAGTAGATAACTCACAATGTGAAACAGTTGCAGCTCCTTACAAATATAACATGTAAAACCATTATACTGGCAGTTAAAAAGAGTGGCCACGAGTTTTATTGCCCGTTCTTTCTCGTGGTTCTACCTATTGCATTGCGAACGTGGCAGTAAATGTAAATGTAGAATCATCTAGTAATTAACTTTAACTTTTGACGTTCATAAGCGTCACTTTGTGGCCTAAATGAATAAATGATTTTGAGTTTGAGTTTGAGTTTGACAATGGATTGACATACATATTTTTTAATAAGGATACATATATACCTTACAGATTAACATACATACAATATACAATTTTTGTTAGTAAATATATTTATAAACTATGTTAGAAATGACGTTACTAACAAGATTTCTTCGATGTTTCCAGATGAGTCCCCAACAAACGTTTGCGCTGATTCTGTTCGCGGTTGCGTTGTGCTACGCTCATGAACAGAAGTATTGCGGGCGATCCCTCGCGTGCGCCATAGCTGTACTGTGTTATGAGAGAGCCGCTGAGACCATTGACAAGAGATCTGAGGGAACTATGAATAGTAAGTTATATATATAAAATGGTTATTTTTGTAGCGTTACGTTATGGAGAAATTGGATGGATTTCATGCATGAGTAGGAATATGTTGTCTGAGCTATAGCTACTAGTCCTACAACTGATATGCCCCATAATAAGTGAGTAATAGAGGAGTTGGAGCGACACTGCGTAGATACCGCTAGGTAGTATCTGTATTCTGAACATGACTCTACGATTCACAATATTTGATAGTGACTTCTTAAAATGTATTTTTATTTTTCATATAGCTTTATGCTTGTATTTCCGAAGGGGTAGGCAGATGTGTAATATTACACCCACATTTCAATCTTATTCTACTAAACATTAACACAATAATAAAGTGGCACACAAACAGCCCGTATATTAGATAATTAAAGGCTTACTCATCATCAATCATTTGGCTAACAGTTTTGTAAACGAAATTAACCTACTTAACCCAAAAAAATACGCCTGTAGTGGCTTAACCCTTAGCCCTTAATTAACCCAAGCGTTGCTGATCATTAATACTATTCCCTTGAGCTAAAAGAATTCTGTACATTATAGTGTAGCATCTGGTTATCTGCTACAGCTATTTGTAAAAGTCTAAGGAGAACAATTTATTACTCAAGCCGGTGCAATCCATCAGTACTTAATGCAAACTGCGTCTGTTTTATAGAGGGAATAGGATTTGTCTTACTATCGAACGGGAATAATAATGCCAAGTGATTGTGGTGTGCTTGTTAGAAATATGGCTATTTGGTATGTTAACACCAGAGACGCTACGGTGTATCCATCTACAGAATATGGGGTTATAAGCATTGCCTTTAAAATATGTTAAGTAATTATGACTGAGAATCACATCGCATCATCGCTTTGTTTCATTCTATAGATTGGCTAATATTGTTAAGATTTAGCAGCTCATGTTTCTATGTATATTATTATAAGTATTTTTGTCTGGTTTACCTCAGCTGAGTGTTGTTTGGAACAGGTGTGCAGGACACGTGCTTATGACATTTTTGTACTGGGAATTTACTAAAATTTCCAATCAACTTTATGTGCTTCTAGCATTGTTGAATACTGAACTGTATTTTTTTAATCATGTTTGTCTAAGATGTCAAATAATAATATTACCATCTCATTCCAGATGCGATTCTCAACCCTTACTACAAGGAGCAAGAGCTTCAATACGGTTGGGCCTGGCCTCCTCGCAAAGCTAGGGCCCTGTCGCTTCCCTCCCGTGGCAAACGTCCCGTTGTCAATGAGTGCTGTGACAAGCCGTGTTCCTTCAACGAGCTTATGTCTTACTGTGATTACTAAGTACATACACATATACACAAAAAAATAAATAGTAGTTAATAGATTTTTGTCTGGGGAAATAAATTTTTAAAATTAAGCCTGTACATTGTTCTATGCTGATAGAATTAATAAGATTTGATAAATTTACGTTTACGTCTAAAAATGCCTAAGATTTTATCAAAGTAACACCCAATAATCAGTATTCAGTCAACATAGTTACACTGAAAATACAAAACCAAATTTTAAATTTTCTCCGATAAATATGAACTTAAATATTTACCTTCGTTTAAAACAAATCCCTTCGTAGGCAACACTGAGAGAAACGCTATTTATCTATATTATTATTTCATCTCGATGGATGAACATAAATCATTATAAAACGGTGGATAATCCCCAGATAGTGGATCGTAGCTCAGACAGTCATTTATGTGGACTTTAAACTTTTTATCGTAGATAAATGTTGTTTATGAGTGAAAATATTTTATGTAATAATAAATTTATTGTTGTTGCAATTTTATAGTTTTATTTTAAGATGTATTCTGTTTAGTCTAATTTGTAATTTCAAACTTGAAATATCTGGCGCTTGGCTGTAGATAATTAAGATAAATGTTTGTTAAATTACCTTCTATAACTAATTGAATTAGGCGTTACCTGGGTCAAATTTATTGTAAATTAGAGCTTAATGGTGAGCAAAACATCGTAATGAAGTTCATAAGTACACCTGAATGTTCTTAGTAATCTTCTCGAGTCTTGTAGTCGCAAGAGCTCTTCACTAAAAATATCGTAGGTACTTAGCATTAAAATGCTTAGTTACGTGTTACAACGTCTTTTTTTCATTAATATTATTTAAAAGAAGTCGCCTCTATTACGTAACTTTTTAATAAATAATTACTATTTCAATGTTATATTCATTTCGGGACATCTTCAGTGTAGGTATGAGCCAAATGTTTCTGTATCTCGAATTATCTTTCATGTCGTGATCATCTAAGTTATTTTGCTATCCCTACAAATAGTAAACACGATTAATATTCATTAAAAGAAGTCGCCTCTACTACGTAACTATCCAGTATTTTTTTTATATTGTGTTTTAAACTTTCTTCACCAATAATGGTTTCTATATTGCTGTGCACTCAGATACTTGCGCGCTAATTCCACCAACGAGAGCTTTTACAGCGGTATTTACTCATAAAACTTTTAAAGCCCAGGTTCTTTCATTGTATCTTTTTGATGTTAATTGCATCTGCTCGTAATAATCTCTTTGTTTACGCCCATTATGCGCTAGGAATTCAAAATGGGATCCAATCCTTCACAATGAAACGCTGTCGCACTGACAAGTTGACGTCATCGCTGCATACACTATTCATTGCGCGTTTTCTTGGCGGTGATTGAGCTTGGAGAGCATTGTAAGCTGTGAATGTAAGTGTCGGTGGATAGTGTAGCGTTTGGAGGTGTGAGAGCGGAATGAGTTTTGCGGTCGCATAGTCTTGCTATATGGTAGTAGGTATAAATTTTTTAGTGATTTGGTATTCAAGTCACGGCACACTCTAGGCGTTTGCCGGCGACAGCGAATGCATTCGGTTTAGCATAAAGTTTCTTTACTGTATCTGGTTTTTGTATACGAGCGGTCTAGACGTTGCTGGAAGCTTAAATGAGTGGTGCTCATTTAACTAATACTCGTTATTTCATCAACTAGTTAGTCTCTATGACTTTACTCGTAAATTGTATGTACAGTGTCTATTTTATTTATTTTATACTATTAAAACTATTCAGGCTTTGACTTATTGGCCAGTCTTATAACAGAACATGGACTAAATATAAAACGAAGTTTAGACCTAGCCTTACTTTAAATGTGTATAGTGTAGGTTAAAAACAGAAACACTCTGCGAATCAGTGCATTAGTCTCTTCAATAGGCTATTATTGCATTCCTCTTTGTTTTGCACTAATAATAGTTGAAGAATATAATCGTCTCATCGTATTACTTAAAGAATATCATAAATATAATATACTGAGATCGTCGGTCTGCACGTGTTAACAATAACAAGACTACATTCCCGGTTTCCTTTGAAAGAAAACTGTTCAAACTCAGTAGTAAGATGTTGCACTCAACATACAAATTAGATATTGTTCCGTCGCCAATATTCTGCCGCTCATACTGTATTTACTTGCACATATACTCGTATATACGATATACATGATTGTATGATACTACTGAGGTAAAGCGATACGACTTGTGAAACAAATATGCTGGATGACAGACTTTTGGTAACCTTATGATAATTATGGGAGTGAATGAAGCAAGAGAGATATGTCAGGATCGTTGCAAATGGCGTTCAGTAGTTTCTGCCTACCCCTCCGGAAAACGGGTGTGAGTCTATGTATGTATGTATGATAATTCCGTAGACTGATAGTAGGTAGTGATTTCCTTAGTCACTTATGCTATGTGCTACCAGCAGAGATTTATCCGAGTATATACAATGGAATGTGACTAGGGCGAGAGCCTGGTGTATTTGCTTTTCGCCATGCCACAGGTTCCTTCGGTCTGCCCTGTACCAAGCTTTGAGGGTTCTACAAACTAGTATGACTTATGCCAAATATTTCACAAAAGGATCTCTGAATAGAAAAGTATAAGAGCAAACTTGTAATAATTTTAAAAACTTGTCTAATTTAGGGCAGCGGCAAATAGTGAATATCAGACTGCTAGGCAGAGGGTCGCGAGTTCAAACCACACAGCACGCACCACTTTCGAAGTTAATTCCGTATCTAGTTATAAATTTTTATCAGTCCTTTATATTGTCCCACTGCTGGGCACGAGCATCTTCTCACTATGAGAAGGGTAAGGCCATAGTCCACCACGCTGGCCTAGTGAGGGTTGGAAGACTTCACATGTCTTACGAGAACATTATGGAGAATTCTCAGACATGCAGGTTTCTTCACGATGTTTTAATTCACCGATTAGCAAGCGATAATTAACAATTTAATACGCACTTAACTCCGAAAAGTCATTGGTGCGTGCCGTGGATTCGAACCCGAGACCCTCTGCATAGCAGTCTGTCGGTCTCACCACTTAGCTATCGCTGCTTATTATTGAGTTCTCCATTATGTTTTTGAAAGACAGACTGTGAAATCTGCCAGCCCGCACATGGCCAGTGGGGTGGACTATGGCCTAACCCTTCTCATGATGAGAAGAGACCCTTGTCCAACGTTTATAGACAAGACTGACACCGATGATGTCTAATAAATAATAAACTGGACTTAAAAATCTACAGAGCGAGCTACACATAACGACAAATTATTCACCGGTATATTTACCTATATCAGTTATTAGCACTGCTGGTATCTTATCTGCAAGTATTCTTTAAGTTAAGCTTTAAGTGCAACTATAAGATTCTCTTGTAGTTTACCTTTAAACCTAAAATGAATATTTTTAAAACCGTAACCAAACTCTCATGCAAATAAAGTATTATGTGTATTATGATCTAAAGTTCTGACTCGCGAATGGGAATTGTTGTAAAATGTTGAAGTTAGCATACTTATTATCTTGTTAGGTCCTTGTTTGATATTTCACTAAACAATTTTTAGTAGAAATGTATCTAATTTCAACTTGTGGAGTTTTAATTTTAAGTTTTTTTTTTTAATAATGGCCCACTTCTCCATCATGTTCCAGATTATCTGTCAGTTTCGTGGACACTAACACTTCAAAGAATCATAAATTTACGTTACAATGTGAAAAAGCATCCTGAAACTAAATGCAACAGTAATTCCGACGAATTCTGGTAATCTACATTATTAACTCTTGTGACGCTCTGCTATTCCAAAAAATAAACCCATTTTCCCCTTAAGTATGTGTTTTCCACCATAAGTAAATTGCAATATCAGTAGTCTATCACAGATATTTAATTACTTGATATTTGAAAGTAGAGTTGATATCACAATCAATCAAATCCCAATCCCTTTGTAATGAATAGCAGCTTCTTTAACGGATAAGGTTAAGGCAGACAGTGCAGACACCCCGTGACAATAACTAGGTGAAATATAGGTATAGGTCGGTTCATGAAAGATGACCACTGCGCAGAAATCATTTTTTAGGTCCCCGTGAAGTTGCGGGGTGAGTCGCGGGTGGAATGCCAATGGAGTGTCTCCATTCTTGACGCATTCCCTAAATGCGTCAAGAATGGAGCCAAGCCATTGGTGCACGAATGTACAGATGCGCGACGGCCGCCATTTATGGTCAACTTTCGTGAACCGATCTATACTTTGGTATACGTTTAATAACAGAATATTGTACGAATATCATAAATCGTATGATAGATTAAAGCATCGGGGATTTACAGGTTGACTGCACGGTGGGTGCAGTGGGTTAAGCGGTCGCCTTGTCACTTGACACTGCACCGATTGTGGTGGGTTTGATCCCCATACGAGACAACACTTGGTGTTATCCATAATCCATATTGTCGTTTCGAGTGTACATTGTGTACTTGTATGTGTCTATAGTGCCTTGCGACACAGAATTTTCTAGTGCGGGAGTAATCTTAAAAGAAAAGGAGTTTCAATATCATCCGTGATATAAATACAGACCGTATTTGTTAGTTCTGTGACGCACATCAACTTCCAACCACAGATTACAGGCGATATTGGTTATGCCTCAAGGTGGATGGCTAAAGTGCTTCCGATGCATCGTCAGGGGTTGAACCTGTATCTGAAGTCTGCGATCACTTCGGCATTTGATTACATCGATCTATGATGTGATGTAGGTGGCAATTTGGGCGCCAATTTTATAATTTACTAGAGGATGTCCGCGTTTACACCCGCGTTATTTAAGGCTACTCCTCTGCTTCCGTCGCTCATAGCGTGATGTTATATAGCCTCTAGCCTTCGTCAATAAATAGGCTATATAACACTGAAAGAATTTTCAAATCGGACCAGTAGTTCCTGAGATTAGCGCGTTCAACCAAACAAACAAACTCTTCAGCTTTATATATTAGTATATAAGATGTGTGTTTTATATCTCTATTTTGGTAGCAATGTTGTCAATTCTTGTCGCTTCTGTGAATACATAGTCTAATTTCGAAATTAAAATCTAATAATCCGTCATAGGAGCAATGGAGCAAGGGCCTATTTTCTTATACTCACTTAACTAAAATTAGTTTTTTGCTGTTTACTATGAAGCCATAACGTAAGAAAAGTCATGTTTTAGAGACTTAAAACTAAATTACGTACACACAGCTACAAGTCAAGCTTAACAGTTGCTGTACAATTTCAATATTTATTTCCTATGCCATAAGAACTGTACATAGGTCAAAGTGTTTAGCTTGATGACTACATGATGTGTACATATTTGACAGTAATTGAAGCGCGTCTTAGAACCCTAAATTAAGTGATGTACATATCCTTACTTAGACATTAAGATTAGATTAGGTTTCATTTAAATTATAAAATTATGTTTCTTTTATGTATATAATTAATTGAAAGCAAACAATAAAGAGTCGAGTGATGTCATGCTCAACAGAATAACTTACGCTGTCGTATACACGCAAGAGAAAAACCTTAAGACCAATAAAATTTCAATGCTCACCATATCCCCAATTTCGTATCTCCATGTTACCCCACCCCAGCCAGGTAAGTCCCAGTTTAGCCTGAAGTGTTGTCCCTGGCCGTCGGGCCACTTAGGGGCGTGCCTTATCTGCAGATTGACGCGGCAGGTATACCTACTGCAGATAGCGTTCGACTCGAGAGGCCCAAAAGTGAAGATCGACCTCTTGATGCGTAAGCTTCTCGTATTGATTTCTACTTCATTTTGTTAATGTAAATTTTAACAAAATTTATCCTTGCCCGCGTTTTAAGCATCTTTTATTTTCACATATTTTCTTTGTGCGATTTTTGCTCCACTATCTTCCTACGAGGTTTAATGCTGAAGACTATCCTTGGGTGCATAAGTAGCAAGAAAATTATGTAAAAAAAGTTTCTTGTCTACTTCTCATGGTTTATTCCTAAGCTAGTCACCAATTTGTTGCTAGGTATTTTCTTACAATTTATTTTTGTGTAGACAGGGTATCGCACATAGCGATAGGCATGGAGATGTTTCTATGTCTGTGTTGGGAATCAAACTACACTCTCTCAATCATACTTCTTTCTTACTCTCACCACGGTACCAAAAATCATACTTATCTATACTGAGATTATAAACCTGAAAAGATGGTTTATTTTAACATGGCCTTAAACTACATGTTAAGTATTTATTGTTTATTAGATTATAAAGTATTATAGTATAAGATTATCCAGACTTAATGTATCCATCCACTGAAATGTAAACATTATTGAATAAAGATTATTATTATTATTGTGGTTTACGTCTTGTAAAAAATCTCAGCATATGCTGGTAAATATGATGAACCTATCACGGGCCTAAGCCAAGTGGGTTTGTTCAATGTGTAGCGTTGTCGGTGTCTGTGTGATGGATGTGAGGAATCGCCTAACTATGGAACATGTATCAATGATAACGGATTTCTGGAGTGATATAAATAAATTTTTGTGTAAACCTAATTCTTTTAATGATGCATGTAGAGATTTTGGGATTATTCCTGTTGACGAGATGATGATGGGTATAATTTTAACCGTATGTTGATGCCACATTTGCCGGATTTCGTCAGCAAGGGGAATATATTTTTGTATTTTGTCTGTGTATTTCTTTCTTATATTTTCTGAGTTAGGTATTGCAATGTCTATTAAATAAGTTAATTTAGAAGCTTTCAGTGTTAAAATTATATCTGGTCTATTATTTGTAGTGGTTTTATCTGTTATAATATCTCTATCCCAGTAAAGTTTTATATTTTCATCATTTATTACATTTTTGGGTTTATATTTATAATTGGATCTACATTTTCTACTAACTTATACTTTATTGCTAACTGAGCGTGTATTTGTTTAGCTACATTGTTGTGTCGTTCGGTGTACTGCTTATTGGCTAGGAAACCAGATCCTCTGGTTATATGATCTATTGTTTCTTGGCTGGTGTTAAATAATCTACATCTGTCTGAGACTATTGCTGGATCTTTTATTATATATTTTTGATAATTTTTAGTTTTAATGATTTGGTCTTGTATCGCAACCATGAAACCTTCTGTCTCCTTGTAAATATTTCCCTTATACAGCCATGCATTGGATGCTTCTTTATCTATGAAATCTTGATGAATTTGATTCGGAAATTTGCCATGTAAAGAGTTTGCTTCCAGCTATTTAATTTTTGCTCATCCGTAACTATGCTGTCTGTAAGTGTACTTCTGTCATTTAGTTTTAGTGGTGTACCTGATGTCGGTATAAGTGTGAGTGCTTTGTGAATAGGGCTACTATTGGCTTTATCTTGCATGTATGCGCGTATGTTGCGAATTTGGTTGTTGTGTAAATTCTTTATGTCTATAAATCCTCTTCCACCTGATTTCCTTTTTAAATTAAACCGTTCAGTTGCTGAGTTTATATGATGGATATGGTGTTTGTTACATGTTTTACGTGTAAGTCTGTTAAGCTTATCTAGGTCTGTGGCTGTCCATTTTATTATACCGAATGAATAAGTCAGAACCGGGACTGCATATGTATTGATTGCTTTGACTGTATTCGTACCAGATAGCTCTGTCTTCAAATTTTTTTTTTAATATTTATGTAAGAGTAATAAAAATGTATTTATAATATTTGTTTACAATTAACAATATAATTAAATTAAATCTTAAAATAATAAAAAAACGAATTAATTTATACAAGGGAAAATTCAAAAAATTAAAAATTAAAATTTAGAAGGCGTCATGAAACTCATCCGCATCGCAGTCAATTGGAAGCGTGCCCAGGAAATTTCAAAATTTTGTTTAACCTGTCTGTGTATTTTTAGTAAGTTCCTCTTTTATACTACTATCATCTAGTCCTATATTCTGTTAATAGCCTAAGTATTTGTAAGTATCTGTTATTGTCATTGTATCTATTAACGAATTTTGTTGCGATTGTAAAGTGAATGGATCTGTGGTGTGATGTTTTCCGCGTACAATACTATTTATCTTACATTTATCTAAGCCGAAATTCATTTTAATGTCAGTGCTGAAATTTTCTGTCACTTGTAATAAGTTGTATAACTGTTGTTTATTGGCTCCATATAACTTTATATCATCCATATATAATAAATGTGTGATATTTGTCTTACTTTCTCGGTGTAGTAAATAACCTTGTTCTGTTTTATTAAGCATTCGTGATAATGGGTTTAGTGCCATACAGAACCATAATGGACTGAGTGAGTCTCCTTGAAATATACCGCGTGCAATTTTGATGGTACTTGATTGAAGAATACCTGATTCGGTGTTAATATTGAGAATAGTCGACCATTGTTGCATTGTTTTAGTTAAGAAACGTATTACAGTATTGTCAATTTTGTACAGTTCTAAAATTAGAATCAAACACGAATGAGGAACGCTATCATATGCTTTCTGATAATCTATATAGGCATAATAGAGATTGCGGTGCGCTTGCTTTACTTGATTATGTATTTCTGCGTCTATTGCTAACTGTTTTTTACATCCCTTCGAGCCTTTTCGACAGCCTTTTTGTTCCTCAGCAATTAAGTTATTATTTGTGTGGGGATTGAAAAATACAGCGAAACGACCAGGCGAAACTTTAAACGGTTTATTTAATAAAATTTGCACAAACAACTTGAAAATATATATATATATATATACGTCTTTACAGCGTCGCGCGTCGTGATCCTCGTCCTGCGAATTTAATTATGCAAATTCGCCATTCGTCTCCTTTCTCGCTCTCACATCCGTCCTCTCACTCGCGTCGTTCGGATACACATAAAAACATTATTCACTCAATCTATCAAATATTCGGATACATTCCATTCCCACATTCGGCCGTCCTGCTCTTAGTCTGTCCTCAGACTAAACACATGAAAAGAAATCTTAAATACTACAGAATTACACAGTAAATCTTATGAGATATGTTTGAGAATGGTAACAATAATAGTAAACCCATAAAAACATTACAAATGTGGTACATCTCTAACAATACTGGTTACATTATACTTAGTACACAAAAAATCAACATAGCTAAAATGTTAAATATGCTGAAAATAGGAACATTACGGTTATCAGTCATTCATCCTTCTATACTTAAAATATGATGTTTTAAAATATAACATACCAACCATTTTTCACTCTGTGTCACTTGTATAGTCAGGCCATGGTTTCATATGGTCTGCTGATGCTGTAGTTCTGTGAGGACCTTACGCTTGTGAGTCAGCCTTCTCAACATCGTACCTATCATTTCTCTTCACCCTTGCCACCTTGTAAGGTCCCAGGAACTTAGGCTTGAGCTTGAGGCCTGGACCAAATTGAGTTCTCTTCACTGCAACAAGTTCACCCTCTTTATACTTCCTACTTTGCTTCCTCTTCTTATTGAAGCTTCTTTTATTTTCCTCCTGGATCTTTAATATTTGTCTCTTAGCACTCTTCCTAAGTTCTTCCCTATCTTCCATGAAACTGTATCTTTCTTCCTGCATTAATAAATCTAATATTTCAAGATCCTCCTTCCTTCTCATTGTAGTTCCCAGGAGCAACTGGAAAGGAGTATTGTTTATGCTTCTGTGGTATGTGCTGTTAAGTGCCCTTTGAACCCTACTCACCAACTTGTACCATAACATGGGTTGCTCCACTGATAGTTTAGTCAGGACTGAGATTATCGTCCGATGCACTCTCTCCACTTGTCCATTACTTCTTGGAACTCCAGTGGTTATTTTCACGTGCTCTATTCCCTCTTGCTTACAGTACTCGGCAAAATCGTTGCTTGTGAAGGCAGTACCTCTGTCTGAGATGATCCTTGCAGGGTTACCAAACTCTTGCTGATGTACTTCCAGCTTCCTCAATACTTCTTGAGTAGATGTACTCTTGGTAGGAAACAACCACACGAACTTAGTAAATCCATCTACAACTGTTAGAACATAATTATACTGCTTGCGGGTTTCAGTAAGACATAAAGACATATTTATTTCTGCATTTTGGTTGTTTACAACACTTATACATGTCAAAACCCTATTCTAGATGAGGCCGGCTTTTCCTAGCTAAATGACTTCTTGAGAAGAAAAGCCGAAACAAACTCAGAGTCATTAATTTTTTTTGTCACTTCAATTTCTTTAGTCTTTTCTTGATCTTTTAAAGTCCAGACAAAAAAAGGGTTTAGTATGCAAGTACAATGCAGGAAATCATCTGACGCTTTTGACTGACTCGGCCCACTGATGGCCCGCATTCAACAGCAATCGTACGGCTCAACCTTGATTGAGGGAGCCAGCACGATCTGTATCACTATGCCTCCACGCCATCAGAAGGTGTATGCATAAGCATGTCAGCCTAAGCCATCAGACAGGTTGCCACAACTATTTGCTTAAATGTTTAATAATGCCCACATCGTACTCACAACTTTACATGCTAATACATAGTAAAATACATGTTGTAAACAATATGTAAAATTATAAAAATTTAAACAATAAAATGTCATATATTTAAATGTCAAAAAATATTATTGTATGTCAATTTAAGAATGTCAAAAAAATTAAATAATAATATATTACTTAAGTAATTTTAAATGTCAAAAGAAAATAACAATGTCAAAACAAAATAAATAAAATTACAAATGTCAAATCAAAAATGTCAGAATGTAAAGATATAAGTACTACAAATGTAAATAAAAATATTGTCACTAATTTCAAAATGTCAAAATTCATAATGTCAATAATTCATAATTTAATGTCAATTCATAATTTTTAAACTCAATTCCAGGCGTTTTTGTCTGCTAAATAATCTTTAACTGTGTAATAAGCTTTTGAACACAAGCTCTGTTTAATAAATACTTTGAATTTATTAATACTTAGTTCCTGAATATTACCTGGAATTTTATTATAAAAACGTATGCTTTGACACTTGTATGAGTTACTTATTTTTTGTAGTCTAGTTGAAGGTAGAACAAGTTTGTTTTTGTTTCGTGTATTTATTTTATGAATGTCGCTGAATTTAGAAAACATATTTATATTTTTCCTGACATATAACAAGTTCTCATAAATGTATTGTGATGCGACAGTCATTATCTTAATTTCTTTAAATTTTTCCCTCAGTGAATGCCTTGAACCAAGACTGTAGATTGCACGAATAGCCCGCTTCTGCAGTACAAACACAGTTTGAATGTCAGCTGCGTTGCCCCATAATAAAATTCCATATGACATTATGCTGTGGAAATAACTAAAATATACTAATCTGGCTGTATCTATATCAGTTAACTGACGAATTTTATAAACCGCGTACGCTGCAGAGCTAAGTCTATTCGACAACTGACCTATATGTGGGCCCCACTGTAGCCTAGAATCTAAGGTTATGCCTAAGAATACGGTGTTATCTATAAGATCCAACTCTTCTCCATTCAAACATATGTTAGTTTCTTGAAAATCGTATACATTTTGTTTTTCTTTCATTTAACAATAAATTGTTAGCAGTAAACCATTGAACTACTTTAGAGAGAGCGTTATTTACATCGTCATTATTTGATTGTTCTCGTCTAAGTTTAAAGATAAGTGATGTATCATCAGCAAATAACACTATCTCTTCATTATTTTGCATAATATATGGCAAATCATTAATATATACAAGGAAAAGGAATGGACCAAGAATTGAACCTTGCGGCACTCCCATTGTGACCACTGAACCCATAGAAACTTTTCCATTTACCTCAACTCTCTGTATCCTATTACTCAAATATGACGTTAGGAGATCCAAAGCAGTGTTCTTAACTCCATAGTAATGTAATTTCCTGATCAATATTTCATGAAAAACGCAATCAAAAGCCTTAGATAAGTCACAAAAGACTCCTAGAGCATCATGCGACTCCTCCCAGGCATCAAAAATACTATCTAAAAGCTCAACTCCAGCATCGGTAGTTGAGCGACCCCTAGTAAAACCAAATTGTTTTTCATGTAACAGCTTATTGTTATTAAAATGAGTTTGAAGCTGGCCTAGAATTAATTTTTCAAAAATTTTACTAAATGTGGGTAGCACAGATATTGGCCTATAATTTGTGGGGTCAGATGTGCTACCTGATTTAAATAACGGAATTACTTTACTACTTTTCATTTGATCAGGAAACACACCACAGTCAATGCATCTATTGAAAATTATTGCCAGTTCAGGTGCTACTGTGTTGATTATGGATTTCGTAATCACAACAGAATTGCCCCAAAGATCACTAGTCTTCTTCAAATTAAGGGTATTAAAAGTTTTTACAATATCTTTGTCAGTGACATAACTAAATCTAAATTCCATGTTACACCTATTGACATTTTGTTTTAACAGAGATTCGGCGTCATTGGGGGATGAGTTCAGAGATTTAGTGGTTGAGACTGGAATGTCTGTGAAGAAATTTTCAAATGCTGTGGCAACCTCAAAATCTGATTTTATTATCTTTTTATTTACTTGAAGCGTGTAATCGTTACTTTTGCTCTTGACCCTTCCAGTCTCATTGTTTATAATATCCCACGTTGCTTTTATTTTATTGTCACTGTTTTTAATTTTTGATTTTAAATAAAGTGTCTTAGCTTCACGACAAATCTTTTTAAATAACTTAGAATAATTTCTTACGTATTGACAAAATTTTTCATCATTTTTATTAATTACTCTCTGTTTTCATATAATTCGTAAAGCTTATTTCTACTTTTATAAATTCCAGTGGTTGCCCATTCACTGAAGGATGTAGTACCAGCAACTGAGATCCTCTTAGGGACAAAGATAGAACTGAATATAGTACAGTACATGTAATAATAATAATAATAATAATAATTTATTAATGCAAAAAAGTATGTTACATGGCACCTATAATTAATACAGCAACGTAATTAGTCATTATAAGAGGAACCCTGTCTCCCAAACTAGGTTATACCTGTATCTTGAGAGACAGTAATTCGGTTGTGAGAGTATACTCATTATAATACAATGCAAGTGGGACATAATGACAATCTATCGTTTCTTCAAATTAGTGTTAGGCAACATCTATTTTTGTGTGTGTGCACCTATATGCGTGTGTGTGAGGGTGTGTGTATGTGTATGTGTGTGTGTACGTGTATGTGTGTGTGTGTGTGAGGGTGTGTGTGTGTGTTCGTTGCGTGAAATTACACTATTTGATGAAATTGAGTAATAATTCCGTTTTATGATAGTCGAGTTGGAGCAACCAGTTTGTGAGAATGTTTTTTGTTTTATATTTATTTAAACTTAGAATATTTAGTTGTTTATTAACTTTTTGTAGATATAAGAACTTAATGTAGGAAACTGATGTTCAGCAAAGGAAGTTTTATGTTTTAATGTGGGAATGATAACCGTGCGTTTGTTTGGATTACAAGGAGGTACTATGCTATGGTACCTGAGAGTGATTTGAAGTACAAACAGCTGTCTAACCGTAAGGAGTTTGCAATCGCTGTATAGTTGCACAGTAGGGTATCTAAAAGGTTTTTTGCACATCACCTTCAGAATGGCGCGTTGAGCTCTTTCCAACTTCAGGAGATGTGTTTTGGCTGCCCCACCCCACACTGTTATGCAGTATCCGATCACTGATTGACACAGAGCGTAATATACTACTTTGAGAATGTCAAAACTAGCAGATCGTCTGAGTGATTTAAAAATTTGAATGAGACGAAGAGTTCTATGCGTCAGCGATTGGATATGCTTGTCCCATTTTAATTCCTGGTCAATTAAGACGCCGAGATACTTCACGTTATCTGTTCTAACAAGAGCCGGACAACAACAGGGCAACTGATTTGGCGAACATGAGTGAGCTGTAATCATGAAGGATTGAGATGGAGCTGAACTGTGTCGAATTGCGAAAGGAATATAAAAGGTTTTTTGTAAGTTAATTGTTAGGAGATTAGCATGCAACCATGACATGACAGTAGTTAGGGCAGATTCAGCCTTACGCTTAACCAAGTCCCAGGTATCTCCGTAGACTAGAATTGCGGTATCGTCTGCGTATGCAATGGTTTTACAGTCAGGGAGATTAAGCGTACATAAATCATTCACATAGATTTGGAATAGCGTTGGGCCCAAAATGCTTCCCTGAGGAATACCAAAGGTGACTATTTCTTCATCACTCAAACAAGAACCAATCTTAACCCGCTGTGTGCGATTATTGAGGTAATCTTTAAAAATCTCAAGTTGTAGTCCCCTGATTCCAATTAGTTCCAGTTTAGAAATGAGGAGAGGAACAGAAACTGTGTCGAACGCCTTAGACAGATCTAAGAATATGCCCATGCATTTACTTCGATTGTCCAATTTGTTTGCAACTAATTTTGTGAGATCTAGTACTGCATCCTCAGTAGACATGCCAGGACGGAAACCATACTGATTTTGCGCAATTATTTGGTGTCTGTCCAAAAACTTTCTAAGATTATTATTGAGGACCTTTTCAAATATTTTAGAGAGAGCTGGCAGTACTGAGACTGGTCTGTAGTTGCTGACACAGCTTCTGTCCCCACCTTTGTGGATAGGATGTACGATGGCTTTTTTCAAGGCGTTTGGGAAAGTACCTGTATAGAGACAGCGATTGAACAAGAATGTGATGTGAGGAGCCAAAATATGCCGGGAATCCTTAAGGACTGAGGAGGGTATTCCATCCCAGCCTACTGCGCAATCATTTCTTAGTTGTAAGATGAGAGATTCAATTTCTTCTTTATCTATGTCCAGAATTGCAAGGGAATTAGATGTGGAGTGACGGTTGGGGGGATTGGTAGTATTTAGGTTTGTGAAATTAGAAGATAATATTTTCTCTGCAAGGCTTTTTCCTACATTGGTGAAGTAAGTACAGACGTTATTAGCTGAGTGCTTAGGATTCGAACTGACGCTTAAAAGTTCAGATGCATTGTTTTGCTTATTTTGTGTATTTGTTATTTGCTTAATCGTTTCCCACAAGACTCTCGGATTATTTTTATTTTTTTCTAGTTGGATCTGTTCATATGAAGCTTTTAAATTATTAAGAAGTCATGTCAAAGAAAGAATTGTACAACTTATTGGGATCGTTATTATAGCATAAGTATGGTAGTGTACTTGTGAGTTTATCCTTAAGTCCCTCCAGACGACGCAAAGTTTTTGGCACCACACTCAATTCCTTTCTACCTACTTTTTTAGACTGCATAGCAAATGTTATAGATTGTCCACAATGATCTGATGTTAATTTATTAATTATTTGCTTTCTAACTGGTACAATATCTGTAAATATATTGTCTATACAAGTAGATGTCGTGGAAGTTATCCTGGTGGGTTCCAAAAATAAGCATGCAAGATTATATGATTTGAACAAATTCTTAATTTTGTGGCAATTCAGGGAATCTTCGAGTAAATTAATATTAAAATCGCCACCTACTATTATAGATTTATTTTGTTGGCATAGCTTCCGTAACACATCATCCATGACACTTTCAAAGTTATCATAGAAGGTCAATGGTGGCCTATACACACTCAACACAACAAGTTGGTCCAACTCCACACAGGCTATTTCAACTGTCCGTTCAACAGAGAAACTAACAATGTCACTACGATTCTTAAATTTAAGCAGCTTGTTAACCAAAATCAACGATCCACCATGTATTGCATTTTGTCTGCTGAACGAATTACCAACGAGATGGTTATTAAAATTGCACATGAACTGGTGATCTTTAAGCCAATGTTCTGTTATACACAAAACATCAACGCATTCACCGTTCATGAACAACTCCACTTCTAAATCTTTATTTGACATACCTTGTATATTTTGATGTACCAGTTTTAATACTTGCGAATTTCTAAATGTATTATTAGTTGAATTGGGCTTATTCGTACATACCAGCCCATTATTAATTAAAGTGTTATTGCAAGAGGTATTCTCTACTGTCGAAATATTTAATTTAAATTAATAGAAATGTCAGACTGTGTAGCCAAAATATTGGTTGAATCATTATAAATGTCATTTTGTTGCTGTATAGGGGCAACACGTTTATTAGCCAAATTCTTGGCTGAAATGTCAATACAAAATGCTAGCGACTCAGCTAGTTGTCTTTTATAATAAGAATTCAGATAACAAGTATCTTGCGTCAAATGTAAAGCTTTACTAACATAATTGTTAGAGTCAAAAACCTGAAATTGATCGTTATTGTATGACCAACTACACAAATTTATATTAAGACTATGTCTAATATTATTTTCTTTCTGTGGCAACCCTTTACTGAAAGGTAAAGTGAGCATAACAATTTGATTTAAATTTAATTCACATAATTTACTGTAATAATAGAATAAAAGTCTTTTATTCAAAGATCCTCTTTTACCAAGTAGAATCAATAAAGTTGTATCCTGGTCAAAATTGAAGTTTATAATTTTATCTAAAATAGCAATGGAACTTAACCCAGGCAAACAGTAGTTCATCACTAACCCATCACTATATGTGTTTGCCAACAACTGACCCATACCTTTTCCAATCTCATCACTAAATATTATCACTTTATTTTTATTTTGTAATATAGTTTTACTGTCTAGTTTGTTATTTTTTAATTTATTTACAGTGTGTTTAATATTTGATTTTGTATTGTTTATAGAACTATTTAGCAAAACCGGGTTACATGTTGGCAATGAGCAAGCTGGCGAGTGTTGGAGGTTGAACGGGATGTCATTGTTCAATGGTATTGAGCATTCATTACTATTTGATGCCACCAACTCATTCATTGCCAATATGTACTCTTTCATTTGTAGTTCAGAGCTTTTATATTTATTTGTCATTGATACTAAGTTGTCACTAAGATTATTTAATTCTACCTGCAAATTATTTATTTCTAATTTATGTTTCAAATTATTTTGGTGATGTTTCTGTGAGTAATTTTTTAATTTTTCAAGAGCAATTAATCTTT
Source organism: Euclidia mi (assembly GCA_944739405.2). Lineage (NCBI taxonomy): Eukaryota > Metazoa > Arthropoda > Insecta > Lepidoptera > Erebidae > Euclidia > Euclidia mi. The sequence goes on from OX123185.2 coordinate 96,018,894, forward strand.
CACTATTTAGCTTAACATTTTTTATGAAAAACTTTTGTCTGTGAACTAATTTTTGTGTCTTTTTTATGAATTTGTTTATTTTAACATATTTTTTAATTCTATTCCTACTACCTAACCCCTACCTACCTACCTAATCAATTTTATTGAATTATTTGATTCTTTGCACACTGAAAGACTATTTGGAAGTGATACTTTAAAATGATTTACAACGTGTAAATGAAATAACGCACATCCTCAGACACCCCAATTAGAATAACTTGTTACAATCATAATGCATGCATTGAATTTTGTTGTTTATTTGCGTAAATATTGTTTTTTGAAGAAAGTATAAACTCGATTAAAAGTAAAAAGCGTGGTCACTATAAATTTGTGCACGCACACAAACACATGAAATGGTTGCTATGGTAAACAGACGACAGCGATCTGATAGGAACGAAATACGATACGATATAAACAAAATGTTTCAAATTTAGTCTTTATACAACACTCTGATGGAGGGGGTTTACAAGAATGATGTTTGAGTAATTTGTCAGCTACTGTTGATATTTCCAAAGATATGACTGGTAGTCATTGACTACCTATTTCTTTCCATCGCACTTTTCGGCCTTGGAGTGGACAGTTGACCTTGTATAAAATTATTTATTGTTTGTTAATAACATGCACACGATCCATTGTTTCATAATATTGTAAATGACTATTTAGTTACCTAGCATTATTGATAGATAAAGTAAAAGAATATCAATGAGAGAATAAAGCAAGATCAACGTGTTTAAAGTTGTAAATTAATAGTCACATTAATAGAATAATCAAATAACTTACAGGATAAAATCACATTATTTTAGTCCACTTTCACTGTTCCCTCACGCATCACATCTTTTCACTGTTTCAAAAGCAGCTAATATGTATCAACTTAACTCCTAGGCACTTGTTGTCTCCTCACAATAAACTAGTGATTTAACATTTTCCCACAGTGAAAAAGTCCGGGGGCGACAAGTTAACATCAAGATTATGCAGAACGTTCCACACCAGCACCGTCATGTTGATAATTACAATTTTATTCACACAATTAAAATATTTTTTCGCAACTCTCGCTGACAGATTCCCGATGGATGACTAGATACTTGTCATAACTTGTCAAAGCGCATCGCCAGCAGTTGTCCTTGGCCAGCGCGGGCGACACATTACGTCTCGCTCTTGCCTGTTGATTATTACGTAAGCGAAAGATAGATGATAGATATTTTCGTGGTAAATTGTGTGTATTGTCTTTTGCCGCTATTGTGTTGTACTAATGTGTGCGTTCGTGTGACCGAACGTCGAACCATTAAACAAATGCATTTTAAAAGAAGGCGTTCCGCTTTGACTTAAGTTTTATTTTCGTATATTTCAACTTTTGAAATAAATGAGTGACTATAATTTACGTTTTTTTTATTATTTTAGAACAAAAATTAACAATATGAAAAATTACAGTAATGGATTCAGTAGCCGATTCTGAACAAACTACTTTCAGGAAGTGCATTTAAATTTGTTACATGTTGTATATCAGTAATCATGCTTGGAGCATGAACCACCAGCTCATCGAACAGACTTTGATTTGCCGTCGTAGTGATCTGATCTTGGGTGAATTCTAGATGACTTATTCTACTGTTTGCCTCATGTAACTGTTTGTCTAAGAACTGTATACGGTCAAGGGCTTGTTCATACTGCAAACTACACTCGGCAAACCCGTCCACAATGAGCTGGAGTCCATCCCGAGCACTCATGGCATCAGAGAATTGATTATGTAGCTGAGCCATTTCACATTTTAAGCTCTTATTTTTTTCCAGTAAGTTCAACATTTCTTTCTCGTTATCTTCTCTTTCCTCTATCAGTTTGTTACACAACTCCTTAGAGGTCTTTAATTCAATTAAAGCCAGTTGGAGTTTAGACTCTTCCTGGCGAGCCAAAGCTTTACGAGTCATAATCATAGTGAAAAGATAGAAATACACGTAGTTCAAAGAAAGTAAAGGAGAAGATTGTAATAGTAGTAATAGTAGGGTTTAAAGCTAAATATTATTGTAAAAAAGAACAGCTGATCTCGTCCAAAGTTGTGTAACCAACTAACAAGGTTTAGGTTAAGTTTATTTATTTTTACTATTTATAGGTGGTTATTTAGGAACTTGATAGCACTTTTTATTTGGAAATATACTAATTAACACTATTTTATACGTATAAGTTGATTTTAAATAGTAGTTACAATTTTATACCTGTTTGAAAAATGACAATGCAAATTTAGCCGGTAGATTGGTTGTCAAAAAAGATATCACAATAAACTCACCTTATTTTCACAGAAAACACTAATACGTTTATAGATTATAACAAATAACACATTTATTAAGCAATTAACTTGTAATTAGCTTTAATTATTTTATATTTTTACTTGTAAAAAATACGGGACAAGGTCGGATCAGCTGTTAGCCTTAGTGTTGCCACAGTGCGAACATAGGTAAGTAAGTGCGTAAGTGGTCCTATATGATCTATGTGCAGTGTATGTAGGGGCGTATTACCCTTTTCTATGGGGTTCAGAAATCCTTCTTGTTTACCTTCTTTGCGTGAAGCAAGTAGACACGGAATACATGTAGATATATACTCTTCAACCTTCTTATCCAACTGAGTTATGAAATAGTCCTTACTTATCAATTCAATGGTTTTTTTCTTCGCAAAATGACCATTATCATGCGCTCTCTTGATTATTTCCACCTCCATCTTCTGTGGTACAACTAAACATCGTTCTTGTCCTTTACATAACAATCCATCATGCAAATAAAAATCATTATAAGGTTTTTCTTCTTTCAGGATATCCATAATTGCCTTGCGTCCACTGTCAGTCTCTTGAGCGCGCCTCAGAGAACTATGCAAGTCTGAAAATATGGCTGCAACATACGGATTTCGACTCAGAGCATCTGCATGTTTCATTCTTGATCCATTCCGATGCTCAACAGTAAAATCATAATCTTGCAGGAACAAAATCCATCTTGCCACCCTTGGAGATGTAGCTAGATCCTTTTTATTCAGTGTCATCTGGAATGCCTTGCAGTCCGTTACTATCTTGAAATGTTTTCCATAAAGATAGTGTCTAAACTTCTTTATCCCTTCAATGATAGCCAAAGCTTCTAACTCATAACTTGTATATCTGCTTTCAGCATCTGTGGTCCGCTTGCTCATGTAATATACCGGATGAAGATCACCTTTGTCATCTTTCTGTAGTAGAATAGCCGCATATGCCACACAGGATGCATCAGTATGAAGTTCAGTGTGTGCTTTTGCATCATAAATATTTAAAACAGGTTTACTTGCCAACTTATCCTTTAGTATGTTGAATGCCAATCTATGTTCTTCACGAAACTCAAATTTCTTGTCTTTTCTTAACATATCTGTGAGAGGTTTTGCTATTGTAGCAAAATTTTGAATATAATTTCTAAAATAAGAACAGAGTCCCAGGAAACTGAGCAGTTGCTTTTCATTTCCAGGTTCAGGAAATTTCAGGACCACATCGGTCTTTCCTGGCGACGGCGAAACTGCTCCACCTTCAATCACATGTCCAAGATATTCCACTTTCCGCACCAACAGCTGGGACTTCGGCCAATTGATTTGTAATCCATACTCCTTAGCAACCTCTCAACCTCTTCTCGTAACCTCTCAACACCTTGGGCTTCTGTTAGAGCTGGAATCAATAAATCGTCGATGAAGATAATAACCACACCCCGTGTAATCAAATCTCTAAATATTATAGAGATAAAACGGGTGAAAACCTTGGGACAGATAGATAAACCAAAGGGAGCTCTTAAGAATTCGTACTGAGCTGTCATTGTAACAAAAGAGGTATACTTGATTGAATCCTCGCTAACCCTTAAATGAAAAAAGCCATTTTTGAGGTCTAGGGCGCTAAACACCCTTGCATCTGCCAGCTTGTCAATGTGTTCGTCAATAATGGGTAACGGGTACTCGTCTTTAACCATCTTCTTGTTAATCAACCTATAATCAACACATACCCGTAAACTACCATCCTTCTTTCTTACTAGGACAAGTGGGCTTGCATATTCGGAGAAACTTACCCGTATTATTCCTTGATCCAACCACTCTTGGATCTGCTTATCTACCTCGGCCTGTTCCCTGGGTGCTACACGCCGTGGGCGCTGAGCCACAGGTATATCATCCTTCAGTATGATCTTTAACTCGATGGGAGCCTCCTTGATCTGCTGTGGATGGTATGTGTCTACCAACCTGACCACTTCTTCTCGCACGTTCCGGTCCATCACATGACCTACAACATCAACAGAACATGCACAACAATCCACATCACGCAACCAATCATTCGGTTTCATCCACACAGATCCACCTTTCATAACCGTAATTACATTCTGTAAAAATTCGTGACCAATTAACACTTTGAATGGAATAGTGTCTCTAGGGATAACGTAAAACACAACATCACGGTACGTGTATCCATCGATTTCAATACTTGTACGAAATTGACCAATTGGTGTAATTTTCGAAAGTCCTAGCCCGGTAAGAGTTATAACACATTCACTACTACACACAGGAGACCCTATCTCCTCGTAGAAGTCCAATCTAATAAGATTTACGTCGCTTCCAGAATCTATTAACGCGTCAGTTATATTTCCGCATAATAACTTCACACACTTTTTTTTTTTTTTAATTAATGGCAATCTGTCGACCACTTTTCGATAATTTCTGCCAGTGTCGTGTAACTGTAATGACTAGGAACACTTATGGGCAACAAAGCATTAGGCAGTATTGATATACCATACTAATTATTTTGGTGTTAGATTCGAGCCTGAAACAAAAGACGACCACAGTTACAGATGTTAGTTAATACAATAATTGATATACAATAAGACAAACAATTAAAATTCTAATACATATTATAGTTTTATTGTGTTAATAGAGATAAATTTAATAAAAGCACAAATTATTATAGGATTTGGAAAGAAGGATAAGAGGTGGCGTACATTAACTGGGTACTGAATATTTAATTTGGATACAAGTTGTTCTAATGGGAAGGCTTTTTTTAATGGGCAATTAAGAAATATATGGTCCAGGGTACCCTCATCTAGGCCACATTCACACAAAGAATTGTCACGAACTCTGATCTTATGTAGGAAAACAGGGGAGCAGCAATGGCCAAGGCGGATTCTGCAAATAACGGAGGTTACGATTTTAGGAGTCTTTTTGAATTTATAAAACCAAGGCTTAATTGGAATGTCAGGTTGGATTGAGGCATACAAAGAGCCCTTTGTTTTACTTGACTCAGACCACAAAGACTGCCAGGAGTTGTGCAAATCTACCTTGCATGTATGCAGTAAGTCATAAACTTGGATGGAATAGTATTTAAGGTCAACCAAGCTACTATTAACAGCCTCTTTGGCATACTCATCTGCACATTCATTGCCAGTAATGCCAGAATGACCAGGAATCCATACCAGTACAACCTCTATATCCTTCTCAACACATGAATGCAAGCAGTTCCTAATTGCCATGATAATAGGGCTTTGAATGTTATTCCTGAAAGGATTTTTAATGATAGCCTCCAGGGCACTTTTACAGTCTGAAAAAATTATAGCCTTAGAAATGACATCATGAGAAAGGATAAATAAACATGCTTCAAGAATGCCTATACACTCGCCAGTAAACACAGAAGATTCAGGGGGACATTGAAACTGGAGGATAATTTTGGAGTTTTCATAGAATACTGAAATGCCTGTTTTACCAACTGGAGACAACTTTGAGGCATCCGTGAAAAATTTATGATATTCGCTCCAATGAGCTTCAACCAGGGTAGAAAATTGAGCATTGACTTGATGAGAATCTTTATTCAGGGCAGTGATGAAATAATTTGGATAGTAAATTAAGGCTTTATATGGAGAATAATAGAGAGGAATTTTGGAACACTGTTGAATATTAACATCTTCTTGTTTTAGCCGGATCTTTCTATAGGAGTTTAAAAATAAGGGGGGGTCCTTGTGTCTCCAGTAATCACTCTGGTCCAGAAGATTATCTAAGTGGGCAAGTTTGGGAAGAATATTATGGTTGTTTATAAAAAATCTTTTAAAAACAAATTTGTCTGCAAGTAATTGCCTCCGCAGGTAAAGGGGGGGATCACCACTCTCTACTTGAAGACCATTAATTGGTGTGGATCTCATGCAGCCTAAAACTATGCGTAGACTCTTCGACTGAATGGAGTCTAGTTTAGCCATTGCAACCTTACTGCAGGGTTCCAGCAAAAATGTACCATAATCTAATAGACTTCTGATAGTTGCATTGTAAATGAGTTTAAGGGTGAAAGGATGCGCTCCCCACCAAACACCCGCAAGCGCACGAAGCATGTTTAGATTTTTCTCTAATTTGGTTACAACATAATTAATATGAGAAGCGCCAGATAGTTTTGAGTCTAAGATAATACCTAAAAATTTGACATTGTCCTCGAACTTTATGAGAGAACCTTCAATCTCGAGATGAAACCTTGGAAGTATTCTCTTACGAGAGAAGACTACAGCCGAGCTTTTAGCAGGTGAAAGGCAGAGTCCATGGGAGTTGAGCCAATGGTTTAGGGAGTTGAGGGATATCTGCATGGATTCCTGAGCATCCGCAATTGACGCTTTCTGTAAGTATAAACATATGTCATCGGCGTATTGAAGTATTTGACAGTCGATGTTGAGAGACCTATGTAAATCTGACGTGTAAATACTATATAGTAGAGGGCTCAATACCGAACCTTGTGGAAGACCGCGCCAAACAGTTCTCGCACCAATATTATCTCCTGAACAGTGTTACTTGACTTTATGGTCTGAAAGGAGGTTGCAGATACAATTTAGCATTCTTGGCGGTATACTCAGCTGACGTAGCTTACTTCTGAGTACAGCAAGAAGGACATTGTCGTAAGCTGCTGAAATATCCAAAAAGACCGCAAGCACCGATTCATTCTTGCTAAATGCAATTCGAATATCTGTCATCAGGATGGTGATACTATCTTCATTATCCATGGTACTAGAACCCCTACGAAAACCATATTGAGAATTAGCTAGGAGGCCTTGGTTTTCAACATACCACTCTAGTCTGTTTTTAATAAGATGCTCGAAAATTTTACAAAGCACGGGCGAAAGCGCGATTGGCCGGAAATGGTCTGGGGAATTAGGAGATTTACCGGGTTTTAAAATGGGAATGATCTGCTGTGTCTTCCATATGTCCGGAATATAACTAAGAGTGAAGCAGGTATTAATTAAGTTTAAAAGGAATTCGCGGCTCTGAGGGCTTATCCTTTTATAAAATGAGTAAGGGAAACCATCGACTCCAGGGGCGGAATCACGATCATACTTGAGGACGGCATCCAACTCCTGTAAGGAAAAAGGAGCATCTAAAGGGTCATTGGAGGCAGTATCTGTAGACAGCGGGAGTTCATCCTGTAAAGGGACATAGAAAGGAGCAAGTTTATTAAAGAAGAGAGAAGCCAAATCTGGAGAGATTGGAGAATATTTCACAGGGGAGCAGCCGCGACTAAACTTCTTAAAATTCTGCCACACAAAGGTAGAAGGGGTTGTTGGAGAAAGGGATGCACAAAACCTTTTCCAGCCCTCACGTTTTTTCCTTTTAAAAAGGCGTCTGGATCGAGCAACCGTCCGATTGTACTCAATCAAATTTTGGAATGTCATGTTTTTAACATAAGTTAGTTCAGCAGCATTTCGGGCTTTGATGATTTGAGTACAATCCCGGTCCCACCAGGGGGGAGAGGCTATCGTACCTGAAGCTGCATTCTTATGAGGAATGCTAGCCTCGGCTGCGGCAGAAATACACTCGGAAAATTGCAATAAACAGTGGTCAATGTTGGTATTAGAAACACTAGGAAGGGAGGGAATTTTGTCCTGCATGATTTGTTTATACAAATCCCAGTCAGCATCTGCCAATCTGTATTTCAAAATGGGATTATTATCTCTCTGGGGTAGGGACCTTCTAACTAAAGTAATGCTAATAGGATAGTGGTCACTGCCATAACATAAATTTAGACGCTTCCAGTCCAGCTGGGCAGAAAGATTGGAGGAACATAGAGACAAATCAACACAACTCTTCACTTGACCAATTCTTGGTACACGTGTTGCTGACCCATCATTCAGGACAAATAATCCTCTGTCATCTATTAAGTCAACCAATTCATTGCCTGCGCTGTCACTGTGAACAGAACCCCATAGACTGTGGTGGCAGTTAAAGTCACCTAGCAGAATGATAGGTTTAAAGAGAACACAGATGTTGTGGAGAAACTGAAAACTTGTAGTATTTGGGGAAGGAATATAAATGGAAATAAAATTGACACCGAGGATGTTAACTCCAACAGCATCAATCTCATTCCCATGACTAGGTAAGGTAAGTGGAGAAGAAGGAAAGAAGTTGCTAACAAGGATAGCAGCCCCACCATAACCATCAGGACGGTCATGACGGAATGTGCTGTATCCTGAAAAATTAAAAGTTTGGGTTGGCCGAAGCCAAGTCTCAGCTAAGGCAATAATTGCAGGTTTATAATTATTAATAAGATGGGAAATCTTCGTCTTTTTGGTATGGCGCTCCTGACATTCCATTGTAGGCAATGTAGGGCCATAATTACGGAATTTAATGAGGTTTACAAATTCATTGGCAACGTTGTCCGGTAAACCATTTTTAAAAAAAAAAAGAGGAAAGAGAAGAGTATAAATTATTAATTTCTATGGTAACAGGGTCATTAGAAGAAACAGCTAATTGGGAGGGGTTATTGAGAGCACAACCATTGGTGGAAGGATTAAACGAATAATTGTTAAGAATGCTTTCATGAGCTCTGCGGTCATAACCAGGCGAAAGTTGAGGACGGGCCTTGGGTTTGGAGAAAGTGGTTTTTCTGTAGGAAATAACATTAGGGGATTGGTGAAGAGATTTAAGGCTGGAAGGTAATTGAGTGAGATTATTGAAATTAGCAGACTGAGAAAGAGTAGGGGGGAGTGATGAGGAAACAGCAGCATATCACTTATAAGAAGGGGAAAACTTTTTGGAAGCTTCTTCATAAGACAAGCACTCCTCAGCCATACAAAGCTTAATATTCTTCTGTCTTATGAATTCTGGACAATCCTTACTGGTAGCAAAATGTGGACCAGTGCAATACAGACAGACAATGTCCTCCACGGAGCAACCATCACCAAAGTGTTCCTCACCACAGCGGAAACACCGAGGTTTGGAACGACATTTGGATCTGGTATGCCCAAATCTACAACACCCGTAACATTGAATGGTAGGGAATTGATATAAATCCACCGGAAGGGAGTTGTAACAACAGAAAACACGCTTGGGCAGGGATTGACCATCAAAAGTGATGACTACCGAGGGAGTCGGTTTCCATACTGCAGATCCTTCAGTTATAACCTTGTGGTTGAGTCGTCTAACCCTAAGAATTGGACAGGGGGATTTTAGGTTCTCAGCAATCTCCTCTTCAGACCACTCAATAGGGACCCCTTTTACCACACCCATTCTTGTTATGTTGTAGCTTGGAATTGAGGTAACATAACCTTTAGCAAGTATCTCAGAGTTATTAAGAAATGCATTTGCATCTTCTGGAGTTTTAAACTCTACAGAGATCTTGTTTCGGCCTACTTTTTTGACTCCATCGGGAAGTATATTTTTAATGTTCAGTTTCAGCAACAGCTGGCCAAACTTTACCGGGTGGATGGTGGTACCAGAGGAAGTATCATCAGACTTAAATAAGGCATGTACTACAAATGGAGCTGAGTCCCTGGTCGAATATCGAGACCGACTGTAGGAAGAAGGGGACGCTAGGGTCTGGTCATTGTTATTTGGTTTTTTAGGAGGGGGAGGGCCATCACTGTCAACAACGCGCTTACGGGCACGGTTTTCAATGTCCTCAAAGGACGATAACGGCACGGATAAGCCTGGGGAATACGGGAATAGGTCCTGGGAGGGACTTGTAGTAAGAATTTGTTGGGGTAGGTTGGAGTTATTTTGCGACGTGCCAGGATCGGGCGGACGACCATGGAGTTCAAAATCAACTTCCGTGGTCGCGACCTCCCGACATGTCGCAATAAAACACAAATAAACTTACCAAACGGGTAACAAATAATCACACAACAAAAAAAACAATCACAGACACGAAACTGACACAGAAAATAACACCAAAATTTAGTGATTCAGCCTAAGAAAACAAATTAAACGCTCCACATGTGCTTGCCATAAACACTTACCGGAGAGTCCCCTTCACACACTTTATCGGTTTTGTAAAAATGCCGGGTTTGTTTACATCTAATACGTCAAAGTCGCCGCCATGACACTCGTCGTTCTCCATGTTGGGCTCCGAGCCAATCGCAGCAAGCGCAGAGTTGCCAACCTCACAAACTCGATCGTCGCTCGCCGCGCCCCCTAGCGCCGTCGTGACGAATGTCCGCTTCGGTTGTTGCCGTTTGGTTTCCGCACTGCTTCCGACACCCGAAGAATATGGGACCGACGCCGCCGATGATAATGATGATGATGGCGGTTTTGATTTTACAGGGCAATTTGGGGAAATATGTCCAAATCCGTTGCATCTGAAACACTTCTTTCCCTGATTCTTGTGCGGACAATCTTCACTCCTGTGATTTTTCTCCCCACAATTGTAGCACCTGTATGATGAAAATCCTTCTTCCTTTCGAATATTATAATTACTGTCTTTTCCTTTTCCTTGACTCCGGCTCTTGTCTTTAATCATCTCATAAATTTTCAATTTATCTTTTAACTCTGAGTAGCTCGTAACGCCATATAACATAATCTTGTTAATTTCTTGATCTCTAATTCCATCGATAATATATTTGATGGCCACGTAGTCCGCCATTTTGCCTCTTTTCCCAAGCTCCTTCATAGCAAACATATAGTCAATACATGACTCGTTTGGCCTCTTTTTCCTGGCACTCATCATCTCGTGGATGGTTTTTGCATCGATTGCGTCTGGAAATTCTTTTAAGATAGCTTGCTTCAGCGATTCCCAGCACTTAAAAGCCTTTTCAGAGCTCAGCCACAAAGCCGCCGTTCCCGCCAGTGAACGCCGCGCAACCAACAATCGCTGCGTCTGCGTCCATTCAAATATATCACCGTTGTCATCGATATCTTGTATCCACTTTGTGACAGGGTACGCCTTGTCCCTGCCGTCGAATTTCTTTATAACGTCTTGCGCGTAGTGGAATGTGGAACGCGCTGGCCAGTCGTGTACGCCATCTTCTTTGTCACACGATTGACTCCGTCTTTTTGCCATCGTAACCGTCGTAAAATCGTAGTAATCGTACTACCAGCAACGTAATATCCACATTCACCGCCGTGTCCACAGAGCAAGCCGCGTCGCAGGTGCTGCGCTCGCGTTTTCCTGTAACCGGCCTTCTCGTATAACCGGCCGCGGGCACGTGCTCCCACACGTCGTCGTTCGCTGATTTTTCGGATCCCGGACGAGCCCCCATTGTGGGGATTGAAAAATACAGCGAAACGACCAGGCGAAACTTTAAACGGTTTATTTAATAAAATTTGCACAAACAACTTGAAAATTTTAAATACGTCTTTACAGCGTCGCGCGTCGTGATCCTCGTCCTGCGAATTTAATTATGCAAATTCGCCATTCGTCTCCTTTCTCGCTCTCACATCCGTCCTCTCACTCGCGTCGTTCGGATACACATAAAAACATTATTCACTCAATCTATCAAATATTCGGATACATTCCATTCCCACATTTGTTAAATGACTATTGATTTTAGATGAAATTACAGATGTGAGTAGTTTGTATAAAGGGGGGAGACATGTTATGGGCCGATATTTTGATGGATTTTTCGTATCTGGATCCTTGGGTTTCAAAAAGGTGTTACCTTGTGTTAAAAATTTTGGTATAGTGTTTGGGTCTTGAACAAGAGTGTTAAAAGCGTAAGCTATGTATTTGTGTGCTGCATGGAAATATTTTAACCAGTAATTTTGGATTTTATCGGGGCCAGGTGTTTTCCAGTTAAGTGTATTGTTTATTGCTAGTTCTATATCTTTCTGATCTATTACTATTGAGGGCATTTGGCTTAAATTTTTAGTATCCTCTACTTCTGCTTTAATCCATTCGGCTTGTTCGTTATGCTGCTTTGGTTTTGACCAAATGTTTTCCCAAAATGCCTGTACTTCTGAAATACTGGGTGGATCTTTAATACTGGCCTCTTTATCGAAATTTCTGAAAAATAAGTTTTGATTTGTGTTGAATACAATATTGTCTCTATGTCTTTGGTTAGATTTTTTATATCTGCGAAGCCTTTTTGACAATTTATGTGGTAGAATATTATATTATTATAATATTATATTATTATAATGCTTGTAACTTTTGTGTTTTTTTGTCCATATCTTCAGCTGCTTTCTCCTTGTTTTCATAATTTCTTCCCATATTTGTTTGATTCTTGCGTGGTAAATTTCCTCTAATAAATTGGTATAATTTTCCTATTTCCTTTCTCAGTGTTGCTATTTTGGTCTCTATACGTCTTTCCCATGCTGGTTTACCATCCCCTCTTCTTCTATCTCCACCTTCCGTATTTTTCTTCTTATTGTGTATAGTTGTTGCTGTACTTGCTGCACAGTAAATAAGGTCTTGTATTTCTTCTAAGGTTGGCGTTGGATTATTTGATAGTGTGTTACCTATTAATGCATTCAACCCGTTTTCAGTTACTTTAGATTTTCGTGAGAGATTTAATTTGGGTATATTTGGACGTACTGTAGGATCACTTCCTCTATACTTTGTGAGAAATTCGTTAAATAAATTTTCTATGTATTTGAAGAAATCGGGTTCAGCAGATTCCATTTTAGTGTCTGGTATAGGAGAGTCGCAGTGCAGTGAAATTGGCGTTACTATCATACCACTGTCCGTTATTTGAGTATTTGGTTGCTCTGTTTCCGGTGTTGAGCTATCTAAATAAGATTCCAATGTATTTTGGTTAATATAAGACGTAATCGGTGAATTCGTCAGTATAGTATTTGTTACAGGTATTTCAGTTGTAGATGTTAAATCGTTACTGTTCGATATTGTCTGTTCGATTTCTTTCTTAATTATCTCTCTTTCTTGGATTGAAATTCTATTATTGCGGTGTATTACTCGAACTTGATCTGCTAATCTTTGTTCTGATATTATGTGGAGATCTGGAAAATACTGAATGAAACTTAAATATAGTAATGGGCGATATCCTGTCATGTCTGTTTCACATTTTGTTATAGTGTAGTAGCAGCGAAGTAATAGTCGATTTACTTCATCCGTCCATTTCATTTGCTGCCGCTCCCTGCCAGCCCTTGCTTGCAAGAAGTGTTTTGCAGGACATGCACCCTTGTGCATGTCCTGCAAAACACTTCTTGCTGTATCGTGTGTAGTGTCTGTTGTGGATGTGTTAGGTTCGGCTGTAGCATCTTCGTTGGTCGCAACCCGCCTGTTCAATCTACGACCACTGACGGTTCGCATGCTGCCGCGTCCAGCGCCAGCTCCAGACGTGCCCTGGCGGTATCCAGGTAGCGGTCCTATACGTTTATTCCTTACTGTATTCTCCATAGTGAATGGGTTACCATAGCCATGTTAGCCGCGCCAGTGATATAATATTGCGTGTCCGCCCCCCACGTGGATCTGGTGTTCGATCCGGACGTATGGATGGATTTTGGGGGGCTTATTATTATTATTATGTTTCTCTTTACACGGTTATTCTTCTTACATTTGGTATTAAAAGAATAACCGGACCTTTGGTAGGCTTACACGGAGATATGGATCCAACGTGCAGAGGCCCGTAGAGAGTTTTAATCTAAAATGTGATGGGACACGTGCAGCGGAGCCTCCACAACTGCACTATTAAGTTCAGCTATGGACTAGCCGCAGCACGTGCAGGACTATTGCTTGAATGTGGAATCTACTAGAATAAAGTTATGAGGATGGGTGATTAATGGACCGGTATGATAAAAACTATGGATTACAGACGGCACCTGCCTTATACTCTTATAGCATCCATCCGCGAGGCAGGTGGTGACTCGCCAACTCACTGGATGGCCCTCTCTTATTAGCCGTCAAGGCAAGCAAAGTCTGCAATAAAGGCAGCCAGAGGGCACCACCGGTGCGAGTGGCTAGGGGTGTCGAGCGGTGCGGCACCGGTTTCGCCATCACGGGTCTCGTGACAACGGAGACCCGGAGCGGGTTTCCCCGTAGTTACACCTTTGAAAATGACACTTACACCCCCGAGCTAATAGCTCTTGCAGCTTCCCTCTGACCGGCCGACCAAGGCAAGACAGAGTTGAGAGTCCTGCGGGCGTTCTTGGGCATCCACTCCAACCAGCCAGTAAAGGCAAGCCGGAGACGAGGCCCTGATCGACTCTCCGAAGCATATTATTTCCTTCGTTGTTTGGTTCAATGCGCTAATCTCAGGAACTTCTAATGCAAATTGTGAATATTTTTTGTTGGATAGTCCATTTATCGAGTAACGCTATTATAACATCACGCTATGAGCCACGGGTGTACGGCACAAACAATTATAAAGGGTACAACCACGGGCACAGCTAATTCAGCATATTCTCAACTTATCTTAAAAATATTTACCAATACGCATCACTTGAGTAAACGTGTATCAGACGCGCGGCTTCATCTTGATACAAGGAACGTATTCAGAGGAATGCTTCAGTAAACCGCGCCATCTTGATAAATAACACTCACGGCGAAATAGATATTCTGTTTCCTACAACGTTATTGATTTGCTGCATGTTATGGCAATATGTGGGACATAATATTTTAAAATATGAAATACTAGACTTTGAATCAGGCAAAGCTTTTCCGTTAGAAAATTCTCAGTAGCAGCACGGAGTCTGGTAATGTGCCCGGTACGGCAATAGGCTCGTTCCTATTACGTGGGACCTAAAAATTCATGGCGAAATGTGGGTGTAATTTTACACCTCTGCTTACCCCTTCGGGGATACAGGCGTGAGTCTATAATAAAAAAAATATATATAGACTTTGATGCGGCTCCGCTCACGTGAGCTAAAAGCCGAGCCACCCAAACCTTCCTCAGGAATCACTCTTTTGGTGAAAACAGTACAAAATTCTGAAAGTAGGGAGTTTGTGAGTGTACCGCGGTCGCGGAAGACCGGACGCGGCCGGGACTTTATTTTATAATTTGTATAGATGAAGTGGAAGTAAAAGTATTACTTACTATATATAACTTCTGTAATTGATCGAACGTAATTCCCTTCCTCCTTTTGCTAAACGACGACCTTGATTTAGCTTTAGTAATTTACTTGGAGGATGAACTATCATCAGAAGAGGAAAATAGTCGTATGGCGGAAGACGATTTATTCAAATCTCGTGGTACTGAAGGTGCATTTGAGATTTTAGTACGTCGCCGTATACTGAGCAATGAATACAACTTTGTATTATATTTTGTACGTTGTTCCGGTAAAAAATAAACACAAATACGTATTAAAAATAGCTTCACCGCTATCAATGAAACGTTCACAAAACCATCTAACACCGACAAGACGGCCGTCATGCAAATGGTGGCACCGCCTTTTGACGTTACGGTGTCAGTTAGCGCTCTCTAGGAAACCACGCCATTTTGTTTACATAGACAACTTTCTAGTGACGTCATTTTCCGCTGTATTACGGCCACTATATGACGGCACCGCTTTCCTAGGAAACCAAAGCTTAAATCTTGAAACATACGCGTCAGATGTAGAAGAGAAGCAAAAATTAATATTAATTGTTGTCCCATTTGACCACTGAACGAATCGCAACCACAAGAACATTCCTTGTCTTCGTGACCTAACGTCGATCTTGTTTCCTTGTATAAAGACGACAGTGATATCTTTAAGCACCGATGGGATTCGGCATATCTAGGCACATCCCAGTTATGTATGAATAAACATTAAAATGACCTAAATATCTTGGAACTAATTTTTATTCTACCATCCATAACAGTGTTTTCTCTTGTACATAAAAATAATGTACTAGGTAAATAAGAAGTTACCTCAATCATTTTCAATTCTGCAAGACAAGTAAACAGTAGGTAGAACATTACACCGCAAACTGTGTACATTTAAAATTCAGCGAAGATCGAGTTGTGTTGTAACGGTTAGTATATTTTTCTCGCGGCACACAACATATAATAAATCATTGTCAGCTGGGCTCAGTTGCACGGCTCTGTCCATCTTCTTAATGCCAACCCCTTTTTTCCACAAACTACCTAAGTTAATTAATTTCCACAGGAGGTATTTGGTAGAATGTAGGTTAGCTTCGTACTTGGATTCAACGAATAGTCTTTTTTGTTAATTATGCTGAAATTTTATTAGTACAGAAAGATATTTTTTGTATCTTGAGAAAAGTAGAACGAAAATGTGGCAAATTATTCCTTTGATATTTTATCATACTAATGAATGAATTAGTCCGTTTTCAGTATAATCATTTGGTAGATTCACCTAGAAAATTACCGGGGGTTTTGAAAATTAGTCTTTTATAGATTCCAATGAATTCTATCTGAACTTTAACTTTGCCAACGCGCTGCTTAGCAGCATTGTCTGCATTCTGACAATAACTCCGTTGCGACTCATTATATGATATAAACATGTTTTGTACAAAATTAATCTAGAGACAGTTACAGTCTAAGTGCTTAAATTTTGGGTTTGTTCGAAAGTTTTTTTCTACATGCAATAGAACATGCGACTTACGACGAAAGTCACTACAATTTGTGCATATTATTGCAGCAGCTTGATACTGTTATATAATTAGTCTTTTAGTTAACCACTGTGAAGATTAAATAAATTATATTTAATTTTATATATATTGTATGTTACATTACACTAACATTCAACTCAGCTTTTCAGCATTCACAGACTTGCTAACACCCCTTTTTTACGATAAACTGGAGATGCTGTAAATCACAATACACTGATGAAGATCTTTCAGTCTAAATTGTCAACGTAAATTCATATTTCTATCGTCGCCTGCATTTTAAAAACCTTACTTAAGATATCACTCAAGAAGTGTTTTAAACCGGCCAAGTGAGGTACAAAGTTACGTTCTATGAGAACAGTTTTGATATTATAACCTAACAACCACAATACAGATATAATAGCTATACGCTCGAAGTTTTCAATCATATCCTCCCAAAAAGATAGAGCACAGGTATTCTATTACAATATTCAAATATTATACATTTGGTGGCGGTAACTGGGCGCCCATCTAATACTAAATGTTAAATAAGTTTGGCTGAATTCAATATTCCCGAAACAATATTGCAACACCTGTGTTATATTTCCATTTGGGAGGCTTGCCTATGTAAATATTCAATTTAGTCACTGTACCATGCGGTGTGTATTGATGGAAAACTTCATGGTTTAGATGGGTAAACGCAATGACTGATTGTTTAGTTTTGTGTTGCTGCGTTATATATTGTTTATTTAATTTTTACTTTCTTCTATTATCTACGTGTTATGTTATAAAATGTGATAACAGCTTAATTTCACTTTGTTTTTTCATTGTTATTTTTTAAAATGCTTTCATTAAAAAGACAAGAACAGTTATGAGACTGAGGACAAGATCAAATAAGGTATAAAAATTTAAAATAAATTATAGTGCTGTGTGCCTAATACGGGTGTATAGTTGTCTGACATAGTAAAGGCTGTGCCTAGTTTGGGTTTGGACTGTCCGAGGATATTATTATAATTTTAGATAGTACCAAGTGACGCAATATAGACGCCAGGATGTGGAGTTGCGAAAACAACCCGTGTTACCAATACCAAAAATAGTACTTAGTGGAGATACTAAGTCTATCTACTTTGTCCTTAGTATTTTCTTGGATTTACGCGAATATTACACATTGAAATTAAACTACAGTTTACGGATCTCAACAAAGTCTGCTGTGTGTGAACATATGGAACAAGGATCCAACCACTACCTGCGATTTGATGAACCACAGATACTCGCAAAAGAACACCGTTTCTTCCAAGGATGATACGTGAGGCTATTGAAATTAAAAAACACCCTAATTTCAATAGGAAAGACAGTTGAAATGTTCCTCCAACTTGGGACCCTGTCATAAGGCTAATGAAACCCACGAAGGATAAAGTCACCAGAAGACCTAAGGACACTGTGAGCTCATTCTGCGTAAATAGTAACACCAATAGTTGAAAAATGTTCGGGTACTTTGAGATAATAAAAAACTTATACATTCAAGAAATTAAGACAAAAATCAATTCAGTCTGCCGTGAACATGAATACTGTAAGGAATTCGAAATGTCGGCTAGTAATAAAAATGTAGTTTCTAGATCAGTCGGTTTAAATGTAATAACTAGTGAAACCAATATAACGCGATATAAATCCGTTAACTGTAGTTTAATTTTAATACTTTGTCCTTATTCGTTTATACCACGTACCACTTGCACACATTGCAATCTAAATATATTTACGGGTTGTGTACATGTGTGTGTACGAAACAATACACGAATTCATATTTCAATCAATTTTACTCTCCCGTTGAACTCAAACGCATTGCGGCGAGAGTTCCATTGTACCAGCCTTAAGTGATAGACGTATTTATTCAAAGCTTTTTATTTGTTAAGTTGTTGATGCCTCACTGCGGGCGACGATGCCGATACACCCTTACATTTGTGGCTTTACACCAGTTTGTTCATATTTATTCTGAAAGCATTTGATGTGATTTTGTAGCTCAATGTTTAAAGTTTAAATTTTGTTTGCTGGTTTGTTATTAGTCTAGAGCAGAGGTTTTCAAAGTGTGGGTCGCTGTCTCCAAGGGGTTGCGAAGCTAAGGGGGTGTCGGTGTGTTAAAAGACTACAGGTTATTCTAATAACGGAGGTAGAGGTCGTATTCTCATAGCGGGAACATGGTACTACTTTCACTTCTATTTACCACGAGACTCCGCCAATACTTGACGTCCAGGATATTGCAGATACACTACCGTCGTAGCCTTATAGTAGTGGAGAAGGCGGCCCGCAATAGAGTATCCACCGCGAGATCACAAAAATTGGATATAGCAATATATTTTGTAACACTGAATGGGACGCGTCAGGAAAAAGATTGGAAAACACTGGTTTAGGGATATTATTTTCAGTTTTAAATAGTATGCAAATATAACAAAGTCTGTGTGGTTTCGACTGTAGAGTTGATGTACAACTTTCTATGCGGTGTCTGAAATGTTTAGTGGCGCAGGTGTTTAATTATTGTAACTAAATAATGTGTTTGTATTTAATGCTTTTGTTAGTTATTGTATATGGACGTGTGTGAAGTTTCTTTTGATGTACTGTAGAGCATTGAACGTTGCGAACTTAGCTTAGACAAGGGGGGCTTATTGTGTGAAAGAACTTACTACTAATTTATGTTGTGATGATGACATCATCGTCATTATTATACAGCTTTTCACAGTCCACTTTTGAATGAAGGTCTCTCTCAATTTCAAATACAATAAAATTTTGAGTAAATAGAAGAATTTGGTCTACTATATATATAGGATTCCCACCAAGAACTTATGGTCCCAAGCCAACCTCACCTGCAAGTGGTGCACCTGCCGATTAACGGACGAGGCTCTGGCAAACAAAATATCCCGATAAGCGGCAATAGGCTCGCCACCTATTACGTGGGATCAAAACACTGGCGAAAAGTGGAAACCTTCGGGGAAACAGGCGTGAGTCTATGTATGTGTATGTATGGTCTACTATACACTTGCCAGACGGGTTAGTATAGGGTTTGATAATAATTTGCCGTATTATCACAAGGATATTATTTGTTTGGTCGTATTTACGATACCCAGGGCATAAAATGGTGTAGTGACACTCTGTATTCTTAATCCTTCACTACACGAAATAATTATGCTGCCAAGAATATTAAAAGAGAACAAAATAGACTTTCCAAGTTCGGGAATAGAATTCACTACATTAATAACTACGCTATCTTCACAATTATCATCAATAGCAGTACAAACTACAAACAATGAATCAATTACATCGGCGGTGGCACAGTGGCGACCTAAGATAGCGGGTATTCCCCGCCGACCATCAATCTATGATGTCCGCCCTGTCCAACTATGCTCACTATTTGATTAATTTCATAACCACAAACTAACTGGTAAGGTCTGTTGGGTAGTTAAACAATACGATGTACAGTGCACAATATCCAGCTTTCTATTCGTTGTAACAGAACAACGAGCCACTATTATGTATTACTAAAGAATGCCCGCGGCTACGCTCGCACATCTTTTTTCATTTTAAACCGTTTCTTCCCGATCCCGTGGGAATTTCAAGAAATCCTTTCTTAGTTCACCCGTACGGAACCCAAGGAACATACATGCCAAATTTCAGCTTCTTGCATCCAATAGTTTGGACTGTGCGTCGTCTGTCAGTCAGTCAGTAACGCAAGGATTGTTTAGGAATTCTTTTATAGGTACAGATATCACAAATTTATCTGCAAACACATTCCGATGTTTTGTAACAATCTGATTATTCAACAATCAGTGTATCATTAATTGATCGAGCTGGACGTGGCCTGTAACACGAAACTTTAATTTTTTCATAGGAACTCAAAATCTTGCCACAGTGCTAAAGAGGAAAACGTATTAATTTTTTACCGCCTCCAATATACTTCTGATTGAATTAATTTCTTATTCGGAGACAGTATAACCTTTCTTTGAATTTCAAGAGTGTTAAAATAAGGTGATTTCTATGGTCACTGCTATAAACCATACTACACAGACTATACAGTACTGAAAATGATGTTGAACCGATCCCATAAAAGAACTGTCTTTTCCAACATTCACCGTTGCTGAACCTAGCAGCTTGGGGAGAAAAGGTTGTGTCTGTTCCAAAAAGGAAATCTAAAGTCGAACTACTTGGTACGTGGTAGCACGGGCTGTTTTCGCAACTCCACGTCCTGGCGTGTATTTTGCGTGCGGGTGGGAATGGTGTTGTCACTCGAGCCACCCCAGTATTCGAAAGACGAACTATAATAAACATCTACTGGTAACTGGAGAACACGCCTCTACCAAGTTCGTCTTATTGTTGTCCTAAAGTTGATTTATTATTTAGAGTCGTTAACAAGCCACAGATATTTGATCCGATGCTTCATTTATTTACTTCCCTTGTTTACACATTAATTTTGTCGAGAGAAATTAACAAGTCATTTACAACAATATTTTGTCTTGCTTGTACTAAAACGATAACTTTATTTATGGAGGCCTAACTTAAATTGCTAAAGGAATTGTTTTGTGAATATTTGGGCCGTGAATTGTGTTGTTGCGATGGTTATTACGAGGTTTGTGAGTGACAAGGATGCCTAGATAGATTTTTTGCGGATCTTCACTTGTCTCTGACCTGCTTCTTAAATAAATGTTTGGTAAACAACGCAACACGGCGTGATTGCCACTGAGTTATTGACGCGAGTGTCTCTGCCAAGTACCCCTGGGACTGTATGTATGATGTATGATATTATTTGTTTGGTTATTAAGTCGTATTATTTACGATACCCAGGGCATAAAATGGGATAAAGACACTCTGTATTCTTAATCCTTCACTACACGGAAGAATTATGTTGCCAAGAATATTAAAACAGAACAAAATAGACTTTACAAGTTCGGGAATAGAATCCACTACATTAATAACTACGCTCTCGTCACAATTATCATCCACAGCAGTACAAACTACAAACAATGAATCAATTACATCGGCGGTGGCACAGTGGCGACCGAAGATAGCGGGTATTCCCCGCCGACCATCAATCTATGATGTCCGCCCTGTCCAACTATGCTCACTATTTGATTAATTTCATAACCACAAAATAACTGGTAAGGTCTGTTGGGTAGTTAAAACAATACGATGTACAGTGCACAATATCTAGCTTTCTATTCGTTGTAACAGAACAACGAGCCACTATTATGTATTACTAATGAATACCCGCGGCTACGCTCGCGCATCTTTTTTCATTTTAAACCGGAGACGTGGCCTGTAACACGAAACTTTAACTTTTCATAGGAACACAAAATCTTGCCACAGTGCTAAAGAGGAAAACATATTAAATTTTTAACGCCTTCAATATTCTTCTGCTTGAATTAATTTCTTATTCCGAGACAGTATAACCTTTCTTTGAATTTCAAGAGTGTTAAAACAAGGTGACTTCTATAGTCACTGCTACCAAACATACATTGTTTCCAACATTCACCGTTGCTGAACCTAGCAGCTTGGTGAGAAAAGGTTGTGTCTGTCCCAAAAAGGAAATCTAAAGTCGAACTACTTGGTACTTGGTCGCACGGGCTGTTTCCACAACTCCACGTCCTGGCGTGTATTTTGCATGCGGGTGGGAATGGTGTTGTCACTCGAGCCACCCCAGTAGTCGAAAGTCGAACTATAATAAACATCTACTGGTAACTGGCGAACACGCCTCTCCCAAGTCCGTCTTATTGTTGTCCTAGAGTTGATTTATCATTTAGAGTCGTTAACAAGCCACAGACATTTGATACGATGCTTCATTTATTTATTTCCCTATAGCATTATATATGGATTTGTCGAAGGCATTTGACCGCGTAGAACATAGAACACTCCTAAACAAAATGTACAAATATGGAATTAGAGGTAACGCCTATGATCTCGTAAAATCATATCTCTCAAATAGACAACAGTATACAGAGATTCGGCAGCTGAACCAACAATCAATGACCGAAGAAATTTACACATCCAAAACTGGAACTACGCGATTTGGTGTCACACAAGGAAGTATCTTAGGCCCCTTATTCTTTCTAGTATATATAAATGATATGCCTTCGATAACAAAACATGACATGACATTATTTGCTGATGATAGTACGATTTTATTTACCAATAATAATACTACTAATTTAGAACTTGACATTAATCAATCCTTAGTAAAAATCATAGACTGGCTTAAAAGCAACTATTTAACTATTAAT
This sequence comes from Euclidia mi, assembly GCA_944739405.2. NCBI lineage: Eukaryota > Metazoa > Arthropoda > Insecta > Lepidoptera > Erebidae > Euclidia > Euclidia mi. The sequence continues at coordinate 96,041,886 of OX123185.2, forward strand.
ATTGATAAAACCAAAATAATGAATTTTAAAATACGTACGCAACACACGCGACCTTTAAAAATACAATATCTAGATAACGATATAAAGGAAACTGATGTAACAAAATTTTTAGGATTACATATTGACAGTAAAATGAACTGAAAGTCACATGTGGACTCTGTGTGTAAAAACTTAAGCAATTTTCGTATGCTCTCAATAGATTAAGTAAAATAGCAAATCAGCAAACCTTACAGCATACCATGGCTACGTCGGGAAAACCTTAGATGTGGCGTGATATTTTGGGGAAATAGTACAGACAAGGGCCGTGTGTTTATACCACAGAAACGTTGCATAAGAGCTATGTTCAATCTGCATCAAACCGACTCCTGTGTAACATATTTTAAATCTCTCAGTATTCTAACTTTGCCTAAGCTGTTTAATTATAACACACGTATAAGACATCACGATAAGTTGCAAATAGTTCCTAGTAAGACACATTTAATGCACGAAAGTATCTTCTGTACAGCATCACGTGTATTTAATAATATTCCAAAGCAAATCAGAATAGTCACAGAATTATCTACATTTAAAAAACAACAACAGGAATTGTTAGTAAGTAAGTGTTATTATTACTCGATAAATGACTATTTAACTGATTAACATTGATCCATTACAGTATACCTCAATCATCATGATGTGTTCAGTAAGAAATTTCGACAAAGTAATTAACTACTGCCTGTGATCTTTGTGACATTGTACTGATTTTTTTTGCTTATTTAATTAATTTCATATTATATTCCTTTGTATTACTATTGTATGCCCAACTGGCGGGACATAGATGAGCAAAATTATCATTATAACATCTGTATTATGTACCTACCTATGATCCACAATAAAGATATAATAATTATTATTATTATTGTTTACACATTAATCTTGTCGAGAGAAATTAACAAGTCATTTACAACAATATTTTGTCTTGCTTGTACTAATACGAAAACTTTATTGAGGCCTAACTTTTGGTAAAGGAATTGTTTTGTGAATATTGGGCCGTAAATTGTGTAGGTTTCATGGGTATAACGCGGTTTGTGAGCGACAAGGACGCCTAGACAGAGTTTTTGTTGGTCTACACTTGTCTCTTTTGCGTGTGTTCCGGCATAAGTTGTGTATGTCATTTTTTCATATTAGTTAGATTTTTGGCATGCGACACATAAGTGGACGAACCAAACATTAAACAATAATTTTTTGATTAGACTTTAAGGCGGATCTCCGGCTCCATGGCCTTGAATGCGACTGGGGTAACGCTAGGAAGATGATGATGATAGAATATAAAAGCTACTATCGAATACCTATTAATTTGCTTTTGTTCTACCTAAAAATTAAATATTGCATAGATAAAGACTACTAATAGGATAGATACCGAACATTTATTTATTGTAATCAAGTTTAGAGAACTCACGGGATTCATTTCGACTATAAAATACGGCCACATCTTTCAGTCCTGCGTTCTTGAATGAATGGTTGGTAAACAACGCTTCACGGCGTGATTGCCGCTGACTTATTGACGCGTGTATCTCTGCCAAGTACCCCTGGGACTCGTAAGGGGCTATAAAACCATCTATCGAATGATACGAGGATGTTACTTTAACTTTCAGTATTGGACACGGTCACTACTTTTGGTGGAATTGTTTAATACAGCCAGGGTGAACCGAGAGTATAGGTCGGTTCACGAAAGTTGACCACAAATGGCGGCCGTCGCGCATATGTACATTCCTGCACCAATGGCGTGGCTCCATTCTTGACGCATTTAGGGAATGCGTCAAGAACGGAGCCACACCATTGGCATTCCACCCACGCCTCACCCCGCACCTCCACGGGGACCTAAAAAATGATTTCTGCGCAGTGGTCACCTTTCGTGAACCGACCTTATACTTCGGTAAACTTAGACTTATAATACTCGTAGCTTGTCAAAATGAAATAGCCTATGCCCACTTTTTGAATTTCGCGATTTGTACACATAGGTATAGGTCGGTTCACGAAAGATGACCACTGCGCAGAAATCATTTTTTAGGTCTCCGTGGAGGTGCGGGGCGAGGCGCGGGTGGAATGCCAATGGTGTGGCTCCGTTCTTGACGCATTCCCTAAATGTGTCAAGAATGGAGCCGCGCCATTGGTGCACGAATGTACATATGCGCGACGGCCGCCATTTCTGGTCAACTTTCGTGAACCGACCTATACTAATACTTAGTATTTTCTTGGTTTTATACTTGGGTAATCATCATCGTCTTGCCCTGGTCCCAATTTATTTGGGGTCGGCGCAGTATGTCCTTCGCTTCCATACTTCTCTGTCACCAGCCATCCGATCGTTTATCCCTTACTCTATCATATCCATCCTCACACAGTCCATCCAACTTTTCCTTGGCCGCCCTCTCCCTTTTCGTCCTTCTACGTGCATATTCTTCACTTTCTTACCTACGTACATCTCATCTCTTCGCATAACATGTCCATACCAGGCCAAAGGTTTTATACTTGGGTAATGTCACGCATTAAAATTAAACTCACATAAATTGAAATTACACTACTTTTTACGGATTTTATCGCGATATCTTGGTTTCAGTGACATTACGTTTACTATAACGAATAGTCTTGAAATTACATTTTTTATTATAATCCGATATTTCGGCTTCTTTACAGGAACTGTGAAAAAACCGTGAAACGACCGTATACGCGCAGAAAAATACGCTAATCTGAAACCACCCTAAAGAATTTCGCTACGTAATTCAAACATGGTATCCCTTGGATACGACTTACACGCATAGGCTACGTGGCTTGTAATGAAACCCTTGATTGTAAAGCCCAACAAGGAAGTGAAATTTGACAGGTGCTACGCTTGTTTTACGTCGTAGCGTAGACCGCGTAGATTCAACTATTCAAAATAATTGAAACAACGCGACAACGCCCGTAATAGAAATATAATTTCCATATCGCATGGAACTTTTCAACAAGACACGAAACTAACGGTCGAACTCACAACACTGGGCACGAAGAGGTGCATACTTTAACTGCTACACCATAAGACACAATAAAAAGCTAATATGGTTTTCGCATTTCTGTGTGTTGGTTTCATTTCCCTTCGTTCACATTGCAGGCCAGGCATCTATAGTTAAATCATTATGCAGATCAAACGATTGAATAATTTCCTGCTTGTCCTACTATACGTATACACAGGAAGCTCAATAATAAAACTGAGATGAATACGTACCAAAACGGCCTCAGCCGCCAGCCGGGCAGAACACCAAAGAGGCGGGTCCTGAGGTGATGTAGCTCAATGTACATACTACTTTAGAGCACAATTACTTGTTCAAACATGGCAAATGCGCAACGCTAGGTAGCATATACCTACTAGCACATACGGGCAGCTGATTTAATATAGTTTCCATCCACGCTAGGTGTATATTTACATGTGACAATAAAAACTACATAGAAAACATCGATTTCATATTATCGTCACAATATATAAAATAATTATGGAGGATAACTCAAAAAGTACTCTACTGGTTTTGATAAAAACAACCTAGTTTCTGAAGTAACACACATAAAAAACACCGTCGAATTGAGAACTCTTTTTTGAAGTTGGTTAAAAAGTATAAAGGCACATATTTCATATCGCTTCTATGTATGGTAGGTATCACTATTAGAGGAGGCCAGCAGCTACGCCTTTCTTCACTCCTGTAGTCCCTATGGAACATGCATGCCTTTTAGCCTCTTACTCCCATTGGTTTTGTCTATGCGTTGTCTGTCAGTCAATAGCGCAAGAATTTTAAATATACTGATGACATTTTTGTAATGATTGAATACCTATATTTTTATTCGAATGGTGATGATTGAGCCATGTGTCCACAAATACAAGATTACTACATTCTACTCACCACTTTATAAGTGTGCCAAATTGACTTAATACAATATCGTACAATGAGAAAAACAAATCACTTTTAGTATTAAGTGACAAGCACTTGAAATCAAACGTCGGGCAATATTTTTTAATGAATACTTTATTCTCACTACACCAGTGAACAGCTCAACTCCAATGGACCGATTATTTCACCATTAAAAAAAATGTTTATTTTCTCGCAAACTACTGGACCGTTAGCAATAAAACTGCGAGTAAACCACAGCCTGTGCTGTTTATTTGACTCGACTGAATCCGATTAGCAACGCGAACAGCAATGTACTGTAAATAAACAGCTTTCTTATTTGTTCTTGTTTATAGTGATTTAAACAGCTTTACTTAACTGTGTGTCACGATTTTGTTGTACAAACATTTTAAAAGTAAGGTACAATTCTGCCATAAGCGTAAATAAGATAATCCAAAACTAAATAATTAAATTAAGCTAACTTCTAAAGTTAGTTATTTTGGACATTGTCAAAGAAAGGTGATAACTTTTCAATGCGACATATAACAAAATATTCTACAGACATATGTAGGTATGCTTCAGAAACATTGAGCATTAGTCTACGTACAGGACTAGGATAAAACTAAGCAAACAGTAGAACAGAATAGTATTACAGAATAGAATATAGAATTATATACAGAATAGAATAATATTTTATAAGTAAATTAAATGACCGAAATATTGAAGTTAACTAAGTAGTATATCATAATAATTATGTTCCTCTTGCTGACTTGATGAATTAGCCTCTTCATTAAACACCAAGTTTTAAATACTTCTAAGGTGTATTATAACAATACCCTTTTGGCATTCCACTTTGCGAGGCTAGTGTTTATGCCGATAGTGTCACAAATAACATTACAATTGTAGCAACTCCCGCACTAGGACTAAATCCTGTATCGCGGGGGACTTTAGAAACATACAACTAACGGACACAATGAACACCCAGACTCGAAACAACAATTTATGAATCACACAAAGTGTTGTCTCGTGTGGGGATCGAACCTTCAACACTCGGCACAGTGTCAAGCGGCGAGGCGGCCACTTAAACTACTAGGTACGCCAATCGTGCATTGTTTTTATGTTAACTTGTGACGTCGTCGCTGGCATCGTCCGCCCACTTGACTTGGCTGGCTGCTTCAACAACGGGCTATATTATTATATACTGTGGCGCGGAAGTCACCGTCCCTTTTCTGGCCGCCGCAGCATCGAAAGTTAAGTCGTCTTCCCTCTGCATATCCAGGACTGCGTTTTACTTGGACTACACGAACTCCCACTCTGTTTCTTCTTTTAGAGTCAAAATTGTGTAAATCAGTTTTCTTTTCCTCTTGCTAAAGGTTGTATAGATTCATTTAACTGAAATATACATACCTATTGCTACCGATATATATATATATATATATATATCGATTTTTTATTTAACTTGATAACGTTGACTCACGTTAAACGAAATAAACTGTTTCTGCTCGATGTCATGGGAATTTTGGGAAATCACTTCTTAGGGCACTCCCTCGGTCCCCAAGGCATATATGTTACATGCCTAATTTCAGCTTCTTGCGATTATTTTGTTCTGTGCGTTGTTAGTTGCATAAACAGGTTAAGAATAAGAAAGAAGCTGATCAACGAAAGGGCTAGCCGTTTAGTAAGGGTTTGCAACCTTTAGAAATAGTTGCAGCTTTAACAATAGTTCTAAGTATTTTTACAGGTGCAAGTAGGTCTCTTTTACCTACCTATGTACATTAAACTTATGAAAAACTAAAATATGGTATGCATGTGAGTTCACTGAGATAACTAAGGAATATATTCACCCCTGTAGCTACGTACTTTAGAATGATTATAAAGTACAAAAAGTCATATATATATTCAACACCATTTCTAGTCACTGGATTGCCTTATTGTATTTTCATTCAAATTTGACACGCCAGATCAGCTCTGCTTATAAATTGTCCCACAGCTGGGCACAGGCATCTTCTTCAGTCTTTGGAGCATTTTACGGAGAACTCTGAGATATGCTGGTATTCTTGTGGTGTTTTTATTTCACCTTTAAAAAGGCGATAATTGACATTTGAATCCGAACTTAATTTGGAAGAAGTGGTGCTGGGTTTTAGCCCGAAACCCTGCGTAGCAATTCGTTGGTCTAAGCTATCGCTGCTAATAACGAATAATCATTTCTTATTTAAGATTATAATTTACATTACTGATGCTCTATCTATACTAACTGAAAGTGCTTCAACGGGCATAGCAAAATCAGGGCATTACAGCTACGTGTATCCATTGTTTACATAAGGTGTCATATACTGGGGTAACTCCACAAATATTGAATCAACATATTTTATTATAGAAAGAAATGTTTAAGAGTTTTGTATGATATGCAAACCACCAATTCCCTAAAAGTTGTATTTAAAGAAAAAGGTTTCTTGACGCTAACTTGTGTGTAGGCATATATTGGAACTTAGTCTCATTGTTAAACGTAATTCTGAATATGTTGATATTAATAATTGAATATAATATAATCTAAATCCTTATGTAAGAACGCAATATAAATATAATTTAAGCATGCCAAACATCCATAAAACAACCTTAATATATAAAATCCTTGCGTTACTGACTGACTGACAGACACGTTACAGCCGAAACTACGCGGCGCAAAAAGCTGAAATTTAGGATGTACCTATGTTCCTTGGGGACCGTAAGGATGATGATGAAAACTTTATGGCAATTTGTTTAAAATAAAAAATATTTTAAATAAAAAGAAACCGACTTCAAAAACACTAAGGAACTAAAAAACAAAAAATAATTGGTTTTGGAGCAACAATTTTTGGAGTCAGTGGCAAACCAAGTATTTCTGATCTGACTATAAAACCTCTACACATTTTTATACAACTTTTGTAGTTGATAGAATAGGTAGTTTGTAATTTAGTAACTTTTTGCGTAAGTGCTTGGCACCGACTCCAAAAATTGTTGCTCCAAAACCCATTATTTTTTGTTTTTTAGTTCCTTAGTGTTTTTGAAGTCGGTTTCTTTTAATTTAAAAATATTTTATTTATTGCATTTTAGTGGTATACTAATAAAAAATAGTAATGGGTGGTAGTTAGGTACTTAGGATAGTGTAGGTGGTAGGTGATGGGGAGGCCTTCTTTACGTGCCTCAATTCTGAAATATAGAACTGTACCTTTCTGGCAATTTGAAGTAATTTTTTTTTTGTTATCAACTAACTAGCCTAAACACGTTCGTTTCAGTTCCATCATCAGATCCCGGAAATCATCCAATACCAAAGTGTTTGCCAAGACAAAACAAACAAGCCTAAACACGATGAGATTGCGTTATTGTATTACAAAGATCCCATGGCCACCTTCCTGCTCTATCATCAGAGTTTGGTAAACATTCAGCACTAAAGTCCATGTAAAGACAAATCCAATGAGCCCAAACTCAATGGGATTGCGTCTTTGTATAAAGTTCCCATTCCATCCCACCTTCCTGCTCCATCACCAGACCCTGGTAAACATTCAGTACCAAAGTCCATGTAAAGAACAATCAAACGACTCTAAACTCGATGAGATTCGGTTACCTTCCAGCTCTATCATCAGACCATGGAAATCATCCAGCATCAAAGTCTATGTAAAGACGACTCAAACGAGCCCAAACTCGATGGGATTGCGTAATTCCATAACAAATATCCCATGGCTACCTTCCTGCTCCAGCATCAGAGTTTGGTAAATATTCAGCACTAAAGTCCATGTAAATACGAATCAAACGAGCCCAAACTCAATGGGATTGCGTCATTGTATTACAAAGATCCCATGGCAACCTTTCTGCTCCATCATCAGTTCCTGCAAAACATCCAGTACCAAAGTCCATGTAAAGACGAATCAAAGGACCCTAAACTCAATGAGAGTGGGTTAGTGTATCACAAAAATCTCATGGTAACCTTCCAACTCTATCATCAGACCATGTAAACCATCCAGCATCAAAGTCTATGTAAAGACGACTCAAACGAGCCCAAACTCGATGGCATTGGGTTGTTATCGTCAAATCGCTTCAAGTGTGCTTATAAAATTTGAAGAGTTCCCTTGATTTTTTCAGGACTCCATGATCATATCCTGACTTGATGATCGTGGGACCTAGTAGGAGGTATACTCTTTCAATCAAAATAAGAATTTTCGAAATCGGTCCAGGCGTCTTAGAAAAATCGGGGAACATACATAAAAAAAAGATTCCGATGAATTGTTAACCTCCTCCTTTTTCTGAAGTCGGTTAAAAACTACGTACTCTAAAACTTCGTGCCACGTACGCAAGTTGCAGTAAAACATTGTAGTTCGTGTACCATCTGCCCGGCCCCTAACTCTTGGATAAATTCGTTAAGCACTTTGAGCCGGCTACACCGAGCGCTGTTAATAGTTAACTGACGGTTAAACGGGATTTAGGCAAGTAGGAGACATAATGTTGTAATGGAGTTTTGACTGACTTGCATGAAACTGTCTTCGACTTTCGACTTCGGCTTCGTCTCGAATATTATCTATGCTAATATAGTGTTTCTTTGTATGTATGAACGCATTAATCTTAAGACGTGGATTGGATTTGTGGCTTGGATTTACTTAAAATTTTCCAAATAACATACCAATTCCTAAAGAACTTTATACTAACTGTAATATTACGCTGACTTTCAGAAGTTGAGCAGAAGGTAACTCATAATATATTCCTATGATCGCTTGATACAACACAGAAACTAAAAGAAAATTATAATAGTAAAATAATTGGCTAGTTTTTCGCTGAAATATTTTAACCTTCATTAACACGATTTTAAGTTTTCCAATAGATCAACTTTCAATTTCAAGCGTAAATCAATAAAATATATAAGGTAATAAAGAGTTTAGTGTAAGAAAAAATATATTTATCTTAAAGGAAGATATAGTGTAATTAGTGGTTTGAACTTATTCTCATAGCCTTACTGTTTATCCCAACCTACACAAAAAATCAAATTACTCTTTATTGTATGGCATTCAAGAATATTAAAAACATTAAAATACCTACCTACAACTAAATTCCTTTAAACGTCTTATCTCTAAAAGTACTCTCTCACCGCGAGCATTCGCTTGTAATGAGGAAGGGTATTGGTTTACTTTCTCGGTCTCAGAAACATAGCCTACATTACTCGCTTCAAAACCGAGATGTTCAAAGAAAACTAGCTTACGTATGTCTACTCACTTTAATGAGCACCAGTGAGTTTTGAGAAGCTTGAGACGTGGCAAAGCTCATTGTTTCGCTGAGATTTCATCATTTTTAAGTAAGATTTTAGATGCTTTGTAGTAAGCTATGTACGCTCTGTGTTATTAATAACTTAGCACTTTGTTGATATTAATTTGTGGTTCTTACAACACTTTAGGTAACGATTATTACGATTTATTGTCTTTAAAAATTAAATTTGTGCACCATTTCTTGGCTGAATTGCGATGACTTGTTAGAAGCCTTTCTATTAAATTGGAAGTATATTCTAGAACTTATCGCATACTAGCTTGCAACATGAACAAAAATGTAATGAATTCATCAAAAGCGAATAAACTGTAGGTGTTAATTAAATACGATTTCGGCTAATATGAATATAACGGGTGTCTCAGTAAGAGTGCACTTTTTAAAATTGGAATATTTGATTTTTCATGCAAGTGGCAACTCTGAAATTTGACAGCTGTCACCTCTGTTTATTCCGATTATTAAAAATGGAGCGCTTTTCGAAAGAACAACGCGTTATAATTGTGAAAACTCATTACAAAAATGGGGAAAGTTATGCTGAAACCGCTCGTAAACTTCGCCAAATTTTCAGCCGAGAAAGTGCACCTAATGTGTCACCCATTCGAAGAGTGGTCAAAAAATTTGAAGAAACTGGGTAAATTATGGATTATAAGAATCCTATGCGTCAACGTACCGGTCGGTCTCTTGAAAACATTGCTGCTGTAAACGAGGGTGTAGCCGAAAACCCGAAAACATCGTTCTCAAGAACTTCACATTTCACGAAGCACTACGCAGAGAATTTTGACTAAAAACCTCCACCTTCATCGTACAAGATTCAGTTAACTCAGGAGCTCAAACCAGTAGACCATGGAAAGCGTCGGCAATTCATTCAATGGGTAATGGAGCAAAGTGAAGTCGATGCCAATTTTTCGAAAAAAGTCATTTTCTCCGATGAAGCGCACTTCTATATGAATGGCTTCGTGAATACACAAAATTGTCGAATTTGGGACGCAGAAAATCCTCATGCAATCCATGAGAAACAAATGCACCCACGACGAGTAACTGTCTGGTGCGGATTTTGGTCAGGCGGCATGATAGGACTTACTTTTTTGAAAATGAGGCCGAAATTGCAGTGACTGTGAACGGCATTCGTTACAGGAATATGATAACGGCCTTCTTGTGGCCTCAACTGGAAGGCATGAATCTGGTCAATATGTGGTTTCAGCAGGACGGCGCAACCTGCCACACCGCGCATGAAACAATCGACTTATTGCAGCAACGATTTCCAGAACAAATTATCTCACGAAATTCAGATGTCAACTGGCTACCAAGATCGTGCGATTTAACGCCATGTGATTTTTTTCTTTGGGGTTTTGTGAAATCTCGGGTTTATGCGAATAAGCCCGAAACAATTCCTGAGCTCAAATCGGAAATCCAACGCGTCATCGGTGAGATACAGCCACATCTCTGTGCAAAAGTCATGGAAAATTTAATGAAAAGAGTAATGGCCTGTCATCGGATCCGTGGGGTCATTTGTCGGATATTTTTTTCCATACTTAATTGAAACATGTCTTCTGTACAATACAATAAAAATATCACAACTCTGTTATAAAATACTTGTTTTTATTTTAAAATTAAAATGGGCACTCTTACTGAGACAACCTTTATTAATTGGTCAGCTTCGGTTCAGCGGTGTTGATGTGCAAAGATATGGGAAGTAAAATATTCATACATACACAATTCTGCATTTACTAGATTAAAGTAATGGGATACTTTTGACTATGAAGAGATTTTTTTTTAATATTTAATCTAGTCAGAATGTCGAGTCAATAACAATTAGTTACCAAATACCCACGGTGTAAGTCCGCTATAGTTTTTAGCGGCTCCCCCGGCGGATAGGATGAGGAGTGGGATCAGGGAGAAGGGATATGGGATAGGGCCTTACTGGGGCGTTACTGCTTTTAGTATAAATACAGTTTGGAGACATACTTGATTTGTTTTGCAACTTGATTTAGGGACTAATGTACTCTTTGGGATTGAGCTGCTTTATCTCAAAGGAAAAAGGTATACCATTTATTAAAGGTCGTGTGATGATTTTAAAAGCAGTATTCCTATTGGTTTCTTGACAGTTCTTCTCAGTTGCAGCCACGTAGTAAAATCTCGTGGTATAATAGTAGTAATAGCACAGTATCCTAGCAAAATGTACACGAGACTATCACATTTCAACCAAGCAGAGCCTGAGTAGACCAGACGACAGATTCTGATACGTACTACTTTTTACATAAACACATAGAATGACCTCATTATTTTACCTAAATTATAAGTGAACGAAAATTAATAAAAAAAAAATATTTAAAGTCAAAACCACGACAACCAGCAATGGGACTCACTTATAAATCACGCTCTAAGGTGTTTCAAAACTACCTACTATATTTTCTTTTAACAAATTTTGAAGTAGAATGCTTCAAAATTTGTTAAAAGAAAATATAGTAGGTATGCGCTTAATGCGGCATTATTAGCCACCAGATGTGATGAACATCATTTAATTGAGCTTACCACCTGTGATCAAAATAACAACAAACACCTCAAAATCTGTGACGCTTATTAGATTTTCATCCGAAAATTATCGTCTCGCATTAAGGTCGTCGCACACATATCAACTCGGAAAGGGATCGTCACCGTATCGCCTTCCGCCTCGCCATCAAACAGGCGTCAACTTGACGTGGTTACCCACGAAACGTAAGCGGATCAGAAGCTCCGGCACGTCGACTCGGCTACAGCTAGACGACGCCGTGCTTACGGCTCGCCGACCGCTGGTTGACGGCTAGGCGGCATTACTTCAATCATTTTGAATCCGCACGTTAAGTGTAGCGCACGGTTATGTCTCGGTTCACAATACGTGAGTTGGCTATAATTGCTATAGCACTTGATGAAGAGGAAAAAGAACACGACTGGAAGCTGCCTTGTGAATGACAGCCAATGAAAGCATGATCGGCAACGCAGACCGCGGGAGGGGCGAGGACGAAGAGACGTAAGCTAGGCTACGGAGAGCCGTAAGCTAGGGTACGGAGAACCGTAAGCGCGGGAACTGCAAGTCTACCACGCACCGCGGTTCGTTAGCTTGTCCCGAGGCGAGGCTATTACGTTACGATTCCGATGACTTAGTGTGCGTTGCAGTAGGTATTTCCATACAAATAATACTGAACGGCTCCAGTTAATGCGGTGTCGATCCCTTTCCGAGTTGATACGTGTACTACGACCCTTAACCATCGAAGCCTTATCTATCGCTCCCTGTACGATGGACTATCGCAAGGAGCCTTAACTATAAAGTACCAAGTTAAACGCACTAACAACGTGAAGGAACAGGTACCAACAAGTTAAAGCAACTAAACCGAATAACACTAAAAGCAGCACTAAGTCGAGTCCGGTGCAGCGTGCTTCGAGTTATTTATCGTTAACCTGTTAGAAACTTGAGTGAGGAAGATACTTTAACTATGGTCAGGTGGGTGGCATAACTTGTTCTATAGATTCAGAATGGACTGATAGTAGAGAAATGAAATCTGTAGACATAGCCTAGTGGAGCGACTGACAGACTGCTACGCAGAGGGTCTCGGTTCAAATCCACAACGCGCACCCATGAGATTTCCAAGTGCGTGGTAGACTATCTATAGCGTTATCCACCACGTAGTAAGAAAAGGCCCATGCCCAGCAGTGGGACACTTTATATACAGGGCAGATAATGATGAAATCATTAAAAAATATACGGTTTTAAAATTGTAAAAAGGGTGTCCTTCTTACTTATCTCACCAACAGATTAAGTTTTTGATGGACAATCAGGCAGCCAGACAATTTTCACCAAGATTCGACTCTTCGTATTTTATTTCTCTATAAAGAGACGAGCATAATGTCAAAAATATATCTAATATTTACAAGACATTTAACATCAGCTTCCCATCATATTATTCCCAAGATTCCACCAAAGTCACAAACAAAATACATCTTGAGAAATCCCAAGACGATATCCATTTTAAAAATACACGAGCTTAACAGAGATCTTGACAAACTCACCCACTTTGACTCGGTAACTACTGCGATTTGATAGAAGACACAATTTGTGTATCTGATACCCCTATTAGTTAGAGACGTTGTCCAGTTATGATCAATAGATGGCACTGATGTCGCTTTGTCATGTAAAATGATCCGAGACATTTGCTGCGGAAGGAAAAGTAGGATATCTGATATCGATTAGATGCACGCTTCGTGGATAAGTTTAAGTGTGACAGTGGATTCGATTCTGAAAGTTCAGTTCTTGCTACTATGATAGTTTATTATTAGAACATTAACACTATTTTGAAAAAGTATAAAAAATACAGAATAAGACCCGTTTATTTTAACTTTTAGGTAAGTAACATAGGGTTTACGCATGCATCATCTCAATGAGGGTTTTTTGAAATGATGCCCACTAGGCGGCAGCACTGAGCCGTCAGGTACAGAAACCTGTCTTAAGTATCAGAGCGCCTTTATTTTTGTACATCTGTGTTTGTTTGTTTCATGTGTGTGTTCGCGTCTTCTATCTACACAGCTATCTGACAGCGTTTGGACCTGACGCATATGAAACGCCGTCTGGTGGCAGAAATAAATTCAAACACCCTTATTTATCTGGTTGCTAACCTGACTGACATTCTTCTTAGGCAGCAATCATATTGTAATATACTTACAATATAATTGCTAGGCAGTGTCAATGTGACTATTATCATCACCATCATATATTTAAAATCACTTGTCTTGACTGACACATAATCACATCATTGATAGAGCGGGTTGGATTTCGAAACGAGTCGCCTGAATTTGAGGGTGTTGGTGGTGTAGGGAGCTTAAGGGAGTTAGTTTTAATCCCCTAAAAGTAATTTTGGCTGCTGGGGTTGCGTCTAAATATTTTTAAACAATTTCCAAAAATTCTTAGGTAAATACTTCGGCAATTATGCAAAACGGAACGTAATTTTTATACTTTAGTACAGTTTTACAAATGTAATTTTTAGGTTTTATGTGAAAAACGTGAAACGAAACGCAACCCGCCATCTTGGATGTATGATATTGACAGCTAATGTCAATTTGTGCATCATTGCTTTCGAGTGCCTTGGGTTAGGTGCGACTGTAATAAGTAACTAAATAGGCTATGTTAGGTTCTCTTTTGACCCTTAATCCGAAAAAAGGTCCGCCAACCTTAGTTTATTAAACTAGTGTGAAGAATGTGGAAGTTGGCAGTGCCATACACACCGATGTTTGGAGATTTTTTTTTCAGAGGAAACCAAGTATTTCCGGCAAGTGAAAATGGTGAGGGGGGTTCCGAGACCTACCCCCCGCCCTCCCAATCACTCACAACCCCTAAAAACGGCGACGTATTTCGAAATTTTTACCGATAGAGCAATGAAGAAAAGTCATTTTCACATGTTTTACAATCAATTTGCGTTTTCAATTTTCGAGCGTAACATACATATAGAACGGCGCATAAGTGTAGGTATTTGCTCTCAACAGACATGCATCAGTCAGCCACGGTACATTAAGTGTTTGATAGAGACCGATAGATGGCGCTCGACGCATTATTGGCGCGAAACGAAGCGAGACTACGACAATATGTTTACTGTACCTATAAGTACATGTAGGTATGTGCGTATTATAACAACTTGATTTTGAGTGACTTTGTCTTGGGCTTAGTGACCCTAAATCTTTTAATTTTCTAAACTGAACTTTCTTTTTTCTTTTTCGTATACCTAAGTATGTGACCCACTTCGGTTTTCAAACTGCTCAAAGGCCTACCACGTTACCTAATGATTCCCATCCTGAGACAAGAACCGGGACCGATACCTTTACCGTTTACGTGCCCTCTGTATGAACTTGAGATCGTGTGGATGTGATTTCCACTTAGTACAGTTATTTATCGTGAATACTATAATTTATTCTATCTTCTATTGACGCATTCCCCAGAATGTCTGTAAAAGATCTTCATAACAGCCTGGAACAGCGGATTGCACAGTTGGCGTAGTGGTTTAAGCGGGCGCCTCCCACACGAGACAACACTTTGTGTGATCCACAAATTGTTGTCTCGAGTCTGGGTGTTCTTTGTGTCCGTTAGTTGTATGTTTGTAATTGTATATATAGATAGGGCATTAGTAATGTAAAGTATAATCTCAAACAAGGAATGATTATTGGTTATTAGCAGCGATAGCTTAGAGCAACGAGTTGCTACGCAGGGTTTCGGGCTGAAACCCAGCACCCCTTTTTTTCAAATTAAATGCGGATTCAAATGTCAATTATCGCCTTTTAAAAGGTGAAAGAAAAACACCACAAGAATACCAGCATATCTCAGTTTTCCGTAAAATGCTTCAAAGACTGAAGAAGACGCCTGTGCCCAGCTGTGGGACAATTTATAAGCAGAGCTGATCTGGCGTGTCAAATTTGAATGAAAATACAATAAGGCAATCCAGTGACTAGATATGGTGTTGAATATATATGACTTTTTGTACTTTATAATCATTCTAAAGTACGTAGCTACAGGGGTGAATATTCCTTAGTTATCTCAGTGAACTCACATGCATACCATATTTTAGTTTTTCATAAGTTTAATGTACATAGGTAGGTAAAAGAGACCTACTTGCACCTGTAAAAATATTATGAACCATAGTTCCAGCTAACTGGTTGCAAACCCTTACTAAACGGCTAGCCCTTTCATTGATCAGCTTCTTTCTTATTCTTAACCTGTTTATACAAAAATTGTCGCTACTGACTGAGTGACAAACAAGTGACAGCACACAGAACAAAATGGACGCAAGAAGCTGAAATTAGGCATGTATGTTCCTTGAGGACCGAGGGAGTGCACTAAGTGATTTCCCTAAATTCCCATGACATCCAGCAGAAACAGTTAACATAAAAACAATGTACGATTGGCGTAGTGGTTTAAGCGGCCGCCTCGCCGCTTGACACTGTGCTGAGTGTTGAGGGTTCGATCCCCACACGAGATACCACTTTGAGTAATCCATAAATTGTTGTTTCGAGTCTGGGTGTTCATTGTGTCCGTTAGTTGTATGTTTGTAAAGTCCCCCGCGACACAGGATTTAGTCCTGGTGCGGGAATTGCCTTTTTAAATAAATAATAAAAAAAAAAAAAACGACGATAGCATAGGCTACAAATTGTAATGTTATTTGTGACACTAACGGCAAAAACACTAGCCTCGCAAAGTGGACTACCAAAGGGGCATTGTCACAAAACACCTTAGAAGTATTTAAAAGTTGGTGTTTAATGAAAGGACTAATTCATCCAGTTGGCAAGAGGAACATAATTATTATGATATACTAGTTAAAAACTATTAGAGAGAGTATTTTGAACGCTTACCAGTTTGTGACCAGCTTGTCCATATATTATGTGGCAACGTTGTTCACAACACTTGGTTGATGTGGAAATATAAGAGAAATAATATAAATACGATGCACTAGTTTGCTTTATTGTTATTCACTCGCGAAAGGCCTTTTTAACGATAATATTATACGAATTTGGACGATTATTTATAATATTTTACGAAAACAATTTCGACAATTTGATTTTTTTTATTGACAAGACAAAGTCAGCAGTAGGTAGTTCCACGCACAATATATTTAAAACTTAACTTTTTCTTTTAATGGCCAGTAACTACACTACTCTAACACTTTCCCTCATTAATTAGAAAAAGGTGAGAGCCCTAGTTCAGCACAAATCCGAACCAGTCTTGGTCTTGGTACTACTTTGGTCATGATATCAGCTAGCTGATCTGCAGAACTTGTCTTCCGAATTTCGATAAGACCTTCTTGCACCATCTCTCTGACAAAAAAATGTCGAACACGAATGTGTTTGGTTCTCTTGTGAAATTCAGGATTGTGAGCTAATTTGATTGCTGATTCTTTATCAACCTTAAGTATCGGTACTTCAACTTGTGTTAAACTTCCGAAGAGGCGACTTAACCAACTTAGCTCCTTAGCGGCTTCACTCGCTGCTACGATCTCGGCTTCAGTTGTAGACAGTGAAACTGTAGCTTGTCTACGACTCATCCAGGATATTGCACCATTTGCGAATAAGCATACTACTCCTGACGTAGAGCGTCCGGTTGAGCTATCACCACCAAAATCAGCATCGCTGTATCCTTCAATTGAACCGTAGGTTTCTTTTTTACTATAATTGATCCCAAAAGAAACTGTTCCTTTTATATATCTGAAAATTCTCTTGACGTTTTGCCAATCCGCTATAGTTGGGTTCTCCAGTTTTCGTGAAGCAACTCCAACAGCGTAAGCTATGTCAGGTCGACTTCCAACCATTAAGTAAGCTAGGGATCCTACAACCTCGCGATAAGGAAATCTCTCCAGATTTTGTTCTTTTGGATCCACTTTCCCTGTCTCAGTACAGGTGGGAACCTTTTGAATTGGCGTCGAAATCGGATTACAGTCCGCCATTCCGAATCTCTGTAGAATTTTCTTTGCGTAGGACTCTTGGTTAATGATTAT